>JABFEA020000036.1:11864336-11887918 GCA_019775915.2 Cyphomyrus plagiostoma | reverse complement strand
GCTATTAGTTAAGTTCTCCCCAAGCGAGCTTGATGGGCCGAATGGCCTCCTCTCATTTGTATAGTTCTTATGTTCTAAAGATGACCCAGGATCTTCAGCATAACGTTTGGTTACCTGTAAGTTAATGTCGCTCCTTGTGGCCTTCCATCTGCAACATGTGTTATTTTCTATCATCTGACGTCCTTCTAGATTGATTCTTCTGTAATCTTAAAGCACTTCCATCTGGAGAGTATGGACAGGCAGTGTTGTGTTCTGTCCAGCCATTTGCAGCACCATTCATTTAAAATAGCTTTGAAACCAGTATTTTTCACTTACATGAAAAGCACAATCTATCCCGTGACGTATCTGCTAGAAGCTGTCAGATCGATACTGTGATTTCTCACAAATAGCCTGTACATTTACGTCAAGGAGGAGGACTGTGTCTTCTGGGCCTAATTACCTCGAAATGGGCCCGCGTGGATGCATGGCAAAGAAAGGCGGGCGTCTGAGCCGTTTGCTTGTGCCCACAGGCTGGAGATACGCATGTCCACCGACATCAGCACCATCATGCAGCTGCTGCAGAGGCAGATGGTCCTGGTGCCTCCTGCCTACAGTACGGTGACGTCCCCCCATCAGCCCCCGACCAGCTCCGACCCCAAGGAGAAGCTGGTCCCCCCACTGGAGCCCGACACCCTGCAGTCGCTCTCACAGGTAAAGTGGCAAGAGGTCATGTGGTCTGATAGCAGCAGTCAGTGTTTACACAATAGGCCGGGGGGTCTTAAAATCCGGACCTCGATTCCAGATCCAGGCCATGTTTTCAGTTCTCCCAGGTAGTTAGTTTTATAATTATGGATATTTTTTGTATCAGGCCCCTGAAAAATTATTTTTCTATTTACTGATTTGTTCTGTATTTTCGTCCCATATTTCTTCTAATTGAAAATGTCAAATCCTAGACTCATACCTGGTTTGAGTACTAGAAAAGAGCAGCATCACATTGCAATGACATCATGAGGAGTAGTTCTCTGCATGTTTTGTACACTTATTTCAAGGGACTAAAGCCTTTGTAATTGAATTTATTGTGGCTGTCTCTCCAGTTTAGTTTTAGATTGATGAAGAGCCAAAGTAATGAGTACCCAAAGTCCATGTCTTTGTTTTCAGACATATTAACTTCCATGGCACTACTGACCTTCCTCTCAACTCTGACGTCTTCTCCCTAGATCCTGGTCTCCCAGAGCTCTAAGGGAGCCTCTGCCAGGTTGTGCGAGTCGCAGAAATGTACGGTGGAGCCTCAACCCTCGTGTTCCCCACCGGCTGCCCTCAACCAGGGGGCAGGACTCTCTGGCCTGGCCGGTCCCCAGTACTGGCTGGACGGGGTGACGGGGGCCCCTGCGCTGGACCCCGAGGCACAGCGGAGGCTGTCGCTGCCGGGGCAGCAGGTGGCTCTGGATTCACGGACGCCGCAGAGGCACATCTCTGACCCAGGGAGCTAGGCCCTCCTTAGAGCATCTCATCCAGGTCTTCCCTGTAGTCCCTCTACGCCGAGGACGAGACCGCCAGTGCTCACCACTTCCTACTTGCATTTCCATCAGCTGTGGGGGTTTCCTAGGGTGCTTCCCACCTACCTTGCACCACACTACCCCGCCTACCCCTCTTCTTGGCTGACTTGAGGAACCACCGGAGATTAGAGTTTAGACCCGTCTCCATCTCCAGCTCATTGTCCTTCACAGCAGGTCAAGACACTGCAAAGCGTTCATTGAAGCGAAAGGCTACACTGGATGGACTTTCCCTTTACTGCTGAGACTGAACAATGAGACAGACGTGCACAGCGTAGGCGCTCAGGCCGCCTCTCGTCCACGTCGCTTCCTGACATTGTTAGTGAACTTCTGCGTTAGCTGGCCTAACAGATGTGTGGCTGCTGCCCCCTGGAGTCCATTTCCCAAAGCGCATCCACGAGATGGAATGTGGTTTTTAACTGTTGCTGTGGGGGAGTTGGGTGTTCAAAGCCATTAATTACTCTTGAACATATCACATTCTTAAAATAAACCTTGTACAGATTTTGAATGACAGAATCCTCGAACAATATGCAAACTCAGCAAGAGAAATGTTAAATTATTGCAGGACTGTGTCAGTTTTCAGTCCAAAGGTTTGCTGAAGTTTGCTAAGGCCTGTGGATCACAATTCATCTGCGTGGTGATCTGCTGGATCGTACTACAGCAATATAATATATAGAGAAAGAGTTCTTGCTCATGAAGACGGTAGTTTTCTGTTAATCACTTTCCATGTTTTCTTCATCTATTCTTTTGGGCGGGTGGCCCTTCTCTCTACTTCCTTCTGGAGATAGTCTTCAGAGGTCGCATAGCAGAAGTCCCCTGGTGTTCATCTTGGTGAGTGGATGGCAGGTTGTACTTTGAAAGGTGGTTGATTGTAATGTACCGCGTTGCACAATGAAATGAAGATATGTATTGTATGTTTTTTATTTCTTGGGTGTTGTATCTTCTTCAGTAATCAACACGTATTCTTCTGTCGCAAAGAAAAATATCAGAATTTCTCTTCTGATGGAAGAATATGCACTGGATTTTAGGCAGTCTTGTGGATCGTTTCCCACATCCCTTTCTTTGTAGTGAAAACATGGCAAAACAACTTTTAATTGGACTTAATCCTCACCAGACATTCCATTTGGTCGAGTTACACACCTAAGTTTGTAATGAACTGTAACAAGGTAAAAGCTGAGCTGTCAATCTGCTGTATGACCACATATTTGCCAAACTCCAAAATCTATTGGAATTATTTTTTTTCTGTGTATTAGTATGCATTTTTACAAATTTCCTTACCAAGACTGAACATGAGTCTGAAAATTCACAGCTTGTCCATTATAAAAATAAGCATTGATTTGCATTACTAGTCCTGGGCATTGATATTTACTTTCAGTCCAAAGCTGGGCTGTCGAATTCCAGTCCTGACAGGCAACAGGTTTTTGTTCCAGAAGAGGTTTAATTAATTAACAATTCATCGTCCCTCCCCATCTATCCCAGGCAGCACAGGGCAAATGTCAGGGGTACAGCCTCGATGGATAATCACACTCTGTGGGTGATACGATGGTGGCACAGAATTATCAGGCAACAGGGCTGCCTATTCATTTTACAGCAACTGATTTTCTAATTTTTTTTTAAAAAAACATGGTTCAAAAACCAGCCTCTTGGTTTACAAACTAACCACATTGCTTGTAGACCCACTTAAGTTTAATTGAATTTATCTGTGATTTCATTTGACCCTTTGTTCAACAGTAAAGGTAGTTTGCACATTTGAAACTGAACAGTAAACTATATAGGAACTTAAATCAGAGTACCCTTTCACAGCCCCTTGCAGCAATTCCAAATGCCTTGCCAGTCCCAAAGTAGAGATTAACTGTTTATTTTCAACTGAGCATATTTTGTGTTTTTAAAAACTTTAACCAGACCTGTACAGCCATTATTAGCATAATTTGTTAATCCCATGAAGCTGATTCAGTTATACTTGGCAGGTATAATTTTTAGTGTTGAAAGAGGATGGAGTGAGGTATTAGTGACCCCCAGTGATATAGTATTGCACATTGGACATGTGTAAGTTGTAAGCCAACTGTTTCTCCCATGTCTGAGGGTCACATGGACTTCTGAGGCACTGTATAACATGATTTACCAATTAACAGAAACCTCAGTCCTCAAATTGTGTTTTAACGTGTGTATATGTATTTAATGTAAAGACATTGATACTGCTTTAGTCTATAAAAAAAAAAAACATTTAAGCACATGACAGTAACACCGCAGGAGTTTTCTATCCCTGATGCCAAACTGAGGGATGATTTCACTTCCCATGTCAACCTTCACGCAGTACTGTAAGATGTCCACTGTTATCCTGTGAATCAGATTGTCTTGTTTCCTCTGATTCAGGTCAGTTTCCTTTCTGCACAGCTCTGATGCTCGCCCTATTGTTGGCAAACCGTTTGCCATTGTTGCTCTCAGCTTAATTTCTGTCATAACCTTGGACCAATATGATAAAACAAGATTTCCTGGGTAGCTCCATTATTTGTCAGATTTAAGGTAGTCTGGGCTAAATGTAAGTGAACAAAGATAAAGTCCATTTAAACTGGGCTCCCTCAAATCTGACAAGCTATCCAATTCAGCAAGATATCCACATTCATACAGGCCCCTGCTGTAAAAGTAGCTTTGTTCTGAAGTATCCTCACCCGAGGATGTTTTGCTTCCTCAATTCATTCATCTGGTTCGCTCAGGCATTTGAAAACCATACTGTCTGTCACCTTAACAAATAAAACCTAGTAGCTGTATTGCAAAAAGCAGGATTTCTTACTTAGCTAGATGACTTATCGGATGTAAGGTACCCCAGTTTAAATCGATTATCTACGTTCACTTACATTTAGCCCAGACCACCTTAAATCTGACAAGCTGTTCGGCTAAGCAAGAAGTCCAGCTTCATGATACCAGCCCGTAGTCTTCATCTTAGTACAGGTATCTGCAACAAATTACCTGTAACATAATTCTTATACTGCCTCCTACAAAGGCACACTGCACCCTTTAACGTCTGGAAAATTGTCATTTAAACCTGATGCCTCTCAGTAGACGAGACTGTTTTCATATCGACGGATGTGTCTGGCATTTGTAGATATACTCTGACAAAAAATAAGTCTACAGTAGATTTTTTTATTGCCTCTTCCCTGTATATGAGAATCTTGTAATTGAATCAGCCTTGGCACTCTTGTAGCCAGCACTATGCAGAAACTGTCATATCCGTGGCATGCTCCAGAATGCAAACTGTAGAAACGTTTGTCCAGTTTTTAATAATCATATTCATGATTATATTAATATTAATACTAACGGTGATGGTTCCGATAAAAATAATGAAGATGAGAAAAAAAAATCAACGTTGTGCACATTTTATTTGCATGCTGCACTGAAAATGGAGGGACAAGATAGCCAGCCCACTGGTTTCTGGATCACCTGAGGTACGCGTTAAGCTTCTGTGTCAGAATTAAGCAGTAAATGCATACTAACATGCCAGAAGGAGACCTGAAGAAGAACAGTGAGCCCAACACCTCAAGGAGAATTAATTCTATAGCCATGTTTATATCAAGCACCAGTGAATTGGAGGAAATAAGCTATGGGGTCTTGACTGTGTGATGGTACCATAAACGGATGAAATGTCCAACTTTTCCTTCAATAAACCTCTTTGAAAGGAAGTATATAAACCGTCTTGCGTTATGTTATTTTACTCACGATCATTTTTTTTACTATTATTTTACTGTTATTATTAATTTGTTGTAATTATTCATATAATTTCACATTATAACAATATAAGTTTTACATTATATTGTCCCTACATACATTCCTGGTTGATATTTCGCAAAGTGGAGTCCGCAGGGTGGAAGCCTAGAAGATGGTTATAGATGAGGTTTGGAGTCAGCGACATCCGGGGTGAAACAATGGCCAACGATGGATGTCCGGAACTTCCCCAGAGTTCAAACACAGAAATTCAAATTTCAAGATGAGAGGCAAAGTCGAAAACTGAGTGAAGAGACAAGACCGGTATAAAGTCGAACAAACCAGTTTGACCTAGAACTCCATCTGAATATCAGAAGTCGAACCGTGAACGCTGACCTAATACAAATTGTACGCGCCAGGAAATGAGTCATACTACAATGCAATTCTTACTTGAATGCCTTCTTCACAGACTGGACGATTAACCAAATAAAGCAGCGCAACATTACGGTAGCTAATAATAAATAAACCACTAACTTACGTGCACTATTAGAGCATTCATGTCATTTATTTAAATTTTATTTTACCAGGTAAATTAATTGAAAACCAGTTCTCACTGCTTTACGTGATATTCGGAATTACGCATCCGAACTACCTAAACTCTTCAGCCAATAAGGGCAAAGGTGTGTCTGGGGAAACAAACTGAAATACAGAGGACTAATGACAACAACCAGAAACGGCTGATTACAGTGAGAGGTCGCAATGCATCTGACCATAATACATTGCGTCAGGAACAGAATGCATTGCTTTAAGCCAGCGCTGTAAGCAAGTGGAACGCACCCAATGACCGGACTGGGGAAACAAACCGAAACACGGACTTAATACAAAGAACTAATGACAACAACCAGAAACAGCTGATCGCATGGGGATCCCACACGAGGTTAACGACGGGGCGTGGCACACGAAAGGAGCGAATCGGGGCAGGACAGGGGTAATGTTGGAATAAGATCTTTATCGTTTTGGAAGCCATTAAGAAAAAATGCTCTTCTTGTTTTATCCTGTTCATTTTGTGTTTAAATGCTAAAAAAACATATGTAGGTGTAATTTTGGGGGGCCAGGAAGCAATTAATTGGTTTTATATTATCTCTTATGGGAAAAAATCATAACTCGAATTTTTTAGGATTCGATCCGGAGTCAGGAACGGATTAAGTTCGAGAACCGAGGTACCACTGTGTGTATATATAAATATTACTGACGCTTGCTAGCAACAGTAGTCTGGCGGGGCATTTGTTACTTGCTCCTTCATAGTCCCTCATTTCGATTAGCTGGAACGCTTCCACAGGGGGATGGAGATCGCAAACCCACGGTGGTCGCGGAAGTTCTAAGCTACTACGATTTCTGGAGAAGCCAAGTGTCTACTGTTTAGTGCAAAATAAAACAAATAAATCAATATATTTTTTCATGATGTTTTGTTTTTCCGTCCATTTCTCTGCTAGCCTATATAAATCCCTGACATAGTTTTCCCTATGATGCTTTTCAAAAATTTTCAACATAAGCCCACATTTATTTCTGACCACTTGGTGGCGACTTAGCCTTGACTACGGTATTAGGAATACTTTCAACTTTCACAGTTACTTTACATTCGTACTTTGTGAATTCTTAAATATAATTAATTAAGGTGACATTTATTTAATGATTTAAGCAATATAAGGTTATTAACAGTATGTTTCTTATTAACATTTTATATGTCGTTGTTTTATACGCATAGTATTTTGACCCATATATAAATGCGATCAGTTAAAAAATAAATAAAAGGGGGAAAAAAATCTTCGATCAGTTTAAACTAGCAAAACAACAAATACTGTGTTTAAACCCAAAACGTATTCTTATCAAATATAAAGGGATTAGCTCCAGCCCGATAATAAAATATCCAAAGGACCCCGCCCGGAAATAAACAAATTTAAGAACGATTATGAACTATTTTTTTATTAAAGTAAAAGAATCCATTTCCATAAATCCTGAAGTAAATCAGCCATGGAAGTTTGGAGAGATGACGACGTATTAGTTTAATAATGTTTTTCACCCCGACAATTGCATGCTCACGTTAGAGGGCAGTGTTACCTCAGGCGCATTGAAACACACCGCGGGCTGCCGTTTTTCCTCGTTACTCTTTATATGTAGTTTTGTGCTTTATATTTATATAATCACATATTGATCCATTTGATTTCAATCTGTAGATAATAAACTCAGGTGTAAATGTATAGCTACTAAGGATTTGAGAACAATGTTTGCAGTAATGTATCTCTAAACAGACAAACAAACAAGTGAACGTATACACTTCGACTTTTCACAACTGTCAGATTTCCCCCTCTTTCTTTCTCATGTAGGCTACTACAGTAACCATTCTAGTTTTTCTTTTGGTTTTTAAAATCCATTTGAAGCATGGGAAATGTAATAATGAAAACTGCAGGTGTAAATCATATGAGCGAGGTTGGTCTCCTTGTCAACACGTAGTCACCTATCGCTCAAACCAGAATATAATCGTAAAAGCCAGATGTATTTTGGCCTTTCGAACATTTTATTATTCTTTCGGTTAATCATAGTTTAAATTGTTTACTAGTTATGTTCCTGTTGGTAAGAAATGTAAGATAAAATATTCCTAATTCTGATAAAGGACTGAACTAAACAAATGCTTTATATTCATCAGTTTGTGTACTTGCTAGGCTCTGCAGTAACTTATTTTAGTACTTTCTGCTTGGTTCACTGATAATTCAGGGTTGCCAATTTTGGTCAACTGGCAGTAATGAGATTGTCAATCTGAGACAAATCTGCACACGCATTTACATGTATGTGACAGTTTTAATTATTACCTTGTAATTAGTCTGCAGAATGCAAACTACCCCAACGATTTTGATGTAGCTAATTTTTAGATTATAATGGAATAAAACAGATTTACAGTGATGATTTCTTGCGTAAGTTTGAGAGTCTGAATGCGCGAGTGTCACGCCAGATGCGTGAGAGTTGGCAACCATGTAAATGGGGACAATTTTTATGCAACACACCGAGTGTAGGTCCGTAATGTGTCCAGTCTGAAGTTTTCGCAGGATAATGTAAGGAACTACTGGCTGCCCTTAGGCCATATAAAACGTACCTATTGGCGTAACCGCTCTAAGCAACTATTGGACAAACACAGTCCCTTAAAAGGAAGTAAACCTCTTCATTTGCGTGCTACTGATGTCCGTCAAAAGTATATTCGCTGCAGGGATCATAGCAAGGAAGTTTGGAAGGCGTCAGGACGGAATCCTGAAATGCAATTGGAAGTCCCTGACCGTCCGGGCTCTCGTGCTTTATAATGATTGGTTTATTTCGCCGTCTGTTTTGCTTCTTGAGCTGTGATAGGTCAAAGTCATTTACAGTCCGAGAAAGTGCGTGGAGCGGGAGGCGGGGAAGTGGATGCCAGTGTCGCTCCGTGGTCAAGCAGCACCGCAGTAAGTGAGGGAGAACCAGCGCACGGCTATCGTCGGACAAAGACTCCCGACAAACTGTTAAAAGCAGACGGTGAGTCATTCTCTACAAAACTGGCCGCGTTTTGGTCCAGGGGTACCTAAGAGCGGGGTCGGTAAGACGGGCCAGGACACGCATGCCAGTGACAGTGACAGATTTGGGGACGAGCGTGTCCACTGAGCGCCGGTCCAGCGCCGACCTCAGGCACTCCTTAAAGTGGCGCAGTGGCGCTTCTTTTACGTCTTGCGTAAGCCCGTTTGCCCCTGTCTGTCCGCTAAGTCGCTCTGAGCCCTGTAAAAAAAGCTTGTCTGCATTTAGGGCGGCGTGGGTGGATAACGGGGCAGAGGTTTATCCCCCGTGGACTTTTTATGTGGCCGCGGCTTGTTGACAGATGTCCGGCGCCGGCGTCCAGACTGATACCGTGCGTTAAAAAATGAACGCGCTTAAGAAAGCTAATGTAACAGTTGCAAAGTTAAATTAAGAAACAGTGTTGCAGTTGTCCCCCAGTTGCGCGTTAATTATCTACAACTCATTTTAAGCCACGCTGAAAACAGGTACCGTTTGCCCGTAGCACTTTCCCTTATCTTTAAAGTGAAACATTTAAGGCCTTCGATGTCTGCTTGAATACGCCTTCAGCTTTTCCATGCATCAGCAGACTCAGGGCAATTTCTCTCGGGCACTTTCACTTTGCCGTTTATCTGTGTCTCTTTGTCCCTGACTTGTTCACGCACTCCTAGTTTATCGGCGTTGACAGCAGCCAGGGCTTCTCTCCATATCACGGTGTTATGGAGGACAATGCAATATTCATGCACACACACACACACACACACACGCACGCACACACACACACAACGTGCGCCTGACTCACGTTGAGTGATGGCACCACAAGCATCTGAACTTGTTCCTTCTGATTCCAGCTCAGAACTCAAATGTCTTCCATGCCCAGGTCTGATTTAGGTTTCTTTATGTGTATCATATGTTATGGCAAACATGTAATGTAGAGCCAACTAGGCAAACACTGGCATTACAAATATACTTAAATGAACTATTCCTGTATAAATCCGTGCTCCATTCAGCAATATTGTCGGAATAAAGTTCCAATTTCTACTTCTCAGGGTACAGTTACTTGTCACTGGGGCTGTACCCTCAACAGTCCCCTAACTGTAGGTAAACATACATTTTAAGGTACAGATATGGATTCTGAGTAACATTTTTGTACCATTGGGGATGCATTAGTGTTGTTTGCACCTTGGGGAACAAAATTGTACCAGGCCAGTACCCTTTTTTCCCACACCGATTTCCTTAAATTAAATGTAAATGAACAAAGACAGGCTTCTGTATTTAAGAATCTGACATTTTGAGAGAGTAGGAATTATATTTGAGTGTTGTTTAAGGCAAAGCGAGTAGTACTCCTATGCTTTACTGCCTGAATGTGTGGTTAGGTTGATAGGTATAATTTATTGGTCCCCAAGTGGAAATTAATATTTCTGCAGCAGGGAAGAGTGTCTGCTCAGAGACACCACCTTTGAAAGAATCGTACATTGAAAAAGCATAGAGGCATGATTTAATAATTTGCTGGTAATTTTGTGAATAGGGTGGTGAGGGTGCTGAGACACAATTTCTGGGAGAGTTGGGGAGGAGATGCATTTTTCTGGCACTTCCAGACCATCCTGGAGAAGAGGAGTGTCTGCATGCCACAGATCTCACACATACACAACAGCCGTGCAGTAAATGCGGTGTGACGCAATATTGTAAATATCCCCAAGATACAATTGCGTAAATGTATAAAATGTTTCATAATAAACAGGATTAATGTCAGAAACAGAAACAATGTCGATTCTTTCAAATGCTGTAGCGTGTTTGGAGAATTTGTGTCTTGAATTGTGTGTGATTGATAGTTTGCGCTGTTGGAGCATAGATTGTGATCCGAGCTCAGGGCATATGAAACGGGTACGGAGTCACAATATAGCATATAGCTAAGAATGTGGAGGGTTTCCGATCTGGTGTTTGCCAGTTCTAGTCAAGACGTGACATTGCCAGATTAGTCTTGAATAAGGCACTTCTCTTCTGCCTCCAGTACAGTATCCATTTACATGAATGTTTAGAATTTTACGTTGCTTTGAGTAAAGGGTTTTCACTTTTTTATTTAATTTATTTAATCTTTATTTAACCAGGCAAGTCATTAAGAACAATTTCCTGATGACCTACAAGTGAAATGATATTTGTGCGGTAGGTATTCAGGAATCAAGAATTGAATTTCCAGTCTCTAAAGATACTTGTCTAAGCATACTTAAGTTTCACAGTGTTCTGGGCATTATAAACATTAGCTGGCCAGGCTAATTATTTGAGCAACAATGAAAATGTATAGCGATCTGTAGCTGTAAAATGTTTACACACTGTCTTGTTTTTAGGATCGCTGTTGTGTAGTTAAGTTGTGATTTCCGGAACTAAGGAAGAAGCTTGCATGTAGGTCCTCTCAGTTCTTGGTAGGTTCAAATGAAACACACTCAATGAAGGCTTTCTGAGGTACGTGCCAGGGTCTTATTCAGAAGAATACTGGAACGAGAGAATTCCAACGTGGGGTATTCTTCAGTTCCACAGAGTGTGAGAGGTAAATATACCTGTCTGTGAACCCACATGGCTCAGAAGATGAAGTAACGGCACACTCAGGTGGAACCAAAACTTAGGTTAGAAAAAATGTCTGGTCTCCTTTTTGGCATGCTCCAATTCTGCATTTGTTCTGGTGAACTAAGTGCCTTTCAGATTGCCTTGACCTACCCTCTTTCTTTACAAATTGTTTCTTTTTCCTTCTGGCTGTCTGTCTGGTTTTATTGGTGCAGGAGTGTATGGGTGGAAATACCTGGAACTGAATCACCTGTCACGCTGGATTAAAGTAGCTTGTATCCTTTCTTAATTTAACTTCACGAGTTCATGGCGACGTGCCAAGCGGTTGGCAGGTGTTCACGTTTCATAATGCGTTTTTTTTTTTCTTTCTGTATTTTCAGTATTTTGAATCCTTCAGTATTATTAAAATAGGCCGTGGTCTTCTGTGTATCTGTCAGTATGACTGCAGTCCTGCTTATTGCTGTTGTGCGAATACTATAAAACACTGGAAAACAGGAAATATGTTTGGTAGCTTTCCCTCCCCAGTTTTTCATGCACGTCTGTTATGTGTAGGACACCCAGGTGGTGAGGAAGGCGGATCGGTTGGGGGGCAGCAGTGGGATGGGCTGGCGTTCTTGGTGACCCCAAGGGCTGCAGCATCTGCGGAGGTGTGAGGAAGCTCCTCCCGAGGGCTGGGAGGGCTGCGGCAGACTGCTGACTCACTGCGTTCTGACTTGCGGGCCTCTCCTCGCAGCTGAGGACAGAATCATCTGTACGATGCAAAACGCACTTTCAGCATCACATTTCCATGAATGTTTCATGATCCTCTAAGCAACAGAAAATCCCATTCGATAGAAAATAATCGATTGAAGAATTCCAAAGTATTTTTTTTACCACTGTAACTGATAGAAAAATGAATACTTTTGTAAGCTAGTACTGGTTTGAAATAGTACTCATTTTCTCAGTAAATGAACTGAATTGGAGGGAAATTCTACTGAAAATCATTACTACCACTTTCACTTCAATGGCTTGCAGGAGTGAATTTCCATTCATAAATTACTTATGTATTAATCTGTTCATAACCTACCTATTAATAGCACAAATGGCATACCTTTATTGTACCACCATTTTGTGCCGAACTCGAGTGGAATCTCTTCCATTATTTTGATTGTGTAAACCTCCTGTGTTGCACATCAGCTGACTTTAGTTCCTTGTTGTGCTGTAACCTGTGCGCAGTGAGAGCTTCAAACATCAGATCAGTTTGCTGGAATAGCACTCATTTTATACTCAATCAGTGACATCGGCCTGCAGTATTAATGTACAGTAATGGTGTTGGATAAAGTGATATGTACATTTTGCTGCACTAGAGAAAAGAGAAGATAAACAGGACTGTCTTCTCATTTGTCTTTTTTGTGTGTCTTTGCACAGCAGTGCTATCGGTGCATTTTAGAATTGAAATTAAAGTAGCTTATTGGGAAAATGCAAACATGGAAAGAAGTTGAGTAAATAAAAGGGTAAATTACTGGAAAAGTATACCTTGATTTGGTGAATGAGACATGGATCGAGTATCCACCTTGAAGGTCAGAGAAGGGGATACGCTCCTCATTTCCATGATTCCCGTGGCCCTGCTTTCCGTATTGTCTCTGGGTGGAATTCTTTGTAATATATTATTGTCCGTTGGCTAAAAGTGCTCTCTGTCCCCATGGCACAAGGCTGGTATTATGGGATTCTGCCAGGCTGGCATTATGCAGCAGCAGCGTACGTACAATACAGTCAATAGTCAAATGGGTGAAGAACACAAATAACACTTCAGCAGTGTTTTTCTTCAGTGTAGATAATAACGAAGGTAGGAGTTTTGGGGTCTCATGAACGGGCATAGGGCATGGGGTGCTTGCAGGCCTTAAGCCTCCAATGGTTCTTTTTACTTTTCTTCTTTTTTTTTAACAATTATTTTTTACAACCATCCTTGTGTTGCTGTGCATGGCAGTTTCTGGACTGAGGCTTGGATATTCTCTGATCTGCCATAAGGTGCTCGTTTGTCGAAATGCTAGTACCGTGCAACATAACATCGGGTTTCGGATTCTGCACTGTCTGCTGCTGCTTCCTGTCTGAGCCATAAGCCGGAGTCCATCTGGCACTGAGTTGTATTGATCCCAAATTGTCGACGAATATCCTGTGATGGTCTGCAGAGACATGGCTATGGAGACCGTCAGTCAGTCCCATTCTGCATCCCCCCCCACAACATAACATAACATCCTTCATCTCCTTTCAATTCCACGATGGCAGCTAGTAGTTTTAATGCTCATGGATGGTTGGTTAGCATGGTTGGTTAGCATGGTTGGTTAGCATGGTTGGTTAGCATGGTTGGTTAACATGGTTGGTTAGGGTTTTGGTGCTACACTGTCTGCAGGATTATTAGGCAAGTATTATTCCCGGAGTTAATTTTCAGCAAAATTTAAGCAGGATTATAAAAGTGAATTTAGAAGATTTCTTATGCCCAATTTATTTAGAGAGAAAATTACACATTTTTCTTTCACGTCGAAAATAAAAGAAAAACACATAATTAATGCTGCGCACAATCAGAAACAATGTCAGTTTTTCTCTCTTTTCTATAAACAGAAATAATAATAAAAAACAATTTTAGTTATTCAGTCTATATAAAGAATGGCAATATTTTCACCTTTCTGTAGTCGATTTTACACGGTCTAATGTCCTGTGTAGTCAACTTTCCTTTTAATGACGATCATGAGCCTGTTGTTCATTGATCCAGTCAAGTTTCCTATTCGATCACATTCTGTGTTAGCTGATGCAGTTAGGGTCGCCTCCCAGATGCTGCGCTGAGACATCTACTGCTTGCTACCTTGGTAAATCTCATGCTTTACTATGTCCCGGTATTTCTCAATTGGGTTTGAGTCAGGTGATGAAGGGAACTTGATCTTTCCAGCCATTCTGGCCCAATCTATATAATACCTTGATGCCTTGTCCTTGCTTGAATATAATCATCTTTTTGAAAGCTGCTGGCTACTTCTTGTAACAGTGATTGAAGAAGGTATCTTTTAGAAATTGGCAGTAGATCACATAGTGTAAAATTTAACTATCTTTAAAGTCGGAAAGATCCTACAAATTTATCACTGATAATTGCTGCCCACACCATTACTCGTTCTCCACCTTGTAGTGGAAGATGGTGTTTATCCATTGGCCCATTCATCTGGTTTATTAAGAGTCAGTATCATTTTATCTGTCCGCAAAACCTTTGTAAAATCAGTCGTGAGAGGTGTCCATGCTGATTCTCAGTGTTTTAGCCCGTGTGCCGTATTGAGTTGAGTCCCTGTTCCAGCCTTTGTGACCTTAGAAATGTTACGTAGCACACTACTGCTCCTATTTCCAAAGATTCCATTCAGATTGTGTATTTGATGGTAAAGAGTTTCTGGAAGTCTGATCATGCTTTAAAAGTTTGTCATTTTCAACTGTTTTGTGTCCTTCCCGCAGGCATATTGTCATTTTTGTTTGCTTGTTTGTTTGTTTGCCTATTTATTCACTCGTTTGTTTGTGTTCTCTGTAAGCTCCTTTTTGTTCCATTTTGTTAATAATAGAAATAATTTGCTTGATAGGTTTGCACATTGGTGTAGTGGTTAGCACTGTTGTCTCACACCTCTGGGACCAGGGTTTGAGTCTCCACCATAGCTTTTTTGGAGTTGGCATGTTCTTCCCGTGTCATCATGGGGTTTCCCCACAGTCCAGAAACATGCTGAAGCTAATTGAAGTTACCAAATTGTCCATAGGTGCGACTGGTGTGAGTGGGGAGATCTGCAAAGTGTATCGCGAACTGGTCCTCCAGGACTGGAATCAGGGGACCCTGCTTTACAGTGAACAAACTTGGCTCTCTGAACAGCTGACAACAGTCAGGGTGTGGAGGAAGGACATTTTTATTGACATGTATCATAGGATTTTGGTCCAAACTCATTGCATAACTCGCAAATTGTTTGCATACAATTAAATTGCTATATTAAAAGTTGTTTTACATACAGATATTTTCACACTGATGAGTAAAAACATTATGACCACCCCCATGTGACACAAATAATGCTGACTATCTTGTAAAAACAGTGCCTGTCAAGGTCTGGGATGTATTAGACAGTGGGTACAGGCTGCCCCCAGGATACGAATAAGATCCGTTCCTTAAGTCTATCTTTAACTTGAATTTGTAAGTAAGTTGGAAAAATAATTATGCAGTACATAATAAAAGTAATAATAATAATAATAATAATTATTATTATTATTATACAGTAATAATAAAAGTAACTACGTATGGTACTGTACTGTACCTCGAGCTGACGAACCGCTGAAGCCGTGCAGTATTCTCAAGAGCGTCACATAAGTAGTGTGTGTTCATTATTATGAACCATTGTATTTAACTCAAATTTTTATTGTAGTAGGCTTTATGGCCATCTGTTCATATGTTACAGTTGGATGTGTGGCCAGGGGCATGGCCAGGGGGCGTGGCTAGGGGGTATGGTTATTGCCTTGGGTCACAGCAGCCATAGCACGGCTCCGATTAATGGGCTGCACAAGGGGGCAGATTATTGAGAAATGTCCCCAGAACAAGTGGCTTATGCTTGGGAGAGTCCCTGTATCACGTGTGCGGCGGGTGACCACCATCCTGCAGGCACGAGAATCTGCCGTCGCGCTCCCGGGCTCATCATACGTCCGACATCATCGGTCAGGCATGTCGGGGGGGCGAATGGGATTAAGCACGGACAGGCCGCAGCGGCCTTTCGAGACGGCGGCTTGGAGAAGGCGAGCATCGGCGCGGCACGAGAAGCCGGTGGAGGGCTCTGACACAGACACACGAGCCCAGTCCCTGACCTTCCGTTCAGCCAGTCAGCCTCCTGTCACACTGCAGTTGTCCAGTGCGTGACATTTTTATATTTTGAGCCCCTCCTAGACCTCTAGTGGAACAGTGTTGGCGCAACCCGCTGCTGAACAAACACTGTCAGTTGGCACCTTTGAATTTTTTAATGCAGTCTACAGGAATTCAGTCCAACTTGGAATTAATCTTTTGTTGTAAACATGGATCCAAGAAATTATTAGAATAATGTTTTGCATTGTTTGGCTGCATTCATAATGGCAATGTCTTTCCTAGAAGAAAAGAACAGCTTTTACTGTTAGATTCCTGTGTGGCGGACAATACAAACTGTATGATTGAGAGAACAGAGTACGATTTTTAAAATACAGCGCCAAGCAGTAAACTGTGGTTAATATCGGATTACCGTAAACCTCTTTAACTCTCAATAAGTCGCTTTCTTGGTGTTGCAGTTAGTCTGTGGGCCAGGAATGGTCACTTCTTAAAAGTCTGGGCTGGACTGGCCCACATCCTGACTTGTGCTGGCCCAGGAATACTGTAGGATCTGCAGATGGTTTTTGGACCTAGCAGTTTGTTAGCAACGGCTGTATCGTTCAGTGTCAGAGTATCTGTACTGTTTACTGAGAAAGGTTCCACAAAAATGTCCTCCTGTGAGAAACGTCACGCCTGGTTTGTCGTTATGCTGACTTCTTGCTTGTATTGACACTGAGTTTTCTGTTTGATTTCCTACCTTTTTGGGCCAGCAGGTCATTGTATAGAAATTTGAATCGTGCTTTATTATTATCCTTGTATGCATCCCCACATATTTTGTAAGCATTATAAATGGCATAGTGAACGATCTGGGATGAGTGGGAACAGCCTAAGGAGGTGAGAGTATAAACATACAGCGCGCTCACTGGCGACGGAGCAGATGCAGCACAAGGAATCTGACACGGGGACGCGGTATCTGAGGTCGTGTGCCCACACCTGAAGCTCCCAGCGTGGCCTGTTAGCCCCAGGTACACGCCCCCCCCCTGCCCCACCAGCCACCTGCATCTTGCTCTGTGGAGGGCTTGAGGTGAGTTTCAGGGTACCGTTGGTTTCGCCGTTTCTTGGCACATGTGAAAACCTGCCGTGCAAAGTATCATTTTGAGCTGTTATTTTACTGTCTGTGTTTCAGAAGACAGCTTAAAACAGCTTATTGCCTCATTGTTAGCAGAAACCCTAGTAGCCGATCACACAAAAAAAATGGATCTTTTTGGCACTTGACTAGGAAATTCTCCAGTGATTTAGAATGAAGTTACCAAATTACAAACAGAACAACTGACACATTCAGTGACTATAGATAGAAAAATAAATAAATAAATAAATAGATAAATAAATTGACATATAAATAAATAAACGTATACAAATGATTTTCCAGGGTCATCAGTTCTGGCTCCAGCTGGTTATTCTCTGAATCTTAAAACAAGTTTCCACCTGCAACATGCTTCAGTTCACTCAGTTTTATAGACCAGAAGATTGATATATTAACATGACATTGTTTCTCTATCATCAGTCATGACAGCGGGGGATATTAATCTTTTTTTATCTTTTCTATCTGTTCTCTAGATGCCTTTTTCCCTTTTATATCTGATGAGTAACAGTCCTAAAATGCAATAAAGGAATCTAATTTCATTTTATTAAACAAAAAGATTGTAATGGTGAGGGAGGGGGGTGGCTTTTGGCTTATTGGGAACGACGTGGTTTAGAGTTTGGTCTAGGGTGCGGTTACCACCTTGTGTGGGGGGCCCGGGCTGGATTGCGTGACTGTGAGTCATTGCTGAGTCACCCCCCTAATCCAGGGAAGGGGGGAGGGAGAGACTACACCGTGGAATTTCAGGCATCTCCCCTGTCCCTGGAAAAGTGGTTTGCTCCCAGAGTTATCACCTACTACCAAGAGTGAACTTCATCATGTCTGTAGCTTTATGTAAAATAAACATGCTGACTCCAGTAGGCCCTGCTCTGACTCATATGTTGATTCAGATTGTCCATGTTACAATATTAACATTGCATTATTTCCCCAATGTTACAGTGTCTGATGTCATTTCTTTTAGCTGAAATTAAGCATACGTGTGACTTTTTTGGGCTAAATGTTTTACTACCTGGCAGAGATTCAGGCATCTCCTGGTGATTGTTGCGTGGGAACAAGCCCACAAAAACTGGATAAGGAGCCTCTGTCAGCCGCCTCTCTCTGCCAGCTAGGGGTTGAAGGGAGAGCCTTACCTGGTCCCAGTGGGATGGCCCAGTCACCAACGACATCTGCTTAGGGAGTGGCAGAAACAGACAGTCATTGTGGCAAGTCACAAGCCTGGTACGGTGACATTCGGTGTCGATGAAGCGTGGGGAGAAATGGGGGGGGGTGTTCTCTGAAATTCATAATGGTTTATTTGTAAGTTGTTTGGGTGGGGGGGGGGACAATGGTAGGGTAGCCAGAGGGAGACTTTACAAAAAAAGGGAGACTAGATTCCTTTAAGAGGTAAGTGTACCATATAGAGAAAAGCGAGCTAATCCGGTCCGGTCTGTTCATTACCCTCTCCAGTGGGACGGTGTTTATGCAGTTTCTTCCGACAGAAGGACCAGGGGGCAGGGGGGGTCTGTTGGCTGCCTCCTGTGTACAGGATGCATTTGCGACTGTAATGTACAGACGCTCACATATTCGACCCTGAAAAGTTTTTCCCCTGAATATGATTGTTGGTCCTTTATGGTAATGGAAGTTTGTCTGCTTTATTTAATCTGTCACAGCTGTTATTTCTAAATATTTCGTGGTTGACATATTATAGGGTTTTTCAAATCACGGTCCTCAAGGTCCGACCACTGCTGGTTTTCCAGCCTTCCTTCACCTGTGAGCCAGGTGTGAAGCCTCTGACCAATCAGATTTCAGTAATTATTACCAGGGAGAACTGAAAACAAGGCGTGGATATGGAATAAAGAGCCCTGACATATTATAATAAGTAGCTGTTTATATTGGGAAAAGTAAAAATAAAATGAAATGATAATTTTATTTGCCATTTGCAAGTTCAGGTACATTGGAATGTTTCTTTACATGTATCCCATCATGCTCTCCTTTGAGACGCAAATATGTGTACAGGTGAGAGTGAAGCCTGGGAGCTGAGCTTAGGGTTTATTCAGCTCCCCTGGGCCACTATACCCACTGTTAAAGTCCAGGGGTGTGACTTGAACCCTGATCTTCCACGGCTATAGCAGTGAGCCAGAACACATCTCCAGGACGCCAGGACCTAAACCCCCCCAAAAAAATAAAATAATAAAAATTATTTATGAATGAATGAATAAGTAAATAAGTACCAATGGCCATTTATATTGCATCAGTTGTGGCTTGTTTATTATTTTATGCGATTGGTTTCCCCTTCCGGGATCTTCCAGGAGATGTGGACGTTGTGGGACTGACTGAAAGCCTTGGAACTCAGGCTGTGCCCCCTGACAGCAAGCTGTCAAACCTCCAGAGCGGGGCTGTCACCCGAAAGCTGCTTGCTGAGCCTGTCCCGCGATGACCAGAGCGGGGAGCGTGTCCGTGTCGATCGTCACTTCAGGGGGATAAAACAAAAAACAAGGAAGCGGCCATAAGGGGGGAGAGGAGGGCAGCTGCTGACCCAGACAGGCCCCCCCCTCACCCAGAACAGGGTCGGCTGTTCAGCCACCCCGAGGGTGCTTGACTGTGGCGATGCAGACCGGCTGAGAGGGTCCGGCTGACCTCCAATATGCCTGCGTTAATGTTGGAGTGACTGGGCCTGTAGGCGTGCGGTCAGACCTGCCCAGCAGGCTGAATGCCTGCGTCTGGATCAGGGGCCTCAAAGCGGGCAACTTGAGCGAGAAGCGAGAGAGATTAAAAAAATGACCTTGGAGTCAGTAATTCTCTGTTCAGCGCCGGCCCAAATGTAGACCTTGGGTCATTTTTTTTAAAATTCTCAATTGAAAATGAAAGATTGATCTGCAGGCCAGATTTAATAATGAATGAAAAATATGCTGGAAGCTGCAAAACCTGTCTTTGGCCAGATGTATTAGTTTCAGACCTCTGGTCTAGATTAAAGGCTGCAGAGTTTTGATTTTCCAAGGGTTCAGAGGTTACATTATCCAGGTTTTATTTTTTATTCCTTATTTACGCAAAGACTCATTGGGAACAAAATTAATTTCTTCAAATAAAGCAAGGGGCATATTTTAGCATAACAACTCGTCTTGCTTTTGGGCTTTAGAGATAAATTCTAAAATACCCGCATTGTCAGACTAAATGTAGACATAGAGCTGGTGACTTTCAGACAGCCCTGGGGCATTGTGGGTAACGCCATTCAGACTTGACACCACGCTCTCCTGACGGCAGGTGATGATATTAATGTGAGATTTATCGTGCTTGCAGCTTTATTTCCTTGAGGTAATTTAATCAGTAAATCATCTCCCTCTTTTTTTTTTCATATTTTTTGAGAAGTGGTTAGCCCTGGCAGCTTTAAAGCGAGCGGTTAGCGGCACCGGTTGGGTGTTGGGTTGGGGCGGCTGGGAGGGTGCATCAGGGGCAGGTTAAATATGGAAGGGCAGCACGTCGGCTGCCTGATGGCTGTGTGGAAATATTCAGGATTCTCCGCCTGCACGGCCGTGGCACTCGCGCGTGGGGCCAAATGCCACGCTTCGCCACTGTCACTGTTCCCGGAGGCCACATTTCGCCCCTCGGGTCTCAGAGGGCATCTCAGTGGGGGTGTTATACACTATATAGTGTGAAAAGTAACGATAAACATGGAGCCCGGGGTGGTCAGAATGTTATACCTCACTGCTCTGAAGTCAGGCTTTAAATGAAGTACCACTGGGCAGGGCGCTATAATCCCCCACCCTCACCTCCATTTGCTCAATATATCGGTTACTTAAAGTTGAATAAAATGCTGCTGGCCTCCCCAAGGCTGCTGATACATATAGATTTAGTGATATCCCTAAGAATGGCACAGGCACCACGCAAACCTGTGTTTGCAACGGGGAGCTGTCCATAAGGGGGAACCACTGGGTTATTTGACACGGAATACTAGTGATGTCCGTAGCCGCTGAGCTGTTTGAGAAGGAATACCAGAGGTATTAGGCAACGTGAGCTGTTTACAGAATTTTAGATGGTTTTTCTACCCAGTGTGGCTCTGAATCTCACCTCTTTGAAATTATTATATGGAGTTATAATGCAATATATAATGGAGTTATAATGCAATTATAATTGCATTCTAGTTGTCATCCAAGGAAATGGGGAAGCAAGGGGAAGTTAGTTTATGTGGGGGAGACTGCTGAGGGTTTAGGGAGAGCCAAACAGAAGTGTTAAGAAGGAGTCTGCCCTTGTGAGCTTAGGGTCAGTCTTAGGAACCAATCTATGCCAGGCTAATAACATCGCTGTCTTAGGAAACAACCTGTGGCAGGCTTAATACACTGTGTTCTTAGGAATGAATCTTTGGCAGGCTTATTACATCACTGTCTTAGGAACCAATCTCTGCTAGGCTTATTGCATCGTATACTTAGGACCCAGTCTCTGCCAGGCTTATTAGATTGTGACCTTTATTACCAACTAAACACTCTTTTATGAGCCTTGTCTTTGACATCCCTAACTGGCAATATTGGCAGCTTCCTGAAGCTGAGCCCCCCAGCACAGTCTGCCCCCTGGTAGACCCCTTTGGTATGATGGCAAATGTTTGCAAAACTTGGACCAGGATAGAGGTCGGTGTGCACGGCTGGTCCCAGCACAGCAGTAGTGTATATTTCTTTTAGGAGACAATTCCTGAGAGAATTGAAAAGAGATGCAGCGGCTCGCTACAGTGTCATCTCTCCTGGGGTGTGGGTTCAGGTCTTGCCCCTGGTGTGGAGTGTGCATGTTCTTCTGTTTACATGAACTCCTAGGTGGCATGCTATCCTCACACTGTCCAAAATAATGTGTTTATATGAATTGGTATCCCAGAATTGTCTCTAAATCATTAAACTCTGTTGAAGTTTTCTGCCTTGCTCTGTGATTGTGTGTGTGAGTGTCCCACGATGGACTGGCGTAATGTTTCAGGCTTATCTTCTGCCTTATACCCTTATAAGCCTGTTTATAGTGGGAGATGATCTAATGGTCGTGAGTATCCAGTAAAGCTCTGGATGCCTTGAAAGCCACCTCATAACTTTGTTTGAACTGTGCTTCCCTGCAACAGCGTGACCATCTCCAGGACAATGGCAGACCTGAACCTGGGTGATGCCCTCAGCGACAGCGTGCCGCAGGTGGACTCCGAGACCCCTGTGCAGAGGGACTTCATCGCCGCCCTGGAGGCGGAAGGCTATGATGACAAGGTCGGAGAGACTGTGGACAAGATAGACTACGTCCCACTTCTGGATCCTGACAGCCAGAAGGAAGGTGAGAGGTCGACGAGCGTGGGCCAGATGTGGGGGTGTGGGGGTGGAGGTTGGTGATGGATTGGGAGATTTTACAGAATATAGGTAAAACAGGGTTAAATTGTTTTGCCAGACAGGTACAAGTAAAATAGCGGAAAGTAAAGCGTGTCTGCTTTGTGTAATGATATTGTTCCAAACACAGGTAGATAGTTCACGTTCAGTAAGTACAAATCCAGACCAAGATTTTGTTTCTACCAGTTGCGTATAAAGACTCGCATTAACACAGTACTCAACTCAATCTCATTAAGTTCTTAGTCGATAATGAGACTTGGAAAGTTTGTAACCTCCTTAATCACAGTTACCAGGTAGTGTTCATCTGGTTAGATGTTAATGCTTAGCCTCCTTGCGATATCTGCTCTAAGTGAAGTCTGCTGGGGAGAAGGTAGTTTAAGGGTTCGAGCACAGACCATATGAAACACGTGTGTACAGAGCCCTGGGTGCGGTGACCCTGTGCAGAAGTTTCCCATCTGCCTTCTCTGACAGCAGAATCACATGTGCACCCTAAGGGAATGAGCCGCTCTGGAATTACAGTAGACTAGTAAATGCTAGGAAATGCTGGTAGGCAGGGCTGCGTCTGAATGGAGGGGGGCGTCGTGGTGGTAAGATTTGGTGTAAACATGCAGTGTCACTCTTGGACAATTATCAAAAGATGATTTAGTAGAAATCTTCATGGTGGATTCTGTAGGGCAGTGTCGCCCAGTCCAGTCCTCGGGGACCCCCAGACAGTCTATGTTATATTATCACAGCCCGGTCTTCGGGGACCCCCAGACAGTCTATGTTATATTATCACAGCCCAGTCCTCGGGGACCCCCAGACAGTCTATGTTATATTATCACAGCCCGGTCTTCGGGGACCCCCAGACAGTCTATGTTATATTATCACAGCCCAGTCCTCGGGGACCCCCAGACAGTCTATGTTATATTATCACAGCCCGGTCTTCGGGGACCCCCAGACAGTCTATG
>JABFEA020000036.1:11834831-11854255 GCA_019775915.2 Cyphomyrus plagiostoma | reverse complement strand
CCCCCCCCCCCCCCCCCCCCCCCCCCCCCCCCCCCCCCCCCCCCCCCCCCCCCCCCCCCCCCCCCCCCCCCAGCCTGTCTGGAAGTCAAGACTGCAAAGGGAGGAGTTTCCACCTTTAGTGACCCGTCTATTTTTACCGCAGGCCAGTGTTGTGAATGAAACAGTTCAGATTATTCTGACAGCAGAGCTTACTCTCTCTCTCTCTCTCTCTCTCTCTCTCTCGCTGTTTTTTTTCTCTCT
This sequence comes from Cyphomyrus plagiostoma, assembly GCA_019775915.2. Classification (NCBI taxonomy): domain Eukaryota; kingdom Metazoa; phylum Chordata; class Actinopteri; order Osteoglossiformes; family Mormyridae; genus Cyphomyrus; species Cyphomyrus plagiostoma. The sequence goes on along the minus strand of JABFEA020000036.1, from coordinate 11,854,015 downwards.
CTCTCTCCTCCGTTTCACTTTATCTCCGCAGTCTCAGCATATGCCTCTTCGGTAAGCAGTGGCAGTATGCAGCACCCTCGTCTTTGGCACTCGCCTCCTTGCAGATTATACACTCATTTCTCCTCGTCATCCTAAGCCACTTAAAAAGCTTAAGGTTTTTGCCAGAGTGCACAGTATTTCCTGAGGAAAGTCCAGCACCATTATTAAGGATGTAAAAGGTTTGCCTTCGGCCATTTGCAGCATCCTACTGCTGCTTTTCCAGGTTCTTGACGGCCGCGTCTCCTGCTCTCTATTTCAGGGCCGCTCAGTATAAGCCAGTTTATTGCAGAAGCTATAAAACTTCCAGCGAAATGAAATAAAGTCACTGAGTCCATGCTTGTACTTTCGGAAACATTTCAGGTTAGATGATAATAAATGCCTGAATACCTGAATTTACTTCTGTGCTTCTCTGACTAATGCTTTTATTTTTCTAGTATGGTACCCGTGTAATTCGTGTTACTTTTTTGGGCTGTGTTACTCTTCTGGGTTATGTATTTTTACTTGCATTACTTTTCCTGATGCCCATCTGAGCCAGGCATGTAGCCATATGGCAAAATAACGAGCCCCCCCGTGATATTTGTCGGACCCCCCTCGAAATTTATTTGAGCTTTGTAACTTTTCTTAGTTGTGTTACTTCCTACAGTGTGTTACTCTTCTGTGTTGTGTTACTTCTTACAGCGTGTTACTCTTCTGTGTTGTTACTTCTTACAGCGTGTTACTCTTCTGTGTTGTGTTACTTCTTACAGCGTGTTACTCTTCTGTGTTGTGTTACTTCTTACAGCGTGTTACTCTTCTGTGTTGTTACTTCTTACAGCATGTTACTCTTCTGTGTTTTGTTAATTCCTACAGCATGTTACTCTTCTGTATTGTGATACTTTTTACAGTGTGTTACTCTTTTGTGTTTTGTTAATTCCTGCAGCGTGTTACTGTTCTGTGTTGTGTCCTCAGATGGTTCGTGCTGCTGTAATTATAAAGAGCCCCTAATCCAAATACGTCCAGGCAGAATTCCCAGCTGAGGAAGATGCTGCATTTATCATCCTGGATAAAGCTGTTGACTTAGCAGGGAATGAATGTGTCAAACAGTATAATAAAGACATGATTGGGGAGGGTCTGAAGCTCACAGCTTTTTGCACAGGTTTTTACAATTCAGGACCATGGATAGCGACAACCACTAGTGGGTCGGCCAGTTTGGTTTGTTCCTGTAATTCGATAAACAAAGCTGGGGCTATCAAGAAATTGTCAAGTTATTAATAAAATGCTTTCATATTTTTCATGAATAATTGTGCCCAGTTGGCTAGGACAGTTTAACTGAACAGTATGTGGAAGGGTAGTGACTGAGGATTACCGTGAGTTACTAGTTAGGAATTGGATGGCACTGCGGCACCATTGCAGATACGTAAGCGAAAAAGGTGATGGAGTTTAAGGGGAAATTGATGCACACAGTTTGGGCCTCAGTCATGTGCTGAGGGTGAGTGGTCTTCAGACAGCTGCTGACCTGGGCTTTTAGTTTACTGGGGCAAAACATGAGCAAGCCACCAGACCATCCCAGGGAGAAGGTAACAGTCTTTGGCTTTTCTGGGAGATAAGAAGGATGGTGGACCTAGGAGATTTGGCCAAATCCACATCTCCTAGGTCATTTCAAGTCAACCCATTTGAAATATGCAGGGAGCATGACCTCCCATGGCCAGTGCCAGGGGTGGGGCTTACAGGGCTTAAACCCCGAGAGTGCCAGATCCTCCTTTACAGTCATTTCTGCAGTCACTGTGACCATGTTATGATGTGTGACCTGAGCACTCTATGCCCTGTGTCCCCAGGCCTGCCCCGGGAAACACCCTCACCACACCTTTCTTAATCAGAAGAGAGAAATTCCAAAAGCCATTGTGATATCTCTTCTTTTTAAATTTCAATCTACTCGGGGACACGAGCCTCGACAGAATCAGAGGCGGAACGCTCGTCGGTTTGTCTCCCCTGATATCATCGCGGTGTCCCTTTAAGATGCCGCTGTTGTCTCTGTTAGTTGCATTGGCAGTTTGTGTTGGTGTGTCTGAGCCAGATGGAGCACCACTGGATGTCGTCCCGAGTCAGTCGCCATCCTGGGGCGGGAGGCAGCTTAGCTTTCAGGGTGATACCGACGACGTCCACCCAAATGCTTATAGAGTGAGGACTGGAAGGGACCCGGGATGACTGTCTGGGTCTGCTCCAAGGCCAAATGCTGATCTGGACTTGAGTCACGCTCACCTGCGGGGGCAGAAGAAAGATAGTGGTGCAGTGCGGACCCTAAATATACACGACGTCACCGAATTGTGTCTCTTGCTTGGATTATAAAAGCGTGATTTATACCTTCTGTAAATGATTTCAGCCTGTGTTTATGTTTACTACGACGGGCATCGCCAAGGGTGACGGCGGGCAGGCCGGCAGGCTGGGCAGTGTGGTGGAACCGACGTGCACTGACCGGCGTTGCCGTCTGGCAGGTATAGCCGTGACACCCGGGGGAAGGGCACCAGCGCGGCACTCAGGAACAAAGGGGGAGGAGAGAAACCATTTGGAGGAGCAACAGGTCCTTGCGCCAGACTTCGTTCCAGGTAACTGCGCGGGGTCCAGGGTGCGCTTCGCTTATCCCAGGTCTTCCCAAAATGTCCCAGTCACATGGTGAGAGAGAGAGCTCCGGTATCACAGCCACTTACCCCTGCCTGCCTCAGTGTCTGGCTCTGCTTCTGTCTCGCCCATAGGCTCACTGACTCCTGTAACTTGAACTTCTGCTCTTTTTCCTTTCACTTTCTTTCTGCCTTTCACTCATTCTGTCTCTCTTTCTTTCTCTGCTTTTTCCTCTCTCACCCCCTTTCTCTGTCTCTTCCTTCTTTTCCCTCTGTCCCCCTCACTCCATTATTCTCTTGTTCACTTACACTTTTTCTCTTTCCTTCCCTCTCTCCTGCCACCCTCTCTTTCTCCTTGTCATTCACTTGACTGGCCAGCAGGGGGCTTTCCTGAACAGTGGCTCACCCACGCCACCACTCCGCAGATGGACACTGGCCTGACAGGTATATCGTCGGCTTGTTTTTGCCATCAGTGTTGTTACAAAGTGACGTAGTTGTTGAAAACACACAGCGCCGCGTGTAATGTTGCCTCTATGAGGTTGCTCATATGAACGCCGCATGTTAGGAATGGGTAAGGCCTCCACCGGAATCACCCCTGATTGCCCTCTCTGATTGGTGCATTCCACTCCATTCTGCCTGCTCGTGTCCTCCAGGATCCCACGCCCTCCCTTTACTGGCACGGTAACTGCATTCTCTTCATATCTCTGTCTCGCAGACTTTTCTCAACCGAGGCCAGCAATGAACTTGAATGTGGGGGTGGCCCCTGCACTTGCGGACCCCCAGAGACCCACCCTGCCACTCACCGACCAAGACAAGGCGGCTGGATCACCGAAGGACAGGGCTGAGACAGGAATCTTTGGACACACTGTGGACCCCTCATCAAGTAAATCAGAGCTTCGAAACATCTCTCGTTGTGACTGGCACATGTTTTACCTGAAGTCCTAAACCATTGAAAATCGCACCCAGACACAAAAACTCTGAATAGTAATTCCAGCTGTCTCCTGATAAAGTGATAATCTCGTTTATCTCGTGATAAAGCCTAGTTTTTGGCTTTAGTATATTCAGGCATTTATTATCTTCTAACATAATTAGCCGTACTCTCACGGTCATTGCATTGTAATGTAAGACCTCCTCCACCAGGTGGCACTGTATGCAAAGCCAGCATTATCAATTAGCCAAAATGGACGTCAGTTGTGTAGTTTGGGTTGTGGCTCGGCACAGGGGACTTTGTCCGGGACAAAGACTAGCACAGCTCGGCAGTGTCCCGTGTTCAAGGCCAGCTAGTTCCCCAAGCAGACGACACTCCCCCAGTGCTCTGCTGGAAGTTACCCCTCAGAATAGGAAGCACTACAGTGGATGATGCTATTTTTCCTTTAGTTCCGCAAATTTGCCTTTATTGGGCATTTACCTCTTTAGAGGCGTATTTAGGATTTTTAGCACAAAAACGTCGGCATGTGTCAGTTACTGGTGTCAATCCGTTAATCTTTCTAATGTGTATCTAAAATAAACTGCCAAAGAGGAGTATATCACACAGCATTTGCTGAACATGCTAAGACTGTATGCTTTATTAGTGTTATTGGTGTATTTGTATGTGTATTTGTATGTTTATGTTGTCTTTTAGCGTTAATAGTGCTGGGATTGGTCGCCATGACGCACTGTCATTATGTGAGATGCATGCCGGGACAATGGCACCATTTGTTGATCTGGACACTGCGCTGCTCTGTGCCGCCTGAGAGGGCGTCGGTGCTGGCCGGCCCGCGTCACATGACCTCCCCGTCTCCTCTGTCCGGGCTTTTGTTTTCCGCTGGCCTCCTCCCCTGCTCCGTTTTATTTCATGCCTCTATTCAGTCACGTCTTTCTCCCGGTGATATCTGGCCGGAGTGTCTTCACTGAAGCCCCTCAGCATTCAGCGGGTGGAGTTCCGTAATCACCTGTCCGTTAACGATGCTGTCTTAACTGATAGTCTTCACAATGAAGATCGGAGCTCTTTCTCTGAGCGGGGGTAGTAATACCTGCACGTCAGATGTTTTTCACAGGCTGGTTTATAGATCCTGTTGTCAGTGTTATCTGTTGTCACTCGTCCATTTCCTGACATTTCATTTAAATTTTCTCGATTGTATACGATACACCGTTTGCTTGCGCCACGTAGCTTTCCAGGTCGAAACCATTCTCCGCACAAGACATGTTCTCTCTGCCAAATGTACCTAGAATTAAGTACATATTCAATTCAGTTCAGTTCAATTTATTTTTATATAGCGCCTTTCACAACATAGTTGTCCCAAAGCGCTTTTTAGGGTTGTGTTGCGATACATGAAACAGAAGTAGAGGGAGATACTGAACGGGGGAAACAAGGAAGGAAAGAAATTGAGTAAAGAAAGCCAGAAGACAACGGAGGAAAGGAACCAAAAACTCCCAAGTATGGAAAAAAAAACCCTGGGGGGGCCAAGGTGAGCTGGCTGCCCGACCCCCCCCTGGGCACACTAACATTGCCGAAAACAGAAAAGAATGGACATGCTTGCTAAAAGGTATATAATGTACATATCACAACTTTTTTTTGCATAATAGAAGCATAATTAATCATGATAGTTTAAAAAGCTCTACTACACAAATTGTGACTATTTCCCCTTCTCATGAGCAATGACAGTACTTCGATAGGGATGACTGTGTGGCATTGAGTTTAAAGCAGGAAGTGTAAACATGCCTTCCTGCCATAGGGCGTGCATTTCTACCTGTAATGTAATTCCAGAAAGTGGTACGTGGTGAGAATATGGATCTGATGCCGTGTGGGCTATCGCCTGGAGGGGGGGGCGGAGGGGGGAATGGGGGTTGTTGTTGTGTGAGTGTAACTCTGCCTTCCTTCTCTGCATGTGAGCAGTCTGGGGTGAGCCCTGGGGAGGCGACCAGGCCTTACGGGCAGAACTCCCCTTCACACCCAGCGTCTCCACGGTGATCAGCCGGCATGCCAGCCAGATGGTGGAGGGTCCCCAGGGGCCAAGGGACCCCCAGTGTCTCCAGGGGCCAGGGGCCTTAGAGGAGAGGGAGGGGGACGTCTCAGAGCGCAGGCAGCAGCAGAAGAAGAAGAAGAAAAGGAGGATCAGGGACGACATGTACGGCATGGGTGACGGTCGTAGTTCGCTGGAAACTCAGTGTGAGGGCGCCGCCCCAGTGGACAACGGGCGCAGGAACCCTCTGCGAGGAGATGGTGGCTGGGAGCCTGAAGAGGGAGGCAGGAGTGCTTCCCGAGTCAAGAAGGGCAAAAACAGGAAGAAGTTCCCTGAGGAATGGGCCCTTCCCCTAGAGTCTCAGCTGCAGGAGTTGGTGGCAGAACCCGCCGCCTTCCCTCTGACTCCTGAAGATCTCCCAAGCCTGAAGGAACAGCTCCTCTCCTCCACAGAAGCCTCGTCGTTCACGCACGGCCTGGACGAGTACCCCCCCCCCAGCTTGCCTCCCTCCCTGGCTGAGGACCTACTCTGTCTCACGGGAGGCGTTTCATTCGCGCTGCACCCCAGGGCCACCTCCCTGCCGACGTCCCCTTTTCAGGGAGACCAGTGCTCACCACCCGCGAATGCCAGTCCTGACCGAGACACTGCCCTGGTTCCTCTGGAAGTGTCTGATAGTTTCAGCCTGGGCACAGCTAGAGACAGTCTCTCCCTTGACTTAGATCTACTTACCGGAGGCACGTTTACATCATCTCTTCCTGAGGTGGCTCCTCAGACCCCTGACAGCAAACCCGCCTCCGGTGAAGAGAGCCAACATGATCTGGCTGAGCAGGGGCCCTTGAACACCATCTTCGTTGCAGAGTGGTTGGAGATGGAGGCCCCCGCTATCCCTAAAGAGACCCCAGCCTTTGACTCGGATGCCCCCATGGATAAAGTAGCCCCCCCTCCTGATGCCACTAAAGACCTGTCCTGCACAACCCCTGAGGAACTAGATCACCAGCCCTCCCCTCTCAGAGGAGAACCTGTCCCCATCCCAGGTCCCCTCAGGGCTCGTACCTCCTCCCCGGACCTGATTCCCTCGTCTTCTCCTGGACAAACACCTCTGGCCTCTCCGAAGGAAGGAGGCCAGCCTCGATCCCCAGGGCAGAAACCGCTGAAGAAGAGCCGGCCTACCAAGGACCCCTCGTCCCCCCCTAGGTTGAAGCGATCCCCTTCCCATAGCCCTCCAGCCTTCATCCCCTCCTCCCCCCGCTCCGAGTTGAACCCCTCGGCCCCTCCCTTTGTCCCCCGTCTCCCAGACACCCCTGTGCCCCCAGTGATCTCGGGGAAGGAAATCAAGAAACGCATAGAGCATTTCAAGCAGGAAGGTTGGTGGGGGGCCGAACGCCTCGCTCAGAGCATGGCTGTGTCGGGGGTCCCGCCAGGGTGGGGCACTGTGCCTGGCTCACTAACACACTGGAGGACAGCGCCCTCGACTGGGCACCGTGCGTGGCGCGGCCCAACTCTGGTGTGCCGCTGCCTCCGTCTGCTGACGCACTGTCCTTAACCACTTACGATGCGCGAAGCCTGCTAATCGGCAGCTTTCTGACTCGGGTGTGACCCGAGGGCGCGATGTGCTCCCAACGTGGTACCTACGCTGTGGTCATGCTGCACGTTTGCGGGCTCAGCCCTTTTCCTGCTTGGGTTTGTCTCAGCAAGGCACCTTGCTCACTGTCTCCTGTTCGTCACAAACAATCGAGTGCGCAAAGTGATCGCTGAACACATTTAACTGTTACTCTTTCAGGCAAGCATGTGGATTCTTCACTAATACCTGGTATACTTTTACTATAAATCCCACTGAGTGAACAAAAATTAATGGAAATGTCTCTCTCTCTCCGTTTTGTTCTGTTTATGTCCTCCCAGCTGGGGTTCACCTTCACCATGGATGCTCTACAGGTAAGCCCGAATTTGTCCCTGTTCTGTTGAGGTGATTTCCACGGTGTGATGGATTGTGGGAACTGTTAGCGGCAGCGATGGTAGGATGAGGGGAGGCCAGGAAAACTCATGCAGATATTAGGCTCAGAAGATTCCTGTAGGACAGGAATGATGAGTAGTGAAATGATCCCAGCTGAGATGAATCTCGCAGGCTGAAATAATAAACGTAGCGGGGAGCAAGTTAGACCTTTCGTAACTGGGGAGGTAACCCGTGGTAGAAAGGTGCAGGCCAGGTCCTGCAGCTGATTGGATTGTCCTGTCAGTGTCATAGCAGAGGGCATCGCCATAATTGGATTTATCTTACTTGTCTACCACACATTGACGCTGGTTTATCAGCCCCCAGACACCCTGCCATCAAATTAATTCACAAACCTTATACTTGGTCTTGTACCTGTAGTATAACTTTAGTATCGCAGTACCTGCTTTTATCTCAGCTTTTCCCTGCTTTGGCAGCTGATTCACCTCTGATGTAGGACACTGGCAGCTCTGTCTCTCTTCTCTTACGGAGACACGAGGCATTTCACGGGAAAGGCGGAATCACATGGCAAATTTCTGCACCTTTTCTCCTGACTCCATGTGGGAATCAGTGCCTTAGAAAGACCTTTTGGAGTTTAAAAATGCATATAATTATAAGGCTGTGAGGTAAAATGAGACGAGACGGACCTTTACTGATCCACCAGAGGGTTTTTTGCTGTTAATAATGAGTAAATAAGTACAGTACAGGTGGTAATAGTGTGATCGGAAGCCAGCGGAAAGCGAGTCATTTCTTGCAGGCGGGTTCCTGGTTCTTGCTGTCACTGTGGGGGCCCATCTTACTGCCGACAGGAATCTTCCTCTCTTTTTCACTGCTCCTGCTTTAAGCTGTACTTCTCCAGTTTATCTTCAGATGATGCTTTTTCATCATTTTTTTCCCCTTTTGCTTCAAGTTCATAGAACGCAGGCATTGAGTGTAATGCTTCCGGGTGCCTGCTCCTCCGGTCCCTATAAATAAGCTCCTGTTCTCGGGCTGAGGGCCGTGAATCTGGTGTATAACTCACCCAATGGAAACTCTGATCTCTCATTGCACATTTTCGGTCAGCCTCCAGGGCGGCGCCATCTGCAAATAAATGTAAGTGTGATATCTTTGTGGAATCTTTAATGAACAGAAGGAGAAAAAAAAGGTTCTATTTTCGATGCATGTGTTTAGATGAACAGTTTGTAACCGTCCTAGGACTAACCTTTAGAGCTTTATATGGGATTCTGCTGTGTCGTGCAATTTCGCATTGTCCCTCATGAAAATTGATTTCGGAATTCAGATATTCAGGGAACTGAGATTACGGATGTTTTAAGAATTGGTGGCAAGACTAGCATTGGCCAAACGCTGCCCACGAACATGTTTTGTTAGATAAATCAAAATTAACCTTCTGTCAGTTTACGTTTCTGTTGTGCAAAATGTAAACAAGCGGACCGGCGAGGCTGGCGAGGCAAATTATGGTGCCATGGGACTGTCTTCTTAAATCCTTCATAGGAGTTAAAGGTGCACTAAATGACTTCCATCTTAATTGATATTTACAGAAGGGTTATTAAGATGCAGCCCATACTCGGTAAAATTTTACTGTGAATTTCCAATTAGATTCGTCCGTCATAAAACTGTTTGTACAAGAGCCTCATTTTCTTATTATAGCCTTTAAACCAGTCTAACAAAACACACTTTCATGTGACTCTTTGTCATTTCAGCCTTTTTTTTTTGCTCAGCCAGAGTAAATCCCTAACGATTGCCAAGATGCTAATAGCTTCCTGTCAGAAAGCTGGGATGTACTGAGTCAGCCCAGAGCAACCAGGAGATTTCTAAAGTGTTGGTGTGTTTTTATGCAAATATGGAATGTATTTCTCAAATAACTGCTGAATGTTTGTGCAACATATATAAAACTGGCGATATAAAGGTTACAGCAATGTACTAGGACACTCATAAATATTGATATTTATTTTGAAATAGGCTTTATTTGTCATTATTATCAAGTGTCATTCATCAGCATGCGAAATGATTCAGCTGTTGTGCTTCAAATGGAGCCGATTCATTCTTGTTTTTATACTGTATATGGGTTCAGGTTTGGAAGATTGTTCAGTGTCTCACTGCTACTGGTATTAGATGTGAAGTTATCTAATGTTTTTTGTCTTACCATATTTGCGATTGATATATCACTGAAGTGACCAGCCAGTCCGCTCCCTTCGACCAGATCCAGTCTGCTTGCTTATTCACGAAAGTGCTTTAGTTTCACTATCTATTTGTGTATTCTTTAAAAATATGTTTGCTTGAATAATGACTGTAGGTTAGATGCTAGTGGTTGGAAATGCTGGAAACAGAACAGAAGATTTTATTCAATAAACGACACATTAATTGGGACAGTATTGTTTCATTGGCTGAATTCAAGCAGGCAGGATTGGGATGCAAAACACTAAGGCTCTGGAAATAGCTGAACAGGTTTTACAGGATAACGCAAAGACTCAAACAAAATTGGCCATTGTGGGTGATCTGGCTCCCCTCTGTCCAGCTACCTATGTTTGTCCCTGAAATTCAAATCACTCATATGAGGGCCAGCTGGGCTTCATTAACTGAAACGGCAGTTGGCAGAGGCAGGTGATTAGTTGCCATGGCAACGTGATCTTCCGCAAAATGGAACCCAGTGTCTCATCCAATGTCCAGAATAGATATCGATTGCCGAATTTCCATCTGTTTTTGTTCATGGAAGCAGGGTACCATGGCAGGTGAGTACTTTCTCGCCACGCCTTGTCAATACGATCACGCCTGTAGCGTGTCAGCGCCATTCCGACAGCAGCGAGAAGCTTCACAAAGATGTGCGCGTTTTGCTGATGTCACGGAGTAGCTTCTCGACGAAGATGAGGCTGGTGTTTTTGGATGTGCCTCCGTGCCTCTGCGAATAGCAAAGTGAGCAGGCACCTCGCATGTAATCTGGGACCACAGTGACTGCTAAATGAATGGATGTGTTATGGCTTATGGCACAGCTGGGCTCACTGGCAGGGGCGAGGCAGCTACCCTTGAGGGCCGCTCTGCTCTGTAATTTAGGGTGTCTCAGTGTGCAGGGGGGTGGGCCATGTCACCCAAAGTAGTACTTACACCCACCCTCACACGCTAACAGCCACCAGGGTTGTCACATTCTCCTCCAGGTTTCCAAAGAGAAGTTCTTATAATGGTGGTGGATAGTGATGGCTCTGGGGATGGCAAGCGCAAAGAGCCAAGCAATATGTCGCAATGATGCAGTGCTGATGCAGGCCATGTCCAGACCGTGAGCTGACCCATTGGCAGGGATTGGCGTTTGTAGCTTGGGATTCAGCAAGATGCACAGATTTTTCTGTCACCTGTAACAGTTCTTATCAGTGTTGATACTAGGTGTTTTTTAGTGTTGGCATCGCTTTGATATTATCTACATTTTATTTGTTTAGCAGATCCTCTTTTTTCTTTAGAATATTTGTTGAGGGCAGACTGAAAAATGATCATGGCTCTCAGAGAAATAGCTAATCAGACTGTAGAGGAGGTGGATCCAAGCAACTAAAGGAGGCAGGTCAAGACATTTGATTGGTTGCTCTTGCCTCCTCTAGTGACTTGGGCCCACCTCCTCTAGAATCTGATTGGTTATCTCCATGAACTAATCATTTTTCGTTCTGCCGTATAGTTTTCTATAAGTAAAACTCCCATGAGGTGGGATTTCAGTCGGCCACTTTCCAATCACAGACACAGGATCCTACCCCACTGAGCTGCTGTAAACACCGATGACCTACCTGCTGTTTATTCTCACACTTCAATGTTGTATTTTCTTCCCTTAAAACCGTGATGGTGGTAGTTGGAGGACATAGGAAGCCCCATTTTGTGAAGCAGTCCGCTACTGCATGACACTCTGGAGACCAGCATAAAGTCATGTAGAAAGAGTGACCTTCACAGAGCCATTGGCAGTCCTGCATCTTCACACAGAAGGTCAGGGGTCAGGTGACATTCCAGATAATATCAGGCAGCGGCACCCTGTCCATTCTTGACCTGTCAGGCTTTATTGTCATACCACATACCCAGGTATGCAGTGGCATGAATTAACATTCCCCCAGTAGCACCTGCACCATTATTGAAATGGAGAGGGTTTTCTCAGTGTTTAAAGTGTAAAACACAGGTCAGTATGCAGTGGGATGGGGGTGTCACTTTAAATTCTCCTTAAGTATTGGTACAGTGGAGGTGTCTATCTGTGTGGCCCTGGCAGCATCACATCCCTTTTTCTTAAATTCCGACAGTGGAGGCCCGCCTCCTCTGTCTCTCTGCTGTCCCATTTGTCCAGCAAAGCTCCGCCTCCTTCATCTGATGTTCTGCTTTCTCTGTAGTCCTTAATTCTGATTCCTCCTCCTGTTTAAAAGTTTAACTGGAGTCCCAAACACATGCTCACCCGCTGCGATGTGCGTCGAGCTGTTTTGTGTTCAGTGTTTTTGGGGGGCCTGGAACAAGCATTCTGTAAAGCAGACATTTCTGGGACTCTACACTAATGAATTGCATTTAAGACTCTCTGGGGAGGCCTCTCCCGCACAGCGACGTCCCAAGCACAGTGTGCCGCTGTGTGTCTTGAGTTATACGGATAGAGGGCCAGGAGTAGGAATTCTGGAGCACGATATGTATGACGCAGCATGTAAAGTGGACCTCGAAAGTGCAGCCGGGTACAGATGCAGCAGTGACAGCCATTCGGGACTGACGCCCAGGTGTAGGACAGCGTTTGAGCTCAGTAGCTGTAGACGGCGACTCCGGGGAGGAACGTGCTGCACATACTGTAGCATTCCTCTCTGTCTCTCCTCACCAGTCTAAATTCAAATGAGCTCGAGGCGGCACATAGCTACTTATTAAACATTCAGACGAGCAAGAATAGCCTGCTCTGCTCTGCTGTCCTAGTATTGTTCTCCCTGTAGTTCTTCCGTACCCCTCCTTTTCCATCATGCCTTTAATGGCCCCAATGATGATACACCGCGTGCGACGATGGCCGAACTGCAGGCGCGAATCCCTAACCTTCAGAAGCCATGGTATCATGGAAAACTGTGGGGCCTCAAAATGAATTGCCAATCGATCGTTAAATTATTATGCAATAGGTTAGGTAACACGCTCCAAAATGTTGGGCAAGTGGATGACAGGACAGTGAAGAGGAAGGTCAAGTGGTGGTGTTATGCGGCAGTGCTAGACGAAAGCGGTCGTCTGCTTTGGTAACGCGGCAGGGGGCTGGTGGCGTCCTGCGGTGACTCGGAGGATGCGTACGCGGCCTGACAGCTGAGCAGCCAGATGCACGTCAGCAGTAGGCGATGGGATCCGTTCATTTGCTTTGGCACGGCCCCTGGAGAGGTCGCGGCGGCACAGATGTGTCATGCATGGGCCTGCACCCTCTCTCATGCTGTGAAAATCACACTCACTTTGCACAAGTGCGCAGATAGAGTGGGGTGAGGGATTCTCCGGTTAACCGGAGAAAAGCAAGGTTTTAGTCAAGGGTGAAAGGTGTGGATGAGGATGCAGTGTGGCTCACTTAGCTGGGATGCCGTGTCTGTGATCAGAAGGTCACTGGCTCAAATCCCAGAGTTAGTGATGCCACCATTGAGATCTTGTGTACACCCTTAAACCCATTGGCATAAGGCATCTTCTAAGTCTGTAAAACGTAGAAGTGTCATGGGTGTTGCAGGTTCTTTAATGTAACAAAAAACAAAGAAACCATGCAGCACAATCAGCCCCCATGTTGGCACTGCCCAGCTGGCCTTCGTCCGCCATTTGTAGACCCAACTCCTTGCTCCCCGTACTGAGTCCCTGCCTCATTGCTATTTATAAAGCAGACAGGGATTTAGTTCTGTTATTTCACCTCAAGGCCGGTCAGGCTGCAGGGCACACGGTGACATTAAGCCACTTTGTATTAGCATCTTAATTATGAAAGTCATTAATTAAGAGAGCTGGTTTCCATGATGATGTTCAGCGGATTAGTGCTCAGAGATGTACAATACAGGTTTTTCAAGAACGACCCGGGGTTTTTATGTGGCGGTTATTTTTTTTTTCAAATCTGTTGTACATTAGTAATTAAATCCATTATCCATTATTTTGCATTTAATGCCCATCAGTGTCACTTAAGAATGTAATCTTTCATGTCCATTGAGATTTTCTTACCTCTGCTGGCATTCATATGTTTCATATGTCATATGTCTCATATAATGTAAAAAATTGTAACAGAATGCTTCGTCATTGGACTGTATGATATTGCTGTCTGTGCTACGTATAAGTTGGAGCGTTGACGCTTTTAGCTGGGGATACACAGTCGTTTATTGTTTTTAGATTTACGCTGCTTGTATTATTATTTATGTGTGATATGCAGTGTCGAGGTCGCGTCTTACTGCCAGCCAGCTGGAAGGTGAGCAGGGAGTGGGGATCATGGCGGCAGCAGCGTATGAGGTCGCCCTCCACCGTGACTGTGCCCACCTTTAATGCACTTACATCGTTTAACAAATAGAGGCACTTTGTCAGGACTGGGCCTTATGGATTGAATGGGACATTCAAGGGGTGGGGGGCCAGTGAAGAAGACAGAAATGTCTGCATTCCGAGCGGCACATCCTTAACCCCAGCGGGCACTGTGAGGCGAGCCGCTCTCTGTCTTAGCGGGCAGTGCCCAGCGGCTTGGAGGCCTCCGCTCCGCTTTCAGCCTCAGTTCTGGCCCCCGCTGTGTGCCAGGTGCACACGTCGGAGATAGAATGAATTACCACGGCACCTGTCCGCCCACCATCAGCTAATCCGCCTCAGAGTTCACTTGCTGAAAGAAAAAAAAAAACGGTAATGAAAGGAGAGCGATGCGAGTGAACCATCACCTCCGTCGAGGGTCTGTTTCTTGGTGCTGGAGAGTTATTTTTAACGCGCTTGCATTTCAGCTGCACCGATGCATGCTTGACGTCTGAAGCTGAAACGTTTTCTGCCACAACGCATGCGGTGTTGCTGCTCCGATTGAAATAGTTCAGAGATTCTGTTCATTAGCACACTGTGTTTGTGATCTGCCCCCAAAATAGGCCTTTACATTTTATTTTGGAGTCTCCTATGCTGTTGCCTCCACTATGAACTTAATTGTCCTTAAAGCAGTTTTTCTTTCAGCAACAAAACTGTGTCAGACTCTGGATAATAAAAGGCTAAAATGCTATTCAGAGACTAACTACTTTAATTAAGAAATTTTGATTAACTGGAAGATATTTTTGTTCAAGAGAACGTGGGAGGAATGAACTTTGTTCAGTTTCTAAAATCAGTTTTTTTTTATCCTGCTGTTTCTCATTCCATCTTCCATGCTTCTGTACCCTTCTTGCCTGTCCTTTCATCTTGCTCCCCATGTTGCTGAAACTCTGCAGCCTCTGTGACGGGGAGCCTGTTGCTATGGTAATGGGAGGTGGTTGCTTGGAAATGGGGCTACCAAGGAAACAATAGGGACTGATGGGTAGGGGTGGCATGGAACTGCCCAAAATAGTAACTTACTCACCTCTCTTGGCCTGCATTAGGACCTATGCCACTGAATGCTATGCCCCACGTCTGAAGACCTTCCCTGTACTGAGTTCACTCTTAGAGAAGTCCACCATGACTAGTAAACTTTAATTAGCCCCCATGTCTAGTTAGATTTTCTGCCTTACCTCTTTTCAGTGCTAAATTATTTCATCGTAAAGAAACCCAAATCTGAATGATTAATTACTGCAGTAACATTAAATTTTAACCTCTTACTTCATGCAGCAGACAGGTTTATAGCCAAGCTCTGCCACACCGATGTCCGTCCCTCTGTGCCCTCGGAGTGGCTTCCTGTTATAATCCGTGCTAAAAGCGCAGCGACTTAAATCAAAACAAATAGCGTTCCCCCGCGTATTCACACTAATATACCACATTTTTTAAGTCACTGGGTTCTGCCACTTAATGGAGATCAGAGCATCTGAAAATAGCTCTTTACTCCTGACATCCATTGCTGTTCAAGGGTACAGTCAAGTGAAAATGGAAATGTGTACTTTAATCCATTTAGGTATCCGATTGCTAACGGTGTTAAATATCAGTGATAGCGAGCATGGCACTGTGTGGGTCCTTAGTGGGTGAGGAACTCTTTCTTCTCTCCTGTTTATGTATCCAGGCTTATTCCTGTGAAATGGGTACATGCGGCAGAGGTCTTCGTAGCGTAGACGCTCAATCAATGCTGTCTCCGGTGGGGAGAAGCACCAAGCCCTCGTTTGTGGGCTGAAGGCTGCCGCATTGTGACAGAGGCCTTAACCCGGCCTTGCTGCTCTCAAACCCCCACGAGTGTCATTCATCTCCTGAGCTTCACTCAAACAATTAATTCAAAAATTGTTGCTGAAACGATTAGGGAACTGAAGAGGTACTTATGAAGTTTTAGGGGTGGATTTCATGGTAATATGCTGTGCTGATGCGCAGGAAAAGAGCTAGTATTATTTAGAGTAAGCAGGAGTAACTACATGCTGAGTGGGTCAGTCTGAAACAGTGTATAATGTCCAGGGTAACAGTACAATAGATTCCAGATTGATTATCATACACACAGTAAACTATGCAATGAAAATCTTACTCTAGTCCTTCCAGCCACTAGTAAACAAATGAAACACAAACAGAAATGAGGGTGCTTACAGAAAGAGTAAATATGATTACAGTCAGGACAATTAATATGTAAATAAGTAATGTAGTACAATGTAAACATAATTCAGTCATTGCAAAGGATTGAACATATTCCAATTAATTCTGAGTAAAAAAAAAATTGCCAAACTGTGTGTTCAGGAAACCTTTAAGGTCCACCTTCTTTTTGGTGTACAAGAGCTATTTTTATGCCACCTGCAGTGACACGTAATGTTTTGACTGTGACTGACAGCGCTTCCACATTCTGATCCGCCCGACACCATAATCGCCCGGCGGAGGGCTTACGTAATTGCATAACACGTTATTAGTTTTCCGGACCGATTTGTGAGCAATAGATAAATGATAGATGGTGGGATGGAAAGAGAATTTATGTAACCAGGGCAACGGTGGGTGTATGCTGAGCTTGGGGGGGGGGTCTGACCCTTGCGTGCGCCCCCTGCCTGTTAGAATATAGCCAGGGTCGAAGGACCCGCCTCGCCACTGTGCTCTGCGTGTTCCACAGGACATGGACACGTGCCGGCTTTTGTTGGACTTGAACCCGAGCATGAGCTATTAATTTGTATATCTGCACCAGTGGGGGTCTCCCTGCTGTCCCTGGCATCTGGCATGCAGCAGAAAATGGCCGGGCATATTGATGTTTTCCACTTTTTTTGTTTACGCCATGAGTGTGGTGGCCATGTTCTCCATTTCGGATCACAGAGCTCCGGAGCTGTTTTTTGGGAAGTTCGTCCGTCCACCATCTTCCCACCCCCTCCGTCCCGTGTGTGAGACGCAGACAGGCTGCCCTGATAAGGGATCATCCTGAGATCGGCACAGGGGTGGGGAACACAGAGAGGATGACGGTCTGAGACAGAGGATCTGTCGGAATCGACACGGGGGGGGGGGCAGATGGGCTCAGGCTGTGTGGCAAAAACCGCGGGGCGGGGGGGGAGGAGGTGGCAAAAAAGAGAGGAGCAGAGGGTCTGTGAAAGGTGCTGAGAGGGTGGGAGGTTCTCAGAGGCTGTGCACCTTGAAGATAGAGTTACCTGAGGAGAAGGAGGAGGAATACAGAAGCAGATGGGCAAAAGGTCCACACCAGCTGGCACGGAGGGCGGGATGGCTACTTATGCCCCCCGAGGCTCTGGGCCCCATTTTCAATTCTGGACAGACTGAGGAGGAACATCTAGACTGAGAAATCGGGTAGGCAGGGTCTGGATGGACAGAGGAGAGGAGAGGGAAAAAAATTCATGGGAGGAACATTTTGATGTGGGACTCGTCAGTGGCGAATGAGCAGCCAGAAACACGTCACATGATTCGCGTTGTGGAGAGGCTGTGGGAGGGGGAAATAAGCAGAACGTTTGGCTCGGCACCAGTGCAGCTCCTGGTCAGTCCTCGAGCAGAGCGGCAGAGGCAGGAGAGAGCGAGGCCGGTGTACTCACTCACACACGCACTGAACAAGGCAGAGCAAGGGGACGTGCGTCTGGATATCAGGGGAGAGATTCAGCTCACAGGCGACAGAGGGAGGAAAGGATGTCTTCTCTCTCCAACCAGAAGCCGGCGGCTCCGTTCTCGGAGTACGGCGAGCTGTGCAAGGCGCCCCCCCAGGGCTGGGACTGGCAGCACGCAGAGATAGGGGTATCCCCCCAGGTGTCCGGGCTCACTGACGAGGACAAGCTGTGCTTATTTGAAGGCTCGGACGGGGATGCGGGGCTGAAGTCGGCACGCTGGGCGGGTGGCACGTCGCTGGGCAGCACTGGCGAGAGTCCGGAGAGCCCCCTGTCATCCTCGCCGTCCCCATGTGGCAAGCCGCCTGCCCCCGCGGGCTATGGGGGCAGTGGGAGACTCGGGGTCCTGGCTGAAGCTGACAGCAGCCCGGTTGATGTCTTGCCGGCGTCAGACTCGTTCGAGACGGACAAGAGTAGCTGCACGCCGACCAAAACCCCAGCAGGACCTGCAGCCTCCAACTATTGTGTGATCGGGGTGGTGGGTGTCTGCAACCCCCCTGCAGTAGGGGGGCCCTCGGAGGACAGCGACGGAGATGCTGAGCCCTGCTTCATGGGCCGTGCCGAGAAGCAGCGTAAGGCCATGCGGCGCGCCATGTCTGAGTGTACCCACCTCTCGGTGCCGGCCAGCCTCCAGCTGCCCGACAAGTACCCCGGCAAGGTGCCGCGGCTCGACGAACTGACCTCCCCCGGGGCGGCACCGCGGCGCGCCCAATCCACCGTCAAGCGCTCCCTCACTGTGGCGGACAGGCAGCCGTCAACGCCGCCCCCTGTCGTGTCGTTCACTGCCGCCGACTTCAAACAGGAAGTGAGGGCTTGTCCCCAGCTGGCTTCGGAGAGTGAAACCAGGGGCATCTCCCGCGACATGCCGGATGGCGCCCCAGAGGTACTGCTGATGGAGAAAGAGGGGAGCATCCTGCTGGAAGTGCCCTCCGGCGGGCTGAACAGTGGATCTGCTGCCAGAAGTGCCTCTGCAG
Organism: Cyphomyrus plagiostoma; assembly: GCA_019775915.2. Classification (NCBI taxonomy): domain Eukaryota; kingdom Metazoa; phylum Chordata; class Actinopteri; order Osteoglossiformes; family Mormyridae; genus Cyphomyrus; species Cyphomyrus plagiostoma. Next base: position 11,835,361 of record JABFEA020000036.1, on the reverse strand, counting down.
CCGCCGAGGGTAGGTCGCGTCACACGTATCCCGCTTGCCCGCCCCCGAAACCCCCCCGAGTGTCTGAGTCGCTTCTCAGATTCCGGACGACCTCGATTTATGGCTGCCGGTATCGTGTTGGGGGGAGGGGGGGTGGGTGGACGAATGAGAAGGTCTCAGGAGATTGAGAGAAGCATTGAGGGAAGACGGATGGGGCTGGGAGACGGATGTATTCGGAATGACCAGATGTCTGGGATTATGGGACGAAGTCATCTGATGTAGATTAGTGTGGCACAGGCACAGAGCACAGGCTGTGGCCCCTTCCCTGCCTCCTCTCTGCTGGAATTCGGGTCTTGTGCCCAATATCTGGACAAGGAAAGCAAAGAGGGACTGAGGAATCAGACCAATCAGAGCAGCTTGCCATACCCCCCCCTCCCAGAGGTGCACAGAGTGGAAACCAGAGGATCAACCCCCCCCCCCCCCCCCCCCCCCCCCCCCCACCCCCAAGGCCGCCCCAAGGGGGCACGCGGGCGGGGGGGGCCGGGGGGGGG
>JABFEA020000036.1:11807130-11824512 GCA_019775915.2 Cyphomyrus plagiostoma | reverse complement strand
GGTCAACGGGCCCACTTTGGCAGCTCTCTGGGGGGGGGGGGGCATGTGGCATCTGCTGAATCCCCTCGAGATTTTGGGATGATTTACTCCGCACACAGCTAACCCCCGGCGGCCCAAGAGCGGCCCCAGTCAGAGCTCCACCGGTGGCCGTCCCATCAGGTCCTCGACGGCTGCACCCGCCCCCGCCCCGCCTGAGAAGAAGCCACCGGTGCCGCGTGCCCCCCGGTCCTCCGCAGCCTCCACCACCGCCAAGGCTGCCCCTCGCCTCAGCCCCGCCCCTGATGCCCGCAACGTCCGTTCTAAGGCCAGCTCCACAGAAAATGCCAAGCACCAGCCCGGCGGGGGAAAGGTATGCTGTGGTGGGGAGGGGGGGCAACATGCATCCCAGCATCCCTGTCACCTTCTCCACCCCTCAGCTCTGCAGCCCTGTCATGTTTATCCCACTTTGCTGGGCCTGTCCCCATCAGCAGGTGTGTGTCTTTCTGGGAACATTTTCTGTCTATAATCATGGGCATTTGGTGACTAACATTTAACTGCTGAATAAAGGCGCTATATAATCTCGGCATGCCAGCCGAGAGCTGTGGGGATTATGATGTCCTGTAGCACATGTGGCTTGTGGAGAGAATATATCTGAGGGCTGAACTGGGAGTATTTTCTTCTCACAGATCAGTTTGTGACGCCCTGGTGGCAGACAGGTGGAAGTACACCTTCATTATCAGAGGCTGGTCACACCCTGACTTCGACTGTATGTCCTGCTTTCCAGCTCGTCCTGCTCCCCGCCCTACCTCACCCCATGACTCCCCATAATCTCAACGTCGGTCTAATATAACCCATCTGCCCCACAGTCAAAGTCAACTTTATTGTTATTGTGCTCACGCCAAACAAAATTTGCATTTATCTCACAGTTTGTTTCATCCAAAGCGGCATACGATTGAGAAAGCAGGGTCAGGGTCCCGGGGGTAATATAGGGTTACCTTTTCTCAATTCCACCCCCTACTGGTGGGCCTGCCGCCAGTCCCGGGTGTCAGAGCCGAGCCTTGTTCAAGGGCTCGATGGTGAAGTCAGTCTGCTGACCATGGGATTTGAACCGGCGACCTTCCGATCGTGGGCACAGAGTCCGAACCTGAGACCTGCACACCCTAACTGTGCCTGCCCATCTAATGCTGCATGGACTGGCCTTCTTACCATCTCCATCACTCTGACGTTGAATGGATAGAATGGCCTCATCTATTCCTCGTCTTGGCATTGGGGGGTGGGTAGGCTTCCCCTGCCCCCCCACCATCTTCCATTTTCTTCCTTGGGGAGAGTACCGCCTTTTCTTTTTGGGTGTGCCCCCCCCCAGGCTCCCCTGAGTGTGTGGTTTCTCCTAAAATAACCGCCTTCCATTCACCCTGAGTAGCAAACAGCTCTGCAATAGTTTTAGTCTTCATCAAGGTTTATTTTCAGTTCCAGTTCAGTTTTAATGGGTTTTATTTTAGTTTTATTTTAGTTTTTTTTAGCTGCATTTTTATTTAGGTTTAACACTTATTTCCGTCCCTATGAATGCTGGTTTCTAAATTTTGTGCCCGCCTCCTTTTTAATGTTAAAGGACACCAGCAGTGACAGCACTGCAGCTTCCAGGTGCCTTAACCTACAGCCTTAAAGTTTGTTAGGCGCTTCCTAATGTGTCGCACTATTCCATACCAGGTCATGTAGTACATGATTTAGTCAGCAGAGGGTGCCGCAGTGCCACATCAAGCAATTTCTGAGGACGGAACAGCTCCCAGTCATATCCTGTCCTGTCCTGGGATGGCTCACTCTGTTATAATTGCACAGTGTGAACCCCTAATGGACTGCCCTTAATAGATTTAACGGTGTTATTCCTAAAACTATTTTTTCCCTCCGTAATGATGGAAGAAAGGGAAAAGGAGGAGACTCAGAGTGGAGCCAGCCCTGTGTGCAGGCTGGCCAGAATCCAGCTGTGGCGTCTCTAGCTACAAAACAGTCACTGAATTAGTCTGCAGCCACCCGTAACCCTGGTTTGTATTTAAAGCTGTCCTTCCTGGCTGGTGTCTGTGCAGCTTTGAGTGTCTCTCAAAATAGTGGTTCTCAAACGAGGTCTGCAGGAGTTTGATCTGAAAATAAACAGGCGTGATCGCCGTGGAATAGGAAGCCAGCATCGTGTTCCCCTGAGGTTGGTCGGTGGTTGCTTTGCAGCTCACTTGTTGCACATTGTGCCCTCTGCTGGAAATGCTGGGTGCCTGCAGTGGATTTCATCTTACATGAATATGCTTGTAGTCTTGTGTGTGTACACGCACACGCACACGCACAAGACTACAAGCATATTCATGTAAGATGAAATCCACTGTGTGTGTGTGTGTTATTAATGACTTTGTTCATTTGTGAATCAACATACATACATTTCCAATATATAAACTTGCATTAGCAATGAAGGGCCAACCAGGGAGGAAGGTATTACGATAAAAAATAGCTTTGTTTAATAATATTTACTGCCCTCTTCTGCGCCCTTTTGGTTCTGCATGCCCTGGGTGCTGCTACAGTCTAGGGCTTATTTCCCTGCTGGCGCGATAACACACAAGTAGCTGTGACAGTTTGCTTTCGGGGAAATGTGCTTACTGTCCCATGCTGAGCCATATCAGTGAGTCGCAGCAATGAGTCAAGGCAGTGTTACAGTGATTCAAAATTGTGCACATTTATATAGCATTGTGACAAAGGATTCTTCATTTAAGATTTTTTTTATTTAAAGCTTAATCACCCCCCCCCCCCCCCACCCATGAGTGCCTGGGTGATACTAGCTGATTGACCCCCCTGTATGACAGTGTGCTAGAGGAATGTGAATTTAATGTTGCAGGAATGGAGTACAGGTCATTTTTGCCCCTGGTTTTCAGCCCCGCCCCCCCCTCTACCCCGGGACCACCGGCTGCCCTGGCAGGGTGACCTCTATCCTTTCTGCTGCTCTGCTGTGTTGTAGGTTCAGATAGTCAACAAAAAGCTGGACTTCAGCCATGTGACGTCGCGCTGCGGCTCCAAGGACAATATCAAGCATGTGCCCGGCGGAGGCAACGTAAGTACGGGGGGGCGTCCCGGAAGCCGGGGGGCGCCGGCTCCCTCCGACATGGATGGCCGTCCTCATTTGTAACCGGGGATACCTCCGAATGAACACCTCCCCCGAAAAACAAGCCGGTTCGGTAAATGATACATAGATGTATTAAGCAGCCCCTTGATGGTCTTACTCCCCGTCGATGGCTCTCTGGCATTGTGTCGGCACCATCTATCTGTCAGTGGCGCAAAAAGACTGTGTTTCTTAGAAGAAGTTCTGGTATGAAGGCATACTGTATGTGATTGGTTGTTCTGGGACCATTTTCTGTCACCTGATTGGCTGTTCCTCTTTAATGCCTGAAATCTTTCCTCTTTGTGAGTCTGGCCCGCTTTTTTTTAACACCTCTGCCCCAGTCCCAGCTCTCTCACGCCTCCACCCAACATTTGCCCGTTCTCCCTACGCCGGATACTGTCATTCACAGTTCCCATCCGCATGTTTCTGGGAGTCTGCAGTGGATTTCACCTTACCTGAATATGCTTGTAGTTTTGCGTGCGTGTGTGTGTTATTAATGACTTCATGTTCATTTGTGAATCAACATGCACACATTTCCAATATATAAACTTGCATTAGCATTGAAGGGCCAAGCTATTTTTGATTACGATAAAAAATAGCTTTGTTTAATAATACGTTAATAATAGTAATAATAACCCTCTTCTGCGCACTTTTGGTTTTGCACCCCCCCCTCCCCCCCAATTCAGTAAACTGTAGGATATGACAGTTATTTCAAGGGCCATGGGCTGAAACGTTTGTGATCCCATGTTCTGGCTACAGTGGCCCAATCTCTCCTGACAGAGGAGAGTAGTTCATCCTGACAGGATCGGACATTAAGCTGTAACTAAGGGTGTGTGGTCATTGCAGACTGGGCCGCACAGGGCCTTTTCCTGTCGTGGTGCTTGATGCAAATGGAGCATCGCGACAGCAGCTCGAGGCATTAGTTGTACTATTTGCTGCACAAATGAGCATATTCACCTGTGAACCCCTCCGGTGTAATAAATAGCAGCTTAATTTAGACATACTTTTAATTACATTTTTTGAGTACATTTTTAATGAATTCCACTAAACTAAGAATAAGTCTGCAACCCGGTCCAGGATAAGCAATCGAGAGATAGTCGGATGAATGGATGGATGAATAACCAAGAATAACTTGTGTAATAGTTTCTGCACATGATTACTTTTAGACCTTTGAGTGCAGTTCTTTAAGTCTTTTAGTTTTATTGACTTGTTCCTGCTAAATCAGTTTTGTATCTGAATGACAGGTATCGATACTCAACAAGAAACCTGACCTAAGTAAGGTGACATCGAAGTGTGGCTCCAAAACCAATATTAAACACAAGCCAGGTAAGACTGACAGATTTCCTTCATGTATGTGCCATGGGCTGCCGAGTATAATCTTCTCCAAGCAATCATCAGGCAATTACCTGAATTCACGGAAGCACGTTTCTGCGCTTCTTCTGTTCTTCCTCTAGGGGGCGGTGATGTGAAGCTAGAGGCCCTTAAAGTCAAAGATAAGACTCAGGCCAAAGTGGTATCAATGGACAATGTAAGTCATGGACAGGTGTATTTTTCATGATGGTTAGGTCAAAGGTCCATTTTTCAGCAAATACACCTTCGGGGGTTGTGGGTTCGATTCTAACCCCAAATTCCAACAGTAAAGAAGCGCGGCATTGGTTTGTCTGTAGTAATGTGTGACTGTAGTTTGTGCCATGATGGACTGGCATCTGTCCCCTGGGTCTGGCTCAAGGCATAAGCAAAGCAAGCTGCCGGCCACAGCTCTGTGGCCCTCATCTGATCAGCTAGTCAGAATGGGAAGAGGGATGACAAAAAGGGTTGGTTTGACCCTGTCTGTGCTTCCTATCCATACATGTATAGAGTATGACGCTGAACTGGATAAGCAGATATGGAAGATGAATAGATATATCTATACTCAGTCATTTTGTACAAATTCAACTGTTTGAATTTTAGATTGCATAACTTCTTCTGCAAAAACGATCTATCTCTATTAATGGTTATATACTACAGGTTCCGTCATCACATCGCGAAAGTCTGCGTCCGTTTATCCGGGGTGTGCTTTATCTGATGTGCCGCGGCGTGTTTGTCCCGCACCTGTCCCCGCCCTGACACTTTTCTGTCCTGCCATGTGGCGTTAGGCTCAGGGGACGTCGGAAGCCGCCGAGCAGGGCGTGGCTCCCTCTAGTGGTACCCTGGCTGCGGTGGACAGGGCTCAGGAGGGCGCCTTGAAAAAGGGGACGCCCGGCGGGGGCGAGGGGTTCCGGGGCCCACTGGCACTGGGACTGGACTCGCATATCCCGGAGACAAGTGAGTGCAACGCCGCTACCCTACCCCCCCCCCCCCCCCCTGTTATTTGGAGCACCACCAGCACTGGTTTCATCATGGACGCTCCCCCATGCTCAGTGACCTCTGAGTGTCAGCGCCCCCTATCTGCAAACTTTACAATAGTTTGCACCCCGTTATGTCGCTGTTAGGGTTTTTGCCTTGTCTCTGAATGCGCTGACCTTTGACCCTTGTGTCTGACTTTTCTTTCTTTCAGGCGTGTAGCCCCCCCCCCGTGTTGCTGCTGGATCCCCTCCCCATCTACACCCCCCACCCCCAGTGATTCCTCCTCCTCTGGTTTCTCACCTCCTCCTTCTCTCTTTCTCTCTTCTGGTTTTCCCGACCTTCCTGCCACAGATTGAGTCCTGCAGGCTCAGACCCCCCCCTTGGGGATGCCCCGGCTCGCTCGGACCATGGCGTCGGCATCTCCTTCCCCCGCCCTCCCTCACTGGACCTGGCGCCCAGAACGCAACGCGCCCGCTACAACCTCCTCTCCCCCACCGGCTTCCTCGGGTGCCCTGCCCCTCTCCCACTGCCCAGTAGGACAGACAGGCAGGCAGCAACACATTGTACTCACACCTCATCCCAGCACCTTCCTGCCATTTTTGGTCATCACCCACCCCATTTTAATCCCACCCTCCTTCCGCATTCCCTCATTGGCTAAGCTAGGCAGCCAGGGGTAGGGGTCTCTCCTGGTGGGTCACATGGGATTTAAGATGCCCCTCCTCTTTCAGCTGGGTGACCCATACCCTGCCCCAATCCCTGGAACCTTTCAGACCCTCACCCTCACGGTGTCACCCCTAGAGAAGAGCACAGTTCTTTCCCCTGTAGCACTTTAGCTTTGTGTCTTAGTAACCTCTTGGGTAACAGTGTCCTGTTTATGCAGTTATTGATCATCTCAGCCTTCCATGACAGTAGTGTCTAGAGCAATGGTTCTCAAACTTTTAACACCACTTACCAGCTTAGAAAACACTAGCCTGTCCTCATACCATCATTATGACTGACATCATACATGGAAATACCTCCGTATACCTATAGACGGCACTCAATTTGAGAACCACTGGTGTAGAGCATAAAGAGTAGGTAGAAGTGGTAGAAGTAACCCCAATAACCCCTTTTAGTGAGCATGCACAACAGCTGTGTGGCCCCAGCAGCCACTGTCATTTTAGCCTGCGCCCCCAGCCCCATCTGAAGTTGGGCACCGCCCCAGTCCCCCATCTGCCTCCACTGCTGAACTGTTAGCACCAGTGCAGTGCATCAAGCTAGACTGAGCATTCAGCATAATCTTAGTACCTTTACACTCGTCCAGTTTTCGTAATGGCGTGTTTTAGTATTCCCCGTGACCGAGTCCTCTCCTTCCAGTCTGTTTCTTGTATTATTGTTGCTGTTGTAAGGCTTTCTATTTATTTATTTATTTATTTTAAGTTCCCGGTGGCTCGCATTTTCTGTCAAGAGAATGTCCACGAAGGCCCTGGTTTTGGTAGCCATAGTGGTTAGCGATTATATCACGAGTGCTCGTCCGTATCGCACATTTTGGTTAGTGAATCCATTTCAGTACAGTGACTTAATGGGAACCCCTACTTTTGGTTCCCTGTTGCACTGTAGTGCTTCTCTCGGCCGAGTGGAAAGCTGCCCGGCGCCGCTGGGTCCAAATGATTCCGCGTTGTTAGCCGACTGGCCACGGGGGGCGATGGAAACGGGTGCCTCCAGTGTTACCCGCGGTGGAGGAAAGAGTGCAGCTGTGCACTGGCATGTGCGCCGTCAGCTAGGCGTCCGTGGCAGTGGGAGATGGGTCAGGGAAGGAGAAAAGGATGGCGTGAGATCACATGTAAGAGTCACAGCGATGTCATCTTTGAGAGGTGGTCGGGGGGGGCAGGTAGAGTGGAAGTTATATAGCAGCAAGAGGGGCAGTCAGACTGAAACTGATACAACTGTAATTATGGCAGTGGGCAGTAGGCCAGGTCAGTTGATTAATTAGTGTTAATCAGGATTGCAGTGTCCTGTATTAACGCAGGGGAATTGGGACCTCTGTGCTCTAAGATCTACTAGTAAGTCCTGTTTCTTAAAAACTCATACCTTAAATCATTCACCTTACTTATTACATACACTTAAAATTCTAATACCACGTTCTTTTGAGGTCGTCTGTCTGTGCGAGAGGGAGTATGGCCATATGACTGGTTGCTTGTGTGTTCGCATGTATCTGTCACCTGTCCCCCTGCTCCCCTGTCCCAGTCCCCCTCAGAAACCCGATGCTGAATGAGATATAACAAACATTATGGCCCCTCTGTCAGAACACGCAGCTTTCTTTGCATTCAATGCGAGTGAAGGGTGGTGTGGCGAAATGCGATGGTAGGAACAATCAGCACTGAGCTAATGAACAAAAACGGCGGGATATCATGTGATCATCGGTAGTATAGTGTCATAACGAGGTTTTAATGCTTTACGGCAGGGAGAGTTTGTATAATACAGAAAAACCTGCATGTACAATATGAAGGAAATTTGATCGCAATAAAGTAAAAGTGTGTACATGTAGTACAGCACTGTAATATTAAGTATTAGTATGTGGTCATTCAGTCTGGCAGGTTGTTCCTGCGTTGAGGGTATACATTATTATACTTTGTTGCATTAAATACAGATATTTAAAATTAAAGGTTTGAGAGAAACTAATATGTTGAGTTCGAAGAACAAATGTATGTTGGGAAAAATGCTATGCTTTTTTAATATCAGAAATGTTTTTTTCAGTATGAGAAATTTGTACCGTGGAGCTTTTTAAAAGAGCAGTTTTGCTGAGGTTTTCCTGTCAATCCTCAATGTTTTGCCTCTGGTTCTCCAGCCAAGCACGTTGCATCCTCCCTGCAGACCACTCAGCCTACACATCACTCTCCTTCGAGAATGTCCTGGTTGTAGCGTAGTTGTATAATTATTTGATGTTACATTGGGCTTATTGGCCCATGGGAGAAATTGTACACCTGAACGGTTAAGTAGGTTTGGGCTATTTCGATAGTGTGGCACTTTCAATGCCTTCTGTTTGGCAGCTGAAATATGAGAATGATTTACACACGTGTATATGTATTCATATTCACATCAACACATCCTCAATTTTGAGTCGTCCTGTAGAAAATACAAGTACCACGAAAGGAATGGGATTGTTTCCAAAGACCACCAATTGAAAAGCAAAAAAGCACTTCATCATCAAATGTTACTAAATATCAAAACTCAGTCCTTGTAATCCAGCGGACCTGTCGATAGGTGATGGTGTGTGTTTATTTGTATAAGGAAAGAAGCAGAGAATCCAAGTCTGTTAAGCCAAACTGGAATTTTGAAGCAACAATTAATTTAGTGATTAATTGGCCATAAAGAGACATTGTTTTTTTTAGTGTTTCCTTCAATATGTTGCACGTGCCTGCCCCATGACGCCATCATGAAACCTCATCACCCAACAGGAAGGGCCTCTCCGGGTGCCACAGCAGGAAACAGCGGCCTCTTTGATGTTCTTTGGATCCAAAATAAAAAGGAAATGCAATTTATGCAAGTCATCAATAAGAGGCATGTCACCTGATATAAGAGGAATGATGTATGGGACGTATTGTGATAGGCAGGTTGATATTTTTTCCATGGGCTACATCCCAATATAGGCATGGCTCAGGAGCGCCATAGAGAAAGTCAGCAGCTCTCCCTGAATGACTGACGAGTTCTCCACATACTAAGGGTCTTTGTACTGACTTAGCAGTTAGAAGCCTCCCTGACCCTGCCTCTGCTGATAGTCCATGCCAAATGTGGATATATTTAACGATAGCAAAAGCATGCTGAAGATGGTTCAGCTATGTAAATGTTTGCCATTTGTGTGTGCAGGGGTTGTTTGTGGTTTCTCTTTTTCTTTTTTTGGAACAACGTGTTTGTGATTGTTATTAGTGACGTGATTATTAAACGACGTTAAAGGACATTGAAAATGTATGTGTGCTGCTATTAAAATACACTTGTCAGAAGCATCTGCCATGTTTGACAGAGAATAATCCAATCTCATGCGGGATGAGGCACACGGCCACTTGATACTGTGATGGAATGACGGACTTTATTTCAGTTTAGCTAACAGAGGTAACACTGCCAGGATCAAGAACTGAGTTCCAGACATCTGGCGTGTGAGGGATGAGAGGCAAACTAGTCTTAACGCCGGAATTCCAAGAATGGTTGCACCATGTGCTGTTCTCTGCAGGGGCGCTGGGGGACACTCATGAATATTCATGAAGAAAGCGCTACCTGATTGGACTGGCAGGTCGAACTGCTGTTAGAAGCGTCCCAGAAGCTGCATCCAGCAAAATAAACTCGGCGTGTATCTTAAGTGAAGCAGAATGGAGAGTTGCTTCTGGGACAGTTCTTTGGGTGGAATCATGAGCTTTGACTAGAGTGGAGCCGATCAGCCAGCCAGAACATAGTACAACTGCTCTCAGTGGAATTCCGGTATTAAAGTCCTGAGCTGCAGGTGATTGTCACACTGTTGCACCTGCATTTTGAAGCATTAATTATACAAGGGAACACATACAAATCCTACAATCTAAACATTTGAATGGCTCAGACTTCTTAAACGGCAAACAGGTAAGCCAGGGCTTTTTAAGGTCCAAGTCCTGCTGATTTTCTAGTCTTCCCTTCCATGAACAAGGTGCAAAGCCTCTGTGGCCAATCAGAATCAGCAGTTATTAAACTACCTGGGAGAACTGAAAACAAGGCCTGGATTTAGAATCGAGATCCATTTTGAGAGAGCGCTGGGGGATATTCCATGAAAGTAGCTAAAGAAAGGCAAACTTTACTGAAAAACTCAGACTCAACCTAGCTCTCTAAACTTAACTGCGTTCGTGGAACGACAGGCTTAGTTTTAACTAATCAAGGCTCATTCACGACAGACTTAAGAAGCCCAAATAAATGGACGAACGATAGGTCGACTAAATGAGTCAGAAACCCTGTAAAACGAGAGTGGTGTTTTTTTCTGCCACAGAATAAACACTGCTGATGGAGCTGTATGAAAAATACAAAGATGTAATAGTTAAAAAAAGGCAATACTGTGGCCATAAACACAGCCTGAGTTTTGGCTTGGCAATGAATTGCAGACTGAGTAAATGCATAAGTTACATAAATGTTACATTTGCTTAGTATAGCGGTACAGTGGTTTATGCTGTTGCGTTCTAATGTGAAAGTTGCTGGTTCCATCCCCATAGCCAACGGGCCCCTGCTGGGCTGATTTTGTATGTCGTTATTACTGTATAATATTATTTGATCTCCGTAAAATACTTTCAATCACATTCGTTCTGCACAAATAACCGTATCTTGTCTTTGAAAGTTTATTACTAAAATAGCTAAGTAGACAGTGACTAAAAATACAAAAATATCCTGTTCATACTTTAATGGACTTTTTTTCCAGTTACAGTCATTGCATTTATTTTTTCACATTTGTAATATGCGTACACATTTTACAGTAAAATACCGTTTATAATGGACTTCAAGGGACCTGGCAAAACAGTCTTATATCCAGAGTTGCTGTATGCCCAGAGGACACTATTTACTCATGCCACACCTCAGCAGACACACTTGTGGTACAGATTATTATATTGTACGTGTAGTAACCCAACTTTACCTGACCAGATGCATGACTATTAATAATCCTGACTACGTACGTATCTGCGCTGGATATCACCAGTACACCATATGCCTTGTAGGTGGAACTGCATGTCCGTTATAGCCGAATAGAACTACAGCTAAAAGCAGCCCCGGGGAACAAATTATTAGTCCCCAGGGCTGTCGAATTTGTCAAAATTCCGTTATATGCGAGTCCGCATATCCAATGCTATTTCTGCATGTTCGTAAAGGCACACAGCCAGGACCAGCGGAACTCGTCTGTTATAGACCATATTCCATTATAAGAGAGTCCACTATAATGGGATTTTACTATAATTATTTTGGAATTACTTGGAATGCTAAGATGTGATTTTATAGGCTTTGTAATATTGATTACGTAGCAATCTCAGCTCTGTTCACCATATTATGGAAGTATCACTCAGAGCTTTACCTCAGAAAAGATGGTTTTCATTCTCCTTCTCATTTTGCTTTTACTCACAGCACTGACTACAGGGTTCCATTTTTTTATATATACACACACACACACACACACAACACTCATTCTCCCACTAACTCAAAATCATGTAATTTTGGTACACCTTACAGATTGAATTACTGTTAATCAGATGATGTCAAATATGAGGACACAATTCAACAGATTACATGACATGAGTAGTAAGATCACGGAATTTCGTCTGACGGAACGATCTTTAGGGAATCTGTTCCCACACGTCGGACATTGAGACAGTGCTAAACTAAGCCAGACAGTTAGCCTGGTCCAGAGCAGACTTGTTCACAGATGTAAATTACATGGTAACTCAGCAGGGATTCATTTAAGACATGCTGATGGAATGGAACTCTCACTTAAATAAGACCGACTTATCAAAATATGTGAGACTTTCCCTTAATCCTGCTTTGTGGATAACCCCCTGGGATAAGCCTTTAGCCTACGATCGGTGGGGAAAAAGTGAAGCAGTGCTTGGTGAGATTGGTTGATTAAACAACTGCGTAGGGAACCAGTTAGCCATCGATTATGCTGAATTTATTACAAAAGCGGTCTTGTTTCTTTACCTATACCCAACCTTGTACGTAATGTAGGAGAACAGGCCCATTGTAAAAAATAGCATCCTGCTGGCATAAGAGTTTTGCTTTGTTTCTCTGAATTTCCTGATGCACGGTCTATAATGAAATAAAGATTAAACATTGCTTAAACCTGTAAGCATCCAGACTATAGCAGTATATGGACTAACTTACATTACACTGGACAAGCTGTAGATTCTACCACTTTTTTTTTTTTTTTTTTTTTAAAAAAAAAAATTGTATTTCCTGCAGCAAGAGTCCCATACCTAGTCCACCCAATACAACCCTTACTGCTTTTTCCTTCCCAAGTGAAATTGTCAGGTGCCTTCAGTTCAAGCTTACACTAAAGAACACGTCTATTGGAAACATGCACTTAGGTTTATCTGGCAAAGCAGGAGCCAAAGACACCCTGAGATGGGGTATCCAGCTCACGATCATGCTAGTCTGGTAGCGGGTCAACCAAAGAAACTGACCACTACATAAGCATGTCAGGTTCACCTGAGCATTGGACACAGAATCCAGTGTCATAGGTAGACCATGTTGAGGGCTGGTTGTAGAGTTTACCCAGTACGTAGTTCAACAGGATCTTCAGTCCAGGGGCATGAAGTCACAACGTGAAGTGACATACCACTGACTCAGTTGAAGGATTCATGTGTAAAGGGTGTCATTATTGGGGACAAGTAGCCATTAGTTAATGAGCTTTATTTCTTGGAGAACAGTTAGACACTCATTTCCAATGTAGCACGATCCCCAGAACACAAATGACCACCAGTGCAACTGCAGCAAGCACTCCAGCCAGAGCCATGACCTCCAGGGAAACACCTAAGCAAGAGCAGCAAGCCAGTGTCAATATATCCAAGGACCTTCACCCAAGTATCACTACATTTCCAAAGGGCCAGAAACAGCTTTCAGCTACATACCAGAGTGAGCAGTTTGGTCCATTGCCATCTCAGCTCCTGGGGTGTGATGGCCACCACGCAGCAGGGGCTTCTCAGCCACAGAAAGTGGGCCCACAGTAGCTCTACTTTCCCACCATAGAGCTGCAAGCCAGGATAGTCAGTCACAGCACCATCATAAACAGCCAGGAGTATCACATGGGGACATCCGTACTCATCAGATCTCTTGCTTTCCTGGGACTGCAGTCTGTGTCACAGCAGCTGCACACCTGGTCATTACCATCTGCAGCTGTCCACCTAGCAATGAATGAGAGCTCAAGCCACATTGAGGCCTAGTGTCTGGCTCAAAGTGACTTACACACACCTGGTAGCAGAGAACGAACAGGCCTTGTGCTTCTCATCTGAAGGCCCAGATGCTATAGTTGCTTTCAGAAGACAGGTAATGTAGATCTACAAGAAGCAGCACAAAGCAGTTAGCGTCCACTCATACAGCACTTGTGGGTTTGCATTTACAACTCACCAAATTGCTAGTGGCTTGCAAGAACCTGAAGGCATCCAACTGCATCTGCAGCTTGTCATCCTGCTTTTGGGGCAGGAAGCGGGAATTGGAGGCAGGCAGCTTGCTGTCATTCAGGCAGCTGAAGGACATATCCAGGCAGCATTAGAGACTGCCATTCATATGGAACTACAACAGCCTACTACCCACCCGTGGTTTACCACCAAGTCATATCTAGGATGGGAAGTCACATCAGGGGTTGATGTGGCCACACAGCTGTCCACAAACACGCGAAGGGGATGGTGGTTTGCCACAGTCACAGAGGCTTCGATGTTGAGGAGATCCCCCAGGGAAAAGTCATTTGAGGTTCGGTCAAGCTTCCAGTCATCTACAGAAGCAGACACATCAAGTAGAGATAACAGCAAGTCATAGGCACAAAGCAAAAATATGACTCACCAGTCATTAGCTTAAGTGAGAAGACTAGGATGTCCTCAGTAGCCTTGGTAGTGGAGAAGGGAACCCAGGTTGGCACCAATGAATGACTGCTCACATTGTGCTTCCTACAGATTCAGGAAGCAAAATCAGAAGCCAGATAAGTCAAAGTAACCAGTCAGTCACCACCACAGCAACAAGCTTCCCATCCTGACCTCAAGTAGTGGCACTCAATATTGAGCATTGCACCATGAGTCCGCACAATAGGTGTGCCACCGATTCCAGTAGGAATATAGATCAGGGTAAAGGTGTACACAAGGGAGTTGTTGGTCATCTGGAAGAAAAGCACATCATTAGTAGTAATGCATGGCCAGTAACATCGCAAGGGGCACAGACTTCATACCATCAGCTGGCTCCCACAATCCTGCAGCGCAGACTCAAACCTCAGAACCTGAGCAGAAGCATCCTGTACCACTGGTGCACAGCCTCCCAACATTACATCAGCAGGTTGGATCAGCTGGCCAGTGCCTAGTTGGTCTCTCGGCATCTCCACAAGAACAGAGCTCTCACCACACGTTACCTTGATAGTACTGGGACTTTGCTGTGCTGGGGGAATGGCAGCCACCGCTGGCCCCACCTGGCTGAGTTGTACCTGGCCCTGCGAACTAGTGGCTATTGCTGGTTTTATCTTCCCAAATTGTACTTGGCCCAGGGGGACAGAAGCTGCTACCGGGCGCACAAACCCAGAAGACAACTTGCTCAGGGGGTTGGTGGCTGCCATCGGCCGCACCTGTCCCAACGCTGCCTGCACCTTGGAGATGGCAGCTGCCACCGATTGCCCCAACTGCGTCTGCACCTTAGAGAGAGCAGCCACTGCGTGCTTTCCTTCTGCATTTGACTTCGCAGACACAGGATAAAGAGTAACCTCTGAGTGCATTTTCAATGGAGACCAAGCATTACAAACCCCACCAAATAAGAGCAGTACTACTACAAATCTACTTTGCAGTCCCATTGTCATGCTTTAGTTACAGAAGTTACCATGTTTGGTCTTTGTCCCAAAATCTAATTTATATCAAGCTGAAAGTTCTCTGCTAGCAGGCGTCTAATCTTGTCCTGATTGAAGGAAACTGCTTTTTGGCCCTGCACCTAATTAAGCATTTGTGAGCATTATCTGACCTTGTACTGAATTAATAATGCTGTCTCTTTTGTCATTTTTCAGTCTTACATTTTAATGCACATCAATCTAGAAAGTGGGTAATCTTTCTGGTGGCATCTGATGTACATAATAAAATGCAACATGTGCAAATGATGAAACAGCTTGGTTTGAAGCTGCATGTAATTAGGATACCTACAGCTCCTGCAACTGAGTGGATGTGATTTATCTTCAAAATCACAAGAAATAACAATAATGAACAAAATCAAATAAAAAGTCAACAAAATATCCAAGAATCACTGCAGCTGATATGTCTTAATTTAGGCGAAGACAGCTTAACTGCCACGCTAGACCTGTTTCCTTCAATTAAGACAAAATTAAACACCTGCTAGTACAGAACTTTCAAAATGCAATTTAATTTCTACATCTTCTGAAACTGCTTAATCCTATTTGGGGACGCAGGGGGCCTGCGGTTTATCCCGAGAACAATGGGTGCAGGTGGGAACCAACCCTAAGCAGTTGCCAACACACTGATGCATCTTCATTAATATTAAAATAACCCCAGTTCGTGGAACTTGAAGTGCCCGCCAGGGTTATAATAGTTAACCAAAACCAGGAGTGGAAAAACAATTATGCTAACTGAAATAAAATAAAAACAACAATTAAAAATGAAAAAAAAAACGAAATGATGCAACATGAACTAAAACACAATAGAAATGCAGGCAAAACCAGCTTCGTGTTCATTTGTACCGCCTCGATTTGCCTTGCGGCTATTGGTTTCCATTACGTCACGCCGCCCCGCCCACAGGAAGCAAAGACACCACATTAGTGCGTTTCTGGTGTGATCGATGTTCTCATATAAACCGTTTTCTGTGTGCTGTACTATTTTTCAACGGGACTAACAGCAATGTTTGCGACACAGGCAAATGATTCTTTAGGATTCCATAAAAAGTAAATGACCCTGATCCAGATCGAGGAGAGATTACGTGCCGCTGCCGCATTTTCTCCGTTCTCGTCGTTTTACAGACACATATACAGTGTACGCTGCCTGGCCAAAATAAAGTCAAAGATTGAATTTAAATCAGCAGGCACTTAAAAGCCAATGATAGCATCTTTATTAAAGCTTAGCAGTGTTATGCAGCAATAAGGTGAAGTCAGCTGAATACCTGAAACTACTGAATGTCCAGGATATCCCATCGATGTTTTTTTTTCTTACCTGAGGGGCATATTCCTGGATGATAATGCCAAGATTCATAGGGCTCGGACTGTTAAAGAGTGGTTTAGAGAGCACAAGGAATCATTTTCACACGTGAACTAGGGAGCACAAAGTTTTGACCTCATTTAAAGTCTTTTGTGGTTCAACTATTATGAGTACAAGGAGAAATTAATGCAAATCTGGATTAAATGTTGAGATGCTGCATAAGCACATAGAAACAATGCATTAATGAATGTGCACCACAATCAAAGTTAGAGGCGGTCCAACAAAATATTAAACTGTTTTTGGCCAGGCAGTGAATATTTGCCGTACAGTGGTTTATGTAAATGAAAATGTACTACTCTGCTAATCTTTTGTTAAAATATGCTAAAGGGAAACCAGTTACTAAGCTTTGTTTAATGATTTGCCATTGGATTCATGTTTATTAATTATATTTATTTCTTATTAAGTTCTAACTTTTCCTAAGTGGTGGAAGCAGCAGGTACACACCATCTTATGTTATTCATGACTGAAATGGTGCTTTGAGCTGAAAATTGCTGTTTGTTTAGGCTCAAGCAGAAAATCTGAGTGTCATCAGTCCCTTTGGAGTAGGATTTAGAAATGGGGAAAGCATCTAGGTATAGCTCTTGGTTTAAACGGGACAGCGATTCATAACGGATGGGTCGCGACCCAATTTCTGGTTTTGGCCAGTTCTGAAAGGGTCGTGAGGCAGAGTTGGAAATGTAAGCATTTTAAAACCAGCAACCTTCTATGGCGAGCAAAGGGAGTAATCGGGAGCCGGGCGAGAGTTCAAAACCAGAAGAGCAGACAACCAAGGCGACAGTGTCAGAAAGGGCAAAGCGAAAGTCGGAACCCAAGAAAGAACACAGTCAGGCAAATCAGAAATCACAAGCAATCAATAAGAAAAACGACCAAGAGCTCCAGACTGTTGGTAATTTATATAATTTCCTATCAAATGTTTGAGTACAAAGAGAAGGACTGAATGAAGAAAAATATTTTTATTACATTATACACACAGTGGGGCGGCATGGTGGTGCACTGGTTAGCACTGTTGCCTCACACCTCTGGGAC
>JABFEA020000036.1:11786620-11797192 GCA_019775915.2 Cyphomyrus plagiostoma | reverse complement strand
CCTTCAGGTGTCTTTTAGCAAACTCCATGCGGGCTGTCATGTGTCTTGCACTGAGGAGAGGCTTCCGACAGGCCACTTTGCCATAAAGCCCTGATTGGTGGAGGGCTGCAGTGATGATTGACTTTCTGCAACTTTCTCCCATCTCCTGACTGTATCTCTAGAGCTGTGTGTACATTAATGAGGGAAAAAAATCATTTTAAATGATTTTAGCAAATGGCTGCAATATAACAAAGAGTGAAAAATTGAAGGTGGTCTGAATACTTTCCGTACCCACTGTATATTTCTGTGTCTGTCTGTATTTATTCATGGGATTCTGGTGTTATTTATTTAAATATTTATAATTCACTTTATCTTTACGTTCACTTATCGTACTGTTGTCTATCTGTCCTGTTGTCTATGTTCACTGTCTGTAGGAGCACATGCAAGCAAGCATTTCATTGTACACGATATTCGTATTTGTACACGACAATAAAAAAATGAATTATGACAAGAAACATTATTATATTAAATATCATTATAGTAATATTACTACTTCCAGAGGCAAACAAACCCTTTTCTAAACAAGAGCCAACATGATGCGTAGTTTTCCCTATCAAAAAGTGACCTTCGTCTTAAACGTGACGATCCAACATTTTGACGAGCAATGCTTTTCAACACTGCGACGGTCTGACGTTTTTGCTAATAAAATGTGATGCTTCGTAATGGAACGCGATCCAATTGCGACCATCCACTGTTTATGCGACGTATTTTCTACGGACTTGTGCTGACTGGGTTGTTATAGCTGCTGTTATTAACACTAATAACACTAAAAACCATAATTATTCTGTCCTGAAACCGTAAAGCTGGAAATTTTTAAACGTATGCATTTTATAAAATGTTGAATAAATAGAAGTCGTTTATTGGTGATTTCATGTTGGTTGAAGTTTCTGCTTTTTAACAACTGTATATGATTATATTCTATACAAATCAATTCAGTTGAAACAAAAAATGTACATGTTCATGGTTGAAAGCTCTTGCAGACCCTCACGCAAGAAATCTTACGGCAAATCTACATTCTATTCTGAACTTAAAATTAGCTGCATCATAAAACGTTATGGCAGTTTGCAAACCCTACAGGCTATTTACAATGTAATAAAACTTACATGTATACATGTAAATGTGTGTGCAGAACAGAGAACAGAATCTCACTCCATGCAGCTGATCAAAGTTGCCAACATTGTCTCTTTACCTCCTCAAGTAGTTCCTGAACAGATCCAGGGAAACCATTTTTAAACATCAGTCTTTGGCAGTTGTTGTCATCCATGTTGAGACAGACATTTTACAAATTCTTAATCTGTGAAAGAAACAAAGATCAGATGAAAGATGAGTGGGAATCAGATGGTAGGTTACCAAGTATCCAATAAACTGCATGAACCTTGTATGTCTTTCTAGAAGAGCCTAAAGGGTTACATGTATCAAAATCATCCGCATACAGGCCTAGTGATATTCATAACTCATTGTTCAAGAAACTGTTCTCTTGAAAATGGAAACCATCTTGATGGTCTTTATGTTCATAAAACCGATCATGTTGAATTTGCTGCTGTCCCCTATGATTTTGCAAGACCTTGTCAAGTATATGTTCCCTACTTAGAATTTGCTGCAAAGATTTCAGTACTGGCACATACTGAAATATGCTAATCTCTTTTGCATCTAAGACATATATATTATTCTACCGATTAATGACTTAAGCCTTTAGAGCTCTTTTGGAGTTCAAATATTGGAAGAAACTTTAAACATTGTATTTATAGTTTAATGCAACTTTCCTTTCTACATTCCTCTTAACCTATCTAATATTTTTTAACTCACCAGTTTCCGTTATCTCCGAATGTTTCACCTGATAATACTAGGACGGGTAACAAAAAAAAACTACCTGGGCATATTTGTAACTAGCACTGGTGAGCCTAATTATGAAATTTAGAAGCAGTCTCCAAAAATAGTCCAAAAAATGCGACTAAATGGTCCCAGTCAAGAGCCCTGTTATACTATTTCCAGTTGTCAATTAAGTATCTAATAACCTGAAGGTACTACCCCTAATACAATTAGCACACAGCATTTGAGATGCGTTTTCAAGTAATAGCATACGTTGCAAAGATCTTTTTCGCTGACAGCGGTGGCACGGTAGGGCCCTCGTCGCTATCCGTAGCAGCTCTTCCGGTGGAGGAGGAGGACGGTAGAGGAAGGCATTCTGCTTGATATCTATCGGACTATTCTGTGTCTATGTTTACCACCTAGAGCTTTTAACGCACTTCAGCATTTGAAAACGTTTATCTAGTACCAGTCCGAAAGCGACAGCAAGCTCCACCACACATCGGCTTTGATAATCAGTTTAGAAATCTACGTCTTAAAGGTTGGTCGACATGGAAGATCTAAGTATTGATCAGACTAAACTGCCTGGGGTAAAAGAAGGTAAGTTTCCAGTAAGTGCCTTTGCGCTTTTCATTATTTTTAAAAGCCAGACTTGTCATTTTTCCTCCACCCTTCGGACCCTGAATGCGCGTCTCCATACCATGCTTTTTACGCTGTAAACGACTGTCCACCCCCATCCCATGTACCCTTCTATTTCCCGGCGATCGCACGGACGCCACGCTGCGTTTTGCTGCTATGAAGCGGCTCCCCGGCTCCTCTCTCCCCATTTGCTGGCAGCCGGCCGTACAGTCTGATGTGTGTTTTCAGAGCTTCCCGGGTCCTCAGGTCCGATCTGGGGGAAGCTGTACACAAGCAGCCCCCAGACGCCTTTCACACCGAACGAGCGACCGGGCACGGCTTTCGCGTCTGTGGTTTTATCGCTTTGCGGACAGTCGCCCCGCCTTGGCGGATGGCTCCTTCCAAAATCTTCACGTTAATATCTGCGAAATGTGGCGAGCTCGTTCTCCTCTTTCACTAACCGGCTGTAGAAACCCACCATCACGTCTGTATTTACGACTAAAGCGAATCACTAAGCCCTACACGTTGTCTTAATGCTGCTCTGTATATAGGCAGTGTATTAAATGTAAATGTATTGGTAGGTCTATTTTCTTCTTCTTCCTTGATGTTAGTAAGGCAAATGCAGATTGCTATGCAGTACCTATAATGTCCAAGCAACTGGTTGTGGTCTCGATGCTCATGGCACATATGGGCCAGACGCCATCCAGGAAATTGCAGTCTCTGATTGCTCTCAAAATTTAACCCCCCACGCCCCCCCCTTGTTTATTTTGATGATATGCGGAAGATCCAAAACCCCTCCCCAAATCCTCTATGCAGAGGGCCTTGTAAACATCACATTTAGACCACGGTAGTGATATCATTTCTGTTTACAGAAAAGCATATATCTAAAATAACATGCTACATTGTGTTGGATTTTCTGTGTGTATTATTTGACAGCCTAATTGCCTGTGCCATCAGACTGTGTGCATGGCTTTACATTTCACAAGTAATACAGCAATTTAATAAAGCGGGGAGGAGCTGTTGCTTAAGTTTTATATCTGTAATATAAATGTGAGGCTTGGATTGCTAATGGGAGCAGAGCCTAGTGTTTTTATAATGCAACATCCAGTGTCTGTATTGATATTAATATCTGCTTAACACTAACACTAATGCTAATCAAGCTACTTAAAATGTTTAATATATGATTTGACATCTGTCTATCCATCCACCTTCCAACCATTTATTCACTACAGGGCAGTGGTTAAGCAGCAGCCTACCCCTAGATAGGATGCCAGATACATGGCACAGAGTATCAATATTTAAAGTTTCAACTTTCTGTTTTTGTACCAACAGTTCAGATGTTGTTTTTTTTGCTACAAAGGAAAAGTTTAAATTTTCTTCAAATTTGAAGGCTTGAATGAATAAAGGAACAGGAATTCATGTTCTTTATGGCCAAATCATATAACCCTGCTATGTAATGCCTTTTGACATTTGTTGATTAATATCATTTGGTTGTTTCACAGATTTGGTGGTCTATTGTATTAATTATGTAACATAAGCAAATGTAGATTTGACAATGTGCTATGCTTTTTTTTAAAGCAATTTGTATGGGTTATAATCACATAAGCATAACTGAGTATGATGCTGTTAGGTAAGGCTATTAACACTTAAGTTTGTTGTAAATGGCTTTTGTGAGAGTGAAGATAAGGTATCTTCATCATATATTTGAAGCACAGCCAGACATTATGCTTAGAGCAGTGGTTCTTAACCTGGGTTCGCTCGAACCCTAGGGGTTTGGTGAGTCGGTCTCAGGGGTTCGGCAGAGCCTCCGCCGCGGAGGTGGTCCAGACACACCCGAATTATCGTGTAAATTTGTGATGACACGCCCCGCTTGGCCATCACTGGCTACAGATGATCATGCTACACTGCTTAGCCAATCAGTGTTGTGGGGAATTTAGCGCGCTCAGTAGTCAACGTGTGACTGTCGTGGTAGTACTTTGTGTGATTTTTTTTTATTAATATTTTAATCCATACTAACTATGTCGGGCAAAAGAAGAAAGTGGTCGGACGAATATGTACAACATGGATTCACATGTATCACGGAACGTGATGGGAGTGTATGTAATTTGTTGCAAGTTCATGCATTGTGTTGGTTTTGTTCTTTGAACAAGGTTATGTTCATGCACGGCTCATTTTGTGCACCAGTAAAAAAAACATATCTATGTCTTGAATTTGAAAAAAAATTACATTTTATTTTTCATTAAAGACGGGTTCGGTGAATGCGCATATGAAACTGGTGGGGTTCGGTACCTCCAACAAGGTTAAGAACCACTGGCTTAGAGCAAACTTAAAGCATTAGACAGGATAGGTTGGGATTAGTAAAGATTTTATTCCAAATCAGAAACACACAGGACAACTGAGATTTGCATCAGTTCTGTGCATTACTGATTAATGAATAGCTTTTAACAGTGCTTCCACACAACTGTCAGACCCTGTGTAATGTTCACGTTAAGCAAGATAATATTAAAATGAGGCTGAATTACTTTAGCAGTACTCAAGGCGTAGCAGACTTAGGCATATTTAGGTGCAGAGAATACTATTTTTATTCTTTCAGCAGTAGACAGTTGCCTCCATCAGGAAGTTGTTTCAGAGGTTCCATTAAAATACCATTTTGATATTCAAATTAAAGCTGAACAACCGAGACAACAGCTCTCTGTTCCCTCTTTGACCCCATCTGGCTCCGTAGCCTCATTAATAGTTTTCAAATAGTGTGTTTCTTGTTTAGGTTAATGAGTCTAAACTAAGTTTTGTAGCATGATGAGCATGGCATTCTTGACTGGGCGCTGAAGACTTTCTTGGTCATTTGAATGCAATCGTCAACTTTATTTTAATGAATGTTTAGTATCTAAACTCTCATTTACATCTCCTTTAATATTAACATTTTTCTTCTACGGTTTTTGATTTTTTTTTTTTTAAAACAGAACTAGGACATGCAAGAATAAGTCAGGAAGTGTATCTAAAATCTTTGGATGGAACATCATAGTATCCATGATATACTCTTATGAAATATAGAAAATACATCCAAACTCTGCTATAAGTCTCTTCAAAAAGCCAGGGCACTTCTCCACTTTGATCCCTCGGTGCCCTTCTTGCTCGTTTTACCTGTTCATCTACTATTTGTATTCTGCATAATCACATTGTTTATCCCTGTTTGCTTGTTGCTGTTCCTGTGTTTTTCTTCCTTGCTGTGTGTGTGTTTCTGAATATCAGAATCCACTTTATTGGCCAAGTTTGTTTACAAGTACAAGGAATTTGTCTCTGGTTTTATCTTGCTCTGTGTACTCAAACAGGGAAGACATACAGCAAAAAATGGGACTACAGAAACGGAATGAAATACAGTATGTACAGAAGTGACTTAAGCCTGGGGGGCTTAATACTGCATATTGTTAGTTCATGTGTGTTAAAGTGCTTTTTAAATTTTTGTGTATTATCATTAGTACTGTGCGTTATAAACGGTATACAATATAAATTTGACCAATAGGAGTGATTTTGACTTCCGCAGAAATCAGAAATACCGCAGAAATTTCTGCCCCTTGCCCGCAAAAATTACGTAATCCAGTCGTGTTATTTATTTATATGAAAATGATTTGATTATTGCTGCACCTGGCAGCAGAGTCCTGCACAGGTCGAATTTTGACAAACCACACCCTCCCGTACCCATCATACTTAAACCTGTATCCAAACCGTTATCAGACAGAAATAAAATAAAACTCCGCACCTGATCTGACCCACTCTAAATAGTGACACCTGACTGACAGCCGAATGAAAATCAGTGAAATAGCCAACATTAAAGAGAGTTTTTTGCCATAACAAATGACCAGTGACATGTGCAACATCAGTTGAAAAGGCATAGCTAAATGAAAACGTTGCTTAATACCAGCCTAATAAGCAATACAGACGGTGGTAGTCTGCTCAAATAACGTTTGATATTGCCGTGCCTGGTTTGTTTGACTTTCAAGAAATTCGAGTTCTAGTGAGTTTGAGAACTGAGGTACCACTGTAGTTGACTTAAAAAAAAAAAAAAAAAAAAAAATGCAAAAGATTGCCTTAATGTTTTTTTAAATTTAAATAAATTAGTGTTCTATTGATTTTTAGAACTGAGGTACCACTGTAGTTTAATTAAAAAAAAAAAAAAAAAAAAAAACATGCAAACGATTGCCTTAAAGTTTTAGTAAATGTACTTATTCAGCTCAAGTAATGTGGACTTTTATAATGACCAATATTTCCCAAGTTTACTACACCTCCACATGAGTTTAAGTAACTCAAATAAGTCCCTACAGTTCACATAATTCTTTCAGTATGGGCCACTCAGAATTACTATTCCAAGGTCACATTATTTTGAAAATGTTTCAAACCACATTTCTTCAAGTTGGACTTACTAAAATAGTATTAACTATTGCTCAGTATTTCTAGTTCATTTTACTCAAGCTGGAAATCAGATTTACTTGATAAAACCAATTTAAAAAGACCAAGTAAACTTTTCTGGTGTGATTTCAGTACTACACAAATCAGATTTCATATTCCTACACTGAAAAAAGTAAACCATAGCTGTCGTTTGTTTAATGTGTTTTTTCTCATTCCATTAGTTAACAGAATATTAATTTGCTCTTTTAAACTAAGCTGTCTAATTTATGCATATGGGTGATTGATTTTAATTTATTTATTTTTTTTTAACTTTACTATAGTCCTACTGACATCAGGGAACCAAAGTGAAATTTTTAATTTTGATCAAAGCACTTTTATTAGGTTGTGTGATTTGTGCATGCACAGTCTTTAAAACGTAGTTTTGGCGGTATAATTTTACTGCCGCCTCAAACAGGGGTGCATTTCTCAACCATCGTTGCTAACTATGTTAGTAACTTCCGTCGTTCGACCTATGTAAGTATGACGCAGGTGTTTCTCGAAACCATAGTTCAAACGAACGTTCGCAAACACTGTCGTTAAGTTGTGTAGTTTGAACTACAGCTCGCGAGCTGTAGTTAGAAGGGTAGTTCCGGGTAAATACGTCAGCAATGGTGGAAAATGCAGTCTAATAAGGGTATAGTCACCGTGTAAGTAAGAAATGTAATAATGTTTAATACATAATAAAGAATAATTTAGGTCTACGATCACAATGTGAAGTTGTCTGAAAATGTAGTCTGAAACGTAATTGTTGTGTGGGTCTCTGTATGGGTCATAAGTACAGTAACTGTCTAGTGAGCAATAGGGACAAATCTCAAAGAGTAAGGTATTAATTAGCACAGGGGTGGCTAATTTTATCCAGAAACGGCTGTTAGGCACGCAGCTTTTCGCTGCAACTCGCTTAGAGTAAAACGTAGAGGACTGATCGACTGAAGAGTTTGCACAACTGGGTTTGAGCAACTGATCGAACGGCTACAACAAAAAACCTGCAAACATACCAGTCCTTTCTGGATAAGATTGCCCACCCCGTAGTGGCATATGCAGTTAGTGTGTATTGCTTGGTAAAGGATGTTATGTGCCATATAGTACACTTTGCCATATATAGAGAAAAAGAAATAAAATAAAATAATTATAATAAATCATTATCCCTTATATGTATACATGTATGTATTTGTAACCCTATGCAGACCATTGGATGTTGTGCAGTTTCTTCATTATACAAAACTTAAGAGGGACAACAGTCGCCTTAGAAAAGAGTACAGCATTTTGATGAAGTACTCCTTATTCACTGACAGCTGTCATTGCCATAATGGAAGAGTAGAATAACACTACAGCGGTCAGATACGAATCCATGCCTTTGTACTTGGGAAATTACGTCTGTAATGTTTGGATTTTACACGCACCTGTGTATTCCAGTCAGCCAATAACATTCTGTAAGCGACAATGTCGGACCAGGAATTTGTAAGTGGTTGTAGTGTGACTGAAACACAATGAACTGCAAGCAACATAATTGCAGATAGAGCATCTTTCTCAAAATGCAGTGTCATAGCTAAAAGTTCTGTTTACCACTCCAAGAAGCATTGAATTATTTTGGCGCGATTGCTAATTATTATATATTTTACACAGTTCGTGAGTTCTTGTACGCGACCGGCTGTGAAAGTACTTTGTTAGTTGTTGTGCACGACTTGCCGTGAGTCTGACCAATCAGCATTGGAACCACTGTAGTTCCAACTACGGAAGTCCTAACTAACGTGGTTTGAACTACTGTGTTACGATGGTTTTGAGAAACAGTCGTTGTTCAGATGTTGGTTAGTTTGAACTGCCATAGTACGATGCATCGTTAATGCTAACTTCCGTCGTTGTTTGAGATACGCACCCTGGGAGCATGACATTGAAACGACAACGTTGAAAAAAGTAAGGAAAGATATCAGAACCTGTATTTCAGTTAATGTTAGCTAAGAAATTTCCATTAAACATATTTATATAATCATATCCTTGACTGAAAATAATTTTCAGCCAATGTAACTTTCAGCCCCTATGTGGGAAGCAATTTACAGAACAGAAAGAGTAGTTTTAGTGTTAACAATTTGAATGAAAATATGTTCATTCCACAATAAATGTTTATATACAAATGCGTTCTGAGTGTAAATCAAAACGTAATTGTGTTTTTTTTCTTTTATAATTAGATTTAAGGCATTCATAATTTATTTGATGCAACTTAAATATAAGTTGCTCAAACATTCAAAAGTGATTTATATCAAGTTTATAATTTCAGGTTTAGATTTAGTAGAATATTTACATTAAGTAATATAGCTAGCTCATTTATTTTGATTTAAATAAATATTTAAATATTTGGTTTGTTTCACTTTCAGAAATTAGTTTACATGAATAATATAAAAATTTAAAGGCTACAGTAAATAGTTTATGGCAATGCTAAAATATTAAGCGTGACAGATTACTTAATTTTTTTCAAGTTGAGCCAGTGTTTTATTTTTTTTCAGTGCCAATAAACATCAACATGTTTTATCCTAAACCAAAAATTAGGCAGTTGCAATAACGCCATTTATTTTTTCCTTACTGTTTTACATCCAACCACACGGCATCCAATTTAATAGAAAAATTACAATTTTAAATAAAGATGAGCAATTTAATTTCTATTTTTCCTGATATTAGTTATTAAATTTCAGTTGTCTTCAGTATATTCTAGTATGCACAAAATTAAAAAAATCTGTCATTTGATTACGTCACATTGCCATCTCATGAAAATAACCAATGTCTTGCCCTGTAACTCAAGTAGTCCTTCATGACATCAAAAATAAGATAAGATATCAAAATGCACAGTCATATAGACATTGCACAAAGAAAATTTATATTGAAACAATTTAAACAAATCAAAAAATAATCTGAATTGCAGAATTATTGTACATCCCAGGTAAACCATAATGAAAACGAAATCAGGATGTTGGTTGTATTTGTAAATCAGATGGCCATAACAATTTGAAAATCTAACTCAAAAGGAGTTTTTTTTTTTTTTTTTTTTTAAGTGTTTGCAGTTTTGGCAAAAGCTTGTTATGTCCCAAGACAAGCATTACTTTTTGAATGAAGCTGAAAGTATTTTTCATGGACATGGGATACTCTGAGTGCAAGGAATCTGACAGGCCAAACAGGGGACAAAGTGCTTCTGGAAGGTTGTAGATATCACCAATTTATAATCGTTCGCTCAACAACGATTGCAGTTAAGACTGCATCAAGGTGGAGCTGATATGGAGAGCACTGAGGTGTGTCTTCCCTGATTAAAGACAGCACCCCTACAGACATCTGTGTGAAGGCCTCTTCATTCTCTGAATCCTGCATAGGAGAAAATTGAGAAAACCACCCATATAATATCTCATCTAAACAAGGACTTGCTGGAAACCATAAACAAGTGATCCAGCCATGTTACCTTTTTCCCGATATTGATGCTTTCCTTTGTAATTGTATATATTTATGGCAAACTGCAAACCTACTCTTAAGCAGGGCTTTAATTACACCAGAACTTACAAAGCAGGTCTTGTTAAAGTTCTCAGGCTCATCACCAAGTAGAACAGGGAGGCCTCTGTCGATGTTGTTATTTTAGGTGATATGAACATCCATGTTGACTCCCCCACTTGTCGCTTTGCTGCTGAATTT
>JABFEA020000036.1:11754023-11770365 GCA_019775915.2 Cyphomyrus plagiostoma | reverse complement strand
CATCTCCCTGCTGCCTGCTCACTGTCCTCATCCTGCCATCTCCCTGCTGCCTGCACACTGTCCTCATCCTGCCATCTCCCTGCTGCCTTCTCACTGTCCTCATCCTGTCATCTTCCTGCTGCCTGCACGCTGTCCTCATCCTGCCATCTCCCTGCTTCTGTGCCTCTCCTGCCTTCTGCTGACCACCACTTTCCTTTATACACATTAACAGTTTGCAAAACTGCACCTACAGTATAATGGTGTAATGTTCTGTAGCTCTTAACACCAATATTTCCTACTTACTCTTCTTTTACCACCAAAAAAGTATCTGAAGTCTCTATCTTTCCTTTTCCTCATAATGTGTCTGTGAATAAAATGTAATCTATGTTTAACAAAACAGCATCTGGGCTATCAGATGAAGCTTCTAAAAATGACTATAAAACTGTGGAATGCAGAATCAATACCTCTAAAAAGTTTTTTAAGTTGGCCCTATAGATTTCACTTATAGTAATGTTTTTTCAGAGCATAATGTTAGACCATCTTATGCATTAACATTAGCCTAATAACAAACCACATAGGCTAAATGGCAAATTAATTTCAGAAACACAAAATTTATTCATGATGAAATGAGAATTAAAACATAAGGAGTTTATCTCCTTGGAAAATGACCATGATCGATTTTACCTCACCAAATAAGCCCGATTTAAATAGAGAACTTAGCTTATCTTGCTAGTTAACGTAATTAACGTTGGCTGTATCAGCCTCAGAAGGACAACTGTAAGTAATTTAACTTATAAAGATGTCAGCTTCCATTAGTAGATGAAACACTTAAACGAATAAATAAAGGTGGTAAATAACACATTTTCAACAGGCTAGACTTCTGCCGGCTACTTGCATTTACCAATGCACGACACACAGTACTATGACAGAGGAACACAACGAACATGTTGCTCAGTGAGAATGAATGATACAACCGACTGGCTAAGCTGCGTCTAGCGCCGAGGTGATTAAAATGGTACAGTCCTCACTAGGGGTGTCTGAAATCGTTTTACATGAAATTTTCCTGCATGGTGAGGTTATTTTTTTTTATTTTATTTTTTTTTACAATAAAATAAAAATGTTAAGACCCCCCAGACTGCTATCTTTGTCTATTTGGGGGGTGGATCTGAATCGGGGGTACTGTACCCTCTGTAATTCGAACCATGGTTGTAGCCTCCAATGGGCTAGGAGCTATTGAAAAAAATCTTAGAGAAAACAACCATATCAAGTAAACAAAGGGTTAAACTTGAATGAAAGTTGCTGTGTCCTATAGGCCTCAGGTTGTACTACAATTGGTACTAGGTTATGGGTCCCAAGCTCCTATGGCCTAGAAGTTATTGAAAGAAAGGGCCTGATTTTAGATTTAAAAAATCATATCAAGTACACAAAGGGTTAAAATCAAATGAGAGTTGTTGTGTCCTATAGGCCTCAGGCCGTACTACAATTGGTACTAGGTTTTGGGTTGTAGGACTTAGAGTTAGGGCTATCGATTAGCACTACGGTAGGATAACTCGACAAAGCAGCTCATTTCGACAGAACACCGGTTAGCGTGAGTGAAGCACCGCTGCTAAGTCTGGAGAGTGTGGATCTGAATATCCGTCGAAACTGATTTCACCTCAGTTCCGCGTAGCACACTCTCATTTTTCTGAGAAAAGTGATTCCAAAGTGAATCTTTATACTCACTGAAACAGTTTCACCACATTTTTGTTCTTGGTGTACATTTTTGTCATCTACACGTTTCATAAGAATAATACACTTGTATGAGTTATCAGTTTATTTTGTGAAAAACTTTGCGAATTCCATCTCGGCCAATTTGTGTAAGTCTTGATAATTGTACAGATGAATTCTGGGTAGATTTGGGCATGCCTCAGAATCGTAGTGTGACCGGTATCGGAGCGAAATTTATGTGAAACAGAGCAACCACTCCAGTCTTAATTAAAAAATCGCTCTGCGCTCTGACCAAATTCCACCTGCTCCACTCCTCAGTCATGCTCCGCTCACATGCTCTGGCACACACATCCAAGGTGCCAACTCAAATGAGATGATCAACCATTCAGATAAAAACACATTTATTGGCTTTCACTTTCAATTGATCTGTCTGGTATCCTATTGCTGTGTTCCATTTACCTCAGAGGCCTGAAGTCGGAATAATGCCTCAACCAAGTTTTTTTTTTTTAAAATATTTTTTTTTTTTATGCCCAACCGCCACCACCACCCTCTTCAGAGGACAACTTTATTTTTAATTAGTTGAGCAACAGATCAATACATTAAATGAAGCCACTCCAAATCAACTAACCCATGCCCACCCTTGCTCATCATCCATGTATCATGATTCTTTTGTGCGGCGATTCATGTACTGCTACACTAACTCGATAATCGAATTGAAAACGTTTTTTTTATTATTAATTTATATGTTTGGATTTGAGATGGAGAAACATGGCTGTTCCTTTATAATCCTACAGCTGTAAACTATTCCTGCATTGACAGGCAGCACAACATCAAGTGTAGTAGGAGTTGTGTAGGAATTGTTTTCTAACTTTCTTTAGCAATAAAAGAATGACGGATGATATAGCAAAGATTTGTGCTGCTCCTCCACAGTTTAGGTACGGAGGAACTTTGGCTTTCAAAATTGGAATGGTAAAGAGGAGTTGGACATGAGCCATCCTGTATGCAAACTTTGTTCTGCGAAAGTTAAGTTTTGTGGTAATATGACAAACATGCAGTGTGAATTGTTAGACATCATTCTGAGATAGGTAAAGCAGCGAAGAAGCATAAAAGATTGCTGTAGCTTAAGGCATGACTGTGGCAAATGTAGCTTTTTGTTAATTTCTAGTTTTTAGTTAAATTTATACTGTTGTATTTGAAGTTGTTTCGCATTGCTTAAACGCTGCCTTTGGTTTTTTGAGGAGGAAAATCATTTGAGATATGCTGCATTAACTCATGTTCAGTTCAGCTGTGCAGCTGTCCAATAAAACTTTAGCGATATAACTCACCTTTTTTTTAAAACCAAGTTCAAGGTTTTAAAATTATAGAAAAGAACAAAAATCAAAATTATATTGGGATATTCATAGAATCGCAATATGTATGAAATGAGCACCTACTATAGGTACCATGATAATATTGAATTGGTAGGTCATTGGTGATTCTCATAACTATTGCAAATGTACATTTTATTACAATTGCAATGGTTTACGTGTGACGTATGAGATCACATGTTAACACCATCTTATCTAGTTCATTGGAAGCACAGCCTAACTGCACTTGCTCCTTGGTGACACTCTGATGACTGTATGCCTGTAATGTGCTATATTCCTCATTTGCACGTCACTTTGGACAAAAATGTCTGCTAAATAAACAAATGTATTTAGCTTTTTTCAGCTTTTTCATGGATACCTTCAGGGTGCACTTTATTAGATAAACCTGGTGGTTAACAGCAAATCATGTAGCTGCAACTGAATACATACAACACACAGACTAGATCAGGAAGTTCACTTATTGTTTGACTCAGCATCAGAAAGGCAAATATGGCTGATTTAAGTGATTTTCAGGCTTTGAGGCATCTGCAACTCGGAAACTGCCACTTTCTTTTTTTTTTACGGTACGATTAAAAAAAAAAATTCAGTCCCGTTTTGTGGCTGAACACTTTGATGACAGATGTCACAGGACAGATAAGTTAAAGCTAACAGGAAGACTACAAGTACTAACATACCAGTTGTGTACCACAGTGGTGTGCAGAAAGACTTCTCTGAATGCATAACTCATCTACACTTGAAGTAGTTCTGGAAGCAAAAGTTACCAGTTAAGACTTACCCAGTACTGACTTGCTGTGCATAATAAAGTTTCCACTGAGTGTAAATATAAATAAAATGCATTAAGCACGCTTTCTGCAATATTGGCTTTTTGACCCAAGAAAGTTTTAGCAAAATGTTGCAGATGTTGAATTTTGGTATACAGAAAAAGAGCCTTTACAAACTGGTGTTATGCCTTCCCCCACCAGTTGAAAACCATTTGGCATCCAACATTCACAAGAGCCGCCTGGTCCAGCAGGATCTGCAGGTGGCCAGACGTCTCCAGGAAGAGGAGGACCTTCGGGCCAAGGCCCACATTCAGAAACAGCACCGAGAACTGTAGGTCATCCCTACCTCAAACAGGCATCAAAACTGATGTGTGTGACATGAAACGAATAGTTGAGTTACCTACATACCTAGTTTTATAGCTCTTTATAGCAGCCACTTGTGCCCCAGACATGTTGTATGGGTGGAGTGTCACCTGTGAAATTGTCAGTTTGCCTACAACACTTTGGGAGATGTTTGTGAACATGGCTGTTTTCATTTGGATGATCTATAAGGCCAGGCAGTAGCTGCATTTTAGAGAACTTTCTTTCACATTTAGCCAAATGCCTGTTATGTCAGATGGTCTCAATATCTGAGGTGTTCTGTTCTGACCTGCATACCCCAGAGAGCGCAGTGACAATGAGATTGCCCAGGAAATCCAGGAGCAGCTGGTCCGGCAAGCTGAACTGCAGAGGCAGCAGGAGGAATGTGATGCGGTGAGAGCTTTATGGGAGGCTTAATAATGAGGCCGCTTACTGTTGTTTGCTACATTCCACACCATAGTGCTGGCAGATTTTCACCATAATGATTTGTCAAAGTACCTTCCCCCTGCTCTTTTACCTGCTTACTTAGCTACTGTGCTAACAAAGATATTTCCACCCTTTTAAAATTGTTTCTAAATTAAGAAGTCTTTTGAATACTTTAAATAATAAATATATGTTAGTTAAAGACTATAAAAGATTGTGACTCTGTGTTCTTCGTTGTAAGTGTTCTGTGTAGTGAACCCCAGGCTGCCGAGTCTGTGGTAGCATAGTGTGCCCAGGATATTCTCCTCGTCGCTGTGTTCTCCTAAGCACTGTGTTCTCCTCACTTGCCACCATAGGCCATTGCCCGCAAGCTCCAGGAGAAGGAGATGAAGGAGGAAAGGCGACGGCAGAAACAGCTGGAAGCCAATTTTAAAGAAGAGTACTATGATGAGAAAGGAGGTGGGTTGACCATTGTGTCCCCAGTGCCTTCTGAGGTTGCAGGCAAAGGACATTCTACCGCATGTTCCATGGTTTCCAGAATGCCATGTCAAGTGTAAATTCCAGCTCGCATTTGGCACCTTACACCTCAGCTTGCCACACTCAGGGTTTGATTTATGAAACCATTTCTCAGAATTGCCTTTCTTCTTTGGCCTTCAAAGTGAAAGTATAAGATGTGCAGAAGAGAGCTTGGGAGCTCTAAGTTGGTCAGTATGGTATTAGGATGCCAGCCACCTTGCTCACATAGATGGACGTGTTGTTTGTCTCTCTTGTACCTGTTAGCTGGGCAGTCTGATTAGTTTCTTATCAGCTGTTTCTCTCAACTGAAAGCTTCTCTTTCAGATTCAATTATAGTCTCTTAAAAACAATTGTTCATATTGTCAAAAATGTGGTACGCTTGCCTTTCACTGTTTCTCGCAAACAGAGGGCTGTATTGTCTGTGACTCTGTGCTGTTTATGTTTCTGCTCAAAACAGAATCATCAAGCAGCTTATGTTACTTGGAGGTGTGAAAAATACTCAATCCAGTTGTACGTAGCTCACAGAAACGGTTCCAATTAGAAGTGCTGCCTGTTCCCAGTTCAGTCCCCCCCCCCCCCCATTATGTTGTCTTCCTTCCATCTGAATCTACACAATGCTATTTTTCTTTTGGTCTGTTTGGTACTTCCTGCTACAAGGTATTGGTGGTTTACCTGTTTATTTTTGTACTGTGCACCTGTGCTGTAACATGAGTCCTGCTTCTATCTTGCATGCACTATGTACTGCATGTGGCTGACCATATACAGTAAGGGAAATAATTATTTGACCCCCTGCTGAATTCTTAAATTGACCTATTAATAAAGAAATGAGAAGTCTATAATTTCACTGGTAGGTTTATTTTAACAGCAAAAGACAGATAGATCAACAAAACATGCCAGAAAAATCATTATGTAACAGTTACAATCTAATTTGTCATTTATCTAGGGAAATGAGTATTTGATCCCTTCGAACACATGCTTTAGTACTTGGTGGAGTAACCATTGTTGGCAAGCACAACTGTCAGATGTTTCTTATAGTTGGTCAGCAGGTTTGTACACAGCTCAGCAGGAATTTTAATTCACTCCTCTTTGCAGATCTCTTGCAAATCTTTAAGGTTTTTAAGATGTCACTTGGATAGATGAATCTTGAGTTCCCTCCATAGGTTTTCTATGAGATTAAGGTCCATGCCCTTAATCTGCATTCTGTGTTTGACAGTAGGGATGGTGTTCCTGCAGTTACAGTCAGCATTCTTTTCCCTCCAAACACAGTGAGTAGAGTTGATGCCAAACAGCTTGATTTTGGTCTCATCTGACCACATCACATTCTTCCATGCCTCATTGGAATTATTCTGGTGTTCACTGGCATACTTCAGATGGATCTAGAGTTGGGTGTCTCGGGACCGGTCTCTAGACTACTTTTATGCTGTCTTGGTCTTGTCACAGTCTCAATGGTCTAGGGTCTTGGTCTTGTCTTGGTCTTGCTGTCTTGGTCTTGCTGTCTCAGATCGACATAGTGGTCTGGAGATTTGGAGAGAAAAGTATCCATGACACACAACGTAACGTTTGATAATGCAACTTTATTATTATTTCGCCTTTCATGCTCTTCAAATGCAACCAATCAATGACATGCATTTTATTGTGATTCAGACATTGGTGCTCATCCAATCAAAATATGCATTATACGGACAAAATAAGTGTAGCGCTAGTTAAATGTTAGTTAAATGTGTAATCTCATGCCACTGAAGACATCAAGATGTCAGAATCTTTTAAGCAGTCCTTATCTTGTCCTTATTCTTATTAATGCACAATTTGATCTGCAGTTTGTATTGGTCTATAGTATTTGTAGTTTATATTTGATTCATGTGACGTGTGTGCATGTCTTTATATTGTTTGATTACAGTATTTTACTTAAAATGGTGTTGGTTGACTAAATAAATGTGACCATTGACTTTTAAATAACATCTGCATATCACGTTGTGTTGACTTAACAGGCCTAATCCATTTCAGGGAAGTTGATATTATACAGTGTCATTTTGCTAGTACTACTACACTACTACTAATGCAATTTCAATTTTATAATTGTGTATCTTCAATTTAATGTTACACTTTCATCTACAAATTAAGTATAATTGAAATCAGTTACATATTTGCCATCCTTTAGACAGTTGTTGGAGGTGTTAGCTGTTTTGTCAGATGACTTTGTGACCGATCAGTACCCGTCATTTCAGTCCTCAACAGCACACAAAACAGCTAACACCTCCAACATCTGTCTAAAGGATGGCAAATATGTAACTGATTTCAATTATACTTAATTGTCTTGGTCTCGTCTCAACTTTGTCTTGGTCTTGACTCGGTCTGTCTTGGTCTTAGTGTTGGTCTCGTCTTGGTCTCGATACGCTCTGGTCTTGGTATTGTCTTGGTCTTGGTTTAGGCGGTCTTGACTACAAGTCTAGTCTGAATATGGGCCCTCATGAACAGGGGTACTTTGTGACAATTGCAGGATTTCAAACTATAACTGCATACTGTGTTATCAATGGTTTTCTTGGCAGCTGAGGTCTCTGCTGCTTTGAGATTATTAACAAGCTCCTCCCGTGTAGTTTTGGGGTTAGCCCTCACTGTTCTTAAGATCATTTATGCCGAACAAAATGAAATCTTCCTTGGGGCCCGAGATCCAGGGTGATTGACAATTATTCTGTCTTTCTTCTATTTGCAAATAATTCTACCAACAGTTGTCACTTTCTTACTAAACTGCTTGCTGTTGGTCATGTAGCCCATTCCACCTTTGTCAAGGTCAACAGTCTTGTCTCTGACATCCTTAGACAGCTCTCTGGTGTCTCTCATGGTGATAAGATTGAATATCTAGAAAGATCAGTGACCAAAGCATACTCTTTAAAGTAATGCCATTAAGTGTGAATGCTGGCTTGGTTATCTGTTAATTAAGTACTACTTGTGTTGTGTTAACGTGTTCATTTCTTGCTGACTTATGGAGGATCAAATTCTTATTTCCCTAGATAAATGACAAATTGATTTGTACCTGTTACATAATGATTTTTTCTTGTTTGTTTTGTTGAAAATCTTCTGATGTTGAAATAAATATACCATTGAGATTATAGACTTCTACGATATGTGAGGGCTGTCTATATTATATTATATATAGACATTTCTTTATAAATGGGTGAACTTAAGATTTCATTACGGTCAAATAATTATTTCCCTCATTGTATGCATAGACTAGACATACTGTATGTACTGTTCTTGACAGAATGGGCAGTCAGAACCCTTGCAAATGTATGAGAGTATTATTATCTGCATCCCTTGGTTGAGGGGCTGTCATATGCCCCGAGATTCCTTCAGCAAATCTATTCTAGACGAGAGAACCATGATGACTAGTTAAAAACTGTCAGAGGCTGTCAGTTATTTGCGAAACAGACTACTGATTAGGAGCCTAATGTTCTGTAATGTTCAGCAGATAACATCTTGCTAGGGGGATGTGAAGCCAAACTCGGGCATGCAGAATGCCAAAAAGCCTTCTTGTGATGAAGGTTTCCTTACTAATTTATGATCGCCTGCCTTAAAGTTAGGGCTGGGTGATATCACATTGATATCTTATCGCCTATACACAATAATTACCAGGGCTTTAGATGACCTTTTCGGTATTATTTACAGTCACAATTTCTTGAGCAGAATACTAGTGCATATAAAATATTAATGAGGCACTTTATGATACCCAAAAGTTAATCAATATAAATTTGGCATATCCTTATTTTTTATAAACTTGTCAGACTTAAAACTGCACAAAGTACTACTACACCACCAATTTTTCACATTGTTTATCCACAAGATCGCCTCTTTTAAAAGATGTCATGGCTGCTGAGCTGTTCCTTTCTTCATTGCCACTTTAGTGCATATTGCAGTGAAGTATACCAAAACAGAATTATGTGGTGAGCTCCGCTAACCAAATTTGATAAACATGAAGATACGCAAAGTTCATACCGATTACTAACTTTTGAGTGTCACAAAACATATCTCATTAGTATTTTAGGTGCACTACTGCTATCTGCTTAACAAATTGTGAGTCTAAATAAACGTCCAAATAGTACTAAAAAGCAGGTGTCTGGCTAAATTTTTTACCCATCATTGAAGCCCTGGTGGGTATTGAAAATGCGTGATATAATATCGATGTGATATTGATCAGACTTCTCTATAATCGAGGTGGTGAAAAAGGAGTCGTCGTCTAACAGTATCAAGAAAAATCTAATATAAAATGTAAAATTTAAACATGAGGGAAATTATTTCATTTATTGAAATAAATGAAAAGTAAGCATCTTCTTTAATCATTAGAGCCGATCTTATTTAAATAAAATGTAAATGTTTACATTCAGAATTTTGGGCTCAGACATTTCATATTTTTTTGTGAATGTTTATTCACTTAAAGCATGTTCTAGACAACTAACCAATGTTTACTAATCCAACTCACCCCCTTCTCTACCCATTGCCCTCTCCTATACTTCCATCTTGCCTGCTCCCTCCCAGCCTCCCAGCTTCCCTCAGACATCAGGAAGGGCAAATATTCTGACTGGGATTCATCTGAGTGGAATGAACATGCTGAACACTGCCCCCCGGGGATCAACAGAGGCAGACACCCCAAGTGCAACTTGTCCGACTGTTACCAGGGCAAACACTGTGACCAGGGGCATGTCAGGCACATAAAGGACAAACACCCTTCTGACTCCAACCCCATGAGACTCCTCAAGCCCGAGTTGTCAGGGTATTGGAGGGAAGAGACTCATCATGGATATAACTGGTTGATGGATACTCGCGAGGAGCATTTGTTTTGTATTAGAGCTAATGGGGACTCACAGGATTCACTGGAATTTGAGATGATGGTGAGACGGAAGGAGAGACCTACTGAGTTGTCTATGACTCCACAGCCCCACGAAAGAGACAAAAGGAGGAAAAGAGAGAGAAACAGGGAGGGCTGTCGAGGGCAAAAGTGGAATAAAGAAGGTAACTGGGGTAGTGATAGAATAGAATTGGAGGGGAAGCACGCCAGTGACTGGGAGAGGGATGAAGTGTGGGAAAAGAACAAGAACAAAGAAAGGGACAGGAACAGGGATCTGGATAGAGTCAGGGGGTGGGAAAGAAATAAAGAAAGGAATAGTGTGTGGGAGAGTGAAAGTGACAGAGACAGGAGCAAAGAATGTGAGAGAGACAAAGACAGAGGTGGGGAGTGGGAGAGGGACAGAGACAGGAATAGGGAGAGAAACAGGAACCGGGAGAGAGAGAGGGATAACGGCAGGGAGGGGGATAAAGGCAAAGACTGGGAAATGGAAAGAGAAGGAGATGGGGAGCGGGAAGGGGGCAGCGACAGGAACAGGGACAGTGACAGATACAGGGACAACAACAGGGAGAGGGGGGGAGACAGATACTTGAAGAGGGACAGGGAGTGGGGCAGAGACAGGCAGTGGGAGAGAGAACAAGATGAGGAGCAAGAGAGGGACAGGAACAGGGAGAGAGAGAGGGACAGAGACAGGGACAACAGCAGGGAGGGGGAGAAAGCCAGAGACAATGAGAGAGGCACGGAGTGGGGGAGCAACAAAGATAGAGTTGGGGAGCAAGATGGGAATAGAAATGGGGACAGAGAGGGGGACAGAGACAGGAGGTTAAGGAACATGGAGGGGGAGAAGGACAGA
This sequence comes from Cyphomyrus plagiostoma, assembly GCA_019775915.2. NCBI lineage: Eukaryota > Metazoa > Chordata > Actinopteri > Osteoglossiformes > Mormyridae > Cyphomyrus > Cyphomyrus plagiostoma. The sequence continues at coordinate 11,759,562 of JABFEA020000036.1, read as the reverse complement.
GACATGAAGAACAGGAACATGGAGTGGGAGAGAGACACAGACAAGAAGAGTAACGGGAACATGGAGGGGGAGAGAGACACAGACAAGATGAGGCACAGGAACAGGGAGGGGATGAGGGACAGAAACAAAGATCAAGATAGGGTTAGGCACAAAGATTCACATAATGGCAGAGATCTTGATGGAGAAGGACCTGGCCTGAGCCAGATTTGGTTGGAGGAAAAGTTCACAGATCAGGAGCACAAGCTGGGTAGGCGGAGAGTGATTTCATGGGACGATGAATTTTTGTATAACTCATGCTTCAGAGCTGAAAGGAGAGGGGAGAGAAGGGATCACTGGGACCCCCGTGAGGAGGTCCCAAGAGCACGCTCCTGTTCACATGAGGACACTTCCCAGTATTTCTCCCCCAGGGGGCCAGGTATGATCAGGCCCCTGTGTGTGCTAGACCTGTTGCCAAAGGTGTTGCTGCTGCTTCTGGTGGTGGTGGTGGATCTAGCCCTGACATCTTTATATTGCTCTGACCTTCCATCTTAGTGTGGGATCCTTTTTTATTTCCTCCCTCATATTTGAAGTGAGCAAACAAAACCTTTTCGGTTATGCCCATGGTCTCTATATCTTGCAAATATCAAGGATGTATTTGTGTGTTTTTTTCACTTGTGTATTCGCACTGCTTTTCATTTTATTTCATGACTTTGGTATATGGGTAATTCTATTGCTTTGTCTTTTGCACTTGTTATTAAAAAGGATTTTTTCCTGTATGTGGTGCCCTCATCAGGCAGGATGGCACATAGCGAGTATGGGATGAGGGACGTTGTGCAGGGCCTCGGTCAGATGGACCTCCGAGAGCAGGAGATAAGGGACCTGGAGGTTGCCCGGAAACTGCAGGAAGAGGAGTTGAAGGTGGGTATCTCGCCTTTATAAAGCCATCTAATGTTAAACTGTAGTGGATACACTTATGATGCATTCTGTTGATCTGTGCATCCGTCTTCTAGTCGCATATCTCATTCAGTGTCATGGGGGGCTGGGGCCTATTCCAGGCATCATAGGGCTGGGGTCTACCCTGCAATTGCAGTAAGCCATCACATTAGTGAAGCTTTAAGGAGAATTTTTGACTAGTGAATCAAATAGCCTGTCTCAAATTCCCTGTTTCTTTAGGCAAGTGAGATTGACAAGAGAGCTGCACAAGTTGCACAGGATGCAGTAAGTTTATGATCATCCAGTCCTCTTATTCTCCAAGCATGGGAGTTTTTGCTTATCTTTCACTCAGTCTCTTGTAAATGTTCTGGTACTTCAATATGGAATGTGCAAAATACACATTGATAAAGAGAGCGACCTTTGTGCCATAACCTCAAAGGTGTGGCTTCCTTCTTACAGTGATGTTATCAAGCCAGAAACAAAAGGTAATAAATAAGCATAAATATGGATTAAATTCTTATCAGTTGACTTTCTGTTGACAGGAAATTGCCCGTTTATTAATGGAGGAAGACAAACGGGTTTATAAGAAGTCCAGGGATCGAGAAAAGCCTTGTATGGACCATAGAAGACCAGAGGGAGATGAAAAGGTAACCAGTCCACCTGCCTGTTATTTCATGAAATATTAGGCAATTAATCAGTGTGTAGGTAATTTCATTGTGCTTTATCACTGCAGTACTATAAAATTGGCTCATAAACCCTGCCTACATAGGGGTCATTGTAAGAATAAAAAAAAAACGGTAACAAGCTCGCTACACTAAAGAGTATTACTGAAGTATTACAGCACAGTTTCCTGATCATATGGAAAATATAGTGAGATGACTGATCCATGTGTTGATGTTCTAGCCCGGATTCGAAGACGTGGTGAGGCCCAGATCACGGGAGGAAAACCAGCAGAGACCCAGGAACCATAAGGCAGATAGGTATTATCAATGTTTGCTGCTGAGACAGCCTTCACATATCCTTCTAACTAACAGGAAGACACTTAGGAAGTGCTCATTACATGTAAGATAAGCTCATACCCCCCAAACACATCCATGTAATCTCAGTAAGTTTATCTTGAATCATCAGCCTTGTCAACTCTGACATGTTAGGAAAGAAATTAAACATTTTATACTGTGGTAAAACTGACCTGCCATTTCATTTGTCAGTTGTACATTTTTTAACTTCCTACTGCATCCTCTCTCTCTCAGACCGCCAGCTCGTTCCCATGACTATGAGAACATGGACTCCAGCTACTTGTATCCATCAGCCAACTATCCTGGCCGTGCTGCTCCTGGGCCAGAGACAACTTATAAAGGTGACATCATACTCTGGAATACTGTTCCTTGTAGTACTGGTCCATCTCTACATGTTCCTGGATTCTGTCATGGGTTATGTCATATTCATATTGAATTGATATCTAAGTACTTTGTTTTTTACCTGTCCATAGCTGATTGAATCTAAACTTTGCTTCCCTGACTCAAATAGACACAAGAAGCACGACTTCTCTGAGTCTGTAAAACATGACCTGAACTTTACGCCGTATCCCAAATTCATGACTAGTGTATACACAGTGAACTACTTTTGGTATGGTTGGAATTTTTCTTTTTATTGTTTTTATTTTAGGTCATAATAGCTTGCTACACAGTACACTACATTTCCCCATGGCTTGGATGAAAGTGTTTCTTGCATTGTTTCCAAGCAAATATTCATTGTGTAGTTTCCTCTAATGGAATCAAACTAATAGATTATACATAGTATTTATGTAAACATTATGAAAAGTATATAACCTTTTTATGTATATGCTGTATATCTGCTTCATCAGGACTGGTGCTTGAAACTTTTCAGTCGGTGATTTATGTCAGTTAGTTTGATGTGTTACCTGTTTTGACCATTATGGCTTCAACACATGCTCTACAAACAGGGTTGCCATCCCTCCTGGATTGGCTGGCAAACTCAAGGAATTGTGGGTTTCAATCTGGGAGATTTTTCATGTAAAAACTGGGGCTGTTAATGTATATGTGTTACAAGTCATAACATTTTATTTATTTATGATGTTTTAATAGTTAAATGGAAGGATAGAGTGAGCAGAGATTTTTAACAGAGAAGGAAAAGTATCCTTTCCTTGTTATAAAGGAAGCAAGAGTTTAAGTTGTGATGTTATTTCTAAAAGAAAATCAAAAACATACTTTTAGTGGCATATCATGGGGATGCAGTGAAGAAAAGACAACATTGGTACTTGATTTATTTCATTTTTAAAAAGTTGCCAGATGGCTCTGATGATAAACATTGTGGTTTTAATTTATTGAAGACTTATACCTTAAATTGAAGATATTTCCAGTTATTAGAAGCTTTCACATCAAAGTTCAGGTGCTTGTGGTCAACCAGTCAATAAAGTTTATTGCTATAAGCCCCACCCCAGTACTTCCTAATTACCTGAAGTACCTACCAGGGACTAGGGACGGAAAAAAAGGTTCAGGAACTACCTCTTAGGAACTACAATTGGATTGAGGTCCTGTAGCAGGAACATGACAGAAATTCCTAGTTCCTGAAAAAAGTTCCTGCTGTCCTGTCTGAAATGGTCATTTGTACCCATAATTACCCATGGAGTCTGCAGGAGTGCTCCTTTCCTCTGTCATTTTGCAGTATCTATGAGGCAGCTGGGAGCTGTGGTGTCTGATGATGCCAGTGTAGCCTCCCAGCTTCCCTTTCTTCAATGACAAACATTGATCAGAATAGGGATCAAATAGCGGCATGAACCCCCATGTGAATTTTCAATGTCTTTGCCCTCACCCCAGCTGATCCAAGACTCTTTTTCTTACAGGTTCCTACAACCGCCAGTGACCCTGCCCCCCACTCCTGCCATCCGTACATTATTTTCCTTTGTTTCATTGCAGTTCCATTTTGGATTCATGACAAGCAGATGCCTGCTGGGACAACTGAGACTTGCAAGTAGACTTTTCCTGGAATTTTTGACATGAAACTTTAACAGAATGAATGCAGCCACCACAATACTGCTACTTGTACTTTTTTTTGAATTTGGGCTGGACAAAAAATGATATACGAAGGAGTTGATGGAGGTTGCTTTGCTGTGCTCTTGAAGTCATGGCCATATTGCCAGAAGATATTCCTATTTATTTTTGGATAGTTAAGGTCCAGCACTTTCATCACACCAGCCATCATTCGGTTGCGTGTTTCCTGGTGGCTGTCCTTCAGATTACAGTTTTGCAGTACGTTCACAATATTAGCATCCAGGAACAAGCCAAGTTGGATTTGTCTGTGCTGTACTGTGGTGACTTTGTTCTATCCAATGGCTGCTGTTTGTCTTTGTCCATGTAGAAGATATAAGCGGCTTTGGGATCTCGATCTTTTCACTGAACCTAATCATGCAGCAGTGATCCAGCATGGGAATTTTTCCCCCCTCCAACGCATGGGAATCTCCACTGCATTTCTTGGACATGAGGCAGCAATCCCCATTCTATTGAGTTAAGCATCGTCAGCAAACTACTTCCAGCAGGAGCTGAAGATACTATTACTAGAGGGAAATCACTGTCTTCATGTGTACTCTGCTGTTTAATTCGACATGTTTATTCATGCGTCTTTGTTCCCATTTTGCCTTGATGGCAATAATCTAAATGAATCAAATGTGATTTTTTTTCTATAAAAATATTTATAATTTTAGTTGCCAAGTACTGAGCTTATGCTACTGCTAGATGTGTTGTAAGTTTTGTAGACAGAAAATTATCAAATTTTAAGTACTCATACAGTGTTTTGGTTGTCACTATACATTGATGGAAACCCAATTATCTGGGGGGTGGGACTCTCTGATTTAAACTACTCTCTGAGTAAACAAAAGATGCCATATTATATTAATCATACACATATAACTCAGTCTACCCTATAAATACCTTTCCAGGTTCCTGGTAACAAGAAAGACATGGAGAACATTGACATACCTGTATATGGTAGTGTCTAGAATCTTGACCATTTCAAGGTTTTTTGATGGAAGTATGTTTTTTTTTTTGGAGCAAGTACATTTTTTATCATGTGATGCTTTCATACTGTACACTGTTCCTGTAATGAATTTTAAAGTTGTCAAGCTGTTACTCTATGCTCTTCTAGGATAGTGCTAAGAAGCCTCCTGAAAAAATAACATCATTCTCCAATGAATGTTTTCCAAGAAATAGGGCAAATACCAATGGGGAAGATACCAACAGATGATTAATATCAAATGCATAGCAGGATATGTTGCTTTGAGGACCTGCATGCAAGGCTTCAAATCAGAGAAGACTTAAGGTACACTGAAAGAACAGATCTTCATATAAACAGATGGTGAAGGGAAAAAAATTACAGCATACAGTTTTTCTTAAATTACTTTTAATTCCACTTAGTTATGTTTTGATTCTGTTTTGTGTGATCTGATTCACATCTTTTTCGCTGAATTCACAATGACTTTTGACTTTTAGTCTTCAGTGGGGGGGGGGGCGGCCCGCGCCGGCGGGGGGGGCGCGGGGCGGGGGGGGGGAGGGGGGCGGGGGAGGGGGGGGGGGGGGGGGGGGGGGGGGGGGGGGGGGGCGGGGGGGGGGGG
>JABFEA020000036.1:11717638-11753923 GCA_019775915.2 Cyphomyrus plagiostoma | reverse complement strand
TGTGTATATGTATATGTATGTGTATATGTATATGTATGTGTATATGTATATGTATGTGTATATATATGTATGTATATATATATGTATGTATATATATATGTATGTATATATATATGTGTATATATATATGTGTATATATATGTATATGTGTATATGTATATGTATGTATATATGTATGTATATGTGTATATGTATATATATATATGTCGACTTTCATTGTACATATATCGACATTCACTCCATATATATCGGGTTTCATTCAATATATTCTGATATATATATGTGTGTGTACACCTGTAATCATGAGATCGCAGGTTCAAACCCAGCCTCAGCACATCTGTGGGTCCTTTAGCAAGGCCATTAACCCCCAGCTACCTGGGCGCCTTTGCGGACAACTTACTCCACAAAGAGAGCAAGTTGAGGGATGCGTAAAATCATAAAATTCCCCACGGGGATCAAAAAAGTACCAATAATTGTTATATATATATATACATACACACACACTGTATCCTGGGATAGGGATAATAATAAAGCAAACAAGTTTCATTAACCAGTTATGTTTATTTTCATTTAGTTTGTATGAAAATATGGAAAACATGTTTATAAATCTGTAAATTGCGACGTATTTACAAAACATTTTACAATATGACAGTTTCCAGATTAAGTAAATATAAAAACAAACATGAAATACAAAATGAAAGCAATAATGTGACATTCACATCTGTGGTTCTCTCAGAAATGTCTGCTTTGAAAACACTTTTTCGAAAAATATTTTTTCAATTTTTTATAGCAGGTTTCTTCAAATATGGACCTCGATTCCAAATTCAGGCTTTGTTTTCAGTTCTCCCAGGTAGTTAGTTTATTAATAACTGATTCTGATTGATCAGAGGCTTCACACCTGGCTCACAGGGAAAGGAAGGCTGGAAAACCAGCAGTGCTTGGACCTCGAGGACCGTGACTTGAATAACCCTGTTTTATAGCTTTCACTGTGCTTTGGGTCTACCTGAAATGTTTTAACCCTACATGTTTTACTCTTTAACAGAGTAACATAATATTAAAGGTATCTCCACCTCCTTAAACCACATTCTTTGCACTATATGCTGTCTGTCATCAAAAAACAAATATTTTTAATACCTTTATCTGAAATTCAGGACACATAACAATATTTTATCATAAAGAGATGCATACATACAGTTGAGTAGAAATATATTTTGAACAAAATCAAATTGCAGTCACTTGGTCATTTATTATTTGAGCAGCAGAAATGTGATTAAGCAACCTAAAACTTCCTTACCCTTAAAAATACAAAATATCCCTTGCATATTTAAGGTTATAACAAAATGCAACAATTTATATCAACATTTGATCCATTAGAAAGTTGAAAACAACCCATTAGTTACTGCTAAGATTAAAAAGATCCAAAAAATGAATTATTTTACCCCATCTGAGGGGGGGATCATGTCTCTTTTTCAAATACGAAAAACACAAAATACAGTTAGCAAGGAAACTGTGAGAAGTTGCTACACAATAGATCCAAGAAAAATCAAGATAAATGTAAAATTAAGAATGAAATGCTTTAAAGCTACCAGTGTATTTATTATTGTGGTTTGCTGGACATACTCCTGTAAAACACATTTATTTCTTAGTTCAGTAAACCTAGAGTCTAATCACCAAAAATGCAGCCAAATAATAAAAAACAGAACATCTATCACTGAATGCATTTTTCAAGACAGGGGATGGCTAAAAACCAACTATATAGCCATAAAACAATACTTTAAGTGCAACAAAGGGTAATACGGTGGATTTAGAGCAACACTTTTGCAAAGTGAAACTACAGTCTGAAAACCTCACATATAAAGATAGAATAATACTTTCCTCTGACAATATGAAACAAACACCAACATAGTAGTGAAACACTTCACATATATACAGTTGTAACAGGTTAATGTCAGTGTGGACAACATGCTGTCTTGAAAGAGGTTGACTAGACAATCATAAAACTGACAAGGCAGTGAGAAATAAGCAGTGACCATCTTATTTTTCTTAACAAAAACTTCAGCCATAATTCCAGCTACTGAAACATCCAACTGGAATTTATCATTCAATAACTAAACCATGGATGAAAATCATTTATTGGCATTTGGTAAGTGCTCAAGATATTAAAATAACTGATCCACCACTGCTAAGCTCCTGAAAAGAAATAAGTGCATATTTTTACCGTAAAAGGAAAATAGACTGTATTCATGAGGGCATTTAGTATCATGCTATTTATTTTGGTTGTGGAGACAAACATTATATAACAGTGGGGAATTTTCCAGCTGTGATGAACACAGGTCACTCATTCCCCCTCTTCCTTGATACGCTGCTGCTTGCGGCGAGAGTCCATGTCGAAGGAGAAATCACTCCAGTCATCACGCGGGGGGAAGGAGATGGTCTGGCGTAGTGTGAAACGCACAGCATCGATGACACGCTCACTGCGAGCCTCCGTGGAGCCTACACTCACCGTGGAGGAGCCGCTTGTGGTTCGGAGGATATGGGGTGGCGGCGAGAACTCCATTGTCTGCCGGTGCTCAAGGATCCCCTTCCAGATGACGTGCTGGAACTCAGCGGGGATCTTGAGCCGGGACAGGTCCTGTGAGGGAAGAGCAGGATGTTTAGCTGCGATGGTCACTTTCCCTATGACACCATACTGTCATCCGGGATGCAGACTCACCTCTATGTTGTAGTTCTCAATCTGGTAAATATTGGTTAGACCCTGAGCAGTGAAGTAATCGAGGCATGCTGAGCAGCCCAGCCGCAACAGGAAGCTTTGCAAGAAGTACAACAGGAAATGCAATGGGAGAAAAGAACATACAGTCATCTCCTCAAGAAGACAGAATGAAAGTAACAATTCTACAATTCTGTTATTGATTTTGTGTACTAGATTAGTATCCCCAGTTATGTTACAAAATATATTTTACTTTTATTATTAACATTAATAACTTAATAAAATAAATAATAATAAGTTGTTTTTAGTCTGAAAACTTTCATTTCCTCAACACCTCAAACAACTTCTTCTTCTGCCTGAATCAATCTAAACATGACACCATTATTATATGATGATTATTATTATAGGAAATTATGTACAATACCAGCTCTAGCCTAGCAATATATTTATAAATAAATTTTTAACTGGGGTATCAACATCTGTTCAGGTATCTGAAAGATAGCCATCAGTGAGTCTTATGCCTCTAGTGTAAGAACTAGATCAAACCGGCCTCCTTGCTTGAAGATTCCAAAGGGCACGCTTATAGCACTGGACTTCTATATAAGCTACTGCACTTTTTGGTTTATTTCGTAAAGTCATAATAATTGTAAATCTAGAGAGGTAATTGGAACATACAAAAAGAATCCATGGGATTACAAGCATGACAATTGAACTAGAGTAATGGGACTTTTGTTAATAAAGCTACCTGGATATGGTGCAGTCCATTGGGTAGGGTGGGGGAGGAGTGCAGTGGGAAGCAGGTACCATGGGTAATTGAGATTGTAGGGTATGGGTTGGACTCAGTGTGGTCATGTCAGGACCCATAGGAATATGCGTGCTCATCATGGGAGCCACTGCAAAAGACAACAAGCTCTCAGGACTGAGTTGACTGAAACATTTTTACAGAACATAACATTAACAGAAGAGATTATCAAACATGCTATGAGATTCTGGCTTCTTCAGTAGCATACATCACAAGATGATGTTTTCTACAGGTTCATCTCATGGGGATCATATTTATCTGCTATAATATACAGCAGTGAAAACTTAAGGCACACAAGTCCAATCAAGCCGCACTGGCATGTGACATGAGTGCCCTGGAGATAAATGTGTACAGTACTCTGGCTGGGGAGGCACCCACTTACTGTCACTCAGGCCCCCGGACATACTGGCCGGGGTTAGTGAGTTCCGCTGCTGAGTGTTGATGATCTGGCTGACAGAGGGAAGCTTGTTCACCTTGCCATGGGGAGGGGAACTGGAACCAAAGGGTGGCTGGGATTGGATGGAATTCCTGAGGTGAATGGAAAAAAGTTCATTAACCCCAGGGCCACATCCTATCTCAACCTACACAAAAGCCATTCGTCAAACATTCCCATAGTACCAAAAACATGTCTCGTTATAATCAGAATTATAGTCATTTGTGACATGGCTCTTCATGAGAATTGTCATCAACAGAATATAGGACCTATACTAAATAAACTCTAAAAATGATCTACTTATCCAAAATATGTTTTATCCTCTGATATCCATTTGTACAAAAAACTCAAATGTTATTTTTTTCTATAAACAATCTTTCCAGCTAAACTACTGTGAATCACTGAGGCCCACTGTATTCCCCTCAGATATTTTTTTACCTATCTTTAATTTTCTTATATTTTTTACATTACATTTTAACACAGGTCTTCTTTGTTAACTTCCATGGTTGTAATACCATCAGCTATTATATGGCAATAATAGCATTGCAAATTCCCATACATTCCCCTAATGAGCACTGGTAGACAGACAAAAGACAATATAATAACCAAATGATACAATCACAATTATACAATTAAAACATCTTTTCAACAACCATTTTTGTATCTAATGCAGTTCATATGACTCACCACATGCAGTATATACACATTAAAAATACAGCTAAAAGTAATAACTGAGATTTAATAAAATAGGAAAATAAAGATCAGCAGGAGAAAACAGACATTTATTGAGTAATGACAAAAAAGTGCAAAATGTATGTATCACTACAATCTGTTTCAAACAGAATTAGACAACACTTTCTGCTAAACCATTTAAATATCACTGTACATTCAACATCTGTTTCATCATAGTCTTCACAGTAAATAAATCTTCATTAGAAAAGGCAAAAGGAAGAAAACTGTCCTGCAGTGATTAAAAAAAACATGTCCAGCATTATCAAAGTTATTTTTGTCTTTTTTATTGTAAATTTTTCCTGACTCCTTCCCAGGGATGACTGCGCTTGAGTCCAGCTCCATCAGTAACATAACATTTACACAAAAGCAGCCACGCATTACATGATGCAGCTCAAAAACAATAATGGATCTAATAGAAAAATACTAGCGTTTGGTTCCTGACCAACTCTGGCGGTTCTTTAGAAAGCAATTCCCTTAGTCTGAGGAGAGTGAGGAGGTCAGCTGAGAGGGCATCACTATAGATGTACAACATATTTGTGCAATACCATATACAAGCCAGTCTCGCAATATAGATTCTTATTCGTCCTTTATGTTTTACACAAAACTACAGTAAAAGCATCATTCATGCAAGGGGGTGAGATGATAATTTTTCAGTAGTTATTAAAAGAAAAATCACAACATGAATTTTTTCTAATTGAACATAATCTTTCAGCTGTAGCTGAAGTGAGATGTTGAGGTGAGATATAATGAAAATAAGACATGCACAAAATGAACCGAAGGATCTGAAATGATCTCACCACAGAAACAGCTTGCACCAAAAGCATTATTAGGTGCCATCGTTAGATTTCAGTTGATCGTGGAGTGCAGGCTCATGGCTGCGTGTGATTTTCATAGTATGACCAATCTATCATTGCCCATTTCCTGCTAATCAAGTGCAGTCTCTATCATGAGGTGCGACAGGAAGGGGAATGGGGGGCGGGGGCAGCGTCAATGTAAGTGGCCACAGGAGGCGGGCTCACGCAGGAATGTTTGGCTGTGGTTCAGGCAGCACTGAACTGTGTCTTCTGGTCACTGATTGGCTCCAAAAGCTCATTGTGGAGACTGGCTTTAAGGAAACTGCAGAGAGGAACCGAAAGAAGAGAGAAAAAAGAGAGAAAAGGGAAAATGAGGGTGTGTTCCAAAGGGGAGAATGCATCTTCATGACAATGAGCACTCAAGAGATTTGGATGGGTGTGACTGCTTTGACGAATACATGTTCTGTAATACCAAACACCAGCACTTAGGATTTAAGAAATCTAAGGGTAAAAACTCTAAACAGAGCTTTTTTGGGCCAAAATGTCAATTGTGGATTAAATACAATACGCATTTTACATAAACGTAAAAACATTTGTTTTGGTAAAAAACTGGAAATTTTCCTGTTTTACTGTTGAACTGAACAAAATGCTTCATTCACATATATGCAGGCATCAGTATTTTATTGAGATGCATGTACAGCATACTATGAGAGGGTGTAATTTTACTAGCATCCAGAGGGTGCTGCTGTAGCCCTAAGCATTTTACTGAGTGAAACAACACACCTCTATGCATCCAAACCAGATGGCATTTAAAACATCTGGATTTGAGGAGATAATTATGACCTGTCTCAGAACTCTTCAGGGCAGAAATAAAAAGGCTGACACACTTTTTTTTCTCACCTCCAAGGTAATAAGGGCCTTTATTTCAATGTAAAAGCACCATATTTTAAGGTGAAAGGTACAGAGTGACTATGATCATGAAGATGTGCTGTGGAAAAACAGCTCACAGGACACAGTGTAGGAAGAACAGGGAGGAACAGGGGTGGCATGCAAGTGAAACTTAGAGCACGCAGGGACCAGGGGGCCTCAACACATCAGCTCAGTGTCTAAGAAGATTGAATGATTCAATTGTTTTTTTATCTTGTCCCTGGCATATTTTGCATGAACGATCACATAAACTTGGTGCTCTTTTTTTCAAAAATAACATGCATTAATTCTCTGGTACTACTGCATGTGGAAGAAATTGCGGTGAGCATGACAAAAGAAGTGCAGGAACAAATTTTAGTTAAGTGTCAACTTATCTTCACCTAAATATTTGGAGAGGCCTAGAGACTGATGCAATAATTGAACTGTAAATCAATAGTGTGTTCCACAGAGCTTCTGAATGGGCATTTCCAACATGGTTTAAACAACATGGATGTTTGTCAGGGCGCTAAAGCAATTACAAAAAAAAAAAAAATGTGAACAGTTCACTGACTCAAACACAAGCTGGAAAAATACAAACATAACCTTATGGCTTAGCTTCTTCTTTGTGAAAAATGATAGTAAAAGAAATTATAGGTGTATGCATATTAAATGTCGTGCTAAAATCGCAACGTATTGCACGGGTGAGAGGGATGACGCCCTTGGGCATCTAATAACACACGCCACAGGCCACTTGTTTCAGTAATCAGAGGCAGATTGGGTAACCAGGGTCACCATGTGAATTCTGCAAAGGATATAGAGGAGATGCCAACTATTGACACTGTCAGCTCTGTGAAGATCACAGCTGTACTTGTCTGAGAAAAATATTTCATCAACTAGTAGAAACACAACTGCATCCCTGCCACTAAACTGACAAAGCAAAAGTGTAACATTGTTCCATTCAATTCAATTACACAAAGTCAATCTTATTACTGTGGTAGCTTGCAGGCTCTGTTGGTAGCACTGTTGCCTCATTCCTCCAGGTTTGGGGATTTGAACCAACCTCCACTCTATCAGTGAATTTAATACAATCTACTAATGTTCTACAAGGTTTCCTCTGGGTATTCTAGTTTATTCTAGCAGGGTATTCTAGTTTATTCTAGCTTCCCATAGTGCAAAGACATTTGCAATTTTTAAGTGCATTTAACAACAGTTTGAACTACAGCCAAGATAAAACATAAATACATGATCTAATTCATTCTATGATCTTAAAACACCACTGCAACACCACATGCTCAGTTTGGGTTATAAATCCAAACCAGTAAGTGACTCTCTCACTGTCTGATTCATACCAACTGAACACCCTTGATGTCAAAAAGATCAACGCAAACTACTCAGTTAAGCCAAACTGATGAACAACAGATAAGGACAACCATAAAAACCAAGAAAAGCAGCAGAAACACAGAAACAGTGATTGTGTTCAGGTTGGACTCTTCTCTAGTATCTTGAAAGCCATTGCCTAAGCCATTTTGAGCACTGTCCACACACTTCACTGTTTAAGATACTCACTGTTTCTGGATAAGAGTCTGCTGCTGCTGTCTGTATGACTCAATAGTGTGCTGGGGCAGAAACTGCATGAGCTCCAGAGACTCTTTAATTTTCACCAGTATCTCATAGATTTCACGCCCTTTAATCTGGGGAGAGAGGAGGGAGCTGTAAGTAATAGGCTGCACAGTTAAAGCCAAACATCTTCAGGAAAAATAACAAGCAGTGGGAGCTTGAGGGAAAACTTACTGGGAGACAGAACACTTCCTCGTCTGTAGATCTTCTCTTCTTGATGGAAGACACCTGAATCCCATGCGAGGCCTGCCGAAACGCTACAGGGAAGGAAGACAAGCAGGCTCAGGATGTGGAAGGGTTTTGAAGAAAAAGCAGAGGAAATGTAAATGCAAACAGGAAGTAGGAAAGGGGAGTGTGTGTAGGACACGGAGGCATAGAGTGTATGAGTCATGCAGGGTTCGCCAATATAGTGTGCGTCATACAGCTTCACGGTCATGTTGCATGCAAAAAGCCCTGCACCAGCCCCAGCCACTACTTACGGCGTTTCGTACCCTCACTGCTCTTTGTGCCGTCTGTTACATGCTGCTTGCGGATGCTGTCCTCGTCTGCCTTGCGGTCCCTGCCAGGACAGGCACAGATCCGGGCCTCGAAGCAGCGCCGTCCTAGTACCTGGCCACTGGAAACCAAAGTTATCATGTTAAGGGGCTGCATGGCATTCAAGTCTTCCAGAGACCATATAGTCAAAAGACAGTGGACTTACTCTCTGGTTTCCAGAGTGACGATAATGAGAATAGGACGCCTGTTCATTCCTCCAACACAACTGGAGTTGCACATAAAATTATACAGAATAGTAGTGAACTCTGTGCCCACCTGTTCAGAAAAAACACAACATTACTATAATACTACAAGAAACTTGAGACTAGAACATGCAGAATGAATTAACATGGAGTTATTTCTGTGGGAGACTTTGGATTTTTCAGTTACTGTACATCAAAATGAATATCTAATTTTCACCACTTGCTGTCAGGCAACATTAGTGGCTACTGAAATGCCTGCTTATATGGCAAACGTTGCTACAAATACCTAAACAACTGTCAGGCCCTTTTCTGCTGTCAGGCCACTGCTGAGACACCCACAGGGTAATGTCAACATTCACAAATGTGTTATTGAAGCTGAATGGGATCTAGGCCATTTGATTTTAGGGATACTCAGTTAAATCATTACAATGTGATAAAAGAACTGTTATTTTAACATTTAGAGAACATTTTTTTGGTCCCGACAACAGGGGCCAAACAGTGGTGGCTCTGATGCTAGGGATCTATATGAGTAACTGGAAGGTTGCTGGTTCAAATCCCATAAATGCCCAGAGGGATTATACTCAATTAGACCTTTAAGCAAGGCCCTTAACCTGCAATTCCTTCATCCTGGATATGACGTTAATCTACATCCAGCCCTATAAGGAAGTCCTCCAACATACAGAGAATAACTTGGGGGTAGGAGGCAGGATTGGTACTCCAGCCACCGGAAAAAAACCTCGCATTGGTCCATTTGGACTAGTGTGGTGCTGAGGTATCACCTGCCACATGGCTGCACTCAGGTTCTCATCCCTGAGGTGGTTTGTCATGTGGTGGGTGTGGCAACACACTGTAATCAGTGCATGCTCCTTACCTCTCAACAGGAAATTTAATTTTATAAAAATCTGTAACTGCAATCAAAAAACTCAAAATGCCAGAATGTTTGGTTACTTATGGTTAAAGTTAAGGCTGGGTAGGGGTTAAGGTTGTCATAGATAGCATTAGCATTTTTCCCATAGAAATGAATGAGCGGTCCCCAAAAAGATATGATTACACGACTGTGTGTGTGTGTGTCTGTGTGCGCATCTACATGTAACACCTGCAACACCTGAAGCGACTCATGATAACTAAGGTCACATGACAGGTGGAGATTACGACTCACCTGGGGGGGCTCATACGGTACCAGCACACTCTGCCGGCCTGTTATTGAGTCCTCCACATACTGAGCATGACTGTTTCCCTCCACTCTGATCAGGTGACTGGGAGGAGCTATTTGGCCTGTAAGAATCAAATAATTACATCTGAAATCTTTTCAAAAGCTAAATGAGATGGTTTTCTGCATACAGTTATCTTATGTGAAACAGAAAACAGGATTGGAATTGTTGTTTATTTATTTTTAGTATCCTTTTAAATGGTCCAGGTTACCCTACATTGTTCTATTGTGAGTAAAACTTCAAATAAGATTTAATTCAACATAATAGCTCATTTATAACAGGTGACCAATTAAATGACTGAAACACAGATGTCACAAATTGTAGCCAAGTTCTCTGTAGTTATTGCAGAGTTGGACTAGAACCTGCATTTAGCATTTAACCAATATTCATATGTTAGGAATGATGAAGTCATGTGTGGGTGGGTAAATGAATAAGGTATGTTATAAACTTATAAGGCAGTATGAATTATATGATTAAGATTGAGAGTAAGAGTATGAATAATTTCATTCATCGCAGGGGAAACTCTGGTGTATACAGCAGAATGAAAATACTGCACAGACATACATACACATAGTGCCAAACAGACAAGGTACAAAGACCGTACATATAGTGTAAAGTAAACATAGTGTAAACTGACTTATGAGCTCAGAAAATGAATTGCTATTATTATCATATTGATTTTTATAGAAAATAACTTTCTATGTTACCAAAGCCATTAAGATAATATACTGCACTATACTGAAAGGCAGATCAGCAGGTCCCCACATGGCACTTGAACTAATATCCTTTAAGATATTTATCTTTGACCTTAAATGGCAAGGAACTCACCATCATTAAACTCACGGCTGAGCTCGTGGTTGGGGCAGCGCTTGACCACCTCAGTCACATGCTCTGCCTTCTTGTACACAGGCATGGCCCGGATCACTGCACCTTGGGGTGGACTGGTCATAACCTTTATCTGAATGGGACAAGTCTTGGCAATCTGACAGTAAAGCTTCTTCAGTTCAGTAGAATACTAAGGAAAGCAAAAACAAAAGAAAAATACATCTGAGTCACTTGACTCAGCTTGACTTGTTCATGATGATATACTATGTCACACTGTTACACACATTTTGTAGTTCTCTGGAACACATGCTACAGTGTATAACGCCGAGGAACAGCCTCCATAAAGATTCCAACTATTTCAGCTTTCCTGTCTGCTGCTGAAAAAGACCTCCAGAGGGTAATGGCAGTGCTTTGGAGTCTGCTTTCAAAGTTATGCATTAAAACATCATGTCCACGATGGAGACCACATCATACAGTGTGCATCACTTTCTGGAGAAAAATATTCATAAATGACATGTAATAAGGATGATCTGTTTTTCTAAAGTTAATGGTTGACACAGAACAGATGGTACATAGAAAAATGTTAATGTGATTAGATTTAAAAAGCACAACAGGAAAGCAATTATAAGCTTTCTGCTTTATTTGCTACTACACAAGGTACATATTTGTCACACTTCAGCTTTTGAGCAGAAAGGGTTAAAGCTTACCCTGTGATTATAGTCTTCATAAAAACAGTTCATCTTAACCCACTCCCTGTTGTATTCACACTGAGAATTTTAAGGACACACCCTGGAGGCTCTGATGTCTTCCAGCTCAGCCCCCACGGGACTCCTGAAGACTGGATACGGGTATTTTCTTAAGCCAAGAGTCAAACATTTCCCTTAGGTTCTAAAGCTGCCTGGACTTACATTCACAAAGGATGGCAATGAAACACTCATTGTACTTTTAATGACCAATCAGAAACATCACAAAGAGAAAACCAGATAATTTAAAATACTTGGGCTTGGATTGTTCCCTGCAGTAATTACAGCTGCCTTCACTGCCCATACAATAATCACTCAAGTCAAGAGCCTTACTTCAGTGTTACACTGTGTGTCGTGCTTTTATAGTTTTCCTTATACCACTTTACACGGCTCTCTGGAATGCTTGATTCTGATTGGTCAATTGAGACATTTGCAGGTTCGTTCTTTTCAAATAATAACCGCTCCAAAGTAATAACGCATAGCCGGTACGACTTGTATGTTTAAAATCCCTAAATGTGGGACCACATTTACAATGTCACAGTTCACAATTAATGGAAATGTGCAATTTAATACTTGCAAATAAATAAAATACATGCGTTATTTCGCGGAAGGATAAAAATGTTAATTTAAAACAAATATGCCAATAAAATGTTTCAAATTCATATTCATGTCCAGTTTTTTTTCCTTATGTGGCAAGTAGCCGTGTAATAAGCAGGATAATGTACACTTATTTCTGCGATAACTACCGGCTGCCTGTACATTATCCCTTACTTAAACGCACGCACAGCAGCATAGCCCTACCTACAGTGGGTTACACTATTCTTTTAAAATGATGACTTTCTTGATAATTTAGCTGCCATCACAATTTGATACTGTGCTTCAACACCTCTGAAAGTCTTACTCATCGGGTGAGCATCGAAATGGAGCATATTCCAGTTCACGCTAATTTCAAAGAAAAAAAAACTGTGCTGAAGAGCGCTGAAGGCTGTTCTCGAGAACAATGATACACAGAATTCCATTTCCATGAACTTTTGATATGAAATGTTCCGATGAAAGGGGCCCATCCCAGCACCTGTCTGGGCTGAGTTATAATATTACACAAGTCTGGCATTGACATTGGGTACACGTCAGCACCCGCAATGCTCCTTTTTTCCTTATTACAATCTTACACACACACCCACAAACCATACTGCCATAGACATTTTATTGGTTTTTGCGCACCTTATCTAAATTACATTTATTAATTATCAACAACTGGAAGACAGTTTCTTTAAATAACAGAAGCAATGAAGCTACTGCTAAATGCTGTCAAAAACCAACCAAAAGTAAACAAGCTAAATGAAACCACACCGTTCAGCTCTCAAAGAGGCTCCCTGCAACAGTTGTTCCTTTCAAGAGTAAGCGCTGCTAATACAAAGGTTGAACGCTCTATGGCAACCTGCTTGGTTGTTTGGGTTTACAGATTGCATGCAGCACTGAGGCCTCTAATTAAAGCAGTACACACCTCTGCAGCTAGAACAGGAATTTTCCCCTCTTAACCACCACCCTCTGTGAGTTGGCCTCTGCAGTAGGGTGTGGATGGGGCACATTACTATGGTGAATTGGCTTCTGCCAAACCCAGAAGAAATACGCCCACTTTGATGTCACCTCAATGGTCTACTTACACCACCACTTTAGGGTAGGATACGGGTCCCATTGTATCTGCTGATGCTACACTCTGCCTCAGCAATGAAGCCTCTCTTCATCTTGGCTTAATGTATAGGTGATGTTCATTTTTGTAGAGTAACTTCACAGAGTACCTGTTTCACACAGCACCCGTTTAAGTTGTTTTATAAAAACAGTAATAGAGTAATAATACTCCATTTATCCCTGATCAAATACAGCAGTTACAGTGACTTTGTCATAAATCATTTTCAGCAACACTTTCTACATGGCGAGACTCTCATATTCTACATGACTTCACACATTCTGAGTGGAGAGCAAAATGAAAGGAGGGCAAGTCACGCAGAGTCACAGAGGAAATGGTCCACACCCTGAGGGTTTTACATCCTTAAACATTTGACCTCCAAATACGTTGGACAGTCACACTTAAAAATACCAACAATGTAAAGCAATAGAAAATATTCCTGCCTCTGAGGCACTTATGAGTAGATATACTGAAATATATATTTAGTAACATTATGAGGTTTTAAAACATTAATTTAATCTTTTTTCTGAGGTTTCTTATTTGAAGCAGAAAATATCTGAGACCAGGCAGCATTTCAGTTGGTAGCCTCAAAAGCCCAGACTGTTAGTCCGACTCCCGATTGCTGCTGTATGCTCTCCTTTGTTTCTGCAGCTACATTCTGTGATGGACAAGCATTCCTTTCAGGGTCCCCCCCAGCTTTGTGGCCGATGCTTTCCATCCACCCTGGACTAAGACCAGTTACAAAAACTACCTCAGATGTGAAAAAAAATAGACAACAGTGGCAGAAACCATTGATGGGCACCCACATTTTGTTTTTGCCTGTGCTAGCTGGTTTTGAGGTAGGGGCATATTTCAGCCACGCGGTACGATCTCCTGAAGAATGCCAGCTCTAGTTAAATGTGGTGTGGGTGAAATAATACAGAAACACATACACTACTCTCCCGACACCATTCTTGCCCTGAAGCCACAGTGTTAGGAGATGCAAATATACCTCTGAGCAGCTCCATTTACAGGAAGGTGGGAGCTCGTTTTGGAAGGAAGCCAGAGTCTAAACAGGGCAACGAGGTTGATAAATGCACTTGGATAGTTATAAAGGCTGAAGCTTAAAAATTAATTTATCAGTTACAGCAGTTACTTTATAAAAATTAGTCAAGTCAGAATTAAATAGCCTAAGCATTTCAGAGGAACTATGCTTTAGTATTCATTCACTCATCTGCATATAATTTCAAAAATCAGCTAGATCTAAGACATAAGGGTGGTGGTACAAATTAAATTTTTAAAATTCTAAGAACATAAATATGGTCATTCTGTTTTTATTTTGAATGTTTATATTACAAAAAGGTTGTTTGCTGAATCACAGGATTCCAAAATGATTTTCCACATTTGAATCAAAGTAATTTTATATTGAAATTAATTGAAAATTTTGTTGTAAATCAGGTCCCCTCAAAAAAAAAAATTAACAAATGTTTGAAGAATTCACCAAGTTTTGTCTCTCCAAAGCTATTAAGAAGATGAAGGTGTGCATTTGTGTTATATTTGTATTTTATTTGACATTCCATTGGACTTTGCTGCACAGTCCAAGATAGAAAAATATATATTGTAGAGCAAAGTCCAATGGAATGCCAAATCAAATGCATTAAGGCACTTTCTACAGTCCAGAGAAAAACATGACGCTGCATCTAAATGAACAGTCTATGGTCAGACACACTCTTAACACCCTCATGTCTGTTTAGGGACTTGATTGTTAGGCACGTGTGTTTCTCTCTGTTAAGGGCTGTGATTTATTCATTATTGTTGAGTCTATCTACATACCTCAGGGACAAAATAGAACTGAATATTTTAGGGCTACATTTTAAATTTCTTTTGTGTTTTATTCCTTTCTTCATAATCTGTAAAATTGTTTGTTGTCCGCAAGCATTTCAACAATAATTTAAAAAAAGTGCAAAACAGGAAAGGGAAATAATCATATATGTACAACAGCTGCACTGTGAATGGCGTCTGAACAATGGTCAAGCCCTGCCCCTACCGCTTCCTAATGAAAAAATGTAATACATTTTTATTTACACACTTTGTAGTTTTATTACAAATATTTTGATATTTCTAAATGGATGAGTATGGGCAATAAATTATTCACAGTGATGTTGACCACAGAGTAAAGTGAATACAGTGGGAAATCTGTATTATTTTGCAATTATCACATCTTAATAATGATAAATGATAAAATAGCTACACAGATAAAGTTATTTCAAAAGGGGTGCTTTAACAAATGAAGAAGAATCCAGTATGTTTAAGTTTGAAACTAGAAAATCTAATGCATATTTATATTGAGTACAGGACTACTGACAACAGACCATGCAGGATATAGCATAATAAACCAAAGTTTGTTAGATTTTCATCACAAAACTGTTAACACCTCAATTGAATTTTGCTATAAGAGATCTGAACACAAAGAAAGGGAATTTGTTCTAAACAGTTTTAATGAATGAATTGAAAGTGCGCACACACAAAACACAGCAGCACAAGTCCCTGGCAACACAAGCTGGGACAGATCTAGCTGTGCACTTTTCCCTTCCTGCAGACTGATGCTGCGGGCACACTGAGACAAGTTATGACAGTCTCTGGGCTTCTAACAAGCACGTTAGGCGCCTCTAGTCTTGTCTTCTTAGGTACCTTACAAGTAGTATCATGTCTACAGTACCCCCTCCCCCAACCTATTTAATCATACAAAAATGCAAAGTGTTTTTTTTCTTTCCATAGGATGAAAACACACCTGCTTCAGAAAAAAATGAAAAAAAAAAACTCCATTTTAACATTTGGCTTTGGGAGCACTTAATCACCATCATTACGCAAGTATTTCCATAGACCTTTTCAAAGAATGGCTTAATCAAACATATTAAGATAATTATGTGCAGTTATAAAGACAACTGGAAAAAATACAAGGAAGAATGTCACGAATAATGGAACGAATTGACATGGGGATATCAAATAAGTTTCTAGCATTATAGTAGCCATGCTATCAAAACTGGTAGCGATTACTCAACAAAATCGATAAATCAATTAATTAGACCCTGGGGCATTGTGAAGGGTAGATAATTAGTTAATGAATGCTTGTGTAGCAGTGGAAATACTTAATCTTATATATTTTTTTTTTTTTTTTTTTTCAACTTTGAATGGTCATTCGTTATATAAATGAGTGAGCTAAATTATTATGTGGAAGGTTCCATACCTCCGGGTTGCAGGTGGGGCTTAGCTTGCAGTTACACCTTACGCACGCACCTTGTTGCACGCCTATGCGGCTCCTCAGAGGTACCGTGGGTGCTGTTGCGGTAAGCAGGCTGCAGTCAGCTCTCCCACATTTTGTGAATTGTCACGGTTAAACTGCTTTGATAGTGTACAGTCATTTTGTATGCACATTTCGGTACTTATAAGTTAGTTTTGGAGGAAAATTACATGTCTAACTTTTTACCTGTTGTGCAGGGCACGGGAGAAACTGCAGTTTACGGGTCTGTACAGTCCCCATTCTGCCTTCGTGGTGCAGGTAATTAAGCCATCCAATATCTGCACTTATTAGTAATATTTTAGTTTTATACGTAATCGAACTTCGGACGGGTTTTTTTTTTTGTTTAAAAATACATACGTGAATTGTATTTCCATGCAGTAAGTAGGCCGCAGTTAGCTCTCCCATATTTTGTGGAGAGGCACAGTGGGTGCTGTTGCGGGAGTGGGAGAAACTGCAGTTTACGTGTGTGTACAGTCCCCATTCTGCTTTCGTGGTGCATGTGGAACAAAATAAAACGAAGAATTGATCCCTCCAAGCCTGGGTCCTGTCTCTGCCATTTCACATCTGCTACACTTGTATTTAGTGAAAGTTTAATTTACATGTAAAGATGCTAAATTAAGTCAGGAAGAGGACAGATGCACAGGGACTGGTTGCTAATAGGATGCATCATGTAAAGCTGAATGATGGCATGGTGGCACAGTGGTTAATAGGTCACCTCACACCTCTGGGATCAAGTCTCCGCCGTGGCTCTGTGTGTGGAGTTTGCATGTTTTCCCTGTGACATTGTGTTCTCTGGGGTTTACCCCCCACAGTCCAATAACATGCTAAGCTTAAATGTAGTTGCCAATTCATACGTAGGTGTAAATGTGTGTGTAAATTGTGTGTGTGTTGGACCCATGCGATTCTGCATAGGACAACTATGTATGTAAAATAAGTTAATGTCACTCTCATGACATCTGCACATTTGCCCAACACGGTTAATATAAGCATATGGTAAACAAAGAAATACAGCTTTTCAAAATGAACATTCTAAATCGTATTTTTAGAACCATGCATAAAACAGCTGAGTCAATAACAAAACTGTGCGAATCCACTACTTTAAACAGAGTAAAATCACTCCAAATGCAAAGCACAGCCTGAAATCACAAGGCTATCAACTGAATGTTTCCTCAGAGTCATTTTAAATTAACG
Organism: Cyphomyrus plagiostoma; assembly: GCA_019775915.2. Lineage (NCBI taxonomy): Eukaryota > Metazoa > Chordata > Actinopteri > Osteoglossiformes > Mormyridae > Cyphomyrus > Cyphomyrus plagiostoma. The sequence goes on along the minus strand of JABFEA020000036.1, from coordinate 11,736,258 downwards.
TAGTCCAGTTTTATTAGTTGTGCTTAAATATCAAGTTCAGAATGTGATCTCAGTGAGAACTGCACTGTAAGACGATAAGGCTTTGTGTAATTATGGTGGATTTTCCCTTATTTCTTAAAGAGTTGTCCAGACGTAATATGCTATCATGTTTCCTGCTTTACGGTTCCTTGTAACAGTTTGATTTGTAGAAAATTGTATGCGCATGATATTTCCATTATCCAAGTAAATATGCAAGAAAAGAGAAAAGGAAGTGTTGTACAACATCCAGTGGAAGCAGACTAATGCAATGCCGTGATTAGTATGGAGTCCCACTCACAATCTGCAGTGATTAAAGTTTGTCGGATTTAGTCAAGGCTTTACTACATCTGAAAAAAGACAAATGACTTTCCTCTGACTTGTCAAATCTATCCCTTGTCGTATTCAAAGCACTACGATCATGTTTAAAATAGAGCTTTTTCAAAAGCATTACCCAGAAAGCAATTCCCTATCAGCAAATCTTTTCACTCCAGTTTTTTCTTCTTTGAAAGTTTGGGGCTCAGTCCACTGTGACAGACAAGTCAAGGCAGGCTTCCTGACACAAACAAGTCTCGGCTCCATCTCATGTGGAATGGGATGGGTTTGCAGATGTTCTGAAGCAAGCTATATCTTGCCGTTTTGGAGAAACAACACGTCTCTTAGCACACTTACCTAACCTCTTTGCCCACGGCACAATATGAGACATAATCATTGAACTTAACCCATTCAAAGCTCCCAAGATCAGGCCCAGAACCGAGGGTTCACAGAAAAGACATGCCATGTTTACCAAGGTTTTGTCTATGGACTCTTAACCATAGTAATGGACTCTTAGAGTAAGCCTTGGTTGAACTCCCGAACTCCAAAGGATAATCTAAGTATATAAAAAAGGAGATAAACTTTAGAAAGACCCACTGTAAGACAAAATGATGTTTTACAGCCCAGGTTTGCCTGACTTTATAAAACAGTAAAAGAATAAAGTTTAGGAAACTTACAAGGAAGAAGATTGGGTAGAACACATGCAAAAGTGACAAAGGACATGTACATGTGCCCAACTCTGTCCACTCTATTCCAGAACTTGCGGGAATGACATGTGTTATACTTTCCACAAGTGTCTCGGACATAGGCAGGAAATGGTTAAGGCCCAGGTATGGAATTATGTTTTGTCTCCAGAAAGCAGTCATCAAGCAAAACGGCAGGGACTAATTCCTCCAGGGGATTGTTGATTTGTACTCAGAATTTCACAGAGTTTTAAGTATGAGAGATATCATCTTCTGTTGAATTAATGAGTTGGTCAAATATATTGCCAGCCTATTCACTGAGGTGGTCACATGTGATATTTAACATTTTATGTCATTCTCGTTGGAAGAAATAGAAAATAAAATAAATAAAATAACCTAAGACTCATTTCTAAACCCTTTGACTTGACCGTATATAACATTGGTAATTGTACCAGATAGCTACCCCACATGAAAAGACAATGCAGTGACATGTTGTACTCACTTCATCCATAGTCATACTGTAATTCATTAATGCATTCACAGGCAAACCCAAAATACATCACTAACAGACCTGCATGAGCCATCAAGGCAGTTTATGAGAATATACACCCAGAGCAGAGCTGAGGAGAAGAGTCTTTGAGGCGTGTCACTCACCCCCCACACAATTCTCTGTAAACAATTGCTATTCTGACAGACATACTGCTTTCTGGATGTCAAAATGAGAGGGTAAAATGTACACTGTGGGAATCGGGTAAATGTCACTATCCCACACTCTGAATAAGCCATGGTAGCAAAGCAGCTCCAAAACTTCCTCTAATCTGCCTATTTACCTGAAGGCACACTTTACCATTTACTTCCACCAAATAAGCTGTTAAATCTTTTGACACTCTGTGATTCCATGCTTAATAACAATTAAGAGCTCCATGGATTAACAGTGAAACAAGTGATTCCCATAGACAAAAACCATGAATAAATCTCTCAGCAAACCTGTGCCCAGCTACACTGAGACAACCAAGCCAACATTACTGAAAATCTCCAAGATGCTTCGGATGAAAAACTTTCAATTAAACACAGATTTTCTGAACTACTTTTTCATATCAGTGTCTAAATCATTAATAAATAAATAAATTAATTAATTAATAAATCAATCAGTGTCATATAAGTGTCTAAATAAGAATGCAAATAATGTTATACCATGATGAAAGAGTTAACAGAACAATGAGAGAAGCTAAGAAACAAAATGTTTCATGCAAATGTAGCAGAAATTAATCTTTAAAATGAACATTAGGAATACCATTTTGCAAAGTTACAACATCACTTTACTAGATATACGTCATGGTATACTGGATGCCAAAGGCAAAAATGGGTGTAACTACATACAAGATGAAAAGATGTCAGTTGTAAATTGATGTCTTTCTTTACTATACAAAGTTTAGTTACAAGCTATAAAATAGCTTTCATTTGTTCTATTTATCTTACCTGTTAAACAATAATGTCAAAATTCTGCAGTATTTACACCTATTAGCAATATTTAGTAGGTATATTCAAGAATGACAAAATTGACTGTGACAAATCTTTCTGTCATCTGCAAGGCCAGCACTTTTTTCATGTGAGACAATGACACCATCTGCAGGAGAAGTAGCTACGAGATCAGTAGAGAATGCAGAATAAAAGCTGCTATGAAGCTACTATCTCACCTAACCATCTCTGCAGTGAGCAAAGGATGCGAAAATCAGTTGTATAAGCTGAGCACTAATATAGTAATTGTCCCCACACCCTCAATCACACTTTATATGCTTAGGAATCTGGTACACTTTTCAACATTGACTTATGCTGCGTTTCATTTACCTTGGAGGTCAGAACTCGGAACTGGGAATGACGTCACAAACAAATTAGTGTTCCAGTACAAAAAGTCCAAAAGCCATTTAGCAGTACGAGGAACCCATTTAAAAAGCAAGATTTCTTGCTTTTCTGGATAACTTTTCAGATTTAATTGACCCCAGTTTAAATTGCCTTTATCTTTGTTCACTTACATTTAACCCAGACTCTTAAATCTGACAAGCTGTCTGCTTAAGCAAGAAATCTTAGCAAATCTTGGCTGATCTTAGCAAAATCAGTGGATAACAACACATTACGCAGTATTTTACATAACAAAATGCCAGAGATAGCGGTTGGACGGTACTGTGTATACAACTGATTTAATAAGCAACAAAAAAGACGTATGTGCTAATGAACAGTTTATGACTACAGTTTTAACTTCTGTTGATATGGGGTGTAGCTATCTTGAATTTTCAGCTCGTGTTGTGTTGATTCCTCTGAGTTCAAGAATAGGAATTCCGACTTCAGGGGGCATTCCAGTTCAAATTTCCGATTAGGAACTTACAAGTTACGAGTTCAAACAGCTTTAGCCACCCAGATCGGATATTCTTTTTTAGTTCTTGTCTTGTGTCTCTGTGTGACCAGTTAGTAGTAACATGAGCAATTTCCTCCGGGATCAATAAAGTGTTTCTGATTCTGATGCAAAGAAAGACATCTACATAGCCAAGGCAACTACTTCTAAACTCTATAAAACATTTTCTTTCTATTTCTAACTTCAAAATAAGCCTTATATCAGTAAATGACAGATAAACAAAAAATAACTAAATACATGAATACACAAATAAGACAAATAAGATGTGACTGTAAAATATTTTAATCCAGGAAGGGAAAAACACTAACTTTGAGAATTCAAGAGACTAAGAGCTATTAAGAGTCCTCTGACACCTAGAAGGGTGGGACAACATATTTTATCTGGCTCAGAAACACAGATAAATAGCACCTGAGGCGAATGAAATCCTTTTCTTTCACAACAAGAAGGTTGCTAACAAAAAAATTATTGTTATACTTAGCATGCTAACTGAAAAAAAACGAATCAGGGCCAAAGAGTAAGGGATGGTGCTGTTATTGGATCCAGTGCTGCTTCTATATTTGAAGACTTCGATTGGGTTTTGAAAATCTCCTGGAGCAGAAATCAGGAAGCCACAATATTCATGCTTTGCCAGTTAAATAATAATCCTTACTGTAAATGTGTGAGGAGCGGTTAAAAGCTGTTTCTTGAATTTCTTTGTAAAAGACAAAAGCCATTACAAGTGAATGTATCTGAGGGTCATCCTTACCATGCATTATATACACAAAACACAGTTCACAGAAAGAAAGTGAGATGTATGGTGAGATACTCACTGTCCAGGTGGCAGACTTGGCTGTACTGGACTGCTGGAAGGAAACGTCAAATGTGTGGGGACCGGCATAGTCAGTGTTAGATGGGATTGCAGGCGATGGTGAGAGGGCCTCAAACGTGGAGCTCGGCTGTGCATAGGGTGATGGTGCTGTCACGCTGCTCTGAGCATGCTCATTGTTGTAGGGGCTCGTTGAAGAAGAGCCACCATTTTGTATCTGTTGGTCCATGCCGTTTAGGAGCCCCAGATTTGTGTACTGAGACTACAGAGACAAAGCGGGGGGGGGGGGGGAAAATCACACTGTGTTACTGCATACAAATAAATTAAAATAATAAAATTATTTGTCAAAAGCATGAAATAAGAAAATTTATTAGATGACCAGCAAGACATAGAAATAAACAAGTAAACAGGGTATTCAAATACATGAATACACTGCCATAAGATTAAAAGCCTAATCAAAATACCCATAAACTGAAAGACTTTACTTTATACAATGCTTGTATCAAACAAAAAAAAATGTTTTGATAGTTCACTTGAACTGAAAGAATAATGTAACTGTAGCCTTAACATATAGCTTACGCTGTTTTCAAAATCTGAGAGTCTGATTTAATGTGGCATTGTAAAATTATACCTTTTGGTGACAACTGTTGTGGCTCATAGCTATAATAAATACATAACAAATCCAATGAAAAGAAAAACTAATTATTTAGAGTAGGAATTGATCGGTTCATATGCAACTGTTATGCCTAAAGTATATTTTCTTATGGGTAATTGTAGGCACAGTATGCAGCACTTGTGGAAGGAATAATATTTATATATGCAGGATTAGCTGTTGGTTCTAGCATTACTGCAGCCCTCATGTTATGAAAAGGAATTTCCAAAAGATTAAATTAGTGGTAAACGTAAAATATATTCAACAAAAACAAAGGATAAGTACATTTTATTTTAGCAATGCCACACTATTATGAAAAGTTTGTTGCTACTGTCTGAAAACCAAGATGTGTTATATTATGTATGTATTCAAAAGCTTGTACCTTGTGCTGTTCTCTGTATATATTTTTGAGATTTAAAGGGTTATCTGCTTTCATTTAATTTTTTTGTAACATTTCTTGAGGATTTTATAAAAATATCTACGGTGTGGCTACAGATTTATTTTTTACTTATATTTTTGTTTAGACTGCTCAGACCACTGCTTATACAACAGCAGTGAACCATAAGACATAAAAGGACCTTGGTTTCTGCAACTCAGCCATGCTGATACAATGAAAAGGAGTTCTCAAGCTATCAGTATCAGGACACACTGGAAGCACAATGGGAAGGGAAGCACGGGAGTCCAGGAATAAGGGGTAAACTCAGGGTTTACTAGAGGGATGACACAATCGGGAGCACAGAGAAACATGAGCGATCACAAGACTTTACTGACAAGACTGGGGAAAGACTAACTGGCAAGCACTTAGATACTCAGACTCGATTGGAAAAGACTAGGAATAGCTGGCAATCAAGAGGATTCCACATGAGGTTAACAAAGGAGCATGCCACACAGGAGGAGTGGCATGATTGGGACGTGACAATCAGGTACACACTATCCACATTGATGCAATGAAAAGGAGTTCTTGATCTATTTAGCAGATACTATTCACAATGACAATAAAAATGGATTCTCTATCTGGCAAAACTATCTACACTAACACAATGAAAAGGAGTTCTTGATATAACTGGCTCATACTACCCACCACTGACACAATGAAAAGGGGTTCTCAATCTATCTGCACCATACTAACCACAGTGACAATGAAAAGGGGTTCCAAATCTATTTGGCACATACTATCCATGCTAACATAATGAAAAGTGGCTCTCAATATATCTGAAGGATACCATCAATGTCGGCGCCACAAAAAGGGGTTTGGCACAGACCATCCATAGCAACATCATGAAGAAGGGTTCATAATCTCAAGATCACACAAGGACAGAAGGACTTCAACCGTGTACTGCAATATTTATCAGTTACTATTATGGTGGGTGAGACGGGTTCTGATGTTTCAATGAAAACTGCTCAAAGAAGCTCACAGAATATGGCTTCTCTATCCTCTTACTCTAGACATCAAATGTTCTGTAATGAGTAATTCTGCTCACTCTAGAGAACGTCTCATGGTATTACAACAATATCATTTTACTGTGACAAAGCTTGCATCGTGGGTGTAATTTTCTAACAAACATGTGTGTGCATGTGAGGACACACACACACAGTCCACTCTCCCATAAATTTCTATCATTTCTAATTCCAACTATGACAACTGTAACCCCCACCCTTAAGCATAAGTGACCAAATACAAGACTTTTGGGTATTTTTGTTTTTTTGATCACAGTCAAAGATTTGTATGTGTGGCAGCTTAGCCATTACAAATCCTCTTCCAAAATCACCCCAGTATTTGTAGCAACTGTTCAATACACTAATGTATTTTTTTACTGAACCACTGGCACACCTTGCTTGGCTAAGCAATATTTTATAGAAATAATTAATTAATATTAACAAATAATTATTTAATTAGGGCTTGTAGTGAAATTGAATGAATACATGTAATGGCTGATGGGCCCCTGAGAAGTGGGTTAGGAACCAAAGTGGTGCCCATTTAGCCATCCAACAAAATATCTGAACTGAAGAAATTCCTTTTCTTTTGTATTGTGTTACTGACTGTTACTGTGAATGTGCACATGTTCTCATGTTAAATTCTGTTAAGAGTAAATATACATGTTCTTATTAAACAGCTTTAAACAAAATATATACCACACATGTGCGCGCACACACACACACACGCACAAACACACATATACCCACATGCATTTCAAATCTACTATACATTTTTTTCTGAGTTTTACTCTGATTCATTAAAAAAATAAATGAGTGATCACCATATATAAATAAATGAATATAATAAAAATAAATAAATAAAATGGATAGTCCATTGGTAAACAGAGTAATTGGTGAAAACATGCAATTTGTGGAGAAAAGAACTACAAAGGAAAAGGGAATGTCAGGATTTATTGTGACACCTTAGACAGGCAGTGATATGGAGGCAATTATGAGGCACCTCTGTTGTTGGGTAGTCTAGGGCCCACAATATTACTGCCCCTGGCAATGTGGGCGGAGCAAATGAAGACTAAAATGGTCACTTGAGGGGAGAAGGAATGACCCCTGCCAGCCCCATCTTGCCCACTCTGGTAACCATTCACGCCATTCCATTCCATTTATATCCGTACATTCCCGGACTAGGTGCCATGTCTCTGTGGCTCTTTAGACAGCTATTAATCTCTGCAGGATGACTGCTTTTATTTCAGGCACAGCAGGTTACAGCTGTCTTGCTCTTACACCCTCTGGCAGGTGCAATCTCTGCCAGGTGACTCGGCTACTTTCACACACACACACGCAAACACACACACACACAGTTTTGTAATTATATCTTTCTGAGGACTCGCCATTCATTTCTACGGAGAAAACTCTAATCCCAACATGATCCAGCACTAACCTTACCCATAATTACCCAAGCAAAATATGAGAGTTTTGGAATTTTTAGTTTTTTGATTGCATTCACAGAACTTTGTGGGGATCTGAAAAATTATCTCCACAGTGTCAAAATAAGTTTTTTGTATCACATTTTATCACAATGTAATATAAATATAATCCACACACACACACACACAATCTAGCATCTGAGGGAGGCTAGTCCACGCTGTTAAGTCGGGGGGGGGCGGTAGCCATTACCTGGTTGCAGATAAGGGTCAGTGTTTGTGTGTGAAACGAGTTAGCCAGAGCCCAAAACAATAGCAATGTGGTTTTCAGGTGATTCCTGAGAACAATGTACCAGGGCAGATGGAAGGGGGCATGTGAAAAAGTGTATATTGTCCTGTCAATGAGAGACAGACACAGAAAGAAAAGAAAACCATGTTATAACTAAAGCCTCCAGTCTCGAGCAAAATGCATTTTAAGGACACGTGTGTCATAACAATAGGGAGAACACAATCGGTTTACAATCAGAAGACAATAGGGCCCTTCAAGACCATGAGGGCTCAACAGACATGTTTAGCAGCTGATCTGGCTGCAAAGGCATAAGGGAACAAATTAGCTAGGGTCATCAATAAGATTTATATTAAAACAGTTAATGTACTGAATGTTCATTGTTGATCTGTTTAAAATTATATATCAGCTCAACTAAGGAGTAAATATCGTGCATTTATGAGAATAGGAAGTCAGTGAGTATCAAAGGATTTCACATAACTTTAAATCACAGTTGCAGAATATATAAAAACACTGTTAAATTAGGTATTAGGCATGTAACGTATGAATGTATTTTATTTATACATTCATCATTTTTATTTTATTTGCCTTCTCTTGCCATGAAAGTTGAGAGAAATGCATTACACTAGCATGGCATTAAATCAACACATTAAATAAAGTTCTCCATAATTATCTGCAACAATGATTGTTAATTCCTCATGTCAAAGTAACTCATCTAAAAGTTTCTAAAGTGCACCATTACAATGGAGCAGCACAGTAACTTTTCTAACTAATTTAAATCTGTCCAACACATTCAGATCATCTGCTATTATAAAAATAGGCCTTGGAAGAAGAAACACAATTTTTACATAAAATGACTGAAATCTTAATAGTTATGGTAAAGTTAATATGAAACAAAAACTGTAAACCATCAACATGACTGTATTGAGTGATGTAAGATTATAGTGGAACAGATGGATTTTAGTGTAACAATTCTTTAAAAAATTGATATAAAAAAATGAAGGCTGAAACTGGCTGTTTTAGGATTAAGCTATTATTTGACTAAAACCTTACATTAATTCAAATAAAACATTTTAAATAACTTGAAGAAGCAATAAAAAAATCTGTTGGGGGGGGACATTCTATACTTTCTTTTAATACCTTCTTTCACCTTATTCCACTGCAATGTAGCATGCATGTATTAAGTACTTCAGCTTCTCTTAAAAATACCTTACTTTTATAACTGCCCTGAAAAGTATGCCCCTGAAGTGGCATAATGCTAAGCAGAAATGTTGTAAATTAACAGGATTTGTGTCTTTAAAAACCTATAATGTGGCGATTATTGCATGCATGGTTATGCAGTCTGTTTCAGACAGTTCACTGTCAGGGACAGACTGTGTTCAAGATTTCATTCTGTTAGGGGTGGGGTGGGGGTGTGAGGAACTGATAACCTTCACAGTCAAAGATACTTGGTTTGATTTGGTTTGAAGAATCGAAATCACGGAGACACCATAGCTGGAATTTTACAAACACAAATGATATTCCCAACTGGAGGTCAAAATTAATGTCATTATTAACTAGCCACTTTCTTTTTTTCAAAAAAGAAATTGTTTCTTATGAAATTACGAAAAAGTATGCATCCCAGCAAACGATTAAGCTGAAATATATACCTGATAAATTGGTTATTTCTATTTTCTTTGATTATTATTTAAATGGAATCTGAAATCCAGAGTATGAGCATATAAATGTTCAGAGTAACATTCTGCATAACAAGAATATCTGAAACATTCCCTTCAATCCAACCATATTTTCCAAACTGACAGTTCACAGGGCATGACTTCTTTGCAATCATATATGGCCAATAGAGAAAATAGTGTGATAGTATTCTTAGCCTGGTTCTGTTGAACCAGTATCAGAATACTGTAAATTCACTGATGAGATTTCTAAGCACTTAAGTCACTCTGGCTAAGCGCGTCTGTCAATTGCAGTAAATGTTTCTTATTTATTGACTTAAAAAGCTAAATTTTACAGGTTTTATAATATTTAATTTTTCATCCTATTATTAATTATTAGCAAACATATATTAATTCTCTGATAAGAAACAATGCTCTAGACAATACATATTTGCAAAACTCAAGATGCAAACTACATAATGCAGAGACTCAAAATTAGATATTTTCATCTGAGGGGTGACATTTTTGTCATTCCTGGGGCCCACTTTAATTTCTTTAGACAAAGCAGCATGTGCGTCTGTTTTCTACGGTGATTGAATAGAGGGGAAAGGTGCTGACTAAGGCACGGGGGTCTTGTGGACTGATACCTTCAAGGATAGGTGGAGTGTGTGATTATATATCTACACCAACACACCATTAAAGCAATTACAGCAGGAGACTAAACAGCATTCCCTAGGTGAGCACATTCTTTTGGTGCTGATGGCTCCCAGGGGACTACTGGCTGCAGAACCTGACCCCGGATGGGGGTGGGTGGGCAAGTTGGGGGACAAAATATGAGTAATTCACCCGTATGAAGGTAAAAAACAAACCAGCTACATGGAAGGTGGCAGAAAGACCTTTAAAAAGATATTTGCATTTGAAAAAAATACATGTCTTACGTCATTAATTTTTTGATTATTTTAGAAATATTCCAGGGTCACTCAATAAAGGCTATGCGAATATAGCTGTTAAAAATACTGAGATTTTTCTGGGGGAACAAGAAAAACCTAAAACAAGACAATTTCAGACTTCTGTAAATACAAGTACAACTATGACAACTCATGAAAGAAGACCAAAGGGAGGCTTTTTCACTCTGGTCACAGTGACTTGTTGTTGACAGCACTATTATGTGAAGCCAAGGTGTCTGACCAAGACGACAACACAGGCACCTGTTATGAAGAATGGAAGGCTTGAAAGGGAGCAAACTGACATAACAGCCTACATGGTGCAGGTTAAGACCATGAAAGACATAGCTCAACTGGCCACACTGCAAAAGGAGCCTATTTTCATGTGAAAGTATGAAATACGCAGAGATCATTAAATATACACTGGACAAATAATGCAAAGCAATGTCATAAAAAAGAGATTTTAAGATTCAATCAGTCAAGGTTTTTCGGTTTCATGATTTGCAAATAAAGAGACTTTGTGTCTCCTCAACATCAGTAAGGCCCCCATTATACTCCATATTATGAGCCAAATCAGATTTGTTAGAGCATCACTACTATAATATCCATGAAATGCTTTCCCATTTATAGCATTCCTGCTTTCAAGAAATAATATGAATAGAAAGATAAAGGCTAAAGCAAACTATTAAAAGACTAGTCATTAAAAATAACTACTGAAAAAAAGAAAAAGAAATTTGTATTATAATGCACTTTAAAAAAAAATACCATCAAAAAAGGTCATCCGATGGTTAAATAATTGGCATGCAGGATTTTAAGCTCAATTTAAGATTCCAGTATTAAACACAAAAACATTTATGGAAAATATCACTTCATCCAAGAATCATTACGAAGTTATATAACAGTTACAAATGCATGATGTCATTAAGTCAGTATGTATTCCAGCAAGCCACTGAAATGCTCGTTTGACCCAGCAAATTCAGTAATTTAAAGAACAGCACCAAATAAAATGTTGATTACTGTGCCGTATTGAATAATGAAGAGAATATCCAGTGGCTGTGACGATTACATTTCTTCTCTGTTTGGGAAACTTTTTGCATTTTTTTCATGGCTTATTTGTTTACCTCCTGTTTACCCTTTTTCTCTTTCCTCTGCTGAAGTGATGGTAATTGTGATAGAATGAACGCAAGCCTTTCGATCTATTCTAGGTGTGCAACCCAGTACCAAACTCATTCCACCAAATCTGTTCAGGTGGTGTAGAAGCCATTTTTATCTTGGGCAACACATTAGGAATTTACGTTCAAATTGCTTCACAACGGGAAAAGAATTTTCAACAATTTTTTTAGACAATTATGTTAAACGTGGAAATTAATGCTCCCCACCAACTATAGCACAAACCAAGATACAGAATTTACTGTTGCCTGTTGTTACTCATAGCAAAATTATTACAGCTGATTCTATATAGTTTCCCATCTAAATTCTTGTCCGGTTTACAAGTAGTGTAATAGCCAACAAGGTAGATCAAATTGTGAATGCTAATACAACTTATCCACAAACAAAAGCCAGGTCAAATACTAGTGCCACTGGCATAAACTTTAATGCATAATCTAGTAAACTGAACAAATAAAAGACGAGCAGATATCCAAGAGTTTTAACTGAAGTTATTCCCAAAGACGTGGGTTTGATATTACATCTAGACTATGCTTGCCTAGTGGTGGTGAAATGCCAGTCTTTTCAGATGACAATTCTCCTGCTCTGTTGACTTTAAGAAATAGACTTACTGAAACAGAGGTGACCATAGCATCTGCCACTGTCCAAACATCAATATGTAATCACTTACTTATACTGTTTTAACTAGTACCTGATTTATAGAAAACTAAAATACCCTTTGTAAATAGAGATTCTAAAATTCTTGTTCCAAGTGCTAAACAGAAGACAAATTATTTGCACCCACTAATTTATGAGAGATTCATGGCATGACCCATATGAAGATTCACAATACTGACCAGCCTGTTATAAAGATAGCTGTATTATAATTATGTTTAATAATATATTAACAATTTATTTTAAAAAAATTCTGAAAGACGCCAAAATTGTCAAGGTCGGAATCGGTGGAATGGCATCTCTGAGGCTGCTTCCATTTTCAGCCATTATTAAGCTGAACCACTGCCACCGAAAGAAGTAACTTTCTTAGTGAGACACTGAGGTGGGACAGAGAGGAGATCTCCAAGCCTCTTACCTCACTATACTGTGTTGGGGCTGCCGTCTCCAAGTACAACATGTTGGCGCTGAGGTTGAGCAGTGCAGCCGCTGTTTGCTCCTCTGGCTCCAGGGTTCTCTACCTTGTTTCCCCTGCTTTTAGGATTTGTTGGGGGTCTATGGATGTCGACAGGATAATCAGAGTCTCTATAGGATTCTACGGGGATTGCCATATATACTACCAAGGGGAGGAGTCTGACACCTGCCCGCCCAATGCTAGATTCCACACCTTCACCTACTCAGGTATAACACTAAAATGCTGCTGTTTGTAGTTGTACATGCTTCATTTATTCAATTTCAACTGTTAAGCTACACAGATTTCTCAATTTTAAACAGTAAGATGTAGGTTTTCAAAATTCATCAGATCCTGTCCTGATGCACATTTCATTTTTCAGTTTTAATTCAGTATTGCACCAGTCAAAGACTTTAAAGGTAACTGAACATATATGTAATACTTTGACAAGCATGAAAAAATATCTTACTTCAACAAAAACTCTATTACCCATGTTTCATCAAGCACAGATGACATACATTTGAAACAGAAGTGATATCTAAGCCAAACAGTAATGCAATATTGCTGTCACAATGGCGTATTTAATTAAACAAAATAAAAGTGAAAAATAAAGTGAAGAAACATATTTATTTATTTATTATTTATATTTTAAGTATTAGCAAGAAAAGAAATTCGTAAACAAAGCTGAGACACAATGACCCAGATGTTTATGCCTGGTAAATTATTTGCATATTATGCATATTATCTGGAGAGTGGATCTCAATGAACAGCTCATATGAGCACTTCTGTCCAAAGGTGGCAAAAAGTAGAAGGAAAAAAAAAGTTGTATGAGAATATACACCTTCCTCAAACTCCTCTAAGGAGCTTTTAATGCAATCCAGACAGTCCTTAACAGTGTGACTCCCGTACATTGCTTCTCTCTATAAAAGTGCAAATCTCTTTAGGATAATAAAAAATAGGTCTTAGTGTCAATACAATTAAGTCTTGAAACATATTGAAAAATGTGTGTGGGAGTGACATTTGGAAGATGACCGTTATTCATTCCAATATAGTCCACTTATCTTTAAACTCCCTCCGTTTTGTGAAAATTCAATGTCTTCTCATTTTAATGACCCCAACATAGTGCAAGTATGATTCACGGTTTTAAAACAATCTAATTCCCCAAAATGTAATCAAACTAATAGTATGTTTTTAGGATTGACGTTGACTAAAAGATTACACTCTTCTTTGTCTTTTCATATTATTTAGTTTACAGTGATCTCAGTGTATAAAATTTGTAAATTTACATTGTCATAGATATTTAAAGTACTTTGTTATTTGTCGATTTTATCGAAAAACCTCCAAGTATCCTAAGGACTTTACAATAATGAAATAATACAATAAGCATTTAGGGCAGATATATCCAAATTGGTACCCTAAAACGTGACCCTTTAATTTACTGCAATGTGAGCTACAAGGAACAGGTATAACTCAACCAATGAACCAATCAAGGGAGACACAGGAGCAATGAGAAACATGGTGAACACAACAACTGTAAGAAAACACTGTAAAAACTGTAAGAAAATTAACAAACCCTAAGGACTAACAATCTATAGCAACGGCTTGGGGAAACACCACCAGGGACCTAGAAATAAAACTATACAGAAATAATCACTAAACCTGGAGAAAATCTAGAATAAGAAAACACTAAATAAACACTAGAGAACAATGAATCAGAAAACAAAACAGGTGGGAATGGTCTCAAGCCAGCCTCAAACCCATGACAAAGGGGAACAGAATCTAGGCTACAGATTCATCCTACTAACCTATGCAGCAGTCTGGGGAACAGGAAAAACACACTAGAGGCTAGGCACACTGGGGCTGAAGGGAAAGAAGCAGGGAAGAGGACAGGATGGCCAGCAACACCTGCTGGCCAAACAGGAAGGGGACACGAAGTGCAGGGTCGGACAGGCGCTGACCTGGACATTACCACCAACCAAATGCTTGAACACCAGGCATGTGAGGGTAATGTCATGGCCACAGAGACAGAGAACACAAGACCAGACAGTGAAATACTAGACACAGAACCACCAATGAAAACCAGGAATCCAGACAGAATGGACAGATAGAACGAACATGGGGAACAGCTGGGAAAGGGCCACCAGATAAGGGGACACAGCAAGGAATAGACCATACCATTTATATATATTTAAAACTATTTAAAAGATATAAAATTTAAAAGATATAATATCTTCATTAATATATATTATATATATTAGTTTAGGACAAGACAAATGAATATTACAAAGCCAAACACAGTCACAAAACTAAAAATAACTGAAGTAAAATACATATGTATCTACTGCTTATTAGTGCCTTGACTCAAAAAATAATGTTTTATCCTTATATGGACTATATCTTTAAGGGCACATTGGAACATTATTAAATGCTAACTGAAATAATTTTCTTTTGAAAAGTGAACTGTGACTAGTTTATTTTATTTTTTGCTTGTCAGCCATGGTACAAGCAGAATAATCCATTTAATGTGATTATATGAAAATAATGAACTCCAACTTGGTGAGCGGTCCTTCACTTCAGGGTGCATTAAAACAAGTAGTGATTCATTATTTTTGTATAACAGCACACCTTGTTGTGTTTTATCCCTAACATACACCACTCATTGTGCATTCTTTGTGATTTATATACACCACTCATTACAAATTCTTTGTGATTTTTGAATTCTCACCAGGTACTTTGTGGTTCAGGTTAATCTTTATAAGGGATTGGTCCTACATGCAGCTCATGCAGATCATTACTATTGATACTATGAGTACTGAATCATATTCAACAACATGAACCATATTCAAATCAAAGCAAAAACCTTATAGTCTAATGGGAATTTGGTTCAATTCCTAGGCCTATCATTCCACGCAGTACTTCTGAATTTGCTGAAGGGCAAATGGTGGAGCTTATGAGTGCTGGGGAGGTGTCTCACAGTCTCGTTAGCTGCGACCACAAATCTGTACCTACAAATTCAAGAAATTTTTCCTTATTATCATAAAAGCAAACAATACTGGAATGATGCTTCGAGTTTCAAACATGGTTTATCTAAGGTTATTGAACCTGATCAGAGAGATAGGGATTTTTTATTGCTTATGTTTTCTGTAAATGACCACTTATCAGTAATACACAGAATTTTATCATGGGATTTTTTTTAACACTATTTCATAAGGAGGAAATCATGCATATTCACACACAGTTACACACGGTTACATTTTAATGAATTTGTAGGGAAGTGACATGATATATACAGGTGAGATTCCAAATTCATAATCAGAGGTCATGACTCCGTTTCAACCGGGAGCGAAGCAACTGTGTTAACAGTTTAAGGGAACTAGCATCTTTCTAGATGACTCCCTACTCCGCCACGCTCAGCTGATTTGAACCTTGGCCTAAAATCAGTTATTTTGGGGAAAGTATTGTGTTCCTGCTACCACTGTTTCCAGCACATTCCTTTGTGATTTTAACCCAAATGTTCTTCCCCCCTTGTTGCAAAGAGAGACCTGTTTATCAAGCAAGGACCCAAGACATGGCTGCAGCTTCTTTGCTAAATTGCTACCCTGCAGCTAAAGAAAACAAGAAGTAAAAAAAATGCCTTACTAAGCGCAAGCCCTAGACAATGCAAACATGCCCACTGTGGGGGTTGACTGAAAGATGCATACTAATGAGACGTGAAAGAGGGAAAGGCAGTGCCAAATCTGGCCCTTCATCAAAGGGTGTTGCTAAGTGTGTAATTGCTGGATAGTCCCGGACCTCCCCATGTGTCATGGCCTGTACTCTGAGGTCTCCTGTTGCTAAAGGTTACAGAGGTGTGCTAACCACTCAGGCAGAGGTGCGGATCTTGCAGATACAGAAAGCGACGCTCTGTTTTGCTACTCTTTTTTTAGCCCCCCACCCAGTACCAAACAGCACCTAAGGAAGAGAGAGAGCAGCATTCCTTCAGTGGGAGGGGAGCCCTGATCTCTTTTCACTGCCAGACAAGCTAAAGGAGTGAATGCCCAGGGCTGATGTGTAAAGATTTTAACATCCTTTTCATTCTATATATATATATTACTACACAGGAAGTGCATTCACATTCAAGGACATTGCCCGCCTGTACTGAGGAAGTCTTACCTTGTTTGCTCTTTAACACTTTAACATACAGGTAGAAATAAGAATAAGACCACAGACAAAGGACACACAGAGAGTTGAGAATATTTGAACTCCTTACTGCACTTTTAAAACAATGTGTCCATTGTGTTTAAGCAGTAGATAATGGATCCAGTTTAAATAATTACATCCAGGCAAAAGCGCCAGATTTAAAATCTATAGTAATGGTTCTCAGCAAATCAGTACAGCTAATCATCACATTTTACAGAACACAGCAATACATACGCCTGATTGCCTAAAGATATAAAACAGGAAGTGCTCAGGGAAAAGTCTGCAATCCAAAAATAATAAAATTAATTTATTTTAAAATCTGACCACATGTTATCTAAAAGATCCACTGTGTTAGTGTCAAAAGTACTGATGGATGTCCTTATAAGTTCTGATAATGTATCTCACAATATTAGACAAAATAGCATTCCTAGGCAGTATGGAAAAGTATGGAATTTGATTTTGGTGATTTCCAAGTCTGGATAAATACATAAAAATCAAAGAAAGCATCAAAATATTTCAGTTGCAACAAACTGTCTAATAAAGAACACATCTGATTTTACCTATTAATGTTTTTGATGAAATCACTGATGTGAGCTGGTTGTCCGCCATAATGCGTGCACAGCGCACATTGAAGAGAAAAATTGTAGTGAAGAAAAGAAGTGAGGTTGTGTCTGTGGGATGTGCGCTTCATTAATCTCCATCAAGAAGTATTAATGTGAACTACCTTCCGATTTATAAATCTTACAATGGGGAAATGCAATTTCATCAACTTAGCTTGTCAGTCCTAAATATTGTGACTGGTTGGTTAAGTATCTCAAATGTGAGCAGAAAGCAAAATACAAAGTATGTGTAAAGTTGCTTAAGATTTCAAACATGATTTGTAAGCCACATGGAAGGGATGAAGCATTGCTGTCTAGTCATAACCAGTGGTGGATTCTGTCATGGCCAAGATGGGTTACTGCCCAGAGTAACACCTTCTGAGAAGGGATTCACAATTACAAGCAGTGACATTTTTCTTCAGTGTGTAAGAATACTCACAGTAAGGTGCTCATCGGGGCTGTGCATGGTGATGCAATCCATGCTGATTTCAATAGTATTGCCTGGAGACCCATCCGGATGCTCTGAGAAGTTGACTTCTATGGGCTGAACTGAATGAAAAGCTGACCTATGGCAAAATATTACATTAAGTAAACCAAGATCATCACACAGTGAATACAAATATGTTGCAATGACCTTTTGGAGTGTTTAATAAACAAACCAGGACTTCTCAAGTCCATCCATCCATTATCTTCCGCTGGATCCAAGGTCGGGTCACGGGGGCAGCAGTCTCAGCAGGGAAACCCAGACATCCCTCTCCCCAGCCACTTCATCTGACTCCTCTGGGGGAATCCCAAGGTGTTCCCAGGCCAGCCGAGAGACATAGTCCCTCCAGCATGTCCTGGGTCTTCCCCGGGGTGTCCTCCCAGTGGGACATGCCAGGAACACCTCACCAGGGAGGCGTCCAGGAGGCATCCTAAGCAGATGCCCGAGCCACCTCATCTGGCTCCTCTCAATG
>JABFEA020000036.1:11680933-11700663 GCA_019775915.2 Cyphomyrus plagiostoma | reverse complement strand
GACCTACTGATTTCAGGCACACAGGGTTAACCCACTGAGCCACACGCTGTCCCGTATTTCTTGTGTTCAAGTATTTCAGTTATCGTGCTTGTTTTTTTAATCTTTGTTCCTGCCTGATAACATGCATTAACATATCAAGATAGCATATATTGTGAACCCACACTTAGTACAAACCTCTGATTAGGCTTTATTTTAACTTTATTTTTAAAATATTCTCTTGATTGGACTCAAATAAGATCTCTTCATCTTTACTGAATCATGCAATACATTACAAATTCTGCGTCTTAATGAATGGTGTTGGTGTATATAGCATTTTTGTCATATTTATTTTTGTAAAAGTACATGTTCTTTCCAAAACACCCCATGTATCGCTCTTTGACAGTTGACGTCACACTCGCTATAGCCACAGTGTATTGTGGGTCGAATCGCCATTGTGAGTGTATACAATTCAAGTGCCAGAATTTGTTTGCAGCATTATCTTTGGTAAGATGGGACACTCATCCTGTGTGAAAGACTGTCTTACTAAATCACATGGTAGAAATGGCAGAAAAGTGGACCACAACATGAGTTTTTTTTGGTTTCCCACTTGGAAAAGAGGATATGGACAGCAGATAGAGGAGGTAACGAAGAGGCGTCGGGTTGCCTGGGTCGCAGCAATGAGATGAAAAGAACATGATATCTACTTTAATGCGTGCTTGCAGTCTACGTTTTCATAAAGACAAGCAAGATGGTTTTTTGTTTAAGTAGTATTACTGAATATGCATTTTTTTTGTCTTCTAAAGTTGGTATTTTCACATTGGTTAACCTATGCTAGCAAGCTAGCTTCACTACGGAGGGTATCAGAAATAGGTTAATCTGTTTGTGTTAAACTAGCATTACAGAGTGAATGCTTTTTTACGACAAGAGTAAAGAACAAAACTGTAATGACACATTTATCAGTGCATGTATGTGTATATTTGCATGCATGGATTATAAAACACAATGCTGGATAAGGTAGCTGTCACTGTGTGCTGTGCAAACAAAGTTTAAGTTTAGAAACATTTGCAAGTACGGTTTCTAACATTTCACATGATGTCTGGAAGGATCTGTATAAACTCAGTGTATACCGAGTGTCACGCTCAGCTCGTCTGATCCTCGTGTGTGCCACGCCCCCTCGTTAACCATGTGTGCTGCCCCAGTTGTGACCAGCTGTTCTCTTTCAGTTTTATATGTCCTGTGTATCGCGTCTGAGTCCATATCCCCAGTCATTGATGTTTGTTGCTGTCTGCCTTGTGCTTCCCTCGTTTCCCCATAATAAACCCTTGTGTCCTGGATCCTCGCCTGCCTGCCTCGTTCTTCCTCTTTTCCAGGTTGCTCATCACAACAGAATGATGGATCTCCCGAAGAAGGCACCTCAGCTAATGGAAGCTGAATACGGCGATCTAGTCGCTGAGGCGATATACTGGCTGCAACAGCCAGAGCTCCTGGAGGGCCCCGCAGCTTGCGCCCTGGCAATCCATACAGGGGATATCCTGCAGGGGATTTCCCGGATGAAGGATGCCTTCCTAGCCAAGGAGGTTTGGCGGAACTTATGGCAGCTCAGAGAAGTAGCGGCTGAAGCCATTAGGCAGCAGGAGGCATTGGACAATGGAGTACCGATGGATCCACCATCGTAGCTGACCACAGTACCCGAAACTGCCATGAAAAGGAAGAAGAAGAGAAAGCAAAAGGAGAAGAGACCCAAGGACGCACCAACAATATTCGTGGGGTCCATCTCTCTCTCTCCAGTTTCTCTCCCTGCTGAATATCTGGAGGAATCACTCCTGATCCGGGAACCAGCAGAGTGTGTATGTGTTACTATGCTACAGCCGCTAGCAGCACACCCCTTTCGGGAACTTGCGCTGCCTTTGACCCTCTGGGGTCTAGGGGTATGAAACACACTTTCACTGACTGGGACATGATCACACATTGCTTAAAATATCATAAACTTAATTCATGGCAAATAAATTATTTCTTATATATTTGTTTTGCCATTACACTCATCTTTATTTTAATGTATATGAATATATCAGATTTTTGTTAAGTTTGTAATTTGACATCAAAGTATAGACAATGCAAAATGCAGTTTGGAACACTTGCAGAAACATAATAAAAGTACATAGTAAGAAATGCTGACAGTTTGTTTTGATCCCAGATATCTGATCACCAATGTTTTGGCTACATGAAGACGACTAAATGATGTAGTTGCAACATTCAGTTGGATAAATAAGATAAAACTAACTCATGTCACTATTTCTGGCTCCTTTCCATCTGGCTCATTTCCTTCCGAATATGTAGCAACTTTCATGTGTGTGAATGAGCCATTGACACCTGGCCACGTCCCTACCCCTCTTTTATGACGCTGATGGGGATGTATCTGGATCACGTTTCACCGTTGCGCTGTTCATCAAATTACCATGCAAATGCGATCTGAATAAGCGCTAATGCGGCTATTTATAATGTGAATACTGATCTTTGGGTGAGAGTGGTATTACACACCCCCGATGCAGGTAAAACAAAGTAAAATAATTTTTGCTGATTTAACCCAATTTAAAAAAGTTTAATACTTCCAACAATAGGCGTTTTGAAAAGAAGACAGATTAAGGATTTAGCCAGCGTTTTTTTCATGATTCTACATTAAGATTTTAGCGAGATATAAACAGAAATAGACACAAAAAGTTTGCTGCATCGCTGATGATGCACTCGACCCCCGAGGGTTAAGAAAGGAAAAGAGTCGAGAACACCACAAAAATGTCATTGACATAACTTTATTAGTCACATTTAAAATAAAATATAAGTGGCAAGCAGAATACAGGCTTGGTGTTGCGACCAATGTCAGGCGAGCTAGCAGGAAGCAGGGAAGGATGAGTCAGGCAGGTGAGGATCCAGGACACAAGGGTTATTATGGGGAAATGAGGGAAGCACAGGGCAGATGGCAACAAACATCAATGACGGATCTGGGGATACGGATTCAGACTCGGACTTAAATACAGAGAACATATCAAACTGATGGAAAACAGCTTGTCACAATCAGGGCAGCACACGTGGTTAATGAAGGGGGTCGTGGCACACACGAGGATTAAACACCAAGTACTAGTGTGTTTTTGTAATGAAAATCGCTTATTACTGGTTACATAAAAAATTACATTTTTGTGGAGAAAAAACTGAATATGAAATATTAAGTTTGTTAACCAAATGTGTTTACATCTCAAAATGCCAAATGGGGGTGTGTCAGACACGTGACTGATAAAGACCAATTGACATTGTGGATGACTAATCACAATTCTTATTTACATATTCCCCGTTACACTGAAAACAGATTCAGCCCATACTCAGGGTTTGGATTTATCTTTGACCATCTTAAATTTGGTTTTAAAACAAACAGTTCTTGTATGAGTTTTAACGTTATATAAACTATATTGCCAAAAGTACTGGAACACCTTTCCAAATCATTGAATTGAGGTGTTCCAATCACTTCCATAGCCACAGGTATATAAAATCAAGCACCTAGGCAAGCAGACTGCTTCTACAAACATTTGTGAAAGAATAGATCGCTCAGTGAATTCAAGCATGGTATGTGATAGGATGCCACTTGTGCAATAAGTCCATTTGTAAAATTTCCTCACTATTAAATATTCCATGGTAAACTGTTAGTGGTATTATAACAAAGTGGAAGCAATTTGGAGCAACAGCAACGGCAACTTAGCCACGAAGTGGTAGGCCACATAAAATCACAAAGTGGGGACAACACATGCTGAGACACACAGTGTATAGAAGTCACCAACTGTCTGCAGAGTTAATGGCTACAGACCTCCAAACAGTGCGTAGAGAACTTGGTAAAATGGGTTTCCCTGGCAAAGCAGCTGCATCCAAGCCTTAAATCTGGTGCAATGCAAAACATTGGATGTAGTGGTATAAAGCATGCCGCCACTGGACTGTAAAGCAGTGGAGATGTGTTCTCTGGAGTGATGAATCACACTTCTCTGTCTGGCAATCTGGTGGACAAGTCTGGGTTTGGTGGTTGCCAGGAGAATGGTAATTGTTTGACTGCATCATGCCAAATGTAAAGTTTGGTGGAGAGGGGATTATGGTGTGGGGTTGTTTTTCAGGGGTTGAGCTTGGCCCCTTTGTTCCGATGAAAGGAATTCTTAATGCTGGAACATTTGAAGCCATTTTAGACAATTTTATGCTCTCAACTTTGTGGGAACAGTTTGGAGAAGAGGCCTCTTCCTGTTCCAACATGATTACACATCAGTGCACAAAGCAAGGTCCATAAGGACTTGGATAAGTGAGTTTGGTGTAGAGAACCTTGACTGGCCTGCACAGAGCCCTGACCTCAACCCAAGAGAACACCTTTGGAATGAATTAGAGTAGGCCTTCTCATCCGACATCAGTTCCTGACCACACAAATGTTCTCCTGGAAGAATGGTCAATTTCCATAAACACATTCCTAAAGCTTGTGGAGGGTCTTCCCAGAGGAGCTGAAGCTGTTATAACTGCACAGGGTGAGCCAACTCCATATTAAAGCCTATGTATTATGAATGGGATGTCATTAAAGTGCATGTGTGTGTAAAGGCATGTGTAGAACCATCTTCTACGATTTAAATTTCTTTACAGTTAACTCCAATTAATTATCGTTTACTAATTTTGAAAGCAGTTTAACCCAATGAGAACACAGGAATTACATAGGCTCCCAACAGGTGCTAAATGGCTACACTGGAGGAATAGTTCACATTCATTGCTAGAGACTAGATGGGTTTACCACTCTGGGATGAGATCTGTGCCCTGCTGCCTGTTCAGTGAGGAAATGGAACAGGAGCTGTAGTTGCACCCAGGCGACTAAATAACATTAGCCAATGGTACAGTGCCAGAAAATCAGCCTTAACAGCATTCAGCTAACCAACATATCACAGTGCCACAAAAAGGTACAGCTGTAGCAGAAAGAAGCATCCAGACATTTAACATGAGTTACACGTATCTTCATTTACAAGAAGAGCATGTGGCATACTGTATAGAATAGCCTTCCGGTCTGACAAGCATCATTTCCCTGCTCATATGTAGTGTGGAAGAGAATAAAATAGGATGAGCAGATTTTTTGGTATTGCTTGTATTTTAGTTTTTATATTGTAACACCAAACCTTGGGGAATGAAAGGTACATAGTGTATTTACCTCCAGAATTCTGTTTTTGATAAACCAGAGAATTTGATGAGAATTTGTGTAAAACATTTGTTTTTTTTTTCTGGCAACTCATTTTTCAGAATTATATGAAAATATGTGAGTACTTGGAAGCGATGATCAACTGTCTTCCAAATTGTATCATATTTGAATTTTAACCAGTAAGTAAAAGTCATGGACAGTTTTTTTTGGTGCTATTATAACAGAAATCGCTATTCTGGAGGAGCATGTGAATTTTTTAAGTTCCACATTTTTGTTATTTCATGATTTGTTCATGAAATCATGTTGACAGTATCATAACTGTCTATCATAAGTTATCTAAGTTGTCTAAACTTAATGATAATATGTTTTCATTGCAGTTTATATATAAACCTTGCATGTACAAAAGTGTTGTACTTGACACACACAAATTATGAAATTCCAGTATGTTAAATATAAGTTAAATCCTCTTAATATGTAACCATTAGTTTACTGTACTTTAAACATTTCATAAATAATTCAGTTTTCACATTACGGAACTTGAGTGGAATTGTTGGTGCATTTAAAGGTAAGGAGCATTTATAGGTGGACAAAAAACTAACAGATTGCCTGGCATACAGAAACCGTAGATGATACATATACAAAGATATCACTTTTTGTCATTCATGTGTGGTTTAGGTTCTTTATTGGGTTGTGAAATTGGTGTGAAGAATTTACGTCCTTTTTAGTAATGACTAGTATTGGTAAGCAGTAGATAAAAGGCATAGTATTTGGGATTTTTTTGTAGATGAATTGAAAGCTTAGTTTTTAATAGTTACCTAGTCAATCTATTACATTTTTTGTAATTATTCACATAAGGCCTCTGCTTTCTTTAAAAGAAACATGGAAAATAATTAAAACAAGTTAAGCAACAGAAACATCAGCACACACACACACACACACACACACACCCACATTTCATGGCCCAATGATCACTGTCCTAATGACATTTCTGCACAGGTGCTACACATATAAAATAACATTCCTTCAACTCAGCATAAATGCTGCAACGGCATGTAAATGCTGCTTTGTTTACGTCCCTGTATTTAGGCGTTTTTAACATGGAATCATGATAGACTACATTTTTATAAATTACAATTATATTGATATAAAATAGGAAAGGGTGGACAAAAATTGAGGACTACATCATAACTAAATCCATTAGTAGTTAAACACATAAGTAAAACTAAATAAGTAAAAGATATCCATTCAACCACTCAAGAGTAATGGCAGCATCAATAATAAAAACTGTAGCAGTCTGGCATTTTGACTGTGATTTATTTAAGGGTTACATGTTAAATGAGAAAACAGAATACTACATCAATTGTCATAGTTATAGGGATATGTTGAGAATGTTTTAATTACTATGTTACAGTAAATGGGCCTCAGGCCCCCACTACTGTGCTGAATATTCATTTAGAAGGGTGGATGGATATATATATAATTATTGCTATTATAAAAGTATATTTTATATACTTATAGTACTTAACATTAATATATAAATGAATATGAAGGATTTCAGTTCTGAAAATTTATTTTTAGAAATAAATGATGACACATTGGTTGTTAATAACAGCCACACTGTATATGCAATCATAGTACTTGTTATCTGCTGGATTGAATGGCCAAACACCCACACTTCTCAGTGGCCGTGTATGTGTTAGGGGAAACAAGTAGCCCAGCATTTTGATGATCTGCCTGCTACTTTAAACCAGAGGCCTCTATATACTTGCATTGTTACTATAAGTATGGCACAACTATAAATATCATACTCTCATAACAGCTGTAACCATAGACAAAGCCACCCCATATTTACACACACACACTCTCTAAAATCACCAGGCTGCCTAAGCTTGTTTGACAGAAGAAATGCTGCTTCAGCTTCATTAGTTAACGAGAGTAAACTTCTATGCTCTACTGCACATATATGGGTCATTCCCTATGGGTTTTGCTAAGAAATCCATAAGACGCATACAGTAAAATATTTCTAGATCACCTGTCCTTTAGCCCCAAAATGAACAGAGCCAGTAGTCTTCAGTGAAATGCAATAGAGTATGCATTATGACCACTCATGGATAGTTTTCATTGCTAAAAGATTACAGAACTTATTTTAATACAAAGAAACATTTGCACAATGTAACTTACCGCTGAAAGGTGTACTCTGGACAGTGCTGTAAGGCCGCATATGGAGAATCCATGCTGCAAAGCAGTCTGTGCTCTGAGATCTTCCAGACTAACAGATAATAACAGTACATGTATTGATGTATAATTAGATATAATATATATGGTGTATATATATATATATATATATATGTTCAGACACAAATCAAAATGATTAAATTAAATAAATAAAAACAAACACAATTGGAGATTAAAGTGCTGTGAGGTCAAGTGCACAGGAGTGGGTGAAGTGCTGAGGATGTTTTGATTTTTATTATTTTTTCTTCCCTGGTCAAGTAAATAGGCGGAGCCCATGCTAGCTGTCTGACCAATCCTAACGTCCAGCTGACCAGGGTATCCAACTTTCCGGGTTGCTACAGTAGGTTGTAGATATTAAGCAACAGTACCTTCATTCCAACAAGTTACCCTCCCCTCCTGGGACTCTGGACTCTGGAAAAGCTCACTCTTGGTCATTTGTCCTGTGCATCATTATGCATTTTAAACTCAGGTCCATGATCGTGTCTCTGGGACTCTTTATTGAGAACAAATGCTGACCCCCACCTTCAAAAATCTGTTGATTGTTATGTTTAAATTGTCAGTTTTACACAAGGAATTCCATTACAGAACCCAGAAATGCAAAAACGGACCAGTGATCCAGCCAGAAAGGTGTTTTACAGTGTCATACCTCAATTGCATGTGCTTTTTTTGAGATCCCAGTTTAGTGCATTATCATCTGAGGTCTGCAACCTTCTGCTGATAGATGTAATGAAGCTGATTACAGTGGGCCACTGGCCAGCAAGCTGAATAAATAACTGTGCATTAGTAAACACGCTGATTTTTGGTCACATACGCTGCATGCACGCACACAGACACATTCGCGCACCTACGCAAGGAACTCTTTCTCTTTCATCTGAACAGTGTTAGCTGCAAAGCTAGAGCTGGCTTGTGGCTTTCTGAAATGAATGGCAGATGAATCAGTGGTCTTAAAATAAAGCAAGGGTCAAAGAAGGGGGGATGATAAAAAATAGACGCAGTGTATCCAGGGCAGCCAGGCTCACCAGATGGACAGTAGTGCCTTTCATAAAAAGATCTTTGCACATACCCATAATGTTCTTGAACACTGATTACATCAGTAAAAAGATGCCAACACAGTGTGTTCAGACTACAACTAATGTAGTGTTTTTAGACAGTATAGGGAGTATACAGAAGCATATGGGAAAATCCCCACCCATTCTGTTTGTTGCATACCCAGGTGGAGGACATGTTTAACTCACACTGAAGGTCTGTCACCCAGAGCCAGGATACTTCTGGATACCTATACATCATATAACCTGACTTGAACAGATCGATCCTGAAGCAACTCTAAACAGAGTCATGTGTTGGTTGTACTGCAAATACATCTAAAATACTGTAGATGCTCTTTTTTCACTGTGATGGAACCGGTGTGTAAAACTTAAATCTATAGTATTATTGAAAAAAAAATGTTTTTGAAGGTGTTGTTTAAGATCAGTAGCGCAGTGGTTAGTATTGTTACCTCAGAACTCTGGGAACATGCTGTGAGTCTCTACCATGGCTCCATATGTGTGGAGTTTACATGTTTTCCCTGTGTCATGGTGGGGTTATCGCCAGGTACTCAAGTTTACTGCCACAATACATAAATGTGCTGAGGAGAATTAGTGGTACCAGACTGCCCATCAGTGTGAATGGTGTGTGAGTGTGTCCTGTGATGCATTGGTGACCTGTCCTGGGTTGTTTCCTGCCTTGCAGCCTTAGCCTCCAGGATATTTTCCAGAACTCCATTTGACCATGAGTAGGACAAGTGTTTACAGACAATTGATGGGTGCTGTTTAAGATGTCTTACTGTTCAGTCGGTTGGCAACATTAGCTGTTTTCTTGCATGGAGTGGAAAAATAGTATCTGCACCGGTTTGTAAAAGTAATATCATAAAATGTGATTCAAAGGTTCAATTATTATAGAGTTGTTTACCATATATTGCCTTTATTTGGTGGACCATTTTTAAACAGAACAGGTCTTTTGTAACATTATCCTAAATAAGGGAAGTTGAGATATGCCTGTTAACTCATGTTATTCAGCCACAATTATCACTAATTGAAAATATTTTCTCTAAATAAATTTCTATAAAAACACATTGTACAATATGAAAAAATCTTGTAACCACTGGGAGATGTTTAGCAAGGACAAATGCCAATTACTGATGTGACCTCAGATAGTAGTTAAATGTGATATTTCTAATGAAATGTGAAACCCTTACATCAACAATTGTAACAACATTATATCACTAGAAGCCAGTTGCTTGTGTATGCTTTCTGAAACATGCAGCCACTTTCACGCATTGAGACACGTTGGACAGTTTCTTCATCAAGAAATCCTACTTTCTTAATTGAATTCGTGTATGAATATAGCACCAATAAAAACCTTCACCGACCATGTAGTGTTAAGCTACCTTTAAAATATGTCTACATCAGCAACCTGGTGTGCGATGCAAATAGATGGAGTGACCCCGGCTTGATTAACTCCCTAATTCACCGTTATACCTCCCCTTCCTGTGTGCATTACAGCCAGCCATCTTAACAGCAAGAATCTACTTACGGCATGCCGCTGAGCAAATGGCAGGGCAGCTGCTGAGGTAGCTGTGATGCAGGCTCATCTATACTGAGCCACATTAACAACATGACTCATGGATGCCCTGCCATTCTCTCTGGGCTTGAGGTCCTGTTGTATATCAGTGCCGGTTTGCATGTTCCAGTGACTAATGCAAGGGAAATCCAGATGATGTCAGTCCGCCCACTGTGACCTTGAGG
Organism: Cyphomyrus plagiostoma; assembly: GCA_019775915.2. Lineage (NCBI taxonomy): Eukaryota > Metazoa > Chordata > Actinopteri > Osteoglossiformes > Mormyridae > Cyphomyrus > Cyphomyrus plagiostoma. Next base: position 11,690,469 of record JABFEA020000036.1, on the reverse strand, counting down.
CGATCATGTCGCTATCATTCAACCATAGTTATTGACCTGATATGCTGGGTAAACCAGTTATTTTTCAATAAGTTTTGCATTTTTTTACTTAATATTTAGATATCATATGAACCTGCCAAACATTAAAACCAAGATAGTCTAAGTGCTATTAAGTTCATTCTAAGGTGAATCCAGTAATCATTTGTACATGTATATATATTGTCATTAGTGATTATGCATGAAAATCTATGTAGATATGTATATACCTGTAAATTTAAAACAAAACAGAAAAACTGGCTTTTGGCAAAATGCAAACTGAATTCAATGGGTTCTAACACTTTTGAGCAATGTTTTATTTTTAAGCGAGGTTTAATTCTGGTACAATGCTTATATGTACCCAAACCTATTTCATAAATTCTATGACATTTACCACAACTCCTGTAAACATAAGGTAGTAGTAGTAGTAAGTTGTGGTAGTAGTAATAGTAGTAGTAGTAGCAATATTATTACAGTTTTAGTATAGGAAGTAATATTACTGTTATCTTAGTTTTTTAATTATTATGTTTGTTACTATGTGATCAAGTCATTTGGTTGCACTGTAGAATTACAATTCGAGGGTTGTGGATTCAGTTTATGCCATCTTCTGTGTGTATGGAAGATTTCTTCCCCATGATTTTCCCCAGATTGCTCCCACAGTCCAAAAGTATGTGGTTAAGTGTGTCTCAAAATGGCTCATAGCTTGTGTGTGTGCCTTTTCATAAGTGGTCCCCAAGAAATATACATATTCTGCAATTTCATTTTTGTCTGTTTTCAAAATTTTCAGCATAAAAGACATCAGTGAGTTCTATAATTATGATGGATGCAAAATAAAGAAAAGAGAACTTGTGAAATTTCCAGGCAATGCTGGCAGCCAAAAGCATAAATAGATAAATATCATGTACATCAAACAATCTCTCAAGGTAATTTAACCAAGGAAAAAATATATAGTTGTAAAACAGCAGGTGAATACATCTGTCAATAAAATATTTTATGCATAGCTGTAGATCACTGTGTAGATCACATGTTGCTTATTGATACTATAATTTCAACCACTGAAAAATAAAGAATGCAAACTCCCAGTGTGGTTCCTTTACTAAATATACTAAAACTAATATATTAAAATATATCATATACAGTAAAACCTTGGATTGAATTTTAATAAATTTTAACCTGATAAACAAGCGAGGTCTTGCAATATGAGTATTACATATACGCTTTGTCTAACGCACAACTGAGCTGATTGGTTCTTTTCTCTCTCTCTCTCACTGCAGGATAGTGGGTAATGCCTTCCCTTGCTCGGTCTCAGTCGGCGAGTCTCACTCGTATAGTCAAAATTTAGTAGAAAGCACCACCCGAATAAGGGCGTAGCAAGTGCAAGCAATGAATCTGTTTAATGACAATGCAATGAATTCACTTTGATATACGAGTGCTTTGGATTACAAGCACGTTTCCGGAACGAATTATGCTTGCAAACCAAGATACCACTGTATATTTCACTTATCTACTTTAAGGAAGGAGATATCATTAGCTTATACATCCACATACTGTTTATTGAATTAAAATAATAAATAACTTAATATAATTATAAGGTTGCAGGTAATTTTCAGGTAGCAGGCACAAAGTATGTAACCTCTCTGGTGGGAAAGGAGCCTGAGCTGGTACAGTAGAGAGATACTGACTAGATACAAGTAACCAAATCCAGGAGAGGGGCTAGACTCTATTCCACTCTGGAATTGCTCATGGTGAGTGGGGCTGAGAAGGGGTGGTTCTAATTATAGCCCCCCGTTATGTTCCAGGACATTGGAGTTCACCCCGGTGAACAAGAAGGTTGCTATGGTGAGGCTATGCTGGGAGCATCCTGTAGAGGCCCCTGTCTGGAAGATCTTTAACTCACAACTCCAGGAGGACTTCTCTTCAATCCCAAGGGAGTCAGGGAACACTGAAACTGAATGGGCCATGTTCTGGTTTGCTGAGGCTGTGCAGAGTTGTGGCCATAAGGTTGTTGGTGCCTATGGTGGTAGCAATCCTTGAACCCATTGATAGACAGCAGTGGTAAGGTGAGCTCTCAGGCTGAAGAAGGAGGCCTTCTGAGCTTGGTTAGTTTGTGGGACTGCTGATGCAGCTTATAGTTACTGACAGGCCAAGCAGAAAGTAGCTTTGGCAGTTGCTGAAGCCAAAACTCAGGTGTGGGAGGAGTTTCATGAAGCCAGGGAAAAGGAAAAGGACTTTTCCTCAAAAATATTCTGGCAAACCGTCAGATGATTCAGATGAGAGAGATAGGGCTTTACCCATGCTGTTTACAACAGAGATGGAGAACTGTTGACTTCAAATGGGGATATAGGAGCTGGAGGAGGTGGCTGGTGAGAGGGACATCTTGACATCCCAGCTTAAATTTATGTTCTGCCATCAAAATCAGCATTTTTTTAAAAAGCATACTTTTTGGACAGAAAATACCTTTCTATACACAGAATCTGTCATACCATATAACCCTAAATGAGGAAAAAAGTTTTGACGTTAAACGCAAAAAAGATTTCAGTTATGTGCTCTTAGAACTCAGAGAAAAAAAAAAAACGTTTTATAATTTGCAGCACGGATATTTTGTCCTTGCAATTGCGTTTTAATAATACAATGCAGTTGAAAAGTAAAACAGCCAGTTAAGTGTATCAAACCCCTCCCTAAAATAAAAAAATAACTCAAATAACATTAGCGCGTGCTTTCCCACATTGTGACTCATTGGTTTTCTCAGTATTATTACTTTTGTTATGCTGAGTTTTGAGCATGACATAATTTCTATTCATGGGAAAATACTGACTGCTGGCAACTAGCAATGGAAAGGCTGCATGCCAAATAAAAAAATAAACCATCCAGCTTGACAAGTATTGGTGAGAACCCACATTTTCTTTCCTGAAGGACATGCATCATATGATATGATGGTTTTTATAGGGATTAAGTAATACACTCCAATCAGATAAAACTGCAAGCAAAGAAAACTATGTTTAAATGATTTATAAGGTATGCTTTTGTGACTGTCAGTATGTGTGTAGCCATTTAAAAACCTCTCCTAAATATTTCCCAATATTGAATTCAATTCAATGTATTTATAAATAGGGTCTTTCACAACAGATTTACCCCAACGTGCTTTACAGGGGTGTGTTGTGGTACATTATAACATCATTAGGACAGAATAATACAGGAACAGGGAAAAGGGAGGACAAAGTATTCAGTGTATTCATCCAATTTACCTATGTATTTCTTGACCACTAGCATATTTTCTTTGGCTAGTCAATACATCATAAAATAATGTAACTAATTAAGTACAGACGCTTCCAGGCTTGCAATTATTTTTATGCTGTTGTACTGTTCCGACTACATGTTTTATATAACCAGAATGTTAACTGTCACGCCCGGCTCGTCACATCCTTGTGTGTGCCACGTCCCCCTCGTCCCCCACCCGTCCTGTCTGCCTTGCCCGTCCTGCTTGCCTTGCCAGCACCCCCTGGCTGGCCTCGAGTCGGCAGTGCCTGCTGCAGTGCCCCCTGCTGGCCACAAGTCGGCACTGTCTGTTGCCGCTGCCACACCCGCAGCCTTGCCTGCTGCCACCACCACACATGTGGTTCTCCTGCCTGCTGACACCGCCATGCTCGCGTTTCTGCTTGATGCCTCACCTGTCTTGCCCGTCCAGCCTGCCTTGCCTGTTATATCTGCCCGTCTTGTCAGCACCCCCTGCTGCCCATGACCTGACAGTCGCTGCTGCGGCAACCCCCTGCTGGCTGAGAGTTGGTGGACGCTGCTGCACCGGCCGAGGTCCTGGCGCCACCTGCAGCCTTGCCTCCACCTGCAGCTACGCCTGGGGCTCCTGCATTGGCCCTGCCTCTGGCTGCACTCGAGGCTCCTCTGCCCAAGGTGGCCTCTGCTGCAGCTCCCTCGCAGCCTGCAGCTGCACCTGGGGCTCCTGTGATGGCCCCGCCTCCTGCTGTACCTGTTGTCCCTGCTACGGCTTCGCCTGAGGCCCTGGCTCCTGCCCCGGCCCAGTCTCTGCCTGTCCTGGTCCCTGCTCCAGTCCCCCCAGCCCTGGTCCCAGTTCCCAGACAGTCTGCCCACCACTCCTTCCCCCCTTGGGTCGCTGGTCGCCTGGCCTTGGTCCTGCCTCCGACTCTTCCTCAGTCGCCTGCGTGCTCCCCCGCCTCGGCTCCTTAGTTGCCTGCGGGTCCCCCCACTCTGGCGTGTCATTGGATGGCACCTTCCCTAGCTCTGTCTGCCCCGTCATCTGCTGCAGCTTCCCCGTCATCTGCTGCAGCTTCCCCCTCCTCCTTGCCTTCGCCAGTGTCCCCTCCGGCATTCTCGGAATAAATGATATGCTAATATATATTGCCATGTATTGCAAATTAGCATTACAGTTAACATCCTTATGCACAATACTAAAGCACTACATAGAAAATTACATTACTTATAACTATTAACTTACCAACCACACCTTGGAACTGATGACGTCATCATCAACCTGCTGAATCGTGTCTACATCCATCTGGACCAGCCGGCGTGCACTGTGAGGGTCATGTTCTTTGACTTTTCCAGTGCATTCAATACCATTAGGCCGACTCTCCTGGGTGAGAAACTTACAGCAATGCAGGTGGATGTCTCTCTTGTGTCCTGGATTGTTGACTACCTTTCAGAAAGACCACAATATGTACGTCTTCAACACTGTGCATCAAACAAGGTGGTCAGCAACACAGGTGCACCACAAGGGACTGTACTCTCTCCCTTTTTATTCACCCTCTACACAACAGACTTCAGCTACTGTACAGAGACGTGCCATCTTCAGAAGTTTTCTGATGACTCTGCAGTGGTTGGATGCATTAGGGAGGGTGATGAGATGGAATACAGGGCAGTTGTGGATTCTTTTGTCACGTGGTGTGGGCAAAATCATCTGCAGATCAACGTGACAAGGACCAAGGAATTTATCGTGGACTGTAGAAGGACCAGAAAGTCAGTGACACCTGTCTCAATCCATGGGGCAGATGTTGATATAGTGGAAAACTATAAATACCTTGGTGTCTACATTGATAATAAAGTGGACTGGGTGAAAACACAAATACAACATTCAAGAAGGGCCAGAGTCGTCTCTATTTTCTGAGTCGGCTTAGGTCCTTCAACATTTGTCGGAGATTGCTCAGGATGTTCTATGAGTCTGTTGTAGCTAGTGCCTTACTCTACTCTGCTACATGCTGGGGAAGTAGACTGAGAGTAGCGGATGCCAACAGACTCAACAAACTGTTCCACAAGGCCAGTAATGTCGTGGGGATGGAGTTAGACACTGTTCAGGTGGGGTCAGACAGGAGGATGTTGTCCAAGATAAGATCGATGCTGGATAATACCTCCCACCCACTCCATGACGTGCTGGTCAGTTACAGGAGCACGTTCAGTGAGAGACTTAGAGCACCCAAATGCACCACTGAACGACACAGGAAATCATTCCTCTCTATACAATTTCGCAATTTGAAGGGCATGTTTATTTATTTATAATGTATATTAAGAATCATGTTCATTTAGAGTAATTGTACATACTTATTCATTATTAATAGCTAATTGGGTTATTGTACAACTGTAATATACTGCATTATATATAATTGTATATATTATATATTATTGTATTGTGTTATTTATTATATTTATTATTATATTGTATTATTATTATTAATACATTATTGTATTATATTACATACTAAGACCCTATTTATATATATTATATATTTTTATATATTTATTTAGTTATTTTTTATAGTTTTATTTTCTTATTTAATTTTTATTTACTATTAGATAATATATTATTGTATTATATATGATTATATTGTACTACTTAAATTGTAAGGTATTTACTCTTAAATCTTAATCTATTCTTAAATTTCTCTCACTTCTTCATACTGTTTGGAGCAACTGTGACCACAAAACAATTTCCTAAGGGATTAATAAAATATTCTGATTCTGATCAGAAGATACAAAACAAATAAAAAAATAAAACTTGCAGCCACTGCTTATGAACACATAAGGAAAGTAGGTGACAGATGACAACTTTAAGCCTGCACATGCTTGACATGGTACTGGAGGTGCATCAAATTAAAGGCAACATACCAAAATAAAAAAGTCAACTACTGTAAACAACCTTCTTCCACTGACCCAACTAAATTAGAGAGCAGAAAACTTCCATCTGGCATAATTTAATGCCACTACAATGTAACCTCTCCCTTCTTTTCCTTCAGTTCTTTTCTAGGAGAATGATGATGTCCAAGATGGGCCGCAAGGTAAGTCTTTGAAGTACCTTGATGTTCTAACTTAAGTCTTGTGAACCCTTCCGCCATTACTTGGAAAGGTTGATGTGACCAGAGCCTCTAGCCACTCATTCCTTGGTGCTTGACTTTGATTCAATGCACAATGTCTCCTGGTTGCAGGTTATGATGTGTTCTGTGCCACTACCAATTTGGCTGCAGTGTACTCATGTACTCATTTCCCCAGCAACCCCAGAATTCATTTGCAAGTGCTTGTACTTGCCTCCACTGGCACTCAGTACTTTTTTTCCAGGAAAGATTCCTGGTGGACAGATAGACCTGGCTTTTATGTGAAACGCATGGTAGGGGAAAGCAGGATTGGTGAGGAGGAATCCGATGAGATGGGAATCATGTTGATTATTACTGATACCACCACCATCAGTGTACAAAGTACCTCATGCATCAGGTGAATATGTTTATTTTGCAAAAGCATGGACTCTAAGATTCAGCTTGTCACGTCAATCATGCCCATGTGGGGACATGTGTAGGCGAACTCCCATGTGAAATCCATTGCTATGGAGATACTTCAAGATTCTGGTCTGCTTTTCATCAGGATGTCCCATGTCTAGTTCCGAACTGGCAGAAACAAAGTTGGAACCCCTGTCTGACCTAAGCTGCTTTGCTGGACCTTTAACTGCAAAGAATCTTCGTAGTTGTTATGGGTGCAAGGTATGGTGCAGGCGGGGAAAGTGATGATGATCCACTTGCAGCTCCACAACTTATTACAAAACTGAAAAAATACTACAAACGATACAGACCATGAGGGGTCAAAACTAAACAGGGGAACAATATGAACTAACAGAACATAAAGTGATCTACAAAGGAAAACTGGTAACAGCACAGGCAGGGTAGCAAATCAGAATAACAAACATCAGGAAATGGCTCCACAGGGAACAGAGCAGGATCAAGTACTTAAATACACAGGGCTAACAAGGAAACACAGGACAGCTGAAAACAAGAAGCTCAGGGAAACAGCACACAGGTGAAGCTAAGGAACTAAACAATGGAACTCAGAAAGTACAAACCTGAATCCATCACTAAGGAAATAAGACATGTAAAACAGCCATGGTCACAAAGAAATAAACAAAAATAGAATGCAAACCACAAAACTCAGGAATTAGAAAAACTAACACAAAGGAAATACTATTGAACAAAATTCAGTCAATACAAAAACACACATGGCAGGATTCAAACACACAACTAATGGGTTAGTAGTTCTACCCTCAGCCCATAGCACCACACAGCAATCAGGAAACCTTAAGAGACACACTAAGACTTGGGCACAGAGAGAACAGGTTGGCCAGTGACACCTGTAGCCCAAAAGAAGACATGAAAGGCTGGGGCAGACAGGTGCCTGACAGCAGTGCATTGATGCAGATGGTGGCGTCCAATGACTCTACAATTTCAATGTGTATACCCAATGGTACACCAATGACCTACCTTTTGCTGTGGGTTACACCTCCTTGAGTACATCAAGTGACTCGTGTCCATAGTCCAAATTTGTCGAGCCCCAAGTAAGTGAAGGGTGGAGGTGCTTTTTGGAGAAGGTCATTCATCTTCTGCATATCTAGCTTCCCTCTGAGCTTGTAGCGTCTTATACAGTGATGAAATAGAAATTGATTAAATAGATAAACTGTCATTGTACTGGAGCACGGATGCTACTTGTACAATGAAATTGCAGTGGCCACTTCTAAAGTGCATACATATACAAACATATGCAGACATTATGTTTGCAGTACTGACAGCATTCTGCAATAGCCAGTAGTGTACAGACAGAGTTGTGGATATAGTGACATAGTGTTAAGTATTTTATTATACTATATTCCTGTATAGTATATTATAATAATTGCACATTTTCCTTATGTGGAGGTGGTGTGTTGTATGTGTGTGTTCATTGCAGTGATGGCTTGTGGGAAGAAATTGTCTCTGAGCCTATTAATCCTGACCCTAATGGTCCTGTAGCGCTGGAAGGCAACAGGTGAAACAGGTGATAGGCAGGGTGAGTGCTGTCTCTGATGATTCCTTTAGTTCTGCTGAGGCAACAGGATGTGTAAATGTCCGTTAGTGAGGGGAGGGGGCAGCCGATGACTTCCTGCGCCATCTTGACTACTTTCTGCAGTCTCCTCCACTCTGCCTTAGTGCAGTGGGAAAACCATATTGCGATACAATATGTTAGAATGCTGTCAATTCATGGAGCTTTAGAAGATCACCAGCAGTTTCTCACTGATGTTGTTCTTACTGAGCACTCTCAGGAAATGCAGATGTTGCTGTGCTTTCTTGGTGGCAACTGTGATGTTTTCAGTCCAGGAGAGGTCAGAAGAGATTGTCTTGCCCAGGAAGGTAAAGGGGTGGAACCTCTCTACGCAGTTGCTCTTGATGTAGAGAGGAAGTGGATCTGCCCTTTTTTTCCGGAAGGCCAGGATGATCTCCTTTGTCTTGGTGGTGTTCAAAACTAGGTTGTTTGCTGAGCACCACTCAGACAGTTCCTGGACCTCGTCCCTGTAGGAAGACTCATCTCCACCTGAGATCAGCCCCACCACCGTCGTGTCGTCAGCAAATTTCACTGTCTGCACCCGATTTGTGAGGAAGTCCTTGATCCAGGAGCAGGTGAGTGGCGGGAGTCCCAGGATGTGCTTTTTGTTGATCAAGATGTCAGGTACGATGGTATTAAAGGCTAAAGTCGATGAAGAGCATTCTGACGTAGCTCTCCCGATGCTCTAAGTGACTCAGTGTGGTGTGAAGGGCAATCATTATAGTATCCTCAGTTGGCGTCTTCATTCTGTAGGAAAACTGGTAGGTGTCAAAAGATGCAGGGAGGTGGGCTTTGATGTGGTTTAGGATCAACTGCTCTAAACACTTGGTGATGATGGGTGTTTGTTCGACTGGTTGGAAGTTTAGACTGTGTGTGACTGATTTTTTGGGTACTGGGATGATGGTGGTGGACTTCAAACATGCTGGGGTGGTGGCACAGGCTCTGAGTACCTTCCCAGGAACACAAAGACACTCCACTCATTGTGAGTGAAGCAGTCTTGGAGCTGGGAAAGTGCATCCAGGCCATGTGGTGATGGCCAATCAAAGGAGTAGTTGTTCTTCTGAGAGGTGTGTATTGAGGGAATAATTACTTATCTTTAGCCTTCTACAAGGACAAGTACTAACTGACTAACTAGGGCAAACGTCGAACATGTGGTTGCCACA
>JABFEA020000036.1:11644068-11663075 GCA_019775915.2 Cyphomyrus plagiostoma | reverse complement strand
GCACGGTTCTTCTTTTTGAACCATGGCAGGAAGTGCGCTTTGAGAAACTCCACATACTTTATGGATGTCATTTTTACTCCGTCAGGGATCCTAAAGGGGCCGACAATCTCTCTCCCCATGATTCCAGCCCAAAACATTACTCCACCTCCTTGTTGGCACCATAGCCTTGTTTGCATGGGGTGGCCATCAACCCACCATCCACCACTCTATCCATCTGGACCATCCAGGGTTGCACGGCACTCATCGGTGAACAAAACAGTTTTGAAGTCAGTCTTCATGTATTGTTTGGCCCACTGGGGCCGTTTCTGCTTGTGTGCAGTGGATAGGGGAGGTCGAAAGGATGGGTTACGCACAGCTGCAAACCTCTGGAGGACCCTGCATCTTGTTGTTCGGGCCACGTTGGAGGCACCAGCAGCTTCAAAAACTTGTCTGCTGCTAAGACAAGGCATTTTTGCAGCTGCTCTTTTAACCCGATGTAATTGCCTGTTGGAAAGAGTCCTCGATTTTCCCTATTCAGCACGCACACGTGTGTGCTCTGAATCAGCTACATACTTCTTGATATGTGCGATGATCGCGATGAAGTGTCTTGGCAATGTTGATTGTTGTCACGCCTTGACCTAAACACTCAACAATTTGTTGCTTCTCAGCAGCTGACAGGTCCTTTTTCTTTCCCAGTTTGGTTGAAAATACAATGCTTGAAAATGCTTAATAATGTGGGACAGCCTTCTTAAGTAGTTTTGCCTTTAATTGGACACACCTGCCAAACTAATTAGCACAGGTGTCTGCAATTGCTTTCAGTGATATAAAGAGCCCGACACACATCACCATCCATGAGTTCAACTGACAAACAAAAAAATAATAATAATTTGGAACGCAGTGTATTTAAAGTGACATTGTGAAGAGTCCAGTAGAGTGTATATTGGTGTGTTCAGAATGTCAGCATTTCAGAAGCCTAATGGCTTGTGGGTAGAAACTGTGTCTGTGTCTGCTGGTGTGGGTCTGGATGCTCCTGTACCTTCTGCCTGCAGGAGCGTGACAAGTCTGTGGCTGGGATCAGAGAGGATCTGCTACATCTTCCTCCTACAGTGCTGTCTGTAGAGGTTCTGCAAGGCTGGCATTTCAGTCCTGGTGATGCACTGTGTTTATCTCACCACCCTCTGCAGAGCTCTGCAGTCCAGAGTGATACAGCTGCCATACCAGGTGGTGATACAGCCAGACAGAATACTCTCGATGTTGCATTGGTAGAAGTTTATGAGTATTCTGGAGTCCATGCTGAACCTTCTCAGGTGCCATAGAAAGAAGAGCCGCTGTCTTGCTGCTTTTGTAATCTCATCAACGTGGTGTGACCAACTTAGATCCTCACTGATGTTGATGCCCAGGAATCTGAAGCAGCTGACTCTCTCCACCTCTACTCCCTCAATGTGGATGGGGGTGTGGCCTCCTCCCTGCAGTCTCCTGTAGTCCACGATGAGCTCCTTGATTTTGCTGACGTTGAGCAGAGGGTTGTTATTGCAGCACTGTGATGTCAGGGCTCTCGCCTCTGCCCTGTATGCCAACTCAACTTCATCAGAAATGCAGACGGTGATGGTGGTGTCGCCTGCAAATTTGATGATGGTGTAGGAGCTGTGTGTTGCTGTACAGTTGTGGGTGAACATGGTGTACAGCAGGGGGCTGAGCACACATCCCTGGGGGCACCAGTGCTAAGTGTCAGCATGGATGAGGTGATAATGCCGATCCAAACCACCTGAGGTCTGACTGTCAGGAAGTACAGGATCTAGCTGCACAGGGATGTGTGCTCAAGTCACAAAGTTTCATGACAAGTCTGGATGGTATGATGCTGTTGAAAGTGGAGCTATAGTTGATGGACTGCACCAACATATATGTGTTTTTCTGGTCCTGGTGAGAGAGAGATCAGTGTGAAGTGCAATTGCTATTACATCATCTGTAGATCTGTTAGATCTGTAATAGCACAAATGATGACAATGAGTGACAGAAAAAAACACCCCTAGGAAAAGAGACCCACTTCAGTACTGGAAAGAATATGCTAATTAGTTTCCCTCTGTGGCTACTGTTGCAACCCAGTATCTCAGTGCCCCTGCAGCTCTGTGGACAGTGAGAGACTTTTTAGTGCTGTTACAAACGTCCTTGATGAGAACAGAAACAGTCTCAAACCTGACAAGGAAAAGATGTTAGTTTTCATTAAGAAAAACATACATTTCCTTCTGTGAAACTTAACACTGTGAATGCAGTAAGAGTTAGGAGTGTAGTTCTTAAAAGCACATTACTGGCTTTGCAAACACTGTGGCACTTTTATTTTTTATTTGTTTACATGCCTGCCGGGTATTTTAAGTTGAGGTGCTATTTGGTTTTATATTAGACTTTTTTATATTTACTGTTGCACTAAAGTCCAAAAGTGAAGAATTTACGTTATTATTGTATTGTTCAAACTACCTCACAGAAGTGCTCTGTTTGTTAGCAGAGTTGTTGAATATTAAAATAAGCAGCAGACAAATAAAAAATAAGGAACATCCTGGATCTGTTTCTTTGCTCTTCTTTATTCTTTTTTATGTATTATAGAAGTATTGGATCGGTAGATACTGATCAGGACATCCCTAATTCTAACCCAGGTTACTAAGTGATACTGGTAGTTAGGTAATGTTATTTATCCCAATGTTACAAATATCAGTCATGTAGCTACATTAACTTTACAGTAATAGGTTACATAAGATAATTTTACCACAGAACTTTTTCCACAAATTTCTAAATGCTATAAGTGCTATATGATGTTATGACTGAGAAATATCTACAACACAAATCTTAAAAGTTTAGCTTCCATTTGCAGTTAAATAGCTTCAGTATGATGACAACTAATAAATGGTGAATAAAGTTGGAAAAAAATATTGGGTGATTTGACCAAACATTTTTAGCCTTAAGTACAGTGCCCCATAGGAACAATTCTGTATCAGTCTATAAGAACTGGAAATGTTCTGTGTCACTCTTGACAATAGTAATAAAATAAAAAAAACTGTATAATGTTACAATTTTTCTGCAAGTTCGTTAAATCAGAGAAAAAAGAAAACACTGGAACACAAGAATAGATCATTTTGTGATTAAAAAAACTGGCTCCAATCCAACCCTATTTCAAAAATTCTCTCCAACATATCTTCTCAGAAAGGGCTTTATTAAAATCCTAGGCATGGATGTACATTCCTTGACACTTAATCAAATACAAAAAGCAGGAAAGCAAGCTAGTTCCGTCTAAGAAAGCACTGCAGCCTTCAAAATATTTTTTCAAAGATTTGGAAAATGTTACATTCCTTTTAAAAGCATGATTTTAAATTTTGAATTAAAACAAATTCACAAAATAAATTTAGTCTGAATAAGGTTACAGTTAATATTTATACAACAAATGAACAAGGCTGACAGTAATTTTGTATATATTGTAAATTCAATCACTTATCATCAAGCCTAGTATACTTCAATTACTGGAAGGAAAACAATACACATGACAAATAAAATGACCAAAAACAGATAAGATAAAAATGCTAATCTAAAAACCAATATTGCCTCGTGCGAGACAGTAACCCAACTTGTTCTGATTCCCGATGAAGGATATAAGGCCCACATAGGCCTCAATGAGAATGGACTCATTCAAAACAAGGAGCTCATTCGCCTTTCCTGGGATAGGCTTCTTCAAATGCGCCAGCTTGGTTGCCAGGATCACATGCTCTTGGAAGTCCTTGAGCTGTGCACAAGATGGTGGAATGCAGGGAATTCTGTATTTGAATACAGTTTTTACTTATAAGTGAGCAAATTGTACTGAACCTGGAGAAATAAACCCTGATTGTCCTAAGGAACTGTCGTGCAAAGCAGGGGTGGCCAATCTTATCTACAATGGGCCGGTATGGTATGCGGGTTTTTGCTGCAATTCCGTAAATAGATTACTAATTAGAGGACGGATTGGCTGAAGAGTCCTCACACCTGGGTTTGAACAACTGACCTAAAGGTTATCCCAAAAACCTGCATACACACCGGGCCTTTGCGGATAACATTGGCCACCCCTGATGTAGAGTGAGCACATCATCTCTTCAGGAATGAAAGACTGTAAGGGGTCTAGAGTGTCACTGGATCCCTTGTGCCTGATTAAAATGCTCCAGGGATTCATTTGCAGTCCTTTCAGCAATTGTAAGATATAAATCATGGTGATTTATATCTGGACTAGACTTAAGATAACGGTTCCATATATCCTATTACATAACATTATCTAGGATGAAATTCACATGTAATTATTATGCAAAAAACTAGGTTTTTCTAAATCAAATATGGTTGGGAGATGATATGCCTACTTATTGTCCTATAAATTTAAAAAGAATGTGAGAAACTTCATTAAACCGTTGATATGAATAATTGCCTCATGGTAGGCATTAAGCCTATCACAGAAATTAATGCAATTCCAACCAATCATATGGTAGTCTTGTAAAAATATTCTATTACCAACAAATGAACAGCAAGGAAGACTAAGTTAGAAGAGCACACCACATGCTACTGTTTTGGTAATATCATGGAAAAGCGCTCCCTCTGAAGAAACTTCAAATTGTGAAAAACAATCCCAGCTTCCATGGGATTTGCAGTCAAGGTATTTAATACTGCAAGATCCATGCTGGCCAGTAGTAAGGTAGCTACTTCGTAAAGTGTGGCTTCCACTGACTAACTAAATGATGGCATTTAGCCAATATATAGAGTTGCAGCATGCTTCACATACACACAGCATAGTAAGTACTCTTATACCAGTTTTCTGTGTTGACATATTTTGACAGTACATTTGTATAGCTTAAAGTGGCATAATTTTATTCCTCTATATTACTCCCTTATGTTATATTTTATGAAACAGTTTTGTGCTACACACCATTGAAAATGAATAAAACAACAGCAAGTTTTTGTGTAGTGAATATGCCATAATTTCAATAATAGTTTGGGATAATGTAATCTAGGGAGCTAACGATACTGGTAGAACTGAAATTCTATTTCATAATATAACTATTGTCCCAGTTGACAACCATAGCGAATAACCATTGAAAAGCTTCGATCAGCCCCCTTTCTGTCAAGCAGATATCAGATTGTCTGTATTTCTTCGAGCAATATACTAGGGGGCAGCCTAGAGAACTGGTACAAATTTGCCTACATATGGCACCACAACAAGGATATCAAAGAGCAAAATGTCTTCTGAGAGAACACTTTGGCAGTGAACAGAAGATAGCAACAGCCTATATGGAGGAGGGGCCAGCCCATTGCAGGGCACACTCACACACCAGTCACGCACACATGCACACCTATGGGCAATATGGCAACTCCAATCAGCCTCAGTATGTTTTTGGACTGTGGGGGGGAACCAGAGTACCCGGAGGAAACCCCACGACGACACGGGGAGAACATGCAAACTCCACACACATGAAACCCGGGCGGAGACCAGAACCTGGGATATATAACACCCAATATTGATTATTATTATTATTGGTATTGTTCTTGTTATAATTTTTGTTGTTTGATGTCCTTAAAGTAATGATTGTTATGTTTGATATGACTGTTTGTATTATGTATCCCCTACACTTAATTTTCTGCATCCTACCTAAATTATTAGTGTTGTTATTTCTGTATACCTTTGTTCTCATTTTTTTTTCTCTCTCTCCCCATCGTGATTAATGTCTGTAATAGATTTTTCAATTGTTGTTTCCATATCCCATTTTTTTTTCTTTTCTTTTTCACGGTACTAGGACGGGTGAGTTCGGAGTGGCCACACTCTTCGCTCTTGAATGTAATGTAAAATAAAGTCGTCCTCCGAAGATGGGGGGTGGTGGTGGGCAATAAAAAAAAGAAAGGAAATAATGTCAGTGTTAAAGGTGTCAAGATATTTTACAGTAAAATGAAAATTATTCTTTGAAGGTGGCCTGAGTTTGATTGCAAAATCTCTAATTTAAATGTGTCTTCCCTGGAACTCCTCTGTTAAATATAATATACATCTGAGCGTGGGTCATAAAAATATCCTGGATAACTGCTAGAAAATTATGTCCTGAAAAGAGTGGGAATCCTGTTTTATTTTGTCAGTTTGCTTTTAGTTTACATGACTAATTTTATAAAGGAGCATGGATATACAGAATATACAGGGCTCATGTTTCCTGCTTTTATCTTCTGTGTTAACTAATAAGATGGCTAGAAATACATTTAATCAATGAACTGTTGTATCACTCATTAATATTATTTAGTACGCATGTATGCTATGTGAAGTGCTAATCTAATTAAAAATGAAATTCTTTGAAGAAAAGTGTCATCAGTGTCTTTTCTTATTTAGCTTTTGGTTTACAGCTGCAATTGTACAGGCAGTATGAAGACACACAGAGAGATATGATAAAGCATCAGGCATGAACAACACCAGCAGGGAAACCCAGCAGTTACCAGCCTGTTAGGGGCTTTCAGTTCCGTCTTAACAACATACTTTTTTGGCATTACTTTTTAAGAAGATTACTTTTAGAATTACCATTATTAACTATCTTTTATTTAGTTTTTATAATAGTGATAGTGAATTTGAGAGCAAAACTTATTTAAATATAGAACACAATTACATACACAACACTGCACCTTAGAATGAATATACACGGTTCAATTAAATTTATTTTTATATAGTAAGAGCTGTCTTAATTAAGGTGCTTTACATGAGTGTGTTACATGAGTGTGTTAAGGCGCTTTACATGAGTGTAGTACATTGCTATATTGTTAAAGCAGAATAATACAAAAATAGGGAAAAAGTGAAGGTAGAAAGAATTAAACAAAGAAAGCCAGGTAACAATGGAGGAATGGAGGAGAGGAACCAAAATCTCCCAGGCAGAGAGAGAAAAACTACTGGGCACCCTGTAATACTCTGTCCTTTGCTGTTCACTCCTTCACATAAAACACTCACTGTCATTTACATCTCAGTATCCAAACAGAAGTTCACATTCTGGCTTGTGCCTCACTCCACTGTAAACATCCCTAAATAACTTCCTTTCTTAGAAAAAACACTTTTTTAAGTTTCAGGCTGGAAATTTTCAAGTTACAAGTGACTGAGAATGCATTAATAACACATGATGGGTGATCCTACTAATGATGAACAATATATAGAATATGCCCCATTTTCCTTCAGATAATCTATGCATATTAACATAAAACACTGATTTCTCCATGCAATCCCACCAACCAGATGGTGGTGACACAACCAACGGGGTTAGGTCATCCTTTCAGGCCTGCTAGTGACCAATGCCAAACCAGCATGGATATGGCTTGGGTAGCGCTCTCGTGATTTACTATGGAAAACCATCAGTTAACGGTGCGCCTTAGGTATGGCTCGGTTCTTGGTGTCAGTGGAAAAACATCATATACTGTATATTGCCAAAAGCATCGGGACACCTACACACATATGAAGTTTAATGTATTCTTAATACATAGGCTTTAATATGGAATTGGCCCACCCTTTGCAGCTATAACAGCTTCAACTCTTCTGGGAAGGCTGTCCACAAGATTTAGAAGTGTGTTTATGGGAATTTTTGACCATTTTTCTAGGAGAGCATTTGTAAGAATGATGTTGGAAGAGAAGGCCTGGCTCGTAGTTGCCGCTCTAATTCATCCCAAAAGTGTTCGGTTGGGGTTGAGGTTAAGGCTCTGTGCAGGCCAGTCAAGTTCCTCCACACCAGACTTACCCACTCATGTCCATATGGACCTTGCTTTGTACACTGGCACGCAGTCATGTTGGAACAGGAAGGGGCCATCCCCAAACTATTCATAGAAAGTTGGGAGCATGAAATTGTCCAAAATGGCTTTTAATGTTGAAGCATTAAGAATTCCTTTCACTGGAACTTATGGCCCATGCCCAACCTCTGAAAAACAACCCCACACCATAATCCCCCCTCTATCAAAATATACATTTGGTACAATGCAGTCAGGCAAGTACCATTCTCCCGGCAACCGGCAAATGCAGACTCGTCCATCAGATTGCCAGACAGAGAAGCATGATTTGTCACTCCAGAGAACACATCTTCACTGCTCTAGAGTCCAGTGGCAGCGTGCTTTACACCACTGAATCCAATGCTTTGCATTACACTTGGTGATATAAGACTTGGATGCAGCTGCTTAGCCAGGGAAACCCATTGTACCAGTTCCTCTATGCACTGTTCTTGAGCTAATCTGAAGGCCACATGATGTTTAGAGGTCTGTAGCTATTGACTCTGCAGACAGTTGGGGACTTCTATATACTCAGTATGCGTTGTCCCCGCTCAGTGATTTTATGTGGCCTACCACTTCATGGCTGATTTGCTGTTGTTCCCAATTGCTTCCACTTTGTTATAATACGACTAACAGTTGACCGTGGAATATTTAGTAGCGAGGAAATTTCATGAATGGACTTCATGAATGGAATGAATTGCACAGGTGCCACCCTATCATGTACCACGCTTGAAATCACTGAACTCCTGAGAGTGACCCATTTTTTGCAAATGTTTATAGAAGCAGTCTGCATGCCTAGGTGTTTCATTTTTATATGCCTGTGGTTATGGAAGTGACTGGAACATCTGAATTCAATGATTTGTAGGGGTGTCCCAATACTATTGGCATTGTAGTGTATCTTTATGGGGAATCTCCATTTCTATGGGTATTACCCTAATCCCATGACACCCTTAACCCCTACCCAGCTATAACCTTAACCAAAACCGAGTTCATCCAAATGACGACCTGGGAAATGTCCCCAAGGAAGTCTCAGGTTTAACCAAACTTTAGGAATATTTTGCCCCCCAAATGTGAACAATGGAACCTCCCCCAACCACACAAACATGTATTTATTCAAATTTTTGTGTGGACTCTCTATTCATTTCTATGAGAAAAACCCTAATCGTAAAAATGACAACCTTACCCCCAACCTTACTCCAAATCTTAAACATAAAATTTTTAACAAGAGTTTTTATCTAATTGTGAGGACATTTGGTCAGCACAATATAACATATACAAAACCAACACACACACACACACAGAAACACACACAGTTTTTACATTAAAAAGGACACTACCAGTGACCTTATTAACCAACCTTCCTTTTTCAGAAAAATGTTAATTTAAATATTTCTGAATCCAAATTAGTTATTTAGGTGCAGATTTCAATCACAGTAATAATACAGAGGAATAATACATGAAATTATCCAATCTTGGTGGTTTCCCCATTTCAGTGTTGAAGTCTTATGTTGTGTTTTCACACTGTCTTATGTTATCCCCCTGATTCGTACCTCACACAGGGCATTGAACTTCTCATTGACAGTCCTCACTGGGTGGTAGGTGAAGGTAGCATAGGGATAATCTTTGGCAAATGGATTCCAACGGGAACTAAAGGCTGGTTCTCTCATCTGGTCCAAATTTATACGTAGCCCTTCTCCTTCTCTCCTGTGGGAAAGAAAACAAGATTGAAAACACTGATGAGAGGGAGGTTAGAATATTTTAATTCAATTTCCACAGAGATGAAAAAATAATGAGTAAGTGGTTCCCTGTAAATATGGAATTTATAATAATATTACATTTTACGATATTAACAGAGTAAACACCTATTTGAACTGGCAAATTTATTGAACAAATTACATTAAATGTATTATTTACAATCATGTTAAATTTATGTTTGTTTCTTTTTAAAACCTGCCTTTTATTTTATTGGTCAAACTATGAAGACCATAATTTGACCGGTCAGTTGTTTGACATTTGGGCAGCAATAGATCACAGCCTTTAAATCCTCTACACCGATTGCTTAGGCATCAGTTTAAATTCTCAGCAAGCATTTAAGACGCAACAGAGGTGTAGTTGTCTGCCAGTAACTACCTATGAACTACCTACTATTTTGATCATGTGGAAGTAGCATTTGGTGGGAAATCCCACAAAAAAAACTGCACACTATTGTGTGAGACAACGTGAGTTATGAAAAAAATCATTGCATGATTTGGGAATCACTAGCTAGGGCTGTTTTGCGCATTCAATACAGCTTGTGATACACAACGAGCTGATATTGCAACAAAGTGTACACTATACTGCCAAAAGTATTGGGACACCCCTCCAAATCATTGAATTCAGGTGCTACAATCGCTTCCATAGCCGCAGGTATATAAAAGCAAGCACCTAGGCATGCAGACTACTTCTACAAAAAATAATGAAAGAATGGGTGCTCTAAGGAGCTTAGTGAATTCAAACGTGATACCGTGATAGCATGCCAGATGTACAATACATTTGTAAAATTTCCTCATTACTAAATGTTCCATGGTTAACTGTTAGTTGTATTATAAAAGTGAAAGCAACTGGGGACAACAGCAACTCAAAACCACAGACCAGGAACAATGCATGCTGAGGTGCAGAAGTCGCCAATTGTCTGCAGAATCAATAGTTACAGACCTCCAAACTTTGTGGGGCCTTCAGATTAGCCTTACCATGTGCAATGCAAAGCGTTGAATGCAGTGGTGTACATATTCTCTGGAGTGACAAATCATGCTTCTCTGTCTGGCAATTCAGTGGAAAAGTCTGGGTTGGTGGTTGCCAGGGGAACAGTACTTGCCTGACTACATTTGGCCAAGTGTAAAGTTTGGTGGAGGTCGGATTATGGTGTGGGGTTGATTTTCAGGGGCCGGGCTTGGCCCTTTACTAACAGTGAAAGGAACTTTTAAGGCTGCAGCATTCAAAACCACTTTAAACAATTTCATGTTCCCAACTTGTGGGAACAGTTTGGGCATGTCCACTTCCTGTTTTAACATGACTGCACACCAGTGCACAAAGCAAAGTCCATAAGGACATGGATGAGTGAGCCTGGGGTGGAGGAATTTGACTTACATGATGCATGCAATTCTGACAGAGTTTTGGCAGTGATACCCATATATTAAGTCCATGGTTCTGATTCGACGGTTAGTGTTAGCTAAATATATAGCATTGATGACGTTTGTAATAGTATAATTAGTACAAGCACTAAAGAAATGTAATACTGAAAGGCAATACCAAAAAAATGCACTACCAGAGCACCATTTCAGTACCAGTATCCTGTGCAACACTAGTCTGCACAAACTTAGAGATATTTGGTAAAATGTAGGATTGTCTTCTTATACATGCAGCATAAATGAATAAACGTCACTGTGTTACATACATAAAAAGCCAGTGTATCATCATGACTAAAACAAATCCAAATAAGCCACAAAATAAGGACATTAATCATGAATTCCATCCTGCACTTTTTTACCCGTGTTACCAAGCACAAAAGCAAGCTTGGGTCTATAACATTAAGTGCAAACCTGTAGGGGTAGCACTTTGGCACAGTAGAAGGCAGTTGGGCCAAGTGTGAACACACCCTAATGTCTCAAATTTTTGGATCTTTTCACAATTTGTTTACCACTTTAATGAGACAGTGAGTATATTAGCCTGCACACTAAGCAAATCAAATTATTGTGTTAGTCTGACTAAAACTGGACTTTTAAAGTACATGTAAACATGTCAGTCCGAATAAAATCATACTAAATAGAATTTCTAAAACTTGAACTAAGAGACCCAAATAATGCGATTGGGAGTCGATTTACTCCTGAATGTATACGCTTAATTGGACTCAAACTGACCTAGCCTCTCTGCGTGTGTTCCACAGTCCCCTTCATTTGTCAATGCATCTATTAATATTATTATTTTTTTTAAAAAACATCTCAACCGGAAAAAGCCCAATACTGACAAGGTGAAAGGAGCCATATAGGCACATACTGTAGCAGAGTCAAACATATTTCAGTCAATAAATCAATTCCTTTCCCATGCATGTATACCGAGGCAAGGACAGTAGTCCAACTGAAAGGTGTATTTGAGCTACAGTATAATCATAGCTCAACTTAACTGTCCATGTAAGTTGGGTAGTGTGAAGTCTCAAATTAGGAATAGTCCATTATAGCCAGGAAGGATGACAATTTTTGCTGAAAACTGTTGTTAAAAATGCAAATAAAAGACATGTTAACATATGAGATTTTTATATGTTGTTCTCAATGTGAGAATAGACAGCAAAACGACAATGGGTGTTGATTAATAAATGAATCAACAAATGCATAAAAGCAAAGTAATGAACTGCATTTTTAACAGGCATACTGAAGAAGAGAAAACAGGAGTCACAAAAATATTTATTTGAGCCATTATTTAACTTTGACTTTAGATTAAATATATTCTGACTATTAAGGGCTGAAAATAATTCAAACAGTGTGATACAAAGAAGCCATACCAGAGATTCACACTCATCCTGGCACTGTGACAGAATACATTTTCAAAAAAAAACTCTCTAATTTGCTAAATTCAATATTCACAAGAAGTATAAAATATGGAATATAGACAAGGAAGTGAAGGATATTTGTCAAAATTAAACTTGGAAGTCCATCCAGGGAAACAAATCTTGCCAACTCCAAACTGTGTGGCTTTCATATTTATTATGACACAGGCAGAATTAGTTACTGCTTCTGCTAAATTTTCCAGTACAGTGGTACCTCAGAACTCGAATTTAATCCGTTCACAACTCCGGATCAAATCCTAAAAAGTTTGAGTTGTGATCGAATTTTCCCCATAAGAAATAATGGAAAACCAATTAATTGGTTCCCGGGCCCCAAAAAATTACATCTAAATATGTTTTTTTAGTAGTAAAACACAAAATGAACTGGATAAAACAAGAACAGCATATACTGTACAGACACATCTAAGCACATTTATCGAAACGGTAATTCGTAAAATAAGAAAAAAAATGTGTCCAAACAATGTGCCTGCCTCAATCGTCCACTCCTTCCGTGTGCCACACCCCTTTGTTCACCCCGTGTGGAATCCCTGTGTGATCAGCTGTTTCTGGTTGTTGTCATCCTCTGTATTTCTCTAGGTAATTTTTTTTTCGAACTGGTTGGTCATTGTATTGTCCGTCTGCATTTTGCCTGTATTACCTGTAATTTAACCCCATATTATCTGATACCCTGACGTCTTTGTCTCCATTTCGTCCCCACTTGACACGACAATATCATTATAATTAAATGTATTAATGGTTTATTATTAATATTAAAATAATTAATAAGAAATCTTTATTTTTAAAATGTATTTTATTATATAATAATAATTACTGTTACTGTCTATCATTGTCTAAATGTATTTTTACTGTCTAAATATATGTATTCACTAGTGTAAACGTACACAATGCTATCACAGTGAATGTGAGGCTTAGACTGAAGCGTCACCCTATGTTTCCACTGAGAGACGTGCCATGTGACTCATTTCCCCGCGTGTACAAGTTATCTTAGGTTGGCATTCACGGTTTGACTTCTGAGATTCAGATTGAGTTCTAGGTATATTTTTTTCAAACTGGTTGGTTCAACTTTAAAAAAATTTGAGTTCTAATGAGTTTGAGAACTGAGGAACCACTGTATCTTGAAAAAAGCAGGTTCTGTCGTGAACAGTAGCTGTTTGTTTTGAATTCAAATCAATTAAATTGTTATGGCCAAGGATACAGTATAAGCTGCTCCCAGAATCATTTCCTTGAACAACAGCAAAGACTCTGTCTCCAAGGTTCACTTATAAAGACATACCTTACAACATGTCTTATGGGTAAGAACTTGTCTTCATCAAGTTTACAATTTAAATTTTGTTTGTCATCATCATCATAAATTTTGTTTCTCATCATCAAAAATATTATGTGGAGAAAATATGTTCTATTATATTTTAATAGACAACATTAATAATATACTGTACTGCCATTGGGAAAATTCTTCCTGTAATGTGGGATATAAAAGCAAGCACCTAGGCATGCAGACTACTTCTAAACATAATGTGGTAATGGAACAATGCCACCGATTCCTGCCACATATTTATATGGAGGTCTGAAATATGTGAGTACAGCAGCTTTTTCTGGCAGGATGGACATTAGAAGGAAACCATTCAAAAATCAAGGTATTTAATTTAGTTCCCATCTCTAATATGTCTGCATTTGTGACAATCAGGGAAACTAAATGAAAACATTAGATGTTATGATGCAAAAAAAGAAAAAGTAATAAAGAAAAATAAATACAGGCAATGCACACATACAAGCAAACACATATGCCAGGTTTGCAACCCTACAGTCCTTTTTAGATGCAGTCCTGAAGAACAGCCTAAAGAAAGCTGCCATACTGCTAAATAAATTAATATGCTGGAGACACCATGACCTAATTTCTTTAATTACAACAAAATATTTTCTAACTTATTTTTTCTTTAACAGACAAATTTTAAAGACACAATGGTGATGCCACAATTAAATCAAATCATTACAAAAAAATCCAAAATATCAAAAAATATGGCAATGCCCATACTGTACGGCAGGGCTATTCAACTCACAGTCCTCGAGGGCCAAGCCCTGCTGATTTTCCAGCCTTCCTGCACCTGTGAGCCAGGTGTGAAGCCTCTGACCAATCAGAATCAGTAATTATTAAACTAACTACCTGGGAAAACTGAAAACATGGCCTGGATTTGGAATCGAGGGCCTGAGTAGAATAGCCCGGCTCTACGGTAACAATTCCCCAGTCTAAATGCATTGTGAGACCTAATTAACAATCATTTAAAATATTTAGTATTATTGTACATATAAGGGGAAAAAGTCTCATGTATTACATGTTTTAATAGAATCTTGACCCAACGTGAGTTTTAATAATGCCCATACATGACAATAAATATTTTGCTACTGTTGAACCATCATGCACTAAATGCACCTCAAAAAATTCCTTCCCAAACCAAATGTACCACCTTAGGCAATAGAATAGCTGCTTTATATATCACTATGCAAGGGTGGAGCAACACTGCAATCCATCACTGTTTACATAGCAGCTTTCAGTGACGATGGCCGTAAAGGTTTGTGCACAACCTGCAAAGCAAACATTATGCTTAGCGAAAACTGGCAAAAAAAAGATCTCATGGAGGTATAAAAACAAGCTTAGGAAAGTTCAACCTCTTAGAACAATTCCATGCCACTAACGAAAGTACAGCAGGGAGGGGGAAAGATTTGTTTCCATTTCCTTTTGTGTGAATGATGAGTGATTCCCTTTGTGCAAGAGCCCAGCGAATTCCTCAGGTGAGATATCACAGGGAAAAGACCAGCCCAGACAGGCAGAGCATAGCAGCGTTTACACCAAACACCCTGATAGACTCATTGGGCCTCTTCTCCTCCCTTAAACAAAAAGGCTGATCACAAGAAAAGTTAGAAGAAATTCATCATAGCAGATATAGGTAACTCACAAATTCAAGCACTGTTGCTATGCAATAAACCTGAGTGTATAAGGGAAGTAATCACCTTAGTCAAGAAAGAAAAGATTTTTGCAAACACCCCCATCCCTCTACATCACCACATAAGCCTGTCAACCCCACAAAATGCAAACAGGTATACTTGCATGCTTTAATTTATGCATCTGTAGGTAAGCCCTGGACGTTCAAATAGAAATTCTTTTCAGGCCTGGTGCTCAAAGTCAACACACAAGAGAAATCAGGACCAGCTTCAGCAGTCATGACACATGTCCCCTATTGTTTGTGGGTCAATGAACAAATCATCTGATTGCTCAATACAGTCTGCCAAGGACTCCCTCCCTTGCCCTACTGCCTTATCCTAGTGATAATGACTATAGACACACATTACAGTACAAATGATTAAAAATGAACAAGGATTGTTAAAAAAAGAGAGGCAGAGGGAGCATGAGCATCTACAACCAAGCCTGAAAGAATGTACTGCACAGAGTATATACAAGCAAAAGAAGATAAAGCAAAAGACCAACTCAGGGCTTACAACTCTTATGAAAAGCCTCCAGTATATATGACAATAACAAAACTGGCAAATGTCACATGTTTATCTTTCATCCACCACCATTACAGGATGACGAAGGGTTTAAATTTCTATTTGTAAGTAAATATAGAGCTTTAAAGATCTATTTGGACATTCCAGGTATTTTAGAGAGCTGTGTAAAGTATAGTTATATGACAGTTCTGGGAAAACAATCGATTATTATAAGAACTGTCAGTCACTAATTCTATTGTAATAAATGCTTCCAGGGCCTCTGGAGGAAAAACTGCCTCACAACATCATAGAACCTCCACCATATTTTATATTTAGTATAAGGTTCATTTCATTATAGCCATCCTTCTTTTTATGCCAAACCCACGTTATGTTTACTGCCAAAAAGCTCCATTTTTGCTTCATCAGACCATTGAATTTGGTTCCAATCAAAGTTGTAGCAGTGTTTCGCAAACTGAAAACTAGGTGCTTACGTTTGTGGTTAACTGACAAAAAGTGCTTTTATTGGTATACCTTCCAAATACAGTGGTACCTCAAAACTCTAAATTAATCCGTGCGGAACTCCGGATCGAATCCTAAAAAGTTAGAGTTGTGGTCGAATTTTCCCCATAAGAAATAACAGAAAACCAAATAATTGGTTCCCAGCCCCAAAAAATTACACCTACATATGTTTTTTTAGCATTTAAACACAAAATGAACCAGATAAAACAAGAACAGCATATACTGTACTAAACACATCTAAGCACATTTATTAAAACATTTATTATTTGTAAAGTAAGAAAAAAAATTTATCCAAACAATGTGTAAAGTTAAAAAAAAACAATGTGTCCTGCCCCAATCGTCTGATCCTTCCATGTGCCATGCCCCCTCGTTAACCCTGTGTGGAATCCCCATGTGATCAGCTGTTTCTGGTTGTTGTCATCCTCTGTATTTCTCTAGGTAATTTTTTTTTCGAACTGGTTGGTTCGACTTTTGAATTCTAATGAGTTCGAGAACTGAGGTACCACTGTAATCTGTTCGTATGAAGGGGGTAGTTTTTTTCAGAGTCGTGGTAACCTCAAGATTTTACTTGGTCTTATAATTCACCAACAGTCATCCTTGGGGATTTTTTTTGCCTCTCTTATGATCCTCCTCACTGTACATGGGGGGAAAAAACTCGTAAATTTGGGTCCTCTTCCATGTCCAGTTGTTTACTTTTTTTTATTATTGCCCTAACAATAGAATTTTTTTTAAGGCGAATAGCAATTTTTAAATACCCATTCCCTGACTTATGAAGGTCAACACACTTCTCCCTCATCTGGTGGATGACTAAGGGAATTTGGGCTCTGTCACCTCATGTTCGTACCCCTGTTAACCAGGAAGTCATGGATTACACCTTGAAGGTTCCTATTCACTCCACTCAACTCAAAGATGTACAATTCACAGGGAAACATGCTTCAGTTACATAATGTTCACTATAATTTCCAGGGGTGCCAATAATCGTGACACAGGTGTTTTTGTTGAAGATAATTATTTCTTTATGAAGGATTTTTTTAAATCTATGTTAATTAATAAAAGGTTTGGACTTTTCTTAGTGTGACATGGAGCTACTTCACCGAAAGGTGGATTTTTTTTAAACCATTTTTACAAATCTTTACAAGAGGTGCCAATAATTGTGGAGGGCACTGTGTGTGTGTGTGTGTGTGTGTGTGTGTTTGTGTGTGTGTGTGTGTGTGTATAGACACACACACACACAAAGAATTTATCGTATCTATACACACACACACGCACACACAAAGAATTTATCGTAATCTGTATGCTATAGAATATAACACTGGTCTTTATAATTGATTCCAGGGATTATTTACTGAACACTTTAAATTTCTTTACTAAGGAACATATTAAATTAACCTGTTAAACAGGTCATACAGTTTATTCACTGTCTCACTCCATCTCGGAAATATTCCAAATCTAAACTTCCTACAGCAAAATACAAGTGTTTTCCAGGATGACACTGCTGAATATGTAGGGAGAAGGCACATGGTTGCACCACAGTGCAACTGAGGAAAACACAAAAAACATAGATACACAAGTCCCAACACTCAACTCAAATGTAACTATCTCAATATAAAAAAATAATAATATGAAAGGACTACCAAAAGCAAAGTGTATAAATCATATTTCCAAGCCACACAAACTACAAAAGAACCAAGAAGAATAGAAGAACAGCACAAGGGTAATTTTTGTACACTGTCCCCAAAAGAGCACATGTACAAGAATACAGTATTGTCATCATTAGTAATTATGGATTCCACAGTCAATGGTCTAGCAAAGCACCATGTATCATGTTAAAGGAAGAAAATGTTGATTATATTCATAGTAGTAAAATAACCCACAACAAACACGTGTCTATTGCATGGTTGAATGTTCAGATTGGAATGGAGCCGACTGTTTTGAAAATTATCAGCTTTAAACTTGAATTAGTGCTACTGGAAACTGAGCACAACTACAACCCAAATTCCGGAAAAGTTGGGACGTTCTTTAAAATTATATGAATAATATGAAAACTAAAATATTTTCAAACCACATGAGCCAATATTTTATTCACAACCGAACATTGATAACATAACAAATGTTTAAACTGAGAAATTTTACAATTTTATGCACAAAAGACATTTCAAATTTGATGCTTACAACAGGTCTCAAAACATTTAGGACAGGGGCATGTTTACCATGGTATAGCATCTCCTCTTCATTTCAAAACAGTTTGAAGACGTTTGGGCAAGAGTTTCTGGAGTTTTGATGTTGGTCCCATTCTTGATTCAATTTCCAGCTGATAAAGAGTTTGTGGTCATCTTTGACATATGTTTCATTTAATGATGATCTGGACTGTAGGCAGGCCCCGGACTCTTCTATGACGAAGCCATGCTGTTGTAATAGCTGCAGTATGTGGTTTTGCGTTGTCCTGCTGAAATACACAAGACCTTCCCAGAAATAGATGTCATCTGGAGTGAAGCATATGTTGCTTTAAAACCTTTATATACCTTTCAGCATTCATAGTTCCTTCCAAAACATGCCCATACCGTATGCACCTATGCACCTGAGGGAATAATTCTATAAGGCTCTAACTAAATTGAAACAAGAACGTACTGGCGCTGGCAGGGGTGGGTGATCCAATCAAGAC
>JABFEA020000036.1:11631399-11642865 GCA_019775915.2 Cyphomyrus plagiostoma | reverse complement strand
CCGTTGCTTCCGGGATAGGCTCCGGACCCCCCGCGACCCAATAGGATAAGCGGTTTGGATAATGGATGGATGGATATTAGGAGTTTTTTGTATGGGTTTTTTTCCATTTTTTTTCTTTTTCGGTTCATCTTTTCTTGTGCATTTTACGAGAGACACAAAAACTTAGGATGGTCTGTGAATAAATTACCAACCACTGAATTTTTTGTCGTCTCCTGCTGTTTTCTTGCCTGACCAAAAGTCTTGACATTTTACCCTTTTAACACTGCTATAATATTATAGTTTGTGTATATTCTTTAGGTCAGTGTTTCTCAACTGGTCTCTAGCCCAGCAGCGGACCACAAGCAGCCTCTAGTGGCTTGGCACTGTCACAAGGAAATGGAGTTGGTTTAGAATAGGCCACTGCACAAACACAAAACTGACACAACCTGGAAAAAATCCCTGGTCGGTGAAATTAACCAAGGGAATAGGGCTGGAAGATATACATGATATATTGACTTGTCCTCTTGTAAAACTTTTACAGTATGAAAATGAGAGACATCTATAAACCATCAATAAGAAACATTGCTTGGTAGCACGCACACATCGGCTTCACACTATTTTCTATAAAGCCTACTTCAGCACATCCCAAAGACCATCAATGAGGTTAAGGTCACAACTCTGTGGTGACCAAGTCATGCGTGAAAATGTTTCCTCATGCTCCCTGAATCACTCGTAGGCAATTTGAACCCAATGAATCTTGGCATTCTTGCCCTGGAATATGCCCATGCCAACAGGAAAGAAAAAAATTCATTGATGATGGATGGAGGTATAACCTGGCCATTCAGTAGATTCAGGTACTCAGCTGACTTTATTGCTGCATAATGTTGCTGAGCTGTAATAATGATCCAGTGTTTGGCTCTTGAGTATTTGCTGATATAAATTCAAATGGCGACTTTTTTTTGGCCAGGCAGTATATATTGTGCTGCATATTTGCATTCTGCGGCTGTTTCAACACTGCTGTATGTGCCTCAAATTGCCCCTCGGGGACAAATAAAGTTTTTATTGATTGATTGATTGATTCTTGTGTACTATAGTAAATATCCCAATATGTGTCTGACTTATTATTCTGTTTTTTTTTTTTAAGAATAAAACTACAAAAGTAATACTAGTTTAATTTCAACATTTATAAAATGCACTCTGGATGCTAATTAGTCATTATAAATTATAACATTATATGTGGGTTCAACAGAACTATATCACAACACAAGACAATGTCCTTCCCCCTGGTTTAAAATAATGTTCATAAATAAAGTAAAACACTGACTCCAAGTGGCCAAGAACAAAATGCATTACATTCTTTCTAACACGCAATAATTCATGAGAAATCTAGCAGTAATGAGACAAAAATAAATGCATTTTTGTTTGATCATAAAAATGTTTCATTATTCAGCCAAGAGGCATTCATCAGTTCATCTGAATTGTGGAAAATGACTGTTATTCAATCTAAAAAGTCACATAGTGGTATTAGAACTACAGTTCGTTCCACAGGCATCCCACACAGTTAAGATGAACTGGTGAAGCCTTACAAATGAGTGTTGAAAGGTTTGATCAAACAACTGTCAGCGCAGTTGTTCTTGAGACTTCTAACAGCTATACTATGACCTGGATGACAGATTGCCATTGTAGAGTGTATGCATTGATGTCACTTTCCCACCAGAACATGTCCCTTCAGACATACTGAGTGGAAAAATATGCTGCAAAATGGCTAATTTAAGTTGAGGAGACTGTGCTTAAATTAAAGGCAGTGGGACTTGACAAGGACCCATACACCTTACCAAAGGACTAGTAGACCATAAGACGTTGATATATCATCAGAAACAGGGTTTCCTGACATATTCTAGAGAAAATTGTTAGGTTAATTCTCTGTCTAGATTTGCTTTGTGAAGTAGCCCCTTAATAGGGAAAACTGGGTTTGTCTTGGATAGCTAACACTATCTAAGCATCCCACTCTGTTTGTAGAATAAAAGGCTCATCATCACGGATGTTCAATAAATGCTGACAAAACTTTACACAAGCCTTAAATTTAAATGAAAATGCAAAATATTTACTTAATGAGTAGTCAATGGAGTATAAAATTTTAGGTATGACTTCACCCAAAAATCTGACATAGATGACATGCACCTGCAAATCCACGATTCAGAGATCAGACTCCAGTTGTTTCTGTTTTGCTTCTATTTTCTTAGGTTTTTGGCAGTCCATCAAAAGATCAACACCTCTTTTCCATTTGACATGCGTTCTAGCGGCATTCAAACTGATAACACTGGCACTCAGTTTTGTGTATCCACAGTCATGTACTGTGACTGCATGTCCTTTATAGACAACCATTCTGTTCAGGCACTACAAAAAACCTGTAACTCTTTTTGGGAACTTTGAAAACCTACAGAAATTTCACATATAAATCAGAAATAGAAGACACTTGTTTTCAAGAAGCTCTGTCTAGGATTTGGTTTGGATTTTAGCCAGAAAGAATTAAATTGTGAACCTTCCCATATCAAGGTTAAACTGGGCTTGGGAAGAGTGCCTATAATAGAGCTGCACAATATTGCAAGAATTGCAAATATTGCAATATTGATAAAGCAAAGAAGGAGTCCAAAAATTACCCAAAATAAATTATAGCAAATTTTATATATAAAATTTTATCTAGTGATCAAAATCCATTGTTATTCTTTATCCACAAAATAAGCTAAATTGTGCTAATTATTCAAACATTTCAAAAACTACCACTATATGCAATGTCCCATTCACACCTCATGCAAAAACAGTGGCGGTAAACTTTAGATCTGTTTTTTAAAAACATATACTGGACAATCTTGAAAAGGAATAATCATTCTGCCTCGTGCCCGTTGCCTCCGGGATAGGCTCCGGACCCCCCGCGACCCAGTAGGATAAGCGGTTTGGAAAATGGATGGATGGATGGATGGAATAATCATTAAAATCTGTCTAAGACTTTTTGAGTCACTTTGTTAACGGTAAGGCACCTGCAGCAACAGGAGACATGTCCCAAAACCACATGTATTATATATTACATGTGTCAGGGGAATACAGTTTTACCACCCAAGCCTAATCTCAACTCAGCTGACTATTACAGTCTTTGTGATATGACAATTGTATGTTCGTAACATGTAATGTCGATATTATCGTGCATTGCGCAGGCCTGAAGGAAAACTTGTATGTTCCTGGCTCAGATACTCCATGACTCATTCTTTTAACATCAAGCCAACACATATCCACTGACAAGCATGCTTTCAACATTACAGTAAAGTGGGTACTCACGAGAGGCGGGAATGTTGAGGGAAGATGAAGGGTCCATGTGAGACACGATCCACAAAGTTGAGTGGGATCCTTTCAATCTGCTCACAGTTGAACATCAAAAAGTCATACTTGCAAATGAGCAGACAGTTTTCTGTTATGATAACCAGACGCTCCAATTCATTGTTCCAGTGGTCAATCCTGCCAAAAACAAGGTATATATTGTTAGTTACGGTCATGATAACCGAAACACTATTCTCTCAGAATAGACTGATCAATATGGTTCACTCAGAAAGCTGTGAATTCATCTCCATCTCGAATTCATCTCAGTGAATTTTTGACAATTCTATGCTTACAGTTTTGTGGAAACAGAATGGAGAAGGCACTTTTATGTTACAGGATGACTGTGCTCCAGTCCACAAAGCAAGGTCCATAAACACATGGTTGGATGAGTGTGGTGTGAAAGAGCTTATCTGGCAAAGATCCCTGACCTCAACCCCATTGGAGACCTTTGGTATGAACTGGAATGAAGATTGTGAGCCAAGCCATCATGTCTGACATCAGTGCCTGACATCACAAAGAGCTCTTCTGGATGAAGGGGCAAAATTTCCTACAGACATACGCCAAAATCTTTTGGAAACGCTTCCCTGGAGAGGTGCAGCTGTTACAGCTGAAAAGGAGGCACTAACTCCGTATTGTTACCTAGGATGGGATGTTTCCTGTAGGTGTAATAACCAGGGGCCTCATGTATAATGACATCTGTAGAATTCACAGTAAAACATGGTGTACGGACAAAACTAGGAATGTGCGTAAGCAAGAAAAAATCCAGATGCATAAAACTTTGTGTAAGCACAGATCTACACACATTCCCTTTATAAATCCCAATGAGCCTCAAATGTTACGTACGTGAACGAGCCCACAACCACTCCCCCGACCCGCCCATAATTATGTATATTTACATATGTAAATCTAAAATACCCACTTTGTTTTACGTTTTTCTTAAACAACAATGGATAAACCACATGGGAAGTATTTCAGCGAGTGCGAAGTGGAGGTCATGTTAACAAAAATCGAGAAAATAAAAGTGATATTATTTGGTGGTTTAAGTAGTGGCATCAGAAATAAAAGAAAGTTGACGAAGTGGCACAGCATGACGGAGTCAGTTAAAAGTGTTGGTTCCGAAATTCGCATGGTAGCCAAAATTAAAAACAAGTGGTCGGACATTAAAATCAACATGAAAAAACGAGCAGCCGCTCACCGTAAGTGTCTTGACAGCACAGGGGGAGGCAGCGGAATTCCCGGTCTCATACCCTTTGAGCAACGAGTTGCTGCAATGATCGGAGACACTTTTATTGTGGGAGGGGGACGGTGATGTCAGCGCGGGTGAGTTTTTCTTGTACCATACTTGTTTGAATTACTTGAGTAACACGTAGGGTGCAGATGTGGTGTTACTTTCATTTATTTTTACAGACAATAGTACAAGAGGTGCCCCCAGTGCCGAGGACGACACAGTCGGTGATGGTGCTGCTGTGCCAAGCACATCTTTGGGCACTGGCTGCACACATTCCTGTGCCTCAGAAACCGGGGGGCGACCATCCGGCCGTGTGCTGACTGAAGCTGTGCTGCAGTCACAAAAAGATATGGTGATTGCTGTAAGATGTTGCCAGTGAATTAAAACATCTAAATGATACACTGTGTGATACTGAAGTTGTAACGCTGTTCCATTTGGTGGAAAATTTGGGGGCTCAGGGTCAGGTTCATCTTGCCTAAGTTCTTTAGATACTCGCAAGCCACAATTTTGTTCCAGATTACGCAACACGCTACATGCATGTACAATGCAACACACTTTATGCAGACTGCATGTATAGGAGCATCCCACTAGTCTTCTCTAAGCAGCGCTAACAGCCTTAAAGTTGCCCTACAGTGCGCTCCACAACCACCGAGCCCAAGAATGGAGGGCAACATTATAATGTCGCTCATGTTCATTCCGTGGGTTTGCGAGTGGCGTGAGAAGCCACGACTTCAGGGGGGTACACACTGTCCTCTAAGGAATTGTTAAATAGTTAAATCAAACAAAGCTTACAGTACTGGGCCAAATTATAAAATGGGAAAAAATCTTCTTACAGAGCACCCACCCGGCCGGGGGGTCATACATATACATAATACCTATTTGTAACATTATTATTATTGATATTGTTGTTATTATAATTTTGTTGTTTGATGTCCTTGTAATGAGTGTTTCACAGTACTAGGACGGGTGAGTTTGGAGCGGCCACACTCTTTGCTCTTGAATTTGATGTAAAATAAAGTTGTCCTCCGAATAGGGGACGGTGGTGGTGGGCAATTAAAAAAATATATATATGCAGGGGCATCATAAGCATTTTGAATAGGGGGGACACACTGGTGTAAAACTAATGTTTTATGTTAAATGTGGGGAGATCCAAATGAATAATTAGGAAATGTGAGGGGGACACATCCTTCTCAAATTTAAGGGCAGCGATGCCCATGCATTAATGAGATGTTCGAGTCACACATATTTTATACATTAACCCTCTGGCGATGATGCATAACTTTCTCGTGTATTTCAGTTCATATCTCGACTGAAATCTTATTATAGAAACATAAAAAAGATGTTGACTAAACCCGTAATCTGCCTTCTTTTCAAAATGTCTATTGATGGCAGGGCCGGTTTTAACACAGGTGCAATCAGTGCAATGCACCGTGGGCCCCTGCAGCGATGGGCCCCTGTTTGGGCACTGCAATTTTTATTGGTAATTTTTCACTAGAGAAATCACAATGACAGCTACCGTTTTAATTTATGTTCTGGATTACTTATTTTAACTTACTCTGCCACTGCTTACTTGCAACCCCAGTGCTCACAACGCCAAGTTAACATTTATCTTACCTGCGATGAATGAGGTGTTTTATCCACATTTTTTCTATAATAATTCCGAATCAGTCTTTCCTGTATCCTCCCATTTATGCGCATTTCCCAAAATGTCGATGATCGCACATAAAACAGTTAAGTTAAAGACCTTATTCCTGGTATCAACAATGCGAACATTCTGAGTTTTGACTCCTCACGATTGCACACATTAATACTCCAAAAAATGACAAGTAGGGAGGCTAAGTATCTGTTTTACACAGAGTAGCTTCATTTTAATGTTATTTAGTGCAGCAGAAAAATGCGCCAGGAGCAATCATGGGCAGGTGCTTTTCCTTCAAGTTGCTTTTTTGGCTATTGAGAACGAAGTTGTCGGGCAGTTGGAATTAGATCAGTTTGTTGATGACTTTCTTGCACATAAATCAAGACGTGGACTCTGGGCACCGTTGTAGTTAGGACTACAGTTACTGTTAGTATATTACCAATACTACTTTCAGTAGCTAAAATGTCTTTGCTAATTGCTAATGCTTTTGCTAGTTTTCAGTGATAAGAATGACGAATGAACATTTTTTTCTTTATTTATTCAATATAATTAGGCCTACATTGAATAACATGCATTAAAACTAGTCTTTAACCATTAATCTGATTCTAAATTCTTATCGAAATAATAAAGAGAATATAGTTTATTCAATTATATGTTTATTTTTATTTATTACAATTTTGCTTTATTACAATTTATTTTATTAATTACAATTTATGCTTATTTCACCGTTTCAATACGGTGAACGCAAAGACAACAGCTTGCGCTGAAAACAAGACAATGACTCAATGAGCATGAATGAACATGGCCGAAAATATTTTAGGTTCACGAATCATAATCACATATTAAATTAAAGCCATCATTCGCTGTCATTGTCAATGAGGGGATCGCAATTCAGGCCTAAAATGAGGGATATTTAATATAAATTAATCAACAGCAACCCTGTGATTAATCTGATTAAAAAATTTTATTGTTTGACAGCACTCATAAAAACGAAACTTGGCGTACTGCTACACACATTCTCGTGGCAGTTCCAGACATGGCGTACGCACATTTCTGCTCGGTTTTGTAAATGGACGGCACTCAGTGACAGGTCATTGCTACTGTGGTTTCCATTTTTAAACTCACAATCATGACACTGACTTTATCAAATACACAGACATTAACTGTATGTTGTTTACAAATAAACGGCAAGAGCTTTTAATCAATTTGAAACAATAAAATGGTGCAGAAAATGACCAAACTCTTACAACTACCATGGCAGCTCTTGCATTATTGGAAGACATAGCTTATGGAAAAATTAGAAGAAAGCGCGTATTCAGGGATCATAGGGTATACTGAATTCCTGGCCCGTGATGATGACTGGCTTATAAATTGATTGAGATATCTAAGAGCAATCCTTTTGGAGCTGTATGCTAAACTGGGGCCAGCAGACGATGAGGAATTGGCTACCTGTTCCTTTACAAGTTCTGTCCACTTACGGGTTCTTAGCCACAGGTGCTTTTCAGCAATAACTTGCCAACCGATCGGATATTTCTCAGTCAACACTGAGTCGCGCCATGCCAGCTGTATGGGACGGCATAATCTGCTTGTCACCCAGATATATAAAATTTCCTTACACTGTGGTTGAACAGGCAAATATTAAAGCGCAATTTGCAGCGATGTTCGGTTTTCCCAATGTAGTCGAGCTATCGACCTCGTGCGCACTACTATAAAATCACCGACAGAGAACAAATTTGCTTATGCTTATGTAAATAGAAAGCACTTTTACTCTATTAATGCACTGGGGGCACCTCTTGTACTATTGTCTGTAAGAATAAAAAAACAGAATAAACGAAAGCATCTACGCCCTGCGTATTACTGCATTCATAAACATGCAAGTAATTCAAACAAGTATGGTATGAGAAAAACTCACCCGCGCTAACATCGGCATACCCCTCACCCGATAAAAGTGTGTTCCCAATCATCACAGCAACTAATTGCTCGAAGGGTGTGAGACCAGGAATTCCAAGACCAGGATTTCCACAGGGAATTCCGCCTGTGCTGTCAAGACTCTTAGGGTGAGCGGCCGCGTGTTTTTTCATGTCCGACTACTTCTTTTTAATATCGGCCACTGTGCGAATTTCGAAACAAACACGTATAACTGACTCCATGCCACTTCGTCAACTTTCATTTATTGTTGATGCCACTTATACCACCAAATAATATCACTTTTCTTTTCTCAATTTCTGTTAACATGACCTCCACTTCACAGTCCCTGAAATACTTCATTTTCCCACATGGTTTGTCCATTGTTGTTTAAGAAAAACAGAACAAAGCAGGCATTTACACAGATTTACATATGCAAATATACATAATTATGGGCGGGTCAGGGGGTGGCTGTGGGTTCGTTCACGTACGTAAAAATTTCATGCTCATTGGGATTTATAAAGAGAATGTGCATATATCTGTGCTTACACAAAGTTTTATGCATCTGGATTTTTTCTTGCTTACGCACATTCCAAGTTTTGTCCATGCATCATGTTTTAGTGTGAATTCTACGCACATTGTTATACATGAGGCCCCAGGTCTGTTTAATTTAGGCTTACAATTCCGTGGCTTACAAATCCTTGACAGTACTCCATTCAAAACTGAACCAGCTATACTGACTTATGCTGTATATAGGCAATATAAATAGATTCACATAAATATTTTACATAAATATATATGTTTTTTTTTTTGTTTTTTTTGACAGTGTGTATTTTTCCTGCTTTATGATTAAATAGGAGTTTCAGTGTATTACTACATTGCATCTGGAGGCAAAATTCATGCTGCCTGACAAGTTTTCATGGAGACTGCTCTCCATCTTCAGTGGATACAGGCCATAATGGATCGCCTACACAAGGTGTTCAATAGAGGAAACTCTTACCATAATACAGAATGAATTCATATATATTACAATTGTACTGATTTTGCCAAATACTTCATCAGGGAGAGGTTCCACTTGTTGGAGTATATGGGAGAATGTGGCCTTTTTGTAGAATATACTCTAAGTAAAATGTCCTGGTTTTGGTTATTTGTTGAATAACATCAAGGAAGTGATGTTACAGTTATTTCCTTAGCAACAGAAATTGTTTAGTAATTAACCACTCTTATTGGTCACATCTTTTTTGCTTATAATTTTCACAGGATGTGGAAGGAGTTGGGAAAGTACTTGACTTCCCCCAACATTTCATGAATATCTACATAATCAAGAAGGAGGGTGC
This sequence comes from Cyphomyrus plagiostoma, assembly GCA_019775915.2. Classification (NCBI taxonomy): domain Eukaryota; kingdom Metazoa; phylum Chordata; class Actinopteri; order Osteoglossiformes; family Mormyridae; genus Cyphomyrus; species Cyphomyrus plagiostoma. The sequence continues at coordinate 11,633,408 of JABFEA020000036.1, read as the reverse complement.
ATCAGAGGGTCACAGTTACCAAGATATTGGTATAATCCTTGAAGGTCAAGAGGTATCACAAATGCCCCACAGGTGTGTGCTGCTATTCTAGGGTTCATTTATGCCCTTAATCTGCAGTACCAAAAAACAATGAAATATACTTTTGAAGCTTTCCGAAAAAAATCCTGGAAATTGATGGGTCAAAACTTTCCTCAAAAGTGGTCTCTAAAAACAGTTGTTGGTTTAAGAACCTCATATGAGATGCATGGAGTGGTCTAAGAAGCATCAGATATATAGGATGTCTTGATGTCTTGAAATTGATAAAGAGCAGTGACCTTCTTAGTTTTTCTGTATGGGATATTTGAGATAAAATGCAGCATGTCACATTTCAGTTCGTTTCCAAATGTGTGTAAATGTTTCATGCATTATTTTAAGTGGTACTGTGACTAGACTGAAGGGATGTTTCTAGGAAAAGCTGCTGACGTAAGACTTTGCTTCTTTATTAGTGTATCTGGTCATTGGGAAGCCTATTAATCTTTTTGTTTTTATTCTGCTTTTTAAATTAAGTATGCTTTGAATGTTGGAAAAAGAGGAACCGAATGAAATCGTGGTTCCGTATGAAGTAGTGTTCTCAGAAGAGTGCCAGTCAGAGCACTGGGATTACAGTTGAGGTGGCCTTAAGTTCTGAAATAAACCAATAAAGGGAATAACAACTGAACATTCTGGAAAAGGTAACTGAATTATGGCAGTTTCAAGTATGTACACAAGATGGCACCAAAGGATCACAAATAAACTATATAATAAATTGGAGGCGCTCCTTAAACTTGATTAATAGCAGTAACAAACTTATAATTCCCACATACAAATGCCGACACACGACAAATTGCTACATCAACATAACAGGGTTTGTAAATCCAAAAAGCTGCCATATAAGCAATCTGGTAAAACTACACCAACACTATGCATACAGAAATAAATCAACTACATTGAAAGTATAGAGAACATTACTTACTGAACATCATACACGCACACCCGGAATACAGGAAAATGAAACTACCAAAAGGGGGGACATAACACAATAACTATAAAATGTGTCTCTCTGGAGCGCAGGCGAACTTCTGGAAGTCTTGCTCTCTGGAGGCTGCGGCCAGGCAAGCAGTTTGCCGTAAACGATTCAGCGCTGCCGCAGACTGACGTAACTCCCAATTCCACTTCCATCTTAACAATAGTTTTTATTTCCATACAAGCAAACGCAACGGGAACACTACGCATTCTATTCCAAATCTAAACAAGAACAAAACATTTGTGTTATTCCTTTACAGAAAGTAAAGGAAAGGAAATATTCGGCTGTTCAAAAAAATAGCAGTGCCCACATTCTTCTTTACAAACTCAAAGATTCACTGTATGAACTGAAAAATGTTTTAAGATTTCGCTTTCCGTTGAATCATTGAACTAATATTTAATTGTATAACCACTTTTTCTAAGAAATGCTGCACATCTGTGTTGTATGGAGTCGCCAAACTTCTGCCACCTGTGAACAGGTATTCTAGCCCAGGATGATTGGACTACATTTCTTGGTTTTGCCTCAGAAACAGCATTTTTGATGTCACCCCACAGGTTTTCTATTGGATTAAGGTCCGGGGATTGGGCTAGCCACTCCATAACGTCAATCTTGATGGTCTGGAACCAAGATGTTGCTCATGTGTTCAGTGTCGTTTTCTTGTTGAAACACCCATTTCAAGAGCAGTTCCTCCTCAGCATAAGGCAACAAGACCTCTTCAAGTATTTTGAGGTATTCAAACTGATCCGTGTGATAAATAGGCCCTTCCACTGTAGTATGAGAAACATCTCCATATCATGATGCTTGCGCCACCATGCTTCACTGTCTTCTCAGTGCACTGTGGATTGACTTTAGTGATTGGGGGTCATTTGACAAACTGTCTGCGGCCACTAGACCCAAAAAGAACAATCTTGCTTCCTTCCATCAGTTCATAAAATGTTGCGGCATTTCTCTTTAGACCAGTCAATGT
>JABFEA020000036.1:11565907-11579817 GCA_019775915.2 Cyphomyrus plagiostoma | reverse complement strand
TCTTTTTATGGAGGATACTTACACATGATCTGACCCTTTTCCTTGAGGACAATGAACACCAATATCTTGTGCTGTTTTCTTTGGCGAAATGTTACCCTGGGTTGTATCTTTACTTATGTGACATCCAGGGGGGCTCGCTCTTGGGGGCATGTTGTAGCTCCAGCCCATATCTGACACACCTCCGGCTTTATAGCCCACTCCCATGTAACTGGGATTACTTACATTGATGGGTATAGGTGGCCTGAACAGAGAGACATATGTAATATCACTTCCATCTCATTGACTGCACAGAGAATGTGTGACTCCACTGAGACTGCAAAAATAAACTCACTTGTTAGTGTGGTCATTTCCTCTGTTCTTTGGAACTCCAGAGTCATCCCTCTCAACCTTGACAAAATCTATCAAAACAGTGAAGTTCCTTAGTACTATCCAGACAAGCCTTGGGTTTGTTCTTCTTTTTGACAAACAGTACTTTGGCAAATAAAGTAAAGGAAATATAGTTTCCAACAAGTCAGTGTTTTTTAGATCTTTATCACACAATATAATTAATTGAATCAAAATGTGACACGGGCTGAAAAGTTTTCATTTTAATGCTTTCTTATGTAGATAGCTTTGCAGCCACCATTTCGAGTAGGCTAGCCTTTTTTACCATTGCTCTTTTAATCCTATAACACTATGATACATTTAACTCTTAGTTGGGTTCTTTATTGTAATGGAAAAACCCCTTTTTCAAGGGATGGGGGGAAGTTATGCTTACCATACAGTTTTTCAGTCTGCTTGCCACCGGAGGTCCGCAGCTGGATAACTCCAGTTAGTTCTCCAGTCTTCTCTCCATGGTGTGTTAAGGCAATGCTAAACTCTACATTAGAGGTCTGTGCTTCACGCAAGGCCACACAGCCTTCCCCTGTGCAAATGACAAATGGGACTCCATTTACATCTACTATCGTCTAGTAATGGTGCTCTTATTATGACTGTGGAAGTAAGTAATTAAATCTCCAAAAAACCTAGTACAGTTTGCAGCAAGATTCAGGGAATGTGAAAACTGTATATTCCAGGATGACAACAAATCACTCTTAAATATGCACTTTTATGAAGACAAAAGTAGCCATTGCAATATACAGATATATACAGTTGGAATATACAGATCCAACATGCATAAAATTATTTTACTGTGGTCCAACAAGACATACTGTACCTCTTCCAAGTTGATAAGGTTTAAAGCAATTCTTCTGATTTTATTGCTAATGCTAAGCGAAATCACTTTGCAACCAATCGAATATACAGCCATCCATTTTCCACCCATTTATCCTGTCCAGAGTGGGAGGGCTAGAAAGTACCCCAGATATAAAATGGCAGGTGCACAGCATGGATGGGGTGCTATTCCATCCCATGGCACACACATGCACATAACTACACACTATGGGCAGATGCCAGTTTATCCACCTATGGGTCTGTGGATCCAGAAGGAAACCAAAAAGTTCAGCACAAGGAGAATATGCAAAACTCCACAGACCCCATCCCTAGCCATGAAAGTGTGAGACAACTGTGTGACTCAATCTTTATCATAAAATCAGGAGAATCATGCCTCTGCATGATATGGCTGTTGCATGCCTTCACACATTATATTTTAGCTGTTGTATACTGTACAGCTTCATGAGTTACTACCAGGCTCAACCGAGGTTTCCCTACACTTGATTGTTATAGATATTAGAGGGTTCTTAGCTCATATGCCCTCACTTGCCACATTAATATGGTGTTTTTTTGGGGGAAAAAAAAAACTAAGAGAATATGGTTGCAATTTTTTATGTATTATAAAATAAAGTAGCTCATATTTAACAGTACAAACGTACAATTAAAATAGTGAACAGAGGATGGGTCCAAGCTGTTACAGATTTTTGGAGGAGTCAGTCACTTTAATAGTAGAAAACACGTCAGCTATGGTATACCAATTTTTCCTCTCAAGTCTTCTTTTTGTAAAGGGTACCAATTGTGATAATGTGGGCTTCATACTATAATCAACAAACATGCAATTAGATAAATTTCCCAGTTATTGTGTGCCCTCCAATGGACTGACGTCCCACCCAAGTTACCAGGACCCTGTAGTGGACAAAAAGTATGGAATGTGGATGGAAAGACTAATAACTGCCCTTCAATTGTCCACAATAAACCACAGACCATATCCAAATACCATTGAACGTTTTTCATTTGATTGCATGAAGACTGAGTGAGTTTGGGTTTCCAGTATTGTATGGTGATGAGGAAGCCTGATGTTACCCATAAAAAAATAATAATAAAAAAATAAGTGAATTTTAGAAATTTGCTTTTCAGCCATACACAGTGGGGTACCTGTTGCCTTGTGGTCACATTCATTTCTCACATTGTCTTACCATAGGATTCTTCACAGTCAGTTGATTTAATGCTGATCAGGATGTGCTGATCGAGGAGATACTCTGGGTCCGAAATGATTGGTTTAAGCTAGATATATAAAATGAAGAAGAATTACATTCAACACATGCTCTCAGTCATTACGTTCTGTTTATAATGAACCAATTTTCATTGTAGTACTTATACTGATTGTTGAAATGAGAGCTATATATTTTTTCAGTTACCTCAATATGTGATCCAAACCGAACCTTTAATGATCCCTCACTATGCTCAAGATTTTCTCCCTCAGGACTTTTTACAAAATCTGAAAATCACATGAAATTGAATATTAACATTTCAAAATGATTATGATGCATTATTAGTGCCAGATTGATTTCTAATAACAAAAGCCCATACACTAACTCATGGAATAACACAGCATTGTTGTGAATGGCAGCAGGTAGTGTATCGTAATATGTAATCTGAAGAGTGCCCCTAGGGGCCTGGAAGTCCTTAGATCTGCCATAGTGGGCATCCCTTTGAAATTCTGAGAAATCGACAAGGAATTAGTTTCCCAGATTCCTTTTGGAAAAGTGTCAGCTACACAACACTGTAATATTATAATATCAATTTATTTAATAACTATACCTATTGATTTTTTTTCAACTATTTTTTACATTTACCTAAATGTCCTTGTAGGTCATTAAGATTTAAGGTTTTTCTGTAAATATTAGATAAAGCAGTTGTCTACATGACTTGCAAATGAGCATTGAGGTACAGCTGTTTATTGCTCACTCTCTAGACAGCTGGAGTGGTACTCAATAAAGAACTTGGTGTTAGATTTGGTCCTCAGGATGGCAATGCAGTTCATGAATTTAATTCCCCCCTCAGAAGCACTGCTGGGATCTGCAATGAATGGAAGAAATTGTGTGGCCATAGATAAATGAAATTAGCATCAGCTATTACTGACCTTACCACACTGCCAGAACGACCTCTTGCCTATATACCTATATAATTTCAAAAACATGTAACCAAGATAATGTGCTTATTTTACCTGCAGTATCAAGCAGGGATGCTTAATGCAGTAGAATAACAGTTCACTTCCTGCTTCAAAGATTTATTGTTATATATTACCATAATACCATATTTTATGCTAATATGTCCATCCATCCATCCATTTTCTGAAACGCTTATCCCATTTAACGTCACGGAGGGTCAGGAGCCTGTCCCAGAGGCTACAGGGGCAATGCAGGGAACAACCCAGGATGGGGTGCCAACCCATCGCAGGGTATGCTAAAAAATAATCTTTAATGACATGGAAAAAATACTGTAAGACATACCATTTTTTGAGACAAATTGTGATGTCACTCCCACTTGAAATGTTGCAAACACAGGAGAATGGTCGCTTGTCATGATGTCATTGGTGCACCCTGAAGATTAAAGCACAAGAACAAAACAATAGTGTTAGCAACTGCTGACAGGTTTGCAGATATGCTGTGGTTAGAATTAAGAGTAAGTATAGTAAAGTCAGTACAGGAAGTATAGTGCCCTACCATAAGACTGGCACACCACATGAACAAGGGGGTAGGACTTGCGCAGCACCCGGTCACACCATGAAGGTAGGTTATATTTAGTCTGCCAAGAGTGATTCACAATTATATAGCTTTACTTTCATGCATGCCATACTCTTTCCTTCCTTAATTTTATTATGCTACACAAATAATTGCAACATACTTGCATATGTTTTATCAGCATTGCTAAATATTCAGGGTAAAATCTGATACATGATTGTAAGGAACCAATGGCAAAAAATAAAGAAAAGAGGAGTATTGATCCTGTTGCAAATGACCACAGGACATTAAGGAATGACTACTCTGCCAAGTTTACAAAAAAATGGTAAATGAACCCAAGCTGTGTAGCAGGCTGGGTTCACACAAACTGATGTATTCATGTGAAGCAAAATGTTTGCTGATTTTAACACCGAAGAACATCTGGAAAAACCTACCCCTGTGGCTTTGGCCTTTGTATAGGCGTATTTTTCACGCGTGTCCCTCTCAAAACGATATGTGGGTGCGAATGTAATCTCCTCTTCCTCTGATGCAATAAAACAAAGAATATAATAGTGTGAAGAATTTATCATTAACATTTCCAAAACAGAACACACAAAACACTTTGTTTTGATTTGGTTGGTTTGGCAAAAAGCAATTATATGTGCAGAGTCAGACACATTTTAATATATTTTTAAAATAGTTTTTATGTTAAATCTGGTATCTGGAGAAAGGTGACTTTCGGGATATTTCTCATATCAATTAATACATTTCTTTAAAAATACATTAATGTCTATCTTTTGTTTTAATTCTAAATATGTTTTTGAAGAACCTCCATTGGCATTTACAACCTATATTACCTTGTAATATAAAGTATGCATACTATTCACATTATCAGCATTGAATTCGCAGTTCAGCGATAATAAAACAGCAATGAAATTTCTGCATTGTTCAGGCCTCTGTAAAAGGTGTATTAGTATACCATAGTCTATGAAGACCTTCTCCTCTTGTCTTTCCTGGGTGAGCTGATCATTCATAAGGAGATCCTGGTATTGCTGCTGCTTGATCTTACTCACAATATTTTCTGCTTCCTGCTCAGGAGAGAACAAGTATAATTCTATGACATCTAATACCCCCATGATAAACAGCACTGGGGAAGTTACTCACAAAAGTACTCCATTAAAGACAAAGGTGGACAGTTCAAGTCTGGAAAGTACAAATCCAGACCAAGGTATTGATTCAAGTGACCAGTGGAGCACTCTGTGACTGTGACTATTTATGCTCAACTGGATGGTTGAAATAAAACTTGGTCTGGATTTGTACTTTCTGGACCTGAACTTTTCACCTCTGTCATTAATGGAGTACTTTTGTGAGTCATTTCCCTAACACCAATCATAAATGTATATATGTCGGCTTGTCAAACAGCAGTTTCACTTACAAGAAAATGGGATGAGGTTTGTTCAATCAAACTATCAAAATTACCAATAGCTGCTGCTCCATTTGTTTGGAGAACTCCTTCATGATCATATAGACTTATTGAGAAATTCATTTATAAATGGCGCACATAGAAGACAAAACGTGTTGTGGAACAATCTAGTAGGAATGTAAATGTTTAAATACACACATTTTAAATGTGATGTTTTATTTACTTACACTTGATGGCAACTCAATTCGATAATTGAGATCGCCCAGCCAAAAGAGGTGAGTGAATCGATGTGTAATATCGAATGGATTTAGTTTCTTATCACCAAGGTTCAGGAAGCGTAGAATGTTGATATAATTCTGGTTTCGTCTGGCAGTAACACAAAGTGAAATATTTAGTGAATTACTTAATTTGCTATAAAATCATCAGTATTTTTTTGCATAGAAAATGAAACAGGCGGCACCATTCCATGACAGCTATTAATTTGAGACCCATAACATTAGCAATAAGGTTATTAAATATTACTACATATAGCGAATTCAAAAATGGACAGCACATGCGTATGCACACCAAATAACTTACAAATAATGAACTTCATAATGCAAGGTCATGTGGAATTATAAGATTCGAGTGTGCAACTGTGCCTGTATATAATTACAGATAACATCTCTTGTGAAGTGTTCATGGCTATAGCTACAGATAATTACAGCTTTATGTAATATCCATAAGTCATTGGGCTTTAATAAGGCAACAGTATCCTTGCTGCATACCGTAGCTTCTTTTCGCTGCCAGAAGTCAGGTGACTGTTGACAAATCCAAAGGAGGTGTCATTGAACATAAAGGACACACCAACAGCTCCTTTATTACCTGAAACATGAAATGAACATTAGGCTGCTGAAAAAAAATCTGTGTTTATAAATAAAGATAAATCTCATTATCTTGTTAGCCAAACCGTGATATAATGCAAGAGTGAAGCAGATTGATTCAAGAACTACACGGCAGCACAAGCAATGGTTCAAATCAGTCACTCTAATTAAAAACAGACTAGATTCATCAAAATAAGTTTTGTAATTGAACACATTTACAAAGGAGTTACAGGATTTAATGCTGTGAATAACGGCAAAATGAGAGCATGTATGATGGTCTGCTGTTTATGACTGGATGCTGATATTTAAAGGCTGACTTTTTGTCACATGAGTTTGGTGAATTTTTAATAAATCTGAGATACAGCAGATAAATAAAGCACTTTGCATTTGAGAAAAATACCTACTAAAACTTTTCATTACTCTCCACAAGCAGCTGTTTTTCATAGTACTTTCTTTAAAAGAAAGTATTTGACTAACCAAGGGCATTGGCAATCCCTGTCTTGACACTGTCTGAGAAAACGTGCGAGATGCGATTTTCATGCTCAGGCTTTGCAAGCACAACAATTCGGATGTTCCATAGTGTATGAATGGATACCTGTAAAAGGACAAAGGGACACAGTTTGTATGCTGTTAAATCTTTAGCATTTAATAAATGTATATTGACTCTGATAAACATGAAAGAATTCAGAAAAAAAATAATAGAATAAGCAACTGTTTTAGAGTCTTACTTGTTTGAAGGAAATATTGGTGATGTCCCTCAGAGTGCTTTTCAGAGTATCAACCCACTCCTTCTCACCCAGGGGGTCCTCCTGACTCCCAATAACATAAATATCATGGGGAATGTGACATGCTGTGTCATCCTGAGTTTTTCCCTGGCCCTTCGACTGGAACCAGGAATTTAGTTTTGGTGGAGGACTAGCATTCCCTATGACAGAAAAAACAATCAGCAATATAATAAATTAAAATAATATTACTTCTTATTTGTGCCTAGGTTTTCTTCCTCTTGGCTTGCTTAAGCACAGATAATACAGTTGCATACTTTAGGGGGATCTGGAATGCATGTTCAATTTTACAATAAAAAAGAAGGATCTCAATTCTGAATTATAATAATAATTTTGGGATTTTTTACAACATTAGAACATAAAAAATTTACAAATGAGAGGAGGCCATTCATCCCATCAAGCTCATTTGGGGAGATGTTAACTAATCGCTCAGAGTTAACCTTATATCTTAAGTCTTAAAATCTTATCTAGCTCCGATTTAAAAGACCGCAGGGTTTTAGCTTGCGCTACAGTAACAGGAAGTCTATTCCATACTCTAACTACATGCTGTGTAAAGAACTCCTTTCTCAAACTCATTTGAAAATGTCCTCCTGCTAATTTCCACTTATGGTTATGAGTTCTAGTATTTAAACTAATATTGAAATAGCCATTTGGCTGAACAGAATCTAGACCTGCTAGAATCTTATATACCTGCATCATGTCCCCCCTTAATCTCCTTTCCTTGATGCTAACCTCCTTCAGCTCAACTAACCTCTTCTCATAAGACATTCCTCTAAGACCAGGAATTATTATTTTAGCCCTACGATGCACCCTTTCCAAAGCAGCAACGTCCTTTTTAAGGTATGGTGACCAAACCTGCACACAATATTATAGCTGGGGTCTTACCAAGGAGTTGTATAATCATGGCCTTTTTTTACTGCTTCCCCACACTGGTGAGAGTGGGACATGGAAGCATCAACATACACACCGAGATCTTTCTCATAATCAGCCGCCTTTATTTCTGTGGAACCCATAAATTATCCGTACTTTATATTTCGGTTCCCTGTGTGGATTACTTTACATTTATCTATGTAAAATTTCATCTGCCAGCTATCAGCCCAGTTGCTAATTAATCAAGATCCCTGTAGTTTTTGTGCTTCTACTTCAGTATCTGCTACACCATCCACCTTGGTGTCATCTGCAAGTTTAACCAATTTACTGTATGTATTGGTGTCAATATCATTAATGTAAATTAGGAACAACAGTGGTTCTAATATTGAACTCTGCGGTACCCCACTATGAATGCAGGCCCACTGTAACATTGTGCCTCTAGTAACTACTCACTGCTTCCTTTCTCTTAACCAGTTTTTGATCCAAACTGCTACAATTCCTAAAATCCCTGCAGCTTTGAGTTTAAGCAAGAGCCATTTGTGGGGGACAACATCAAAAGCCTTCTGGATCTCTAATATCCCTCATCTCCAGAGGTGGAAATTTCAAGTCCAGAAAGTACAAATCCAGACCAAGATTTTGTTTCAACCAACCAGCTGAGTACTCTGTTACTGTGACTGTTTATGCTCAACAGGTTGGTTGAAAGTAAATCATGGTCTGTATTTTTACTTTCTGGACCTGAAATTGCCATCTCTGCTCATCTCTTTTAAAACTATAGGTAAGATGCCATCAGGGCCCTGAGATTTTTTTATTTTGAGTTTATCTAGGCTTGTACCACATCAGTCTCAGTTATACATATATTGGTCATAGATGACGCTATATTTGTACTAAATGGCGGTATGTTACTCATGCTCTCTACTGTGAACACCCGTGTAAAATAATCATTAAATACTATATCAATTTCATTTTTGGCCCTTACTATTGTGCAAATTAGTATTTTCAGCTTTTAGAGTTCTTTTGGAGTGGAAATATTGGAAGAAACTTTTAATGTCATACTTAGCCTCCAGTGCATTTTTCCTTTTTACATTCCTCTTAGCGAGTCTAATGTTATTTTTTAACTCAACATGTTTTTCTTTTACTATTGTAAAACATACTTCCAATATTGATTATTATTATACTTTTTATATTTTCACAATAAGGAATGGTATGGGTCTCTATTTAATTGCTTTAATTTATTTAAAATGTTACATTATGAATTTTATTAATAATTTCATAAACTGATCAAATGCATGTATATAAAGGGTATGTTGTTCCATCCTGGCATCCATATTAGAGTGCCATGTAATATAAATATGAATGTCATGTAATATCATGTGTGTGGTTTGTTTGATTGTTAACTTCTCTGTAGTTATATCCCTGTAATTTGTCATGTGACATAAGCATTATGGTCATGTATGTGTGAACAAAAAAAGGTTTTAAATAGTACTCAATTTATCATGTCTGAATTTCGTCTAGAGTGTGTAAAAACTCACATCCAATGTTCTGACAAATCTCTAATTTGATAAGTTACAATTTAGCATTTGGGGCTACACGGTGGTGAAGTGTTGCCTCACACCTCTGGGATTTAGGTTCAGGTCTTGCCCAGGGTTCCATGTATGTGGAGTTTGCATGTTCTCTCCAAGTTGTTGTGGGGTTACCTCCAGGTACTCTTGTTTTTCACCATTGTCTAAAAAACATGCTGAGGCTAATTGGAGTTACCAAATTGCTTGTGTGTGTGAGTAAGTGAGAATGTCTGTCCTCGGTTGTTCCCTGCCTTGCACCCATAGTCTCCAGATCCCTCACGACCCTGAATAGGATATGTGGTTTTGGAAGATGGATGGATGGATTTAGCATTCATATGATATGAGGTAAACTTGTATTTCTGGGCAAGCAATTAAAACAACATTTACAGTAAAAAAATATCAGAAATTTTGATCTATTTACCCATATTCCAGGTGCCTATGAAGATGGTAATCATATCAGGCTCCAGTTTGTCTGAGTGTTTATTCTTCATCTGCTGCAAGAGCTGGCAGAAACCTTCTCTCTTCTGATAAATTCAAACACAGAAATAAACAGATTGTCATGAAGATGTAGTTTTTAAATTATCTTCTGAAGTTAAAATGCTTATGAATGTTGTTTGTTTTACCTTAGAGTCTTCAAAAGCAAACTCCTTCCTCATTGTCTTCTCTTTCTCTGTCTCCACAACAATCACCAGTTTGTTGTGCACCTTTTGTGATTTCACCAGCTGCAAGACTGAATGTGGGGTTTTTTTCAGACAGCCAATCTTAAGCACTACTTTCTATCTCACATATACATGATCCTCTAGTAATAAAAGAAGCAAGTCTCACTTTTGTTGTGCACATAGTACTTGTCTTCAGACCCATCTTTGGCTTTCTTGAAATAGAGTTTTCCACCATCAACATCCACTTTGAAATACATTTTGGTAGGTATCCCTAATACATCAGATTTCACCTAAAATTAATTAAAAATAGTTCAGTCCAAAGTCTAAATAGTGTACCGTTTGTAAATATTGAACATAATCCATGTTCTTACAGATAATTGCAATAAAATTTAACAAATATGTCCTCTGACATCCTTTACTTAGTTTAAAATCCTCATGGTGTTTTTCTTTTTGTGAATATGACATGCAGGATATGTGCAGAAGGCTTTCAGAAGAATGCTAAAGAAGAATTACTGCAATTACTGCACATTTATCCTCGTGTAAAAAACTGCATATATGCAAAATCACCTGTGTTTAGTGTAATTATCTACTGATCTTAACATCCAGGAAGATTCAAAATAATCTGTTTTATTTCCTAACAAGGGCATATAACAAAATAAATTCATACCTCAAAGGTTACAGGTGGTATCAAAGATTTTCTATGACCTCCATCATATCCCATAACACTATCTATAACTGCATTCTTTGTCTACAGGATAAAGAACAACATTATAGTTTGAAGTAGGACAGCAATTGAACTAAAATTACAACCTTAAGAATTTCAGGAAATTTAAAGGAAATGAACAAATAACATATCTGAAGGTATAAAAAGTTAACCAAAATGTGCTTTCATGACATTTTTTTTTTTAAATTGGCAAAAAATAAAATGTAGAAACAGATAATCCTGCATTCTAATACATTGTAAAATATTATTATGAACTACATAAATTATGTAATAATAAAACTGAAAGACTACCTTCTCTTCTATAGAGTACAACAGCTTGGTCATTTGTTCAAGTCTGAGGGATACAGATTGATCAGGAGGAATCTAAAATGGATTGTAGGAAAATATTAGGTTAATAAAATAGAATGTATTAAAAAAAAACTACAAAATCCTAACTTATCTACAAACTTATATAATCCATAATAAAGATTTTTTTAAAAAAAACTATTTAATTTTAAACACAACATTTAACAATTACTAACATTTTGAAGGTGCTTTTATGGTATTTGTAAAGTTTATAGATGATACTTTACCGGATTCTTCAGACGCCCAACCCCAGGTGACATCTGCTGATCCACCACTTTCTGAAATGCCTCCAAGGCAGGTAATGTGCGGGAGATTTCACTAAAAGGAAAGTGCCCATTGCTTTGACAGTGTCTGGAGGATGTCTTTTAAAATGCAGTGCATATTCTAAAAATATTCTTTGAAATGCTCAGGGTATTTATAACTTATCTGTTTTTACCTTTATGACACATTGACATTTTCAGTTGCATTAGTTAATCATAAATTATGCTTAGAATATTTTTTCCAAATTGTCAAAGGTGGTTTCACTGGTGTTTGAGGTATCTACTGTCCATCATAAACTACATAAAACACATTTTGCAAATTGCCCATATTTCATTACACGTGCAAATTACTGCCAATGTTCTCTCAACTAATGATGGTTAGACAGAAAGATTGTGTATGTCTAATTGGTGTAGTTTATAAAGTGTTGAGCAACATTGCTGGAAATTTTTTATTTTCCCAGCTTTTTTTTTACTTCCAGTTTAGATTGTGGTTTGTTTGGTATACTTTTCAAAAAGCAATATTTCATAATTTCAGATATGCATTTTTTCATAAAAATAAATGTTTATATATTGCAGTAATGATAATGAATTCTTAATCATTATGCATTTTTTTTTATTACAAAATAACACTGAATGACAACAAATTGTACTAACCTATTAACATTAATTACCACAGTACTTAAAAACAATGGTTTTTAAAATACATATTTTGGAAATAATAGAGAATAATAAATGTAGAAATGAAACTTACTTGGTTAAATTTTTGCATATCACAAATGTCAGCTGTTTCAGGTATGGGAGGCTAATGTTACCACTCTGAAACTGCTCTGCATCCAGACATACTGAGTTGCGGAAGTATTCTTGAATGGACTTTAGGTGATCTTCAGGAACACTGATTATAAGACAAAGTGAAACAATAGATTCTGAGAAATTATTGTTATTGCAGGCAAACATGGAGACACATTACAGACAAAAGAATGTAAGAAATTTACAAGTGAGAGGAGACCATTCGGCCCATCAAGCTCATTTGAGGAGAAATCAACTAATAGATCAGAGTTTTAAAATCTTATCTAGCTTTGATTTAAAGAAACCTAAGCTTTTAGCTTGCACTACACCAAAAGGAAGACTATAACTATATGCTACGTAAAGAAATGCTTTGTCAAATCAAGTTTATGTTCTCCTGCAAATTTCCACCTATAACCATAAGTTCTTGTGTTTGAACAAATACTGAAGTATCTATTTAGCTGAATGGCATCCAGACCTGTTAGAATCTCATATACCAGAATTATGCCCCCCTTTAGTCTCCCTTGCTTGAGGCTGAACAGATTCAGCTCAGCTACCCTCTCCTCATGAGACATTTGTCTACGACCAGGAATCATTCTTGTAGCCCTACATTGAACCCTTTTTAAGGCAGCAATGTCCTTTTTAAGGTAAGGTGACCAAACCCTGCAACAATATTCAAGGTGGGGTCTTACCAAGGAATTGCTTAATCTTAGCATCACCTCCCTTGACTTAAACTCCACACACCAAGAGATGTAGCCCAACATCCTATTCCCAGTGTGGGGAAGCATTTTTAATTGCTTCCCCACACTGGGAAGAGTGGGACATGGAAGCATCAACATACACACCAAGGTCTTTCACTTAATCAGCTACCATTATTTCAGTGGAACATAAAATATCTGTGCTAAATATTTCTGCTTCCTTCATGGATTACCTGGCACTTGTCTACATTAAATTTCATTTTACAGGTATCAGCTCATTCACTAATTAAATCAAGATTCCACTATAGCCTTTGTGCCGCTAGTTTAGTATCTGCTACACCACCCACCTTGGTGTCATTTGCAAAATTAACCAATTTACTGTATGTATTGGTGTCAATATCATTTATGTAAATAAAAAAAACAATAGTGGTCCTAAAATTGAACCCTGCGGTACCCCACTATGAATGTGGGACCACTGTGACATTGTAATAACTACCTTCGCTTCCTGTCTGTTAACCAGTTTTCAATACAAGCTGCTACAGTTCCTAAAATGTCTGCTGCTTTGAGCTTAAGCTGGAGCTGTTTGTGGGGAACAACCTCAAAGGCCTTCTGGAAATCTAAGTAAATCACATCATAGGACTTTTTGAGATCATTTTCTCTTATAACTTGTTTAAAGAACTCACATAGATTAGTTTTAAATCTATATTGACTATCCATCAGAATGTTATTTGAATGCAGATAATCTACTATTTTCTCTTGGATTCTAGCTTCCATTATTTTTCCAGTTAAGCAAGTAAAATTAATTGGCTTATACTTTGATGGATTACTTCTATCCCCTTTTTTGAATATAGATGTTATAGGCATGCTTCCAATCAGAAGGTACCACACCAACAGAAAAGGATTTCTGAAATAGTAAAGTTAAAGGTTGGAAAATAAAATCCCACATCTCTTTTAAAACTAGCTAGGCCTTGTACCACATCAGCTTCAGTTATATATATATTAGCCTTAGACTATGCTGGATTAGTAATGA
>JABFEA020000036.1:11547414-11562730 GCA_019775915.2 Cyphomyrus plagiostoma | reverse complement strand
CGAGTGTGAGATTACCTATGTGTATGTGTGGGTGTATAGTATCTGGTAGACTGCTTCCAGATAAAACATTTTTGAGCATCAGTACCAATGGATTTCTACCAGTGCCAGTCGGGCATCAAAACTGGAAAGTTTGTCATTAATTGAATGTAGGATAACTCCGTATTCCTTATCCAGCGACGAAGGGCTGTTTGTAGGGCTGTTTGAGGTACGGGTTCTCTTCATGGAAGGAATCGCTTGGTTCTTCTTCATGATGAGTCGCTCGTAACACTCATCCACGTAATCCTGTAAATCCTTGTAAAGGTTTCTTCGTCCAGGATGTAATGAGTGAGCCTATCTATCCGCTAAAGTACTATAGATACTATTATTATTATTATTATTTTGGCATGGTTAAGCTGGCTATCGAAGTAAGTTTTTTTTTTCAGTAGGGCGCTGCCTTGTTGAATCACGCACAGCTCTCGCGAGATCTCATACCATTACCGCACGCCCCAAAAAAACAAACGGTAAAAAATGTCATTTTCCTGAAAACTATCATATTGGATTTATGCCATTTTGGAAAAGAGCTCTTCATATGTGCTGTTGGGGAAGTTGACTAGCCATAAATGTGGCTAAGATGAGTTTCCAATGAATCTTCAATTAAAAGTGTAAGCACTACTGGAACAAGAGTTACACATCTTCCAACAAAGCAGAAACATAACAAGAGTATTTAATTATTTGATCTCCTCAGTGGGGTTTTATTTTCAGAGTAGCCTCCTCTTTAAATTTAAACTATGAACTATATCCATCCATTTTCTGAAACTGCATGTCCTATTCAGGCTTGCAGGGGGTCTGAGCCTAACCCGGAGGCTATGGGTGCAAGGTGGGGAACAACCGAGGATGGGGCGCCAACCCTTCACAGGGCACACTCACATACCATTCATACCTATGGGAAATTAGGTATCTCTAATTAGCCTAAACATGTTTTCGGGCTAATGGGGGAAACTGGAATCCCTGAAGGAAACCCCACGACAAACAAGGAACCGTGAAAACTCCCACACATGGAACTCTAGCAGGTACTTGAACCCTAGCCCCAGAGGTGTGAGGCAATAGTGCCCCTGCAAGAACTAATGTGTTCTAATATGTACTTTTATTGTTCTAAAAATGATCCTGTACTATATGTTCATAGTAAAATATGTTAAACGTGGTCATTTTAGACTAGAATAATAGAATATTATTTACTTTTATTATTATTCCATCCATTTTCCAAAACACTTATCCCTCTGGGTCACAGGAGCCTAACCCAGAAGCTACAGGCACAAGGCGGGGAACAACCCAGTCCAGCCAATCACAATACACACTCACACACCATTCACTGACATATGCACACCTATGGGCAATTTAACAACTCCAATTAGCCTCAGCATGGCTTTTGGATTGTGGGGGTAAACTGGAATACCCGGAGAAAACCCTACGGCGACATGGGGAGAACAAGCAGACTCCACACACATGTAACCCAGCTAGAGGTGGTCCCAGCTCTGTGGTCCCAGAGGTGTGAGGCAACAGTTCTACCCACTGCACCACCATGCCACGCCCCAGTATTACTACTACTACTACTATTATCCATCCATCCATCCATTTTCCAACCCGCTTATCCTACTAGGTCGTGGGGGGTCCGGAGCCTATCCCGGAAGCAACGGGCACGAGGCAGGGAACAACCCTGGATGGGGGGCCAGCCCATCACAGGACACACTCACACACCAACCACTCACACATACACACCTACGAGCAGTTCAGGAATTCCAATCAGCCTCAGCATGTTTATGGACTGTGGGGGGAAATCAGAGTACCCGGAGGAAAAGTAAAAAGTCACGAGAAAAAGTAAAACTGACTGATTTTTGTGAGCAATTCCATTTTTGCACAGTTATTTTTGAAACAGGGTCCTATAGTGGCTCAATGTTTAGCCCCTTAGGCTTTTAAATTATCCATATTAAATGTCAATATGTCACTGTGATTGAATGGTGTCCCCAGTCCCTTCTGAGATATTCACACTTATATTATAAATGACTAAGCATTAGAATCCAGTGTCGATTACTATATCATCTGAATCATTGGTGTTATACAAACAGATTCAATACTTTGGCCTATTTACATGGACTTCCTATTTAAGCATTTGGCAACTATGCAAAACTGTCTTTAACATGCTGCTTTTCAAACAAAATTTGTTGGCAGTTATTATACAAAATAGGTCAGTAGATATGTTTTGATGGCTTTCAGATGATTGGCTGATACAGCAGTGAGCAACTGCTAGAGTTCAGTACCTGACTCCTCCTCTGGTTCCTCTTCCTTCTGAACTGGGAACTGCAGGTGTGTCACCAGCCCCATGTTCTCCTTGTAGTACTCCTCCACCAAGTCATTCAGCGCAGAGAAAAAGCGGATTGGGACACCCGCGGAGGCCTTGACATGGAGCATGACAATAATAAATGTCCTCTAAAATATGTCTGTCAAATATAACAAAGACTGCTCTAGATTTGTTGAAACTCGCCTTCTTTTTAATACAAAGCAATATTATCTGAAGACTTTTGAATTTTTTTATTAGTAGTATGTAATTTTTCTTGAATGCAGGAAAACAGGTTCATAGCATAGCTGAAGCAGCATCTTTCCACATACAGCTATTAAATTCTACATGCAATACAATGAATTTTGTAAGAGTATGAGGACAGAATATCATTTTCTGTCTGTAGATGTATCAAAATAGAAAGCAGTATAGGAAACCAATATGCACATGTACTGACCAACCTCACTACTTTTTCTAAATAAATAAATAAAACAAAAAATAACCCTACCACAGTGCAGGATATGCCCTTTGTATTTATGTTAAAATGCAAGGAAATTTATTGAAGACTAGCTATGACTGATAGAATTCCATTGCTAAAGTCAAGGCCATAAAGGATCAGGATACTATTTTAGCAGCTATATTAGCACTAGATTTAAACAACAAATGAACCTTAGATTCAAAATCCACAGAATACCTACAACACATGGCAAGAATTCACCCTGAAATAGAATTAAAACTAGCTATCCACTGGCCTTGACAGGAGGCCTGACCTTAGGCACACAATGAACTCTGGCTAAGGAACCACACCCATTTTTTCACTTTACCCACATGAATTGAAGTAAATGTGATCATTCCATTTATTTGACAGAACTTTTAAATGCATTTAATTTTACTTTCTAGAAGCTATTCTTGCTACCAACAGAGTTTCCTCTGTTAGGAGCTGGACAACAAATTGCATATGCATAATATTCATAATGTTGGTTTTATGTTTGTTATGTTTATTATACTGTGCATCCAAAAACATGACAATTTATTTTCAAAAGCTAAGGTTTCAAGATCCCATACTGAATAACCAGTAAAGAAGATTATTGGTGGATAGACAAATAAAATGCTGTAATGAGTTACATATAATGGTTCTAAGCTTATGTGAGGTTCAAACTTCTTGTGTCACCAATACTCTCACTGTATTACTGAAAGATTTTTGGCATTAACAAGTTAGGGATCATTCCTGTAACCAGTATTCTGATTCTTTGGAGATACAATACTTTTTTTCACCAAATAAAACTAATAATCATTCACACAGCATTATTACTTTGTTTGCACTAGACCAGTTGTCAGCTTATGAATTCTTTATAAATATAATTCAGTGTAGTGACAATACTAGCAATATTAGTAAATATTTGCTGTTGATTATCACTGACAGATGAAAGTGCAGAAATTAGATACTTTCCATTTAAGCTGTGCACAAGAGGAACTGTGTGGCTCTCTCAACGCCCACACAAAAAGGATAAATTAAAACTGCTGCAGTTTGAAGAGGAAGTATGGAGAAATGTGCCTTAACACAACACATAAAATTTAGCAGTTTTAATATTTGTAAGATATAAGATATAAACTTAGTTTCGCAGTAATCGTGGTACTAGCTAACTAACAACAATACAGTTTTTGGAATCACAATATTACTACACTCATTCTATGATCATGTTCTAAACGTTGTGCATAAACTTTCACAATGCCATTCATAAGTGCAGATGACTTGAAATATTATGCAAGCCAAGTACAGAACTGAAGATAAATGCTACTTATGTAAGGTAAATGTCTGTTCTCCCATTTTCTCAGAGAAATATATGTCCAGTGCTTGACAGTAATACATTTCATGGAACCTGTACTGTTTTCAGTGGAATTAAAACAGCATGACAAAACTGGTGCTAATTATGGCACAGCCCTTCTGCATTCTCACTATTAATTCAAAAGGAATGGGTCACCAAACAACACACTAGTAGGCTATGTCAGTAGCATTTCACAACTAAAGGCCACCAGTAGGGGCCCCCTTTTTGCACTGGACAAAAAGTGGAGGGCTAGCAATAGGAGTGGCTAGAGAAGAGCACAGTCATGTGAAGCCCCAGATAAGACAACACGGTCTCCCACGCTAAGTCCTAGTCCATGCAGTGTGAACATTCTGGGCTGGCAATAAGACTTCCCTGAGAACAGCACATTCATTGGAAACCTCAGATAGAATGACATGATCATGTCTCTCTCATTCTTACCCAACAAATTGTGAACATGAAAAATTCTGCAAACTGAATTGTTTACATTTCAATGCCATTACTGGCTTTTAAAAAACAGTAGTTTTTTAGTTAGTTAACAGTAGCCAATAATGCCTTAGCAGTAAACATTTTTTCATGACTGAAAACAAAAGCAGAACTATTTAACTTATGTGGGGCCACTTCTGAATGTACTTAAATTGTTATAGTTAGTACCTATTAAGAAAACAAATCCTGAAATGAAAATCTGGTGGTGTTTCATTGAACACTAAAAGAATCATAATTATACCTGAACAGAAAGTTTTCTCTCTTCATTTGGCAAAATCCGGTAAGTGTACACACAGTTCTGATACCTACAAAAAAATTAAGAATAAAATTAAAAATAGCTTCTGGAAAGCTGCAAAATGAAATGTAACACTATGCTGTATTATACCTAAGCTATGTATACAACTCGCATTAATTTTCAAACCAAGCAGCAAACAGATGATAGCATTTGGAGAATAGTTTCTAGAGTCAATCAATAGGGCAAGACATTAGACACAAAGCAAGTCTGTTCTTCAACATGTGCTGCAACTTTCAGAAACACTCATGCACTTATCACATACTTCTCATGCACATCATCTCAAATTATATACATTTTGTGCTAAATATTATTTCATAAAGGTATCTTTTTGCTCTGCCATAAAATGTCATGATGTAATTTGGCGACTGAACAGGGAAGGCATAGTCATTTTTATTGTTACCCTACTTGCACATATAGAAGCATGAAGTCCCAATATGGTGACATTACAAATCAATTTTAACTATATTCAGTATAAAGCCACAGTACATCATACTGGATTTCTCACCCAGGGAATAACAAGAACCTGGGTAATATTTGACATAAATGTACACCATCTGAGAGGTCTGGTTTAACAGTAACTGGCCTACATTTGAATGCGAATGCAATGCTAGCAGCCATCTTTGCCTATAATCTGCATAATCAAAATATGTAAGTTATGGCTTCTTTAGAGGCCAGGCATTTGTAGCCTCTGTAAACACTGACCCACAAACTGCTCCTGTTCTTTTTAAACATGACTGTCCTAATATTTATGCAGGAGCCCCTGTCAGTGAGGGTTGAAGTGCCTACCATTGGCTACAACAGGTAGTCCTACACCATGTCATTATTTGTAATGAAAAGCTCGACACTGAGCCCGTCAGCTTAAAATTCACTTTGCTGCTTTGCGCACCCCATCCAAATGACTGCACCAGGGGAAAGAGAAATGCCATACAAAGTTACTTACAGCACGCAGAGGGCAAAGGCTCCTTGAATTGACTCGCTGTCACGGATAAGGAAACTTCCATCCTTTGCAGCCTTTGAAAGCAGGTCCTCAGCTTTCGAACGTGTAATATTCCCATGGTACCAAGGCTTTGCCATTCTAGCTACTGACTATGATTCTATTTTCAAACTCTGTTCAGTTTTTTTATTTGATTTCAAAATACACAGAAGCTCGAAATTTAAGTTGGCTATCTAGTTAAATTCATCTTGGTGCTGCTTGTCTCTTCCTATCACTCACTCTTTCTCTCTCTTCCTGTTACAGAGAGACGAAAGCTTTAGAGGAGGAAGCAACTACATACAGCATGCTGCACTTCCTCATTCGTACTTGAGAGTTACAAGTTAGTAAGCTACTCAGAAATCAATACCAGTGTGCATGCAGCCCCAGCACTGCTCTTTCTGGACAATAAACAAATTGACCATTAATTGTTATAATATAAGCCAGGCCTTAGTTTTCCTATGCAAAACTCTTGGTGTACATTCATAAATGACATTAACAAAACTGAACTGTATTTGCAGCTTGTTTATCTTTCCATCTCTCAGTTTGAGCTCAAAAGGAAGTGACATGCGAACATGCTGAAGATTTCAATATGTCATGCTTTGTACTTTGTGATCACACTGTTGGGTGCATGTAGAAAATTGACAGTGATGCTATCAGGTTTTAAGCAGTTTGTGAACTTACAGGTGCCCTGAAATTAAATGAGTATAATATAGGCATGGCAGTATATAGTGGGTGCTATACTGTGATTCTAAATCATGCCTATCGAATGTTATATTCATTAAATACAATAACAAATGCAATTAGTTAAACACAAGAACAAATGCAAATGAAGACATTTTCTATGTAGCTGGAGTTTACCACCCCCACCTTGAAGCAAGGGTTCAGCAGAGGAGCATGCCCAACAGTCGACAAAGTAGATGGGAAGTCTTACAGAAAGAACAAAGAAATAGATGCTGACAAACCACAGGGTGGGTCACATGATCTGAAACGAAAAGCTTCGCTCTGTGAGCAACCTGGGGATTTCCATTCTCGGCCACCCATCTCAAATTTACCAGAGACTTCATCATTGTAATTAGACAACTGCAAACTTTTGTGATTCATTTAATTCTTCCAGCTCTTTGCTAAAATCAGTTTAGATGACACTAGTATTAGTATAAGACAACAATATATAGAGAACCTCATTTCAAGACAGTCAGCTGAGAATAAAAAACAACTTTAACAGCTTTATTATTTAGTTAATCAAATCATTCTTTATCTCACTTATGGGGAGACCCTATCCTCCAAACCACCACCAACATTTTTCAACTTTAAGCTTTAATATAACTTTAATAAAAACACATGCACACACGTGACTTTAGCATTTTCCTGACATACATGTAAAAAGTGCCAGAATAAATAATGGAAAGAATGCAAAGTAGCTATTTTTGTGATGACATGGACAAATCATGGTTAAAGGATGCAACTGTGATGTGTATACTGATAGCTGATAACAGTCCTCGCTATTGTTTCCTTTTTTCGGTAACCACTTGCAGATGATGCATAATGTCCATCGCTCTTCCAAATATGTATCCTGGTGAGGGTCACAGGGGGCCTAGAGCCTATCCCAGGCAGAACAGGGGACAATGCTGGGCTACTCCCTAGATGGGGTTCTTCCTGTTGTAGGAAACATACATGCACACACATTTATACATTATAGCTAATCTACAAAAGCCAGTACAGAAACCTAACTGAATGCCCTTGGACTGTAAGAGGACACCCACATGACACAGGGAGAACATACAAACTGTGCACGCGTGCACACACACACACACACACACACAGCAAATGCAGGAGTCCACCTCCCAATCCTGGAGGTGTAAGGCGACACTGCTATCCATAAGAATCATAGACTGCTATTTAAAGTATCCATCTGTCCATCCTTCCATCCATCCATCCATCTCGCTATCATACAGGATTGGATGGGACCCTGGAGCCCATCCTGAACAGGGTGGCAGTCCATAGCAAGGCACATTGTGTGTGTGTGCAGTACAACAACTCAAAGCTTTAATTTCACCAATCAGAATTTCATAACTCAGTAAAAGAATTGTATTTCTGGAATATATTTTTAAATAAACCATTATAAAATAATATAGCAAAATAAAGAAAGGGAAACTATTTAAATTTTAAAAAAGAATAGCTGAGATTTTGTAGGTTAAATATACTATGGCTGAAGCTTGATTAAATATTTATATAGAGTGGGGTACATATAAATCCCACTAGCCACTTGAAACAAATGTTAATGTTGAGCTAGCATTTTCATCTGTCCAAAGGCTTGAGCACAATACAGATGATCAAATGAGCAAAATTTTGTTTTGGAAAAATGTTAAGTGAAAATAAAAAACATTTCAGGTAATTTCAGCACTTGTGTTTATGGGAGACTAACAAACTATTCACAAAATATAATATTATCACTGATGTTTATTTCAAACTCCATGCTTAGTGTGGATCTTCAGAGCTCAGATTTGGCACTCAGAGAGCTGTCATGCGTTCCCTTCGGGTCCCCACTGGTAGCACCAGAACCCCCTGCCTTACCCGTACAAAGAAGCCTCCGCAGACTTCCCTGGAATTTTTCTGCCCCAAAAAGATAGAGTAAGGGATCCAGGGCACCATTCATGCAGGTTAGGGAAGAAGTTAGACGATTGGCTAGCATCAGGCGCCTCTTAGCCTCACAGGATGTACTGGGGTGACCATAGCTCAGGATGTAAATTGTTCGACTGGCATGATACGGCAGGAAGCACACCACATAGATGAGCAGGACCAGTCCAATGGTGCCCAGAATCTTGAGCTTGAGAGCTGACTCTAACCTAGAACCCCTGCACAGGCTATGAATTATAAGAAGGTAGAAGGACAGAGTTGCTATGAATGGGGGAATGAAAGCTACTGCCAGAGAGATGAGAGCATGACGGGAAGCTTTCTCACGATACAGTTGCAAGCACACAGTCACCCCCTCCATCTCAGATGTCTGCTGGCTAGCCAGTAGGGGAACCATGGACACGATGACCAGGAACCAGAGGGAAACACTGGCAATGTGAGCATACAGAGGTCGACGAATCTTTAAAGATCTCACAGCATGGACCACAGCAAGGTATCGATCACCAGCTACGCAAGCCAGGAAGTATATACTAGCATACATGTTAACGTAGAACAGGAAGCCCACAACTCTGCAAGGAATTTCACCAAATGGCCAGTGCCCCCCTGTCAGATGGTAAGTGGCTCGAAGGGGCAAAATGGTGACATAGGAAAGGTCAGCAATGGCAAGATGTAGCAGAAAGGCATTGGCTGGGGAAGAAACTCCACGCTGGCAAGAGAAGATCCAGAGGGCCAAGCTGTTTCCATTCAAAGCCAAGAAAAATATTAGGATGTAGTAACTCCCAAAAATCATGTTCTCCCAATCTGTTGCACTGCCACAATCTTCAGATGACTGGTTGTAAAACTGTGAAAATCCTTCCATTGTTGGAGTGTCCATCTTTAGCATTGTAAAGACAAAAACAATAAAAAAAAATTAAGATGCCACAAATGAACATCAAGGATGCAAATTCAATTTTCTATGACGTCGGAGGCTATACAAAGGTGTTACATAGCATACATATACAGTAGTTTAGAAAGTAGTCAATGCAATCATTATTTCCCCTCAGGGTTCTGCATCGTAATTTGGATGTCATGGTGAGTTTCTTACAGATGAGGCTGGACCCTAAAATGGGAGTGGCATTCCTCAACAAACAAAGCAGTAATTCATCAATCTCTGGAGGAAGGCTACAACTTGAACCAAAGAGCTTTTTGATAGTCTGTACAAAAACAAAAGTTCCTCCACTGAGGTTTCAGCTGCACATTCCACAGTAACTGGTTTTAATACTTAAATATTTTATAGAGGCATTTGTTTGCACAACAAAGTTTATATCTGAGGTGTAAAACATGTTAAAAATCATGCATCTAGCTATGTAATTAAATGTAGAAGCATTACCATCTAAATTTTGAAGGTTTCATTGTAGGAAACATTGCACTCACTCTGGGGGGTGGGGGGTTTGGCAGCATCAGTGGGGCTGTGTAATAGAAGATATCAGTGTTCCTGGGGAATTTGCAGATAAAGATTTGTCAGTGGCAGCACCATGCCCGAGCGCCACACCCTATTATATTCTGAATAAATTATATTCACAAAAATATATTTTTAAAAAAGAGATGTTTTGCCTCAATCCAAGGGACTTTTTTCTTTTTTTGTGAAACACACCCATAGATTTCATGCGCCACCCAGCTGAAACCAATTAAGTAAAGTTCACAATTCCACTAGAAATTTCCTAACTGTATTTCAAATAAAACCACAGGATGTTTAACCTGAGTAAAATTCATATTCAAATTTAATTTTCATATATGCATAGAACTGACCATATATGTACATACAGCAAATTTAGAATTTACCAAGACAACATATATCAAACAGTAATTAATATTTCTGCCTGCCTAAGACAATGGTTATCTGCTATTTGCCACTACAAACCTTCAGAAACTAAAGGAGAAATTCTGAGGAAGAACATCTTTCTACCACATCTTAGCAAGGGGAGACAGCTGAAATGATAAAAAATTCAGCAATCCCTTACTTCAGACTAAAATAGGTGAAGTAAAATTCAGCCATCACTCATGTTTATACTCATTTCCTAGAATCTCTGGATTTCCACATTCCGGAAATCAAAACATTTTATCTTTTCTGCAAAACGATGATTATAAATGTGCATTTTGAAACTGCATTCTTTGACAATCAGCACAAAGTGTGGCAAAATACTCAGAATAACCTGCCTGTCCTATTTAAAAAAAAACATAAACACAAATATCAAAATCATGGTGATAAGAAAATTGAAATATTTAACAAAAGATACATTTCTCAGAATCACTATTTAGATAAAATATAATGTCCAAATTTCTAAGACAAAATCGCTGAAATAAAAGATCTATGCATTACAAACAATGACAATTTCTGTCATAGTTTTTACATAGCAGCAAAGCATAAAACATTTCATTTATATCCAAACCAAAGGGAAGCTTACCAATCAGTAGCCCTCTTCAGTATGCTGTGTTCATGAAAGGCATCCAGAAAGAGAATATTCTTCAGCTGCTGGTGAAAGACCAACAACAGCTGGTGTTCAGGCAGAAGGTTACAAAGTAGCATGCAGTTTGCATGAGTGGACTGAAGGTACAGCAGCAGAGTATGATATTAGTAGGAAACCTGCTCTCTTTATACTAACAGCACAGCAAAAAAAGAAAGAAAAAAAAAAACTTGTTTTATGAAACACTTCTGTCTTCACAAATTTAATAACAATGATCCAATTGGGTGCTTTTATTTGATCCTTGACCCCAACTGTTCTTCACCATCATTTTTCTCTGAGGATCACTTGTGTTCTTGACAATGGCCTAAGTGAAGAGTACGGTCTCATTTTAGAGTGAAGAATACCCTCAGTTGCAAAGAATTACATGTGGCAATGCCATAGCAACAAGGAGCTGCTACAAACCCATAGTTTCTACGACAGAGTACCCACAGCCGTCCTTTTTCTGAACGCAAGGTTATATACTGTTAATTTAACTGCTACTCTACAATAGAAGCTAGATTGTTTTAATAGCCGGTTGGCTTATGAATAAAAAGGACAAAAGTGTCCCTTTCCCAGTAACCTGAGCACAGCAGGCTATGAGAAAAAGGAGGCCTTTTTATTTCACCCCACAGTGGATGCCTTAAATAAGGATGCAAAAGAAAATGGAATGAAAATACACTGTGTGCAGGCAAGTGTGCATTTTACTTGTGTATTATCTTCAGAACAATATTTTCAGTCCAGATGAATCTGCAATTAAGAATAGACTTTAAATGCTCAGAATTTGGACTGAGTACTTCCTGTTTGGTGTAAAATGGAAAACTGTGGGTATTTGCTTGTACAAAATTAAACTGTTATCACTACTAAAATGGCCCAAAAGAGACAGATAGCAAAAAAAAGAAAATTGGGCCTGTCAGAGGGTTTCAAGATAATAGAAGCTGCCATTTAGGTGATCACTGTACAATCAAGCATTTTGTGTCCAGATGGCAAACAGGACAGAAAAAGCATGTAGAGAAAAGAACATGCAAATTATCCAAACATTGGTGTCAAATTAAAGCCCAGACTTCAGGAAACCATTTAGCATCAAGTGCCACCATTTTTCAAAACTGAAATTTGAAAGAAATCTATATAAATACTAACTGCAGTGTCATACGTGACATTGTTTAAGGTCACAAGCTCAAACACAAGCTCCACTCAACAAGGTACATAAGTTCAACTGTCAAGCATGGAACATGTCTCAGAACTGATTTTACAAAGATTCTGTGGACAGATGATATGTGAGTGACTTTTGATGATCTTCAAGTGTCAACAAGGTGGTAAAGGAGTGATGCTGTGGACTGCAATTATTAGTGATTAAACTGTAGGTACTTTCTGACTTGCAGATGGTGTAAAAGAACTACTGCCAATCACTAGATGACACCTTCCTTAAACACTAAGAAAAAGGAGGTCAACAGCATTCAAAAGGATATGATATTCATGCTGGACAATGCCTCTTCCCATGCATCAAAGCATTCCATAGATTGGCTAAGAAAGGCTTAGAAGGTGATCTAATGAGGACCTCCCCCTTCATCAACTGACCTAACGCCCGTTGAGAACTACTGGGCCTTACAATAATGTGACATTTACCAAGGTGGCAAGCAGTACACTTAGTGCTCGGCAATAAAACGATCTCGTTTTTTTTTATCGAAAAAAAATTAGGACGATCATGATGATACACACAGACCATAAAACTCGATCAACCAAGTTTGCTCTAGTGATGGCCGATTCGCGAACGAATCGTTCTTTTTTTTAGTGAACGGGTTGAACCAATTCGAAAGTCTGAACGAATTGGTTTTTTAAATTATTTTAAGACGTTTTTAAAATTGATTATGGCTATTCAACAAAAAATCCAAAAGCATCCCCCACGAGTTCGGATTTATTTTTTATGTTCCATCTGCACTTGTCTTATCACTTTTAAGTTTATTCTTATTTTCATCACTTACATCCATCACTTTTGCGTTCATAGATTTCCGTCTGGTGCCGAGAAGGCCCGAACAGCTGAGTACCTGGTCTCTAACTCGCTGACTCCAAAAAACCCGAGAGCCTGTTTGATGAATGATTCGAAACTTACAGGTATTCGGACACTCGTCAGTGAATAAAATGAACTGTTCACAATCCGATCCCTAGAGCCCTTGCGGCATTTCCTGTGGAAATGCAGTTATGCTGATGATGCTATTGCCGATTTATGAAAGCAGTATGTGAATAGATATTTATATTGACAGTATTATTACTGTACTTTGTCTTTTCATGTTATTTCAAGGGTCCAATTACTTGCACATGTCTTTTCCTGTATTAAAATCAAAGGGCAAACGTGTGATATTTCTCCTGCGAAATTGTTGCAAAAACTAGACTGAATGCAATCAACAATGTAAAAGCAGACCATACATCAACAATTCATATGTCTTGCAATAATTATTTTATTAGCACTAATGTTATCAAAATTATTATTATTGTTGTTATTATTATTATTATACCTGTGTAATAATACCCGTGGTTCAGTCACTTATACTCGTGCACAATATGCTTGCAATTTTTTTTAATTATCACAAGTACAGGCCTATATTTTTATATTAACATAATAAAGTAATACTAAGCAATAACACAAACTGACAAATAAAACACTTTTAAATTCAGTTGATTTCAAATTTATTTACACTTTTTTCTGCAGAAATGTGAGTTAAAGACTCCGGCTGCTGAATTAGTCTATTGATATACGCTCTCAGCAACTCCCCAAGAGCCCGTTCGATGAATGAATCGAACTTATGGGTTTTCGGACACTCGGTGAATCAAAAGAACCTGTTCGATGAACGAATCGAACTTACGTGTTTTTGGACATTCGGTCGGTGAATTGAACGAACGGTTCGCGAACTGATCCTAAGAGACCTGGTGGCATTTACTGCAGAAATGCAGTTACACTGTTAAAAGGAAAAAAATAGACCCAGCTCTTCATCATTTATCACAACAGTAAATTATTGCATTTCTGTATAATAAAACTATATGTCTTTCATCAAGGAACAAACTAAGATATTTATTAACTTTGACGTTTACACAGCAATGTATGCAAGTTTACTTAACCTCATTGTATGGGTATGCGTGTTGTATTGGTAATATTGCAGTTGTTGTTAATTGTGATGTCCTTGATCCTCATGCGCATGAATTTGGCTTAAGTAAAGAACTATATATACACATATATTATTCAGCATCGACACCCTTTCTGCTTTTATATATTGTTTTTTTATTGTGAATAGTCAAGCTGAACAGTGCTATCTTTAGTCAAACAATATAATCTTGAGACAGATTTATTATGCGACCCCACAATTCATTGAGTCATATGGTCAGGCACAAAAAAAATTAATCATAGAATTGGTTTTAGAATCGATTCATTACAATGAACAGTTCGAAAGAATCAAATCAGTCACTTGAGTCGAACTTCCCATCACTAGTTTGCTCCATTTTAGAGAATGTGCTGATACAGACAACTCGATGGCCTATCGAGCAGAGGTATACTGAAAGCCAGCACAACAGCCAATCACCAACAACATTGTAATTTTGCCCATCCTCCCTTAAAGAAGCAATGGGTGCGTTCAACTTGGTCTGTCTGCAGCTGACGCGACGTGGAGCTTAATCTTCTGGCAACTGCAGGGGTGGAGTATAAACTGACTGCAGCCAAGTCAGACAACTTCTACTCCTTGTAGTGAGTATGTCTGTGAGACCTGACTGCAATGGCAGCATTGCCAGAAGGGTGTAGATAAATCTATACAAATATCACCTGCAGGCACATTACTTCTTTTACAGTAACCAGCTCCTGATACAAACTGTTAGCAGTGAATAAAACTATTGTGTATAGTGGCTCTGTGTAAAAAGTCAACTGCAGTGGCTCTGTGTAAAAGACAACTGCAGGAAAAAGATCAAATACACGTATTTCAAGGATTCAAAGTTTTTACTGTCATGTACAGAGTACAATGCGATTCTTACTTGAATGCCTTCTTCAGACTGGATGATTAAACAAATAAAGTAGCGCAACATTACAGTAACTAACAATAAATAAACCACTACGTGTAGTGTTAGAGTATTTATGTAATTTATTTAAGTCAGTCACTCTTGTTCTTTTTATACGTATCACGAAGCTGTAAAAATCTATAGTATTAAATCTATTATAGTTTCTACCTATATATATTTGAAAAGTAGACTGTCCAAGGTTTCTGAGGGTGTTTTAAAAATATGTATATGACAAAAACTTGCGGAGTTATTTACACGGTTTGGCAAAATTTCTGTCAG
>JABFEA020000036.1:11532868-11547314 GCA_019775915.2 Cyphomyrus plagiostoma | reverse complement strand
ATATTGTGTATCTGGAATGAATTTTAGATCTTTAAGTCCATCTCATGAAAAATCGGAGCAGAAACAAAGGTGTTGCGGTTATATTTTTGTTGAGTGTACTTTGATATGTTTTTTTCCTGCATTATTGGTTTTTATTTGATAATATTGAGAATTTTATGGGTTATATTTTCTTATAGATACTGACAGAGGGATTGTATTATTGTACCGTACAGAAAGAACACAGTCTGTCACAGTTGTAAGTGTTTTGTTGTCAGGTACCTATAGTTGCTTTTAGATATTTTGTTTTTTTTTCTTTTTGCCCGATAATGTATACTTGCATATTTCCTCTATAGGTTGAAGATGAGGATGAAGAGACCACATCTGCTGTGACAGAAGTGGACAATGCTGGTGGATCCACTAAGGTATGACACATACCATTATAATGCATGCCCCCTTTTTACATTAGAGTAGCAAACTGTCATTGTCCTTTCACAGTACATACCTGGGGATTTGCCCACAGATGATGGTCCTTCAACCTCAATGCACGATCTAAGCAGTGTAAGAATTTATGTGCAGTTGTCCATATTTTAATTTTATTGTCTGACAGAATCTCATTTATTAAATTATTTTTGCCTTCCTAGTTGACAGCAAAGGAGCTGTATAAGGTCCATCTTCAAAAACAAATAAGAAAAAGTGACATGGAGATGGACCTTATACAGCTTCAAATAAAAGAGGTTATCCATTAAAAAAGCAACACTAGAAATTGAATTACTGGAGCATCGCCTTAAGGTGAGAACTTGTGTGAATATTAATCTGTTGAATGTTAAAAGTGTTGTGTATATAAAGCAATGTAATAAAAAACATTTTATTTTATTTAACTTTCATTGTTTTTCAGGAAATAAATGAACTGCACAGCAAACCAGTGCAAACAATTTAATAAAAGGAATTTTGACAAATCCTGTCTCTCAAAAATCTTCCATCTCTGTTGTGTGCAAAAATCTGTAGGGGTTTCTCTGGGTCATATTCTTCAATAAAAGGAGGGTGGCTCTCTCCTCTTATAGTGGCAATGTTGTGAAGCACAACACAAGCCACTATGATGTCACATGCCCTCTCTAGAGAAATCCGGAGCCCATGCAGACACTGAAACCTAGACTTGAGGATCCCTATGGTCATCTCCACCTTGGCCCGTGTTCGGCTGTGAGCCAGGTTAAAGCGTGTCTGTGGTCCAGGATCAGGTTCAGGGTAGGGTGTCATTAAATAGGGCAGACAAGGGTATCCTCTGTCCCCCAGCAAGTAATCATTGTACTGTCCTGTAATGATTCAAGTGTACAACACAAATGTAGTAAAAAAAAAAAAAAAAACATTGTATAAAGTTAAACATACCCTGCTGAAATGTCTGGCATAATGATGACTCGCAGAAAATTCTGGCATCACGCACATTAAGGACACCAAATGAAGTTGTTACCTGCACATTGATACAGGAATCTGTACATTAATAGGAATGTGGGTGTCATCAATGCACCCAATTACATTTGGAAACCCTGAAATAGAAAGTCATATATGGAAGTATCAAGTGTGTGTGTGTGTGTGTGTGTGTGTGTGTGTGTATGTGTGTGCAGGATGAATACGTGTATAGATATAAATAGTATAACTATATATTAAATATGCGTCATAGATTTTACTACAAAGGACAAATCTGCTACTCTGTGGAATTCCTCTTTAATAACACGCAGAGGTTTATGGCCCGGGAACTGTACAACAATTCTTTTGAAAACCAATAACGCTCTTTCAAATAATCATTAGGAAAAGAAAAGTCATCAATACATGGTCTTATAACTCTCTCCTGGTGAAAAAAACCTTGTATAATTTGTGCCACCATGTTCATAGGATCGTCATCAAAAGGGCACACCATGCTCAGTAACCGTCTGAAACAAACTGACCCTGGAACATAACCTGCTACCGAGCAGGTTATCTTCAGAGAGTAAGTTGCTATGGTTACGTACATACCCAGAAAGTTACCTACGTTTTTGGAACTGAAAGTTGAGGTTATCCACTAGCTTACCCTTAAACTTACGTCCTGCTTTCTGGAATACCCCCCTGGCTGCCTTAGCTAATATAAACTGTGATCACTGACTGGTTCAGTGGATAAAGCATATGTTTGAAGAAATGTGGCTCTACAGGACATTAAACTTGGTGAAGTGGACTATACAGAATGGCTGATAGTTTGTTATTGCTTATACAGACTAAAACTGATTTTATTATTATTTCTGTTGATAGTTTCGGTTTTCTATGCATTATAAATTCAGTTTTATCACGTTTCCTAAGCAGTGTTGACAACTATCATCAGGAATAGCACTTGCCTGATAATTCTGCACGTGGTGTTAAAGAGGGAAGACTATAGTCATACAAGGTGCCCTGTACTCCTGAGCTGGCCCATCCATATTGTAATGATATCAAGCACTTTATAAATATTGTGGTTATCTTTTTACTGCAGTTTGGGAGAAAGTAACTAGGATATGTCCCTAAGCACTGGGCAAGGCAGTTCAGATTTAGCCCAACCAGCCCTAAAAAAACTCCTGCTGCATGGTGGCAAAATAACCATACATCCACAAAATATCTACATTTGGCAATAAAATTTGTGATTTGTGAGAAACAAACACCTTGGAACTTTTGCAATAAGTCATTATTTATTGATTGCTTATTCATTTCACCGTAAGTTAACCTTATTTTTTATAGTTTGGTCAGATCACACATAGGTTTGAACATAAATTGAACCGTACTTGGATTATATAAAAATATTAATTACATTTTAAAAATCACTCAAATTACTATATAGATAATTACTATTTGGGTTTCAGTTTTCAATGGTGATTCACAAAAGGAATTTTTCACAATAAAATGAAGGGGATTCATTGTACAACCAGTAAAGCTGCATGGCCCCAAAAGAAGTTAGGGGACTCAACTGAGGTGCACAATTCCAGTCATTGGTTTAGGTAATGGATATTGGGGTTTTCATCTCAGAACAAATATTCATGCAATTCCTGTATTTATACATCCACACTTAAGACTTCAGCTGTAGTAACCTCTAATATAATATTTACAAATACCCCATTGCTTACATTAGTCAATTTAAGAAATAGCCAAATGGAGTACAACCGATAGAGAGCTTACATAGAAATCGACATCACAAGCCTTCAGCTTGGCAGCGCTTTACGGAACTCTTTTATGCTCGCTTCCTCCATGCTTCAGTAGACTTCAAGCAATGCGTTGATTTCTTGGCCATCCTCCTTTCCTCTCCTTGACGTACATGTTAACGTAGGAAGTTAAAAGATCATCCATTTTGTAGCCCTTGTGAATGGGGAAGAAAACAGCTATAACTACAGCTATTAGCTATGTACAACCTTTAGTATCTCAATTTCTTTGGAAATGGCAGAATTCCACATGCAAATCATAAACTCAGTGTCATAGGCTCTTCCAAACAGAAACAATTAATTACTTTGTCCTTTCATTTTCAGTTACATCTGACAAAGCACATAAGTGACATAGATTATTAGCATACAGGGTAAAATATATACTTTTGTTTTAAGTATATGTTTGTTATGTTGTTTTGTTCTCCACCATCAGCTGTTTAGTCAAAAAGCATCATTAGAATGCAAATGACTATCTGTGCTTACACTGATAACTGATAATCCTTCATAAAAGCTAGGTTAAGGAATATAGGTAGGTATAATACAATTTCATTGTTTGACTTACCAGTGAGGTCTCACATAGAATCTTGTTCCCCTTTACAAGGTTCCCAATGGTCATGTGAAAGTAAGTGCTACCGCTGCACCAGTTTGCAATACGAGTAAATGGGTGTGTGGCCAGTATATCCTTTAAATCAAGGAAATATGTTGAGAGCTATAATACTATAAACATGCAATTCAAATAATAAATTACATATTAACTAAAGAGACAATTGCTCAAAAAATGAACAAGAGTGAAAATGATTTACTTTGGTTTTTGGGTGGATGATTGTCACTCCTTGTTTGCTGATAGCAATCTGTACTATATCTGGAAAACTAGGCTCAGACGTTTGCTGGAAAAAGAAAGAATGTCTTACAATACTGCATTAAAAATAGAGGAATATGACAATTCAATATTTCAGTTCTTGTTTTTTTTTTTACCTTCACTTCAAAGAAGGCACAACCAAATGTTTGCCATCTGGAGATAATCTTCAAAAAGGCAACTTTGGCATCTTCCACAGTCATACCAACTTGTTTGTTATAAGATGCTACTATGCTCTGAATAAGACAACATAGTATTAGTCATTACCTTGTCTTTCTTGTTCCAATGACTTTGGAATTGATAAATATACATATATACATAAATGTCCTTTGCTGGCTTCTGCCACAGGACCCACAGCTGCTTACCTTCCTCCACTCCTCTGATGACATGGCCTTCAGCTGGTCACAAGGCACCAGCTCTTTCAACACCTTTGGGATAGTGGCACACTGAGATATGTCATTGTTAACTTTTGCTCTGAAGAGCAGACTGGCCATGTTAATCATATCCTCCTTGGTGCACTTGTGGTATCCACGTAAGTACTTTGGCAATTCCTAGAAAAGCACGGGGCACAAAGTTATGTCAACCAAACAGCTCTTTCAAGATTAAAGGGCTGTTCACCCCACCCTGAAAAACTGAAGACTGATTTAGAGGGGCTTTAGTGCTGTCCATCTATCTAGTTTGTTCTGCAGGGAGTTGCCTAATTTTTGATATAACAGCCATAGAAATGTCAGGCTTCACTTGCATATAATGCCATAGAATTCCATTCTTTCTGTCATGATAAAAGAGCTTGAAAAATACATTTTAAACCAAACGCCACACTCCTATCATATCATTGCACAGAAGATGTGGACACGAGCACCCTTCCAATATCTTCTACGCAGTAATACGATTGGTGTGTGGAGTTTACATTTGAGAAGAGCTCAATATTTGTACAGCTGATATCTCCAAAATGAGTCAACTACTAGCAGAACAACTTAGTTGAATAGATAGCACTAAACCCCCTCCAATTATACAATTGTTAATATGTCAGAAAAAAACAATTGGACGACCTAACTATCCTTAAAAATGCAACAATTACTTATATTCTTTGTGCATACTACATGATTTTTTATGTTTCATTATACACACAGTTACTGTTTATGCTCAAAAAAATCCTTGTACATGCATAACAGTTCATGAATAAAGTTAACTCTTATTCTTTAGTACTTACTCACTATGTAACCAACTACAATGCATTTGATGTTATGCTTCAGATAAAAACCACTTTGCACCTGTGGGTAATGGAAGATCAAGTCTGCCTCTAGATCTCTTCCTGGACTGACGTTGAACCAGAGCTTCCTCATGAAGAACACTGTGTAAGTCACATTGATCACCCCGCCTGCAAAGCACAAGAAAGGGCTTAAACAGATACAGTGACAGTTATGAAAGTCATAGCTAGAATTTAACTATAATGACTACTTTATGTAAGAACAATTGCATTTACCATCCTTGGTTCTCATGGAATTCTTTGACCAGTCTATGATCTGCCTCAGACTATCAAAAAAGTAGTCTACTTCATTCAAACTCAGAACCTAAAAGTGGAGATAAACAAAACAATTACGTGCTGAGAAATACCTTTTTAATACTACAGATTATTCAATATTAGTAGCCTTTGTAAAATTATGGATAAAGAAAATGTCTTTGTGACTGACCTTGTCAGGGGTTTTTAGAAATATGCTGAAACCATCTGCTGAAAGTAAATTGAGTTGAGCAGCAATGCTCTGAATGAGGTCCCGGATTCGGGTGCTGCTCCCCACCTCAAAGATCTGACAAGGATGAATGTATGCATGTAAGAAAGTGATGACAGGCAGATATGTTTCTATGTCATTAACATTTAGAGCTGCTAACCTCCTCGGTGTCATTGGGGAAGTGCACTTTGTGTAATATCTGGGTGCTGTTTTGCTGAATTGCATCAATCTCAACCTGGTGAGGAGGCAGCTTTCTGGGTTCCATCCTGCATTGGAAATTTTAAGGTCATATTTATAATGATTAAATTGGTATCCCCGTATCTGTGGTTTTAGTTATCCTCAGTCAGGCAAAAAAATGTAAAATTCCAGAAATAAAATGTTTGTAAGTTTCAAACTATATTTCCAAAGTTATTTTCTAGTGTTGTTACCTTTTAGTGTTTACTAGTGCTCAGTGTTTGTTACCTAACTCTGTGATTAGTTAATTGTAATCCACCTGACCTGTTTCTAGTTAAGGTACTACAGTTTAAATGGACTTCATATTCGTTCACTTACATTTTGCCTTGAATTCGACAAATTACCCTGATAAGCCAGCAACCCAGCTTCATAGTACAGGACACTGCCCTCTCTGTTGCCCTGTTCTCTGACTGTGTTCCCTTATGGTTTTTTGTAGCTTGTTTTCCTGACCCCTTGTGGTCTTTTATTACGTATCATTTCTAGTGTTGTTAACCCTTTGTTGCATATCCAGCAGTTGCTAGTCACCTTATTTCCCTCCTGCGCCCTGTTCTGTACCAATACATGATGGTGTTATAAAAATTCTTTTAAAAAGTATGATTTTCATTGCTCCATTATCCATTGATGTCTGATGTTTTTTAATTTCTCTATCATCTCTTGAGAATTAGGATAAAACACAAGAATTCCTTTCATTCGAGAGAGATCGCAATACTGTGTAATAATGTACAATGTACTTTATTGTTACTGTGTGTAATGTTGGTAATGTCTTACTATGTGTAATTTATCAGGAAAATTTGAGAGTTACACAATATGCATGCATGCAAAAATCAAGATTTATATGGTGTCCATGGATGGTTCACTATAATCTGCGGTAGGCCTTGGAACATGTCACACACAGATAAGGGGTGATTACCGTATAACTAAAACATGTATAACTAATCTTCTGCAGAAGGGTCTCATAAGCAAAGGCTCTAATTCAGCAGGAGCTGGCTCTGACAGACAGCACACAAGGATATCTGAAAGATAACACCTCCATTCAGGCCCAGCACTGCCCTTCCTTCCAGATGGGGTTCTTGCTATAACAGTTGCACCAAGTGTGCAGTACTAAATGCAGAAACAGCCGTGCCATCAATCAAGAGCCCATGCCACGTCCTCTGGCAATGGGCACCCCTGGCAGCAAGCCACACGGGGTTCTGTCAGATAGGCACATGTAGAATGCCCTGCTGACACATTATATGAATTTCAACCTTCTAACATACTAACCTCCTAACCCTTGTTTTGACAACTCTGATGTCTTGAACTGGAGGGGTTTATGCGGGACAGGCTCACCTGAGAGCCGCCTGCACCCTCTGCAGGCAGTCTTGAGCTAAAGCTTCCCGGTGCCGAGATTCTATGAAGCGCTGGGCATGTTTCAGGAGAGACTGGCTTGGAGGGAAAAGGCCACAACAGAGCCACAGCAGCTGCCAGCCTCGTTCCAGGCTGAATCTGAGAGAAAGAGGTCCACAGCAGGATATCACGCTTCCAAAAAGAATGAGAAAAACCACAGTGATTCTGGTTTTCAGATAATTATACACTATCTACCAGGACATGCAACTTATTGAAAAATAAACCTATTGCTGTTGCTAGTCATCTGTTTCATGATCTGGCAGTATATTTCATCTCTCAGGTCTTCATTCTTCATGGCAGGCCCGAAAATTTGGTCAGTGAGTTCCAAGGGATTCTGTGTTTGTTTGGTAGGGTAATCTCCCATGTATTTTAAAATGGGTACAAATTACATTAAGGAAAGAAATTCCTGCAGTGGTTAACACACCTAAAACACAAAGAATGAGATGTGTTGAAAATTTCTTGATGAAGGGCTTGTTTTATGTCATTAAATTTACTTCAATGAAAGGTTGAATTTTTCTATTTTTTTCAATATGACATGAAGCTACTTTACCAAAAGGAGGATATTTTTCTAACACTTTTTACAAATCATTACAAGTTGTGCTAATAATTGTGGAGACCACTGTATATAGTATTTTCCTTTTGCTTTATTATTTCATTTACTTCTCAGTATAATGCATTGAGCAATACGGATTAAGGTATGTAATTTTACTCTGCTGTGTCCTTTCTGACACATGCTCATGGCAGGATATCAGTGAAGGCCATGCAGGCCTGGTGACTAAGCTCGGGGCTGCCAGCAAGTCTCTTCAGCAGCGGCTGCTTGATTGGCTCTCTGGAGTTAACCCACAGCCTCTCCGGAGCAGCTCCCTTGGAGAGCACGTGTTGGTTGACATCCTTGTTAGGCTGCCTGTAATCGACAGAGAGAAGAATGATTAGTCACTAATGTAATGTTCTTTTTTGACTGCAGTAGTGAATGTTACCTGAAATACTGGAATGCATAGTCCTTAAGCGAGTAGAGGGCAGCTTTCTCCACTGTTCCAACATCCTTCTGTGCAGTTTGAATGATTGTCTTTCTCTGATCTGGGGACAGGTTCAGCAGGCTCTGAAAGTATAAGCCCATCCAAACTATACTTCATAACATGCCTTCATGTCACTACATGACAGTGAGCTGCATTTAAATGGACTCATACCAGCACTTCATTTGTTGGCTTTTTCAGGGAGGGTAAGACGAGTACAGCATCAGTGGATACAGCTCCAGTTTGACCTGTTCGCTCATTTTTGCCCTTTATCCAGCCATGATTTGAGGAATATTCTTCATCTTTGATAATTAAGATAAGGTCTCCTTTTTTGTAGTTGAGAAATGTAGAGTCATCTATAAAAATGAAAATTATTATAAAAGATATACCAGCTATATAAAATCTAATTTTTTTAAAAGAATCACAATGCATTTTTCAAAACTTTCTGCTGAATCCAGGATGACTTTTGTAGCCTTGATAGCTATTTGAGTCTTCCTTTAGGAAATGTGTGACACCACAGGAGCACAGGGTCCTCTGGTTTCCAGGGGAGGGAAACTACATCATGCCTATGGATGGCTGTGGAACTGCCTGTGAGGAATGTCATTAGAACATATCTGGCATATCCTAATCACTGCAGAACAGGGGAGGGATCACCTCACCTGGCATAACCCAAAAGCCACATTGTGGACAGGAGAAGAGTGATGGTAACTGGTGGGAAGCTTGTGCTACTCTCTCTCTTTCCTCGACCATGATCCACCTCTCACTTCCTGTATTGTCTGTATTGCCAGCAACCTTAGAGCTGGCCCCAGCCACCCTATCACCTGACCTTTCTAGCTCTGCCCACACTGTCCATAAATAAAGACCATCCCTTTGGGGGTTTCCCCCACAAAACACGTATTGTGTGCCACCTTGCCTGCCGCAAGTGTCACTAAAATGCTGCCTGAACTGCTTTTCAAAATCAACTAAGTGAAACTATAAAAGTGTTCATACCTTGTTTGGTGGACTCCTGCAAAGTAACCGCATACAAAGATCGCTCTCTCAGCCCCCCTAAAAACATGTACAGCAGCTCTGCTATGTCCGCAGCCCTGACAGCATTGAGAGTGAAGTCTCCCTTAAGTGTGGAGAGAAATACAGATTGGCCAAATTCATTCCCATCCCTGAAAAAGAATAAAATAAAACATGATTGACTGATAGAAGAGTTTACATTTTTTACCCATCCCGAGCATTCTGCACTGACCCTAGTGTTGCATTCACTATCAACCCTTCTGTCCTGACACAGCTGTGGTTTTTAATGATAGTA
This sequence comes from Cyphomyrus plagiostoma, assembly GCA_019775915.2. Taxonomy (NCBI): domain Eukaryota; kingdom Metazoa; phylum Chordata; class Actinopteri; order Osteoglossiformes; family Mormyridae; genus Cyphomyrus; species Cyphomyrus plagiostoma. The sequence goes on along the minus strand of JABFEA020000036.1, from coordinate 11,537,631 downwards.
ATGTAATATATACCTCATTGTGTTGACTCCTGTAACCTCAGGGTAGGAAAGCTGCAGAAGTTTCCTCTCTTTTTCATCTAAGAAGAGTATCCCAGTCCAGTTTATGGCAATGATGAATTTGTTTTTTGGTAAAGCAGGACCTGGTAATGAAATGTGACCTCATAATTAACTAGATGCTGTAAGAATTACAACAACATATTGCAAGGACTGGCCTGTCACCTGTCACCAAGCAGGGGGGTTCGCCCACAATAAATTTTGTCCAACAGAAATACTTGAGTATACTGAAAATAATACCATAATACCTAAAAAACCTACCCTACACACTATCTCCAACTCCAAAAAAGCCTTATTAAAAGCCCGACTTTGTGTGACTTGTGTCAGTGTATCAGATTCACCTGAATGTCTGCTGGATCTTTCATGTGCCACCACTGACTAAGACTTGAGCTAAGTAAGATGATTAAAGTCACGTTTCATATATGGAAAATGGAAGATTAATCTACTGGCCAAATTTACTATTTAATTATGAACAATGTGGGCCATATAAATAAAAAGCTGTTTCCTGTTTTAGTCAAATACAGGACGAGAGTTATCCAGTATTTTTGGACCGCAGGATAAGTTCCCCTAATTGCTAACAATTAACTAACAAAACATATTCATCCTCCATTATTTTGGTGTGGTGGTGTAGTTTCATATGAAATTGCATCTCCCATACTTATTTAGCATAAAGGTCACAGATAAAGGCCACAGGTCCTGTTGTGCAGTGGGAAAACAACGCAGAAAAGTGGTTGAGCTACAAAACTTCCCGGTTGAGACAGCCCAGGAACATGGAACCAGGAACCAGTCCCAGCTAAACTTTCATAGGAAAGCAACTGCTAACTAAAAAGATCCTCCTTTTAATTTAATTTAATTTAATTTAATTTAATTTACTAGCCTTCATTGATTCAAATTATGATATTTTTATCCCTTTTAAGCTTCCTTCTGTCAATTTTTTAAAAAACAAAATGAACCAAGTAACAAGGTTTCCTCACCATTCTCCACCATCAGCTTCGCTGTGAGACTGAATGTTTTGATTTTAGCAGATTTTATCTGGGATTTTTTTTTCAGTGCAACATCACAACCAAAGGTCTCATGTCTGCTTTTAACGTGTCTACTACAAGTACTGAATGATCGTTTACTATATAATATACCCAACACCATGACATGCACTGTTTTTACAAGATAGTCAGCATTATTGGCTATATATTTATTCACCTGAAGATTTGATGACTTCAAAAAACCGGGAGAAAAACACAGGCCATTTAAAACGAGCATAATCAACAACTTCAGCCTTGGCAACAGCAGGGTTCATCTGTGAGTTTATGTATGCACCCTAAAAAAAATTATAAAAGTTAAAAGCGGTTCAAGCTGTTGCTTCATTTTTTTATATACCAACATAATACACTACAATATTATATTAAATATTATATAATAATATATTTGGTATGTGTACCAAAACAGATGAAGGTTTACCTGATGATGTGCAGAGCTAATCATCTGCAACCATTTCTCTTCAGATTTTGCTGCAAGCAAAGAATTATTGATACATTCTTGAACCACATTCTTTGCACTATCTTGACTGCTGCTTGAACCATACTGTACATAGAAGTGTGTGGCTCCTAGTTGTACTAATTCATTCTCCTGAAAGAGAATCAGTGGGATTAATTGCATATTTGTTTCATAGCTAGTGTTTACTGAAAAATAGAAAAAAATGGTAAAAACAACTACAAAATCTGTAATCAAATATTAGAAGTCATAATCATAACAACTTACCATAAAAATTATTACATTTATACGAAAATTTGGTGAGTGAAGATAAGGTATGTCTTTATTGGTATAAATATCAGTTCATTTGCTCAGACTTTTTACAACTGAAATGTGTGAAATGCTTTAAATGCTAATATATATTTTTGTTCTACTGACATCAGATAAAGAAAACTGTAAATATAATTCATAATCTCAAACACTAAAGATTAGTGAAGACTTTCTAAATGATTACTTACATGTTGCCACTAATGTCATGCATGTTTAATGGATATTTATTGTAAAATCAGCAGTATTACCTTGTCACACTGATACTCCCCAAACTTCAGACCATGGATGATCTGCCTGTAGATGAGGTCAGTGCTGACTGGGTCCTCATTAGAATCATGCCAGGGAGTGAAGATCTCCTTGCGGAAGTAGAGACGCCATGGTGCGTGCTGCTCCTGACCACCCTGCCTCCTCACCTCTTGCTCACATTGAGAAATTGCATCCATCACATGTTCCGTGCCACTGCCCAGTGACCATACCTAAGTATACCCAAGTAAAAATACAACAGAGGATACCCTGAATTACACAAAATATAGCTGTCAGTTCTGAATCTTTATCAACAGCTAAAACTGCATTTTTTTAATATGATTTGATTACAAAGTTAATTTTCAAAGGTACACACTTTATCATACAAGGCAACATAGAGTGAAAATCCAAAAGTGTCTTTGAGTTTGACTTTTTGTGCAAGGGTTCTGCATATTTCTTTTGAAGTAGAGGCTGAATCCACAGCTAGGCTCACAGTGCGCCCATCCATCAGAGTCACAGATATGGCCATTGGCTTCATGGTTTTTGTAGCCTATTGTTAGATTAAAATGAGAAAACACAGGGCAGTGCTACTAAGAATGCAGAATTGCTTTTTTTTAAAAAAAAAAAAACATCAATGCACCACTTGAGTTGCTACCTGCAGTTCTAACCAGCTGGGAGGTTCCCCACGCAGCCCATTGGCCATGGTGCGCCGAAGCCGATCAGCACAATACTGACCATAACCAACAGGGCCATTCCGAATGAAGTTTTGGAGGTACTATGACAAACAAATGATAAAAAAGCTCTCATAAAACTCTCACAAAAGATAAATCACTAACAATAAATTTGCTAGAGTTGTGTGGCATGTTGCATCACGCAGCTTTACCTTTATAAAGCGTTCAGTGGGAGGGAAGATGCCAAGGCAGATTGACAGAAGAATCCACCCCCGGAAGTAACTGTTGCGGTTGCCATTGTCTGTCAGTTGCTTACAGATCTGGCAATATATCTCATCCCTATGGCATTATAACAATAAAGAAATAAGAATGCTTGTCAAAAACCTCAAATGAGCAGAAAATTTTAACCAATTATTTATGAAAATCAGATAAGAAATATTTTTTGTTCTTTTGTCATAAAATTGACTATTCTGTGTACTTTCATCAGGTACACTTATCAGTTTCAGTACCTCAGGTCTTGCCTCACTATAGCATATGCTACAATGATATGAATTTTTTCCAGGGATGTCAGAGGTCGATCCAGGATTGTGCCTTGCTCAGATAGCACAACCTCCTCCTCTTTCACAGCAGTCATTGTGAGTTTTGTAGATTCTTGTTCTTCTAGCTAAAAAAACAAGACATCCTCTCAGAGCAAAAATATTAGACAGATTTACAGTATATTGTATCAACATGCTATCCAGGATGCATGCTAGCCTTGTGCCCTGTACTGCCTAACAAACTCCAGGCCCACCTGGACTAAGACCAGGATAAGTGGCTGGATGATGAATAAATGCTTGGATATCTGTTATGGACTCGAAGCATGGTGCCGGCTTGAAAAGGTGATGATCCACTTTGGGCTCAGGGACTAACTATTGAAATAAACAAAGAACACTGAGGAAATGCACAAAGAAACAGAACCAAAAGGGGTCAAATGCAAATGGGGAAATGGAGATATCTACAAGCAGCTAAAGTGGGGAGCAGGGCAAAACCAGGAACAGAACTAAGAGAACAGGTAGACTAATATTAGCACAGCACATAATACAACGACTCACTCAAGAACACAGCAGGGCAGACACTGAAATACAAAGAAAACTTGGGAAAGCAAGGAAAAGTTATAAGACAATTGATTAACTAATCAACAAACACTGGCACAGGGAAACAGGTGTCTATCTCCAATCGTCCGCTCCTTCCGTGTGCCATGCCCCCTCCTTAACCCCATATGGATTCCCCGTGTTTACCAGCTGTTTCTTGTCATTAGTCTTATATATTTAAGTCTGCGGTAGGTATGTTTTCCCCAGTCCGGTTATTAATGTTCATTCTCATGGTGTGTCATGGTCCTTGTTGTTTTATTATTAAAGTCCTTCGTTCACCCAATATCATGGTGCCTGTGCTGCTTCTTCGACGAAAGTCAGGACAGAAGGACCAGACTCTGCAAAAGAGCACCGCACCTAACCGAGGAGGAGTACCTCAACATGGCGATTGAGGTGATCTACTGGCTAACCCAGCCTGAGGTCCAGGAGGATCCCACAGCTCGAGCGTTAGCCTACTGAAGCCAGGATATCATCGAGGGGATGTTCCTACCCGGAGACGCGCACCTAGCCGAGAAGGTGCGCGAGAACATAAGGTTGCTGAGGAGTGTAGCAGCAGAGAGTATGATCAGGTAGGTGCATTTGGACTGTGGGCTACCCTATGCCTTGCCATTGATGCTGCCTGAACCGTCTGCTACCACCGCTGCATCGGCACGCAGGAAAAAGAAGCACAACAGGAGGGCGTATCGGAAGCCCTTCCTAGATCCGTTGTTTCACTTGCGGACCCACGTCTGTGGCTGACGCTCTGCTCCCTGTGGTTCCTGCTCCGGCACCCGACGTTCCTGCTCTGGTGCCCAAGGTCCCCATGCTCAAGGTCCCCATGCCCGAGGTTCCTGCTCCAGCGCCTGAGGCCATGCCTTGGGGGGGGGGG
>JABFEA020000036.1:11502651-11524710 GCA_019775915.2 Cyphomyrus plagiostoma | reverse complement strand
CCCCCTCGTTAACCTCATGTGGGATCCTCATGTGATCAGCTGTTTCTGGTTGTTGTCATTAGTCCTCTGTATTAAGTGTGCGTTTCAGTTTGTTTCCCCAGTCCGGTCATTGGATGCATTCGACCTGCTTACTGCGCTGGCTTAAAGCAACACATTCTGATGCTGACACAATGCATTACGGTTAGATGCATTGCGACCTGCACAAACTGGAACCGCCTCCCTTATTGGCTGAGCAGTTTAGTCACATGCATGACGTTTGTATCCCAGGCAGTTCTGATGCGTAATTTGCTATTTCTCGCAAATATCACATAATGCAGTGAGAACTGGTTTCCAGTTAATTTACCTGGTAAAATAAAGTGTAAATAAATTACATAAATGCTCTAATATTGCATGTAAGTTAGTGGTTTATTTATTGTTAGTTACTGTAATGTTGCGCTGCTTTACATGGTTAATTGTCCAGTCTGTGAAGAAGGCATTCAAGTAAGAATAGCATTGTAGTATTATTGATTTCCAGGTGCATACAATTTACATTAGGTCGGCATTCACGGTTCGACTTTTGATGTTCAGATCGAGTTCAAGGTCAAACTGGTTTGTCCGATTTTCAAGAAATTTGGGTTCTAGTGAGTTCGAGAACTGAGGTACCACTGTACTGTCTCTGTGAGTGAATACTTTAAGTACAAAATACACCTTATGAAACACTTTTGCTATACAGCATCTTAGCTAATATATCTTTTACAGTGAACTAGTCACATCACAAACTAGTTACATAGTTACATCTAGTAGTTTATAAAAAACAGATTATGTATCATTTCTCCTAAAGAGTGTATTTTGCAGTATATTTGATATCTGTTCTATCTTTTATATTTTATTTTATTCAATTTTATTTGTGATATTACTTTTTCATCTTGTTATATAATGTTCTGCATGTCCAATGGTGCTTCAGTTGAAGCAGTAGCAATTTCTCTTTGGGAAGAAAATTCTGTATGGGCTGATATTTGCACCACTAGAAAGTGAATATGAATAGTATATATTTGAATCTGTGGTTGTTGCATTAAAAAACAATCTGAATTACAATTTCAGTTTGCAAATTCAATTTTGATTTATTGAGACGCACAATCCGTCTCAATGGAAGCGTGTGCTGGGATGTCACAAGAGCATTACCTTATTAAATATGAGAATAAGCTTTACATACATAGGCGATAGCATAAACCTTTGGTCTGGTTAGTATGGTACTATATGTGGTTTAATGAACAATTTATGGCACTGCTACTTTGTGTTATTATGGTAGACTAACGCAAAACTATCTAGAGATATGAATTTTACTTCTAGTTAAGTTTAAGTTATGGCTCACCTTTTCATCTCATATGGCTTTCTAGCAGTGTTTATGCTAAATATCTTTTCAAATATTCAACTCGCTGATATAAAGGGAAAGTCAGTATTAATTTCTAATATGCGAGTATGGAATATTATTTAGCACTAGTGATGCAGTTATCCGTTAGTAGTAAAGTTTACTCAAAAGTGAGTACTCATCAGTCCAGTATTCATTACTTAATACTACTTACGCAATACTTGTTACTGCAATGAACTTAAAACATACATATATCTTATGTCGTTAGAACGGCGATGGGCAACTAATAACTCTGGCCAGTCAGTGCAGTGACCCAGCCACCCCAATGTCTACAGTGCTCTCTGTGTACTGTGCTAATAACCAGGAGCATCAGTTAAACTGGAATTTAATATGGTGACCTGTTTAATTAGTGCGCGAAGTAGAGAAATAAAAGTGTCACTACTGTATTGACTGTGAGAACTGCGGTGGGGGCACGGTGGGGGTGTCAGGAAGAACAGAAGCTCCTCAACAACACTGTCAGTACTGCGCGCGCTGCCCCACCACTCCCGCGTGGTGCTTGTCTTTCAGTAGTAGAGTACTGGCAACTTGTGAGAAGTGGTGGTACGATAGAGATTAAAATATAGCAGTGCCGGTACTGCTTAACTCTTATTACATATATGATGACTGTATATGATCCCGCATTTGTGCTTGCAACACCCCCGCACATGCTTCCACTTTACTCCGACTTGCAGAACTGTTATAAACGTGGAAATGAGTTGCGTTGTGAACCATTCAAATTATTTGGAATTCAGATTTAAACTATTTTTTTTTACTTAATATAAAATTTCTAATGCAACAACTGCAGATTCAAATATACACTATTCATATTCAGTTTCTAGTGGCACAAATATCGGCCAATAATTCTGATTCTGATTCTGATGTAGTACAATAGCAAACAAAATTAACCTGAAAATGCCAGGTACAAGTTAAGATACATAAAGTTGTCAGTTGATCAAATGGTTATTTCCTGTGCAAACACTAATGCAAGTTTAGAGTCAATCCACCTGAACATACTGCCAATAGAATGTGGAGGAAAAACTGGAGCAAACAAACACAAATAATGGGGTCATTTCAAAACCCATAATGCTAAAGTGAACTTTTTTTTCAGTACACATTGAACACTTGTTATTAGTAATTCTATGACTAATCATGCTCCTGTTCACTGATGTATGTAGCATTCAGAACAGCTTACCTTTCTGTATAATCTCCTGCCATTGTAGCCACGCCAGTGTTTTTGTAATACTATTGCTGCCTTTCTTTGTTTCACAAATCGCTTCCTGAAGGTGAAACGTAGAACAGTATCATGACACTGAAGTAATCCATATGAAGAAGAAAAGGTTCACTTGAAAATTATCTAGATATCGATTGATCCAACCACTCATCTTGATTCAGGGATCATCCAGATATCAGTCTGGATGAATATGAAGGACCATGTAGGACTTTTCAGTTAAATTTGCGATCCAGGGTCATTTCGTCTCAGTTATTTATTTATTTATTTCGTTTTGGGGGAGGGGTGATGATATCATCAGTGATGTGGCATTACGGGCCTCAGGTACTTTCAATTTTTTAGGCAAAAGGGGCAGGTGGCTCAGGCAATCCTAGCCCCAACTGAATGCTGTTGATCACATTATTATGATTGACTGTGCATCCTAAGCATTGTATACCTGTGTTTGTAGGCCCTCAGGACTCTCTGAATGGTGATGGCCTTTTCATGCATCGCTTTGTCTCTCTCCAGCTCCAACACAGTATCATGAAAGTCCTGATAATATTAGGTACAGTTAATCAATTCTGCAAATGTTATTTTTGTAATGGGAAAAACCTTTGTACTTTGTGCAAAACCTTATTCCTAAATTGAACTTTTGTGACTGGAAATATGGATACCTTAAGAAAGATCTTTCTTTTCCCAATTTGCCAGTCATCCTTATCGTCAAGGATGGACAGACAAATGGACTGACAACAGTTCTCTGGTGACTCCTGGGGAGAAAATGTACAGTAGGTTAACTGCAGTGCACTAAATATGGATTTTGCCGGGTATTTTAACCGAACTATTTGCAAAAACTTAAGCAACGCATTTTGAGTATTACTGCCTCTTTGCACCTTGTTTATTTTTGATGAGTAACTAAATAGTAGGAAGAAAATGCTTCTCACTGTTTTGGGGTCACACTTAGCTGTTCTCAGTAACACACGATATCGGTCTAAGAACTCCGCAAATGTGTGCCGAATGGGATATCCAGCTTTTCGGATTCGAATGGTCTCCATCATGCCAGAGTAGCGAAGTTGACGCATGCACAGTTCCCTGTTGAATAGCTGGTAAAAGAATATGCAGTAAGTATATGGTATATAAGTCTAATTGAGATATTATGCACCATAACATATTACAGACATTAAATACATCGAATAATAAAATATATTGTACATTATTACACAGTAATGTCCAGTAGTATACTTTCTCTCAGAAATGGATGGGATTTAGTCTAATTCTAAATGACAGCACTATGAAAAATATCACGTATCAACAGATGACAGAGTAATGAAAATCATAGTTTTTATACATTTTTATAACATAGACTCCGATAATGTGGCAATGAATTCAAACAGTCAAAACGCTAGAGGCAGACTGAATGAGAGTTTTGTGGGGAAGCATGGGTATGGGGATAAAGCAAGATGAGTCATGTACTCGGCACAAATGGGCTGGTGAAGTTCACCATGTTAAACTCTGTAGTCACTTGGCACACAGTTTGAAATTTATAAGCAACTAATTTCATGGAATTTTCCAGTTCTTTCTTTGCTCCACGGTAAACTGCAAAAAACTGAAACTACGGTTATTGAAACTGTGGATATGGGGGTCACGCTGTATCTATTCGAATTACATCACAACATTACAACCAATTACCAGTTGTCATGAACAACATAATGTTCTTCTTAAGTTAGTATTTTATTTATTGTTAGTTACTGTAATGTTGCGCTGCTTTATTTGGTTAATTGTCCAGTCCGTGAAGAAGGCATTCTAATGTTGTGCATATTCAGGAAACATTTCACTATATAAGAAAGCATTTCACAAAAAATGGTAACACTTCACTTGAAGGGGCCCAAGTAACATAGTATATTAGTTACTACTCAAACATAAATCATGAACTGAATGAAATACATGAACCATTATGATTGATTGATGACGAAAGAACATAGATTGGTACTTAGTTTATGGTTAATTAATATTTGAAGTAAGAATATATTACTACATTATTTGTGCTCCCTAAAGTGTTACCAAATAAATGTCAGGGTTCATTCGATCCTGACCAAGCAGTTAGATAATAGATGGACAGATATTTTCACAGAGGTGTTCCTATCGGTATATTCTGTATAGTAAATTAACTTTACCATAGGCTTCTTGAAGTCATTTGGCTTGATACAGCGAATAAAAAAGGGCTGGCAGGCAGTAAGGGTTTTCATTAGAGATTCTAGAGACTGGCGAAACTGATTGCATAGGGTGGGGATTCGCTTCTTGGTGTCGGTTGCTTGCTGTGGAGGGAGAAGGAGGATGTGTCACCAGTTACCCCACATTTGCAGATTTCCAAATTTCTCCAAACTCACATCTATGCTGCAAAAATTTCCTCTTAATGTACTGATGGGAAAAGAATGATTAGCAGATGTTTTTTTTTACCCGCAAGGAGTTTTTAGGTGTAATAATCATCTTTGAATTGGAGCCTGTAGTTGTATTCGTTGCAAGCTCAGATGCAAAGATTTGCTTGAGAAGCTTGTTGGAGGAGTTGTCTAACAGCAGGAGGATATCTAAGCTCAGGGCATCTCTGTTCTTTTCAAGGAAACCTATAAAGATCAAGGCAACATCCTCAATACTGTTTCTAATAAGACAGTCCATTTCCACCACATGACATTAAAAATAGTTCAGATACTAAATCAAAATTATGGGATAACTGAGACCAGTCGCAGCACTCTCTTATATACATGCTTAGAGACACTTAATGAAATCTGCCTGGAATCAGCAAAACTTTATGGTTACCAACCATGATACCTGGAAACAGGCTTCCACAGAAAAAAATAATGGACGAGGAAAAAAAAAATATGAATCCTTTTGTGAATCTAGTAATACTTTTGCATTACTATTAATAAGTGCACTGTTGGTTCAAAGTACAAAGTTTAAAACTAATGGATTAATAGTTATATAAATAAATGTCAAAAACGTGGAATAAAAAGTGTTCTGTATACAGTGGTACCTCGGTTCTCGAACTTAATCCATTCAAAGACTCAAGATCGAATCCTAAAAAGTTCGAGTTCTGATCAAATTTTTCCCATAAGAAATAATGGAAAACCAAATAATTGGTTGCCGGACCTCCAAAATTACACGTAAATATGTTTTTTTTTTTAGCATTTAAACACAAAATGAACAGGATAAAACAAGAAGAGGATTTTTTTCTTAATGGCTTCAAAAACGATAAAGATCTTACCTCAACGTACATTACCCCTGTCCTGACCCAATCATCCGCTCCTTCCATATGCCATGCCCCCTCATTAACCTCGTGTGAGATCCCCACGTGAACAGCTATTTCTGGTCATTAGTCCTCTGTATTAAGCCCGTGTTTCAGTTTGTTTCCCCAGTCCGGTCATTGGGTGCGTTCGACTTGCTTACAGGGCTGGCTTAAAGCAACGCATTCCGATCCTGGCGCAATGCATTACGGTTAAATGCATTGCGACCACTCAGCCAGCTGCACAAACTGGATGACCTCCATGACGACACACCTTTGCCTTTACTGGCTGAAGAGTTTAGTTACATGCATGACGTTTGTATCCCTGGCAGTTCCGATGCCTAAGATCTGCTATTTCTCCCGAATATCACATGTGAGAGCTGGTGAGAACCAGTGAGAACAAGATGAAAACCAGTGAGAACTGGTTTTCAGTTCATTTACCTGGTAAAATAAAGTTTAAATAAATGACATAAATTCTCAATTAGTACATGTAAGTTAGTGTTTTATTTATTGTTAGTTACTGTAATGTTGCGCTGCTTTATTTGGTTAATTGTCCAGTCCGTGAAGAAGGCGTTCTAGTAAGAATTGCATTGTAGTATGATTCATTTGCTGGCGCGTACAATTTATTAGGTCAGCATTCATGGCTTGACTTCTGATATTCAGCTCTAGATTTAGGTCAAACTGGTTTGTTCAACTTTCAAGAAATTCGAGTTCTAGTGAGTTGAAGATACCGAGGTACCACTGTACTATAAAGTAATAAGACTACGGGGAAAAATACTCACCATTCAACTTCAGATTATGAATTTTTATACATATTTAGTAATTTCACTAGAGACTGTAACTGAGAAACAGCTATTAAACATGAAGAGAACACTCAAATATTGATTAAAATTTACCTGTAAAGAAATCTGGTAAAGCAAATGGTGCTGCATTTGTTGAAAGATATTACAGTCAAAAAACTGAATTTTGAATATTAAACTGAATTTAATGCTTCTTTACCATGTTGGAGTTTAAAGTGAAACCCGCATTCTGGAATACCTCCCTGGTATTCGCACTACAATAAGCATATGAATTAGGATTATTTATTGGTGTGTGTGTGTGTGTGTGGGGGGGGGTTGGTGAATGAATCCAAATTAAATATTGGGGGGAACCTTTCCCCCGTCTGCCCCCAGGTACTACTATTAGTCAGGACATGAAGGAGGGAGAAAGAAGTGATGTTACGTTCACAAATGATCCGAATCTTTTTGACGGTTCTTTGGTATGAACAAAAGGAACTGAGAAGTATTTGAGAGCAGTTCTTTTTATCGTTGTCCCCAAATGTCACTGCCCGTCCTAAATCCACTCCACTCCCTTTTATAGTAAAAACCATGATTCATCATATCCCAAGATCATTCTTTGGAGGCATGTTAGCAAGACCGCTCATGCCAAGATCACAAGTACGTTCTTTGCATTGGCAGTATTGAAAAACACTTTCTCTCTCTCTTTAAGTCCTGGGTATGATGCTAAACTGCTTCTGGCCCTGCAAGGGGTCCTCCAACTTTCAGGGAAACAATTTATTTGGGGGTTGGCAATCCAGCCACCATAAAACAACTCACAGCTACTGTAGCATCACCTGTTGCATGGCAGCACTTGGGTCCCAGTTTGTGGCAACCCATCTGGGTGGAACGTGCTGTCTCTCCGGCAAGATGACCATCTTCCTCCATTTTCGGGTGTGCTTCGTAAACTCTGCATTTTGGTGGCAGCATTCTCTGAGGTATGCAGACTGGAAAGTGGCTACATCTCTATACCTACTTTTGGTCTGACAGGTTTGATAGATACCATACTCAGGGAGTGGCTGTTGCTGTAGCAGATCAGCTCCTTCCGATGGTGTCTGATGTCACTCTTTTTATGAAACTCAGGCTAAGTCATTCCTTAAGTGTCTTGTCTATTGTTTCAGTGTATTCTCTGACCATGGAGAGTGATCTCTCATTCAAGAAGACATTTTACTCGCATCTTTGCTCGGTGGTTGAAGGGTGCCCATGAGGTGACACTCCTCTGGTCATGGGTGATTTATGTGCGACCACTGGGACTGACATGGCTGGCTATGAGGATTGTATCGACTCCATGAGTCTGGAGACCAGGGTGTAAGTGTCTCCAAGTTCCTTGACTTAGCAAAAGGTCAGGGGCTGCAGGTCGCTGGGTTCTGGTTCCAATGCCTTGAGCCACATCGTTGGACTTGGTACTCCAGTACTGGTGCTGCAGGAAAGGAGATCAATCATGTCCTCATGGGCAAACACTGGAGGCTCCTGCATAACTCTGAAGATTCAGCTTAGATCCAGTAGGCTACTACCTACTAGGAGAATGAGACTGGACTTAGCCAGAGTTCAAGGTATAACTCTTATTGATGTATAGCACGCAGTGTGTGAGGAACTAAATCTAATATGATGTGGGAGACCTTTCCATGATAAGACCCTGAAGGTTGCTGAGGGTTGTGTGGGTGTTGCCAGTGTTCTTAGAAGGAAGTGTTTCATCTTGCAGGGCACATTGGATATTATGGAGAGGATTTGGTGGCAACTCCAGTCTGTACTAGGAACTGAAAAGGATGGCTGTGAGGGTTCTGAGGGCAGGTTTTTAGAAGAATCTGTGAGCAGGTGACGCACCATCTGTGGTCTAGTGACCCACGTCCTGCTTACAGAGGAATCGAAGTGCTATGCACATCTGAATATGTTCCTCGGAGACTTGCAGTCAGGACAGGTGATGGAGTGTTCCTTCGGATGACACTGTAGCTGTGACCTGCTGAGCCAGCTACTTTGAGTAGTTGTTTGAGGATGTTGGAGATCTCTGGGTGAACAGTTCTTGAAGCTGATCCTCTGATCAGCTGTGAACCATCCAGTTTCACTGAGATTGCATGGGTGGTGGATCTGCTGGGGGTAGGGAAGGCCACAGGGATCTGTGGTATACAGGGTGAACTTCTCCAGGGTTGTGATAAGGTTGTCCTCCTGGTATTCCATATGGGAGTCAGATGTCATCCCAACTGACTGGAAAACAGGACTTGTAGTCACTATCTGGAAAAGGAAGGGTGATCACTTGGAATGCAGAAACTACAGGAGGATAGCACTGCTTTCATTGCTGAGTAAGGTCCTTGCTATGGTTATCCTTAACAGGATCCGTGATCACTTGCTTGCCTGTCAATCACTGGAGCAGTCTGGTTTTATACTTAAAAAGTCACCTGTATCCTTGCACTGAAGGTTGTCATTGACCGCAAGCACAAATATCATCTGAGGTTTTTTGCAGCCTTTGTCAATTTTTGTAAAGCTTTTGACTCAGTTGATTGAGTTAATCCTGAGACACGTGATCCCCCAAAGTTGCTGGACATCATGGCCGGCCTGTACACTGGTACTGTGAGTGCTGTGCAGAGTGGAGGGAGAACCTCTGCATTCTTCTCAGTTGATTCTGGGGTTCACCAGGGGTGTTTTCTTGCTCTTCCTCTGTTCAATGTTTTTATGGACTGGGTGTTGGGCAGGGTCATGGGATCCAGCAGCTGTGGGGCATCCGTTGTTGAAGAATGATTTACTGATCTTGACTTTGCCTACGATGCGGTGATCTTAGTGGATTCAATGGAGGCGCTGATTGGGGCTCTAGAGAGACTGAGCAAGGAGTCACAGTGTTTGGGATTGCAGGCAGATCCGGACATTTAATGACTTCATCCTCTTGCGATATCTTTGCAAGAGGACGAAGGTCCCAGTCTTTAGAGTCCTGGTGCTTCCTGTTTTGTTGTATGGCTATGAGACATGGACACTATCCAGTGAAATGAGACAAGACTTGACTCCTTCGGTACTGTGTCTCTTTGGAGAATCATTGGGTACCGCAGGTTTGACTTTGTGTTGAATGAGCAGTTGTTAGAGGTGTCCTGAATGAGACATCTTCATTGTGAGGGAGCATCAGTTACAGCACTACGGCCATTTGGCGTGTGTCCCTAGACCAAACCCACTTAACACCTGGGTGTGGCAGATGGATGGCCATTTCCGAAGGGTGGGAATGGACCGTGTGTCTGCCTGGGGGGATTGCCAGCCAGGATCCTGAGGAGTTTCGCTGTGAGGTGGGTGCAGCAATGTGCTGCATCAGCGCATATTCTGACCTGACCTGAGATATAACCTGCTCTTGTTGTGGACCCAAGCTCTGTTTGGCAGGTGAATCTAAAAGTATCTTTTTGCCTTTGCCTGTAGTTGCAAATAAAAGCTCCTGTTTTGGATTTTGTGCCCCCAGCATTCTCGCCTCAGTATGTTTGCACTCTAAACTCCTAAACACTGGTTGCATGTCTGATAATATTGGTTATTAACAATATTGTCATTTCTCCCAGCCACGTGGTTCATTAACAGATTGTATACATAGCAGATACTCAAACTTAACATTGTCTTTCATTCCACCTGGTGTAATAATGCCAGCAACTTGTATAACACTATGAAGCACACTTGATAAAGATTTTTTTTTAACTATGAAGCAAAAGGGGTACCTGTGGAATTGTAGTGGACAACTCCAGCAAAATGCTGGATGCCAAACTGCATGTCATGGTTGTTCTTAGGGGGGATGTAGATGTTGCTTTTCCCATGAACCTGGTTCATTTTGTTCAGCAGGGTGGTATCTGTACCCTAAAATCAACATGTGGAAATGCCAAAAAGAATGATTTATTTTCAGGGTATTTAATTTCATTTATGACATATCTATATTTATCTATGAAAAGCTTATTATGAGATGGTTCAAGAGATAAATTCTGCCCTGATTTTAAAAATTCAGGTAATGACACCAGGTGACCATTATTAAATTGAGCACAGGGTTTGCTTAGTAAAACTGTGAGGGAGCTAGAGGAATGCCCTCAGCAATCACCTCATGTACTGGACAATTCCTTTGCTCAGTTTCTTTGTATTTTGAGAATTTTGAATAAGTAGCTTGTGCATATATCTGGAAAGCTGTCATATCTGTATTTCATTTGTGTTCTGTAATAATGCCCTTTCATTCACCAGAACGTTTGCCTCACTCTTGTTTACATTTCACCCACAACCTGTCAAGAATTGAAGAGAAACCTTGGGAAAGTGGCTCTCCTCATCGATGAGTGCCAAAATGTTGAGGGACTTGATGGCTATCACATCTAGCGCGTTTTGGTTGTCACTGAAGTCAATGTGCTTCCATATGATGTTCTCCCGGGCATAGTCCTCCTGCTCTAACTTGAAGATATGCTTCACAAAGAACTGCTGCAACTGTTCATTGGCAAAGTTGATACAGAGCTGCTCGAAGCTACAGAAAAAATTGATTCAGAATATCCAGTTTTACATTTCATATTATAGCAAAAAATATGTCTATTCAATGAAATATGTAAAAATATAAAAGCTAAACATTTATACTACATATTGTAAAATTTTGAACTCAACATTTATAAAAAATCATTAAAAAAAATTTCAGCATGTAGTAATGTAAAGAATATTATGGGGCAGGTTTCGTGAAAATTCTGAATCCAAGTTTTTCATTTCCCAGGAGAATGCTGGCACATACAAAACACCTTTACAAAAATGTCCTGTTCCTATAGTTAAAACGTAAGCAAAAGGTAATGAGGAGTAATATTACAAACACAAAACAGGTTCATTGATTGGTAAGCGCCATACTTATACCTTAACACAGATACTACAATATCTGTTTCACAGACATAATTCAAATAAATCCATACACACCTATTTGTACTGAAGTTTTCAAAGCCAAAAATGTCCAGTAAGCCAATAGATTGATCGATGACTTTCGAATCCATGGGTGGGGGCTTATAAATGACACTGTTAATTTTCTCCACAATCCACACAAACAGTCTTCCATAAATAGCCTGAGGAGGAGCAAAGTTAATAAAAACTTCCAAAAGGTACATTGAGGGAGATACACAATTTTCTGTTGAGGACACAATTTTATCTTAGCCCCAGACAAATCAGTCACCCTATAGTTGGATTACCAAACACTCTAAAGGTTCCGTCACACTAGCATGAGAAAATATCCTGTCTTTGCAGAGTTAAGTTAAAATGAGTGTAACTGGATAAGCTACACTATGGCAGTTTGGGTATACCGTGTTGTTTTCATTCAGCTAAACAATAGTTTTGTTTTGAAAACATCGTATGGCAAGATACCTCAGAAGTAGGGCTGTGCGATGTCTACCTAATTGGCATATGACAATGTCTACAGTGAAACACGTGACAAAATTCATTAAATACTCAAATTCTATTAATTTATTACTATTTCTATTTTTTGCATATTTGACTCCAATCTTCCCCAACTCTTCCAGTCTTTACTTTTCCTTCATATAGCCTTGCTGTGAGTTTAAAATTGTGTACTTCAGTACTTGAGTTAGTTATTTTGAGTGTTTCTTTTTTGTTGTTATTGTATATTATATATTTCATTTTTTTGTATAATTTGTTTCAGCCATTTATGAAATAGTATAATTCATTTAAGATAACTGTAAAATTCAATTTGCACTTTTTGCACAGTAAAATCCAGATTGTTTAAAATTTGTTAATTGAATATCAAATGGCAATCCAAAATTTTAGCCTATACAGTTGTTCGGAATTTCTATAAATTAAAATATAATTGGCACCAACTTAATTCTTTTATTGATAGCAACATTTTATGTATTTGTTTATTTTTTATGTTAATTTTATACCTAATCAGAAACAAAGTATTCAATTATTTGATATTGCTGAAGTCTGGCCAGGTAGTTTTACCTACACTATGGCTAGGATTACAACAGCAAAGATGTGGGGAGGGGGGGGGTGCCGGTGGACCAATTGTTACATTTTCTGTTTACGGGCAAGCTTCCACTTTCTCCCCATTTATGGGCAGTCCTCATCTTCCTGCTTTGATCCCTTGTGGTCCATTTGATTTGCCCCGTCTGTGTTGTGATTTTCTTTAATAAAGCCCCCTTGATTTCCCCCACACCTTGCCTTCACCTCTGTCCTGGCCATCAATGTGAGTTAAGCTGCCTGCAGCTATTTTGTTTACTTGTGTCTATGTTGGATTCTCCTTGTTTTTTATTGTGACTATTTATTAATATTTTCAGTTAAAAAAAAACAATAAGCTATTTTCTCTATTGAATCTCAATTTACTGATAATAGATTATGTTGCTGCCATGTATTTATTGTTCATTTATTTTTCATATCCTGAAGTATCATTTGAAACAGTTGTTGTAAAGTTTAAGCTATTTTAGATTTGAATGTATCCAGTATGCCTTTTTCTTGTCACTTGTTGGTTTAAAAGAAACAAGTAAAAGTCTTTGTCAGTGCTGCCAGCATGTTGGCAGTTTGACAATATCTTTCGGTATGCAAACTTTTCCCAGTCAGTTGTGAAAATTTTGCATCATGTTTAGTATAAAATAGTTTGATTAATCAATTTTAAATATTTAATGAATGTGCCATTTTCTTGTGTCGTGTTCAGTGTGAAACAGTAGTAACACTGGCAAATGTAACTGTTTACCTTGACAAATGCATTCCTGCCATCTATGGCTTGTGCTGAACTCAGTGGTTTGGAAACATTCTCCCTGTTGGTTATGACAGAACGCTTCGTCAAACTGCAGTCTAGTGCCTTCATATCCACCTGTGAAGTGAAAATGCATGTTATACTCTAGACATTGTATAAGTGTATGGTGAAACACCTCCAAGTTACAAAGTAAAATTCAGACAGTACTGACAATATACAGCTACTACCTCCAGCAACTTGGCAGCCATATTGAAATGAGAAGAGTTAAGGATGTCACAACTCTCCAGGTTGTTCAAAATTGTAGCTATAGAATATGGAAAAACATAACTCTCAGACAAAATTTAGCGAACTCTTTCAACATTATATAATTTTCCTAAATATCTTTTAAACATCTATGATATTGGTTTGACAGCAAAAAATTCTTGCTTTACCTCGTTAAGCAGTACAAACCCATTTAAAAAATAAACATAAAAAGTAACATACACTAGCCCAGAGAAAACCATAATTTTTACCCTCAAAGTCCACATTTCCCAGATGAAGGATTGCAGCTAGTAGCTTGGAAATCTCCCAGGAGTTATTTTCTGTGAACATCAGGATCCTCATAGCAGAACAGAAGTTAGCATACTCTTTGATGTCATCACGCCCTTCGCAGCTGGTGCAGTTGCCCTGAAAGGTTTAGTTCAAAAGTTCACTAGTCACTGCTATTTCTGAGTTATTACTGTCAATTGACACTTTTTTATTACTGTCAATTGACACTTTTTTTTATTAATTAGATTTTATCATATACTGACATTGTTTCTTCACAAATGCAAAATTATAGCTGGAAATACCATAGTGAGGTACTTGTATTCTGAGGAATTTCCCAATTGTAAAATCTTCTTCTGCTCAGCTGGCATCCCCATCAACATACAATAAAAGATGTGGTAGTTTCTCTCTTCTGGAGCCTGGAACAGTAGATTATTGTCTTTATACTCTGAGATATGAAATGTTCTCCAGTAATCCACTATAGTATATTATACCTTGTACAATAATTAAACACCCATTGCTTCCATTAAACTTCCCATCATATTTGGGAATTCTAGTGTACTGGCAAATATAACAAACTAAAAAGAAAAAATATGTAACTACATTACATTACAATTTAAAAAATTAAATATATGATGATATACACATGGACTGTGGTAAAAAATACATTTTTGTCAGTGCTCTTGATGCAATCATTCACATGGTTCTACTGCTTGTTACCTGGCGACAGACACGGGACTTCTCAAGCAGGTACTGCTCCACCCGAGCACCATTGATTGCCCCACTTTTGGTGAATGAAATGTCAATGTACTTCCCAAAGCGACTAGAGTTGTCATTGCGAACTGTCTTTGCATTTCCAAAAGCTATGGGAGTAGAAACACCATCTGCATTACTGTCATCATATACATTTCATAATAAGCCCTGTGTGCTGCAGCTATAAATATAGATCACCTTCCAAAATGGGGTTGGCCTCCAGGATCTGCTGCTCGATCCAGGAATGTTGGCCACTCACAGCAGCCAGGAATTGTAGCATCAATTTGGTGTTTTCTGTCTTTCCTGCCCCTGACTCCCCACTAATATACAGAGGAGCATTTGTAATAACATAAGAACACTGTAAAGGGGGCATATTTCTGAGGATCCATAAAATTACTAACAATTATAGTAGGGCTCATAAATACTAAGACTAAATACTAACAGGATTTTTTTTTGATTCAATTACAGTATGAGTTGATGTAACATTAAGAGGTCCAGCCGTGGCCAAAAGTTTTGAGAATATTCACAAATATCAAATTTGCCAAAGTCTCCTGCGTCAGTTTTTATGATGGCAATTTGCATATACTCCAGAATGTTATGAAGTGTGATTAGATGAATTTCAAAAAAATTCAAAGTCCCTTTTTGCCATGAAAATGAACATAATCCCAAAAAACCCATTCCCAGTGCATTCCAGCCCTGCCACACAAGGAACTGCTGACATCATTTCAGTGATTCTCTTGTTAAAATATGTAACAGTGTTGATGAGGACAAAGCTAGAGATCACTCTATCATGCCGATTTGAGTTTCAATAGAAGACTGGATGGTTTAAAAGGAGGGTGGTGCTTGAAATCATTGATCTTACTCTTTCAACCTGCAAGGAAACACATGCAGTCATCATTGCTATGCATGCTTCACAGGCAAGGATATTGCTGCTAGTAAGATTGTACATAAACTAAACATTTATCAGATCATCAAGAACTTCAAGGACAGAGATTCAATTGTTGTAAAAAAAGGTTTCAGGGCGCCTAAGACAGTCCAGCAAGCGCCAGGACCATGTCCTAAATGCTGCAGGATTGGGACACCACCAGTGTAGAGCTTGCTCAGGAACTGTAGCAGGCAGGTGTGAGTGTATCTGCACATACAATGAGGTAAAGACTTTGTGAAGATGGCATGGTGTTAAGAAGAGCAGCAAATGAGATACTTATCTCAAAGAAAAACATCAGGGACAGACTGATAATCTGCAAAAGGTACAGCAATTGGACTGCTGAGGACTGGGGTACAGTGATTTTCTCTGATGAATCACCTTTCTAATTGTTTAGGGAAAATGTGAGTGCTACTATCAGTGCTGTGTCATGCCAACAGTAAAGCATCCTGAGACCTTTCGTGTGTTGGATTGCTTCTCAGCCAAGGGAGTGGGCTCACTCACAATTTGTCCTATAGCCATGAATAAATAATAAAAAAAAAATACAGTTTGGTGATGAACAATGCCTTTTCCAGTATGATGGAGCACTGTGGCATAAGGCAAAAGTGATATCTAAGTGGCTTTTGGAACAAAACATCAACATTTTGGGTCCATGGCCAGGAAACTCCCCAGACAAACAAAAACCTGCAAGTTCTGACATACTTCAAACATTTATTATGCAAGAATGGGCTTCCATCAGTCAGGATTTGGCCGAGTAGTTGATTGTCAATAAAAGCCTTTGACTCTTATGAAATTCTTATAATTATACTTCAGTATACCATAAACATTTGATAAAAAGATCTATAAACACTGAACCTGCGAACTTTGTGAAAACCAATATTTATGTCATTCTCAAAACTTTTGGCCATTATTAATCAGAATAAAAACTCGCACAGTCCTTAGGGGTCTTTAATGTGGTGTTCATGAAGGTTTATTACAGCTCATAAAATGGAGGAAACTCAAGGTGAAATTCAGAGCAGCTAACCTGATGACACAGCATTGGTCCTTGTGGTTTCGACGCATGTTAAAGAAGCAATTGTCAGCAATGGCAAAGACGTGTGGGGGCAGTTCTCCCAGCCGCCGATCCGTGTAGAGCTCCACCTGCTCTGGCGTGTATATGGGCAACAGCTGGTAGGGATTAACTGCTACTAAAATGGAACCGCTGTAGGTCTGTAGAAACCGAGAGAAACTGTCTCTCAGCTACAGGACTGAGTGACACTCTACATATAATCAAATGCTGGTAATCAAGTCTGATTGGTGTAATCACAATAAATACTAAAACATTAAATTAGTTGAGCTGATAAGTCTACATTGCTCAGAATGTATACTCGATGATGAGATTATGAAGGGATGGGTTAATTTGGGTTTTTAGTAGTCTCTGGGGAGACCCAAAATTTTTGTTTCAGTTCAAACGGGGAATTCTATTCATCAAGTCACGTCCTACGAAAAGAAGTGCAACATACATTTTCAATCAACATATTTGTTATACAACATATAGTCAGTGGTAAGTCCTGCAGATGAAAGTGTAGTGATACCTCAAAAATAAAAAAGTGAAATACAGCAGCATTTACAGAAACATCTGTTGTTTTTGACCGTCCTGTTTCCAATTTGTAACATATAAAAACTATATAGTTTTATGCTAATAAAGATAAGAGACTTTAACATGGAGTCACCAGGAACTTACATAAATGATGCCTTCTCTGTGTCTGATCAGGAGATTATGGAGGAGCCCTGCTTCATTGAAATCCCCCAAGCGAATCATGTCATCCACTCCAGTCACAGAGGTGGGGTGCATGGGACGGATTATATCCTCATTCTCTTTGTTGAGTTGCAGCTCCTTAAATTAAATTAGAAAATGTTATAATTGTAATATGATATAACTATAACATAGTTACAGTCAATTAAGGTGTCTTATCTTAACCATTGAAAAACTGGTAGCAATTCACATTAAGTGGTTACATCCTTTATTATTTATAATAATTTATAATGCATTGAATGTACATGAAGCTCTCATCTACAATGCAGTATAGATACTTACATAATGCAGTACAAAGCATCCTTATGCTTTTACTGACCATTAAAATGCATTATAAAGGTATCTATAGTGAGAGCTTCATAAAGCATTTATAATGCATAATACACATGGCTATAATGTGTTGTGCCTTTTGATTAATATTTATAGCCATGTTAATAATTCTTTATGACTGCATTATTATTTATGAATGTGTTTATAAATTACTAAAAACATGGCCTTAAGTAAAGTGTTACCATGTATCTTAACATGTCTTAAAACATTGCATTCATAATGCTTTCAATGAACTTTAATATACATTAAATATACAGCTTTAATATACATTAATAACAAATATTATAATTTTGTGTTTGTTTGAAAGTGTTCTATGCACTGCTCTTAGACATGTTAAGATATACTTACATGCTGCTTATTAATGTTCTATGAATGCATTATACAGGGGCACCTACATTATGTAAATTATTGCTAAAAAAAAAAACAGTATATACAGGAACCACCTAATATACTCATGTTTTTCTTGACTCACTAGCATACTATGTTTGGATAATCATTAACTCATCAAATTATTTAACTAATTAAGCTTATTAAGTAATCAGGTGGCATAATATAACAAATACATGGAATTCGCTGGGTGCCCTAAGAGAGGATGGGGAGGTGGTGTTCTTCTAGCCATCCGACAAGATATGAGTAACTTTTTGGTGAACAGAAGAAATTCTTATTACTTTTTATTATTTATTGTTCACTTGCATATATTCTGATGTTTAATTGTTTTTTCTTGGAAAATAAGTACTAACTGCCCAAATCAATAACTTTAAACATTTTCAAAACATTTGATGGCCTAAGACTTTTGCACAGCACTCAATTTTATGTTTTACCTTTCCTTCATCATCAATTAGACTGAGCTGGCCAGTGTCTGTCAGCTTGACCTCTGCACCAATAGGAACTCCAACACCGGAATCTACCCATACGTAATCTCCCTGCAAAACAAGAAATACAGTAGTGTTAAAGTACATGACATATCCGCATTCAGTAAACTTAATTTCTTTCATTTCTTAATTTGAAATACAAATGTTTAATATTTGTTTCATGGTACATCATAAAAGAAAACGTAAACTTCTCAGGAATAATTATACTATATTAATACTATAATTTAAATATTTCAATGATTTTTTATTTACTTAGTGGATAATACCTGTCTCAAAACCACCATGTTGGAAATCTTCTTTCCTCCAACCTGAACATTAAAAAGTAATCATGTTAATCTGAAACCAAGTCTCTTTATTGAGTGTCATTATGAAGTCAAATGTTCCGTAAGTACATGAAAATGACTACCAAGCTTCATTGCCACACCCTATTTAGCCCAGGATCAGAGGTGGCAATTTCAGGTCCAGAAAGTAAAAATCCAGACCATGATTTACTTTCAACAAACCAGTTGAGCATAAAGAGTCACAGTCACAGATACTCAACTGGTTGGTTGAAACAAAATCATGGTCTGGATTTTTACTTTCTGGACCTGAAATTGCCACCTCTGCCTAGGATAGCAAACGTTGCTTTCCTCAATGAAAAGTAAGTTAAGCTTCCTGCCATTTGCAAACTAAGTTCACTTTTATTTCATGCACATACACACAAATCTGGATCTCAGAAACTATATTATTTATAAATTATATTTAACATTTAGTCCATGATTATAAATAATATAAACCAAATGTTCCCTTTTACTAATGTCAGAAGACAAATTGCACCAGTCCAGCAATATTTTACCAGACAACTGTAAAGGTTTATTAACACAGAACTATTAATCATTATCAAAGCCCACATGGAATAATACTATGGAAAGTTCATGCAGAATTTCTTTCTTTGTATTTAATCCTTTACATCATCTTGAAAATGTTCATCTTAATTTAAAGTAGATTGTACCTCACAACATAGACCAAGGTGAAAACTGCCATTTTGAGAGAATTTGAGATAATGTAACACAGAGAGAAGCTGACAGGAGTTGAACTTACCTTAGAACGCTGCTCCTGATGCAAATCCTGAACGTCCCTCTGGTCTGAGGTTCCAGTTAGAATGTACTGATCTTTCTGACATGCTTCCCTGAACCAGGATATTGTCAAGTAGTACAACACATCTTTATGGCCCTTAGACTTTGACCTCTAGCAGACAGTGATCCACCCAAAACACCTAATGCCTAAATGATAGGGAGTAAGAATACTTCCCTGATATTCCAGATTCCACCTTTTTCCTGATATTTCCTTTATATTGCCTTTGATAGCTTTTGTGTCACATATTGACATCTTTTTAAAAGTTTATACCTAACATAAGTTTACAGTAGAATGTATAGACAGTATACCAGAAACATAAGATAATATGGTGCCAATTTGGTTTGTACTAAATACCTACTGGCAATAAATGTGATATGCAACCTCTGGACTCTGCACTACCATCCAGCTACAGTGGTCTTTACGAGATCATAAATGGTGACTCACAATACAAACATTACATAGATCAGCTCACAGTTTTTTGTTTTTAGCAGAAAAAATACATAGATATAATATAATATCAAAATGTATCAAAAGTTCATGCCCAGTTGGAAGCCTCCACACAAACTTGGCAGGAAAAATATGGATGGGTACTCCTGCAGAACCAAGGAAAACTGTCCCAGCTACACACAGCTGGGATCAAGCAGTTACAGATAGATGGATGGATGGATGTTTTCTAGTTGTAGTAATTACTATACAAAGACAAATTTGTTGGTATCCTTCCAGAGGAAAAAAAAACAAAAAACACAATTATCTCAAACTCACTGAAATCCGTTATTGTCTATTCCATATTTAACACAAATCAGACTTTGGTTTGGATATTGATTTTATATAATTAGACAAATGAAAGTGACACGGAAAAAAATATGGTACTCATAGTTTAATATTTTATGGCACCGCCTTTTGCAGCAATCACTGCCAAGTGATCTCTGTACTTCACAATGAGATGTATGTATTTGCCAACAGGTAGTTTGGCCCACTCAAGGGCAACATCTCCACACTGCAATTTTCAGATCTTTCCAAAGATGTTCAATAGAATTAAGATCTGGGCTCCTTGAAGGCCATTTAAGAATAGTCCAATGTTTTTTCTCAGCCATTATTGAGTGCTTTTAGCTGTATATTTTGGCTCATTATCCTATTGGAGGTCCAATAACCTGCGACTGAGGCTGAGATTTCTGACACTTGGCAGTATGTTTCGCTCCAGGATGCCTTGGCAGTCTTGAGACTTCATTGTGCCCTGCACAGATTCGAGGTTCCCCATGCCAGATGCAGCAAAGCAGCCCCAAAACAGAACCAAGCCTCCTCAATGCTTCACATTAGGTACATAGTTCTTTTCGTTTCTTAAAGCTTCATTTGTCCTTCTATAAACATAGAGCTGATGTGACTGGACAAAAAGCTCAGAAACTTGCAGGGCTTGTCAACATGCATTTTGGTGTATTATGTTTTTCTGTCAATAATGTTCTTCCATGGAGCCCATTATTGTTCAAAATGTGATGGATGGTGTGATCAGAAAGTGACATATCTTGACCTTGGATTGGACTTGTCAGATTTAAGGTAGTCTGGGCAAAATGTAAGTGAACGAATATGAAGTCCATTTAAACAGTGGTACCTTAAATCCGACAAGTCACCCCGAAAAGCCAGTAACCCCGCTTCATAGTACAGGCCACAGGCCCTTGAGTAGTCAGGTGAGCATATCCAGGCTTTTGTGGCCTCTAAGTCTGCTTTGGCGAGTGTGACTATGCTGGTCCACTATGGCGTTACATCAAAGTCAAAATTCACACTCGTAAATATGCCACTTGTGAGCGCAAAAATGAAACTCACCACCACAGGACAAACAGCTGCGCATGCGTTCATAATAATATCACCTTCTCTAATGTGTTTTTCCCCTCCCAACGTCATGGTTGTGCTCGTGCGCAAAGCAAATTTCCTTTGGCTGCTCTCTAGGGAAAGTTCTGCGCTCACTTTCTGCTGGGGGGAGGTTTTGACAGTTTGGGTGGTGGAATTATGTTGTTTCTTTTTTTTTTTCCCCTCCACTACCCCCCTCTGCGGAGGACTGCTTTATTTCTACATAAATATTTATTTATTTTTATTTACTTCCTCAATTGAAGGAGAGGGAGGGGGGAAAGGAGAAGGAGGGGGATAGAGAGAGAGGGAGAGAAAGAGAGAGGAAAAAAACAGATAATCTGCTTCACTGTCTGCTGCAGAGAGAAAACAACCAGCGTCTGTACGAATTGCATCGAAAATCAAACGTTAAATGTTATTGAACAGTACACATACCCAGCATTACAACACATGCCCTGAAGTAACAGCCGATCAAGACCGGTCTACATACCTGTGTGCACACCTGTGTGTCAGTGCACTGGTGTTCATAAGGTTTATTCATGTAAATGTCTAGTAGT
>JABFEA020000036.1:11457537-11470028 GCA_019775915.2 Cyphomyrus plagiostoma | reverse complement strand
CTTCTGATATTCAGATCAAGTTCTAGGTCAAACTGGTTTGTTCGACTTTCAAGAAATTCGAGTTCTATTGAGTTCGAAAACTGAGGTACCACTGTAATACTCAGACCATCTGACCCAAAGTAGACATTCAATTGGCCTCATGCACTCCACCAGAGGTTTCTAAATTCTGTCCTATATGTGCTGACTAATCAGGCTTAAGACTCAAAAATCTCCATCTTTTTCACAGATTACTTAGTACTGTGACTTTTTTATACGTTATCCACCAGTGAAAGTCAATACTCCATTATCCAACATTATTTCTGTACTGTTTCTACACACTGGATGATATTCCGACGCTTTGGACCCTTCAGTCACGTCCTGTAGTAGTTCATTTGATTGTTATTTTTCTGTACTCATTTCCTTGTCTCAATTCCTATAAGTGTATTTCTTAACGTTTGGTTCATCCATCTTTCCATTTTCCATAACCACTAATTCTATTCACTGTCACGGAGGATTCAGAGTGGAGGTTAGGGGCACAAAGCAGGGAAAAACCCAGGATCAGCCTTAGTAGGGCATATTCACACACCATTCACTCATAAAAGCACATGGGTAATTCCAATTAACCTCAGTATGCTTTTGAACTGTGGGGAGAACCTGGAGGAAACCCCACAACAACACGGGGAGAACACGCAGACTCCATACACGTGGAACCCCGGTGGAGACTTAAACCCAGATCCCACAGGTGTGAGGCAACAGTGCTAACCACTGCACCACCATGCAACCCAGGTCTGGCTCATTTAAATTAAAAATAGGCCATAAAAAATACAATTATTAAAAAAAAAAGTTACTCATTTAAATTTAACTGATGTGTTAAACCAAAAATGCTTACAATATAAGGAAGAGGTAAAATTTATCTATACTTCATAGAACCAAACCCAGAAGCTCAGCATTATTAGTGCAATGCTCTATCGGTTGAGCTACAGGGGAACTTTTGACAATGACCAATCACGCTTTAGCATTTTATTTTTCAATATGGAAATAAAAATGAACACCTTTATTTACAGTCTGTGCATGGAATTACAGTAAATTCCAGTTATAACGGACTTCAAGGGACCTGGCAAAACAGTCTGTTATATCCAGAGTTGCTGTATGCCCAGAACATATCTACACTACACCATTTACTCATGCCACGCCCCAGCAAACACACTTCTGGTATAGATTATTATACTGTAAATGTATCAATCCAGCTTCACCTGACCAGATGCGTGACTATTAATAATCCTGACTACATATCTGCGTTGGATATTACCAGCACGCCACGCGCCTTATAGGTGGAGCCTGCATGTCTATTATAGCCGAACAAAACTACAGCCAAACTGTTTGTCCATTACAGGTAGAAGTCCGTTATACGCGAGTCCGCTATATCTAATGTTTTTTCTGCATGTTCTTAAAGGCGTTTGGCCGGGACCAGCGGATCTCGTCCGTTATAGACGATATTCAGTTTAAGCGAGTCCACTATAATCCTTGGCTCTTTCAATTAGACTATACCAATTCATTGCCCACAAAACAACATTCACTCTATTCATTTCTATGGACATAACCCTAATTCGTACCCAGCCATAACCTTAACCATAAATAACCAACAAAATACAAGACTTTCCTTATTTCAATTTTTGTGACTGCATTCAAAGATTTTTATAAAACTGAAGTTTATATTGTGGGGCCATGACAAATTTTGCTGAACAAAAGTCTAGCGCTCTAAGGAAAATATTAAAATATTATCATTACACCTCTCCAAAAAAAAATTAAGTGCGGTTACTGGAGATAAAATTTGCCAAATGAGGCAGCTAGCAATAAAAAAATCTATATAAACTTTATTACAGAATATTTGATAAAGTTGATAAAGGGGAATAAATATCGAATTGATACCAGGATCAACAGATACTTATCAGGATAAGAAAACATAACATCATGGGATGTTTAATTATATTTGTGTGTCTGTGTATGTGTATATAGTAGGGTTGACAGAATTAGTTGACGTAGTCAATGACATTGACGCTGAAAATGGATGGACATCAATATTAGACAATTTTTTATTTTAATAAAATAACCTTTATGATCTAAAATACTTCATTTCATCATAAAAGTTTTCCTTTAATATCATTACATAATTATGAGAGTACTTCTAATTATCACAAAACAAAAAGGTGGTTTTATACTGTGAACAGTGTGATAACATGCCATAGTAGCACTAGCGCTATGCACAAGCACCTGAAGAGAAAATGCACAGGAGCTATTCTGAACGATGGAGCGCCAGAGTAGGCAAAACCACCATGAGTGCTGTCTATTCAAGTTAACTTTATTATTATTAGTATGGAGAGTTTTTTAAATATTATGTGTCCTTGTAGCTACTAAATACAGTCATTATTAAAGCCATAAGGTTGTTCACCTGCTACATTAGAATCTCCTTTGAATAAGTTTGTGAAAATGTTCAGACTAAAATCTGAGCATATTCTTCATTAATTGATGGTGCCAGTCTGTGTATCCGTGTGCACTGGACTTGCTGTGACCAGTGCTGTTATTGTAAACTAAAACTGGAACAAAAACAGACACTAAATAAAAGAAACTAGTGAAGTGAAATAAAAACGTAAACTACATTTACAAAAACAAAACGTGTCAGACTTTAACCTGCAAAAAGTATCACCATACACCAATGTGCATCCCAAGAGAAATGAAAAACAGAACTTAAATATCACAAAAGCTATGCAAATACCTCTTAAAAGATGACATTCATGTCACAGACACCCAATAATGCAAGAGTAACCATAGATGTGTGCTTCTTACCTCTTACCTGATGTGTAGCCTAGCCTGTCATTGTCATTACTGTGACATTTTTTCTTAATTCACTTCCTACCATTCCTGCATCTCAAAGTAATAGGTGCTTAAAAATGTTAGCCCCATTGCTTGCATATAGAGCTGAAGGTTTTGGAGACAATATCTAATCGTGATTTTTGTGACAGATATTGCAATTACCATTTTATTTGCAATAATTTTTAAGTCAAGCTTAAGTTCAGCATTAACTCTGTAATAAATTTAAAACATATGACACAGCATTACCAATAGCGATCTGGCAGCTAATGCTGATTAGTCCCCTAATAACACTAAAACTCCCTTTTCCCACCCCAATGAACAAGCAAGAACTACATCGGTGTATGCAGCCCTTTTGTTATCAGTGTTAATAACAGAAATTAATTTAACACTCTCAACCAAAAAGGCATAATGTTCATAACAGCTATTCTGTCCTGAAACTGTTAAGCTGGAAAATTTTGAAATGTAGTATGCATTTTATATAATGTCAAAATAATATAAGTAGTTTATTGGTGATTTCATGTTGATCAAAGTTTCCGCTTTTTAACAACGGTATATGGTTATTTTCTGTACAAATCATTACAGGTGAAACAAAAAAATGTACGTGTTTATGGCTGCAAACTATTAGACTCAAGCAAGAAATCTTACAGCAAAGCTATATTATTCCATTCTGAACTTAAAATTAGCTGCATCAGAAACGTTAGGGCAGTGTGCAAATCCTACAGACTATTTACAAGATAATAAAACTTTTACATACATGAAAATGTGTGTGCAGAACAGAGAACAGAAAATCTCACTCCATGCAGCTGACCAAAGCAGGCAACCCTGGATGTTATTTGAAATGAGAAGTAAAATGCAGTTTTCAACTAAAGCGTCTTATTCCTTTGCCCTGTTACTTGGACAAATATAAAACGAATGAATAAATATTACATGCACCACTTTCTGTATGTTTTCTAAATAATAATAATAATAATGATAAAAAATAATAATAATGTTTTCTAAATAATAAGACCCAATTCTAATAATAATACCAAATTGTAATAACGATTAAAACAATCTGTTCTTTCAGTATTTATGTTAAAGCGAGGCTTTTATTTTCTTACTGTTGGGGGATTAAGATTAATTTCACAAGATTAATCTTTGGAAATAAATTAATGAACTCAAAAACATGTAACATAAACACAACTATATTATGGGTTTTACGGCTTTCTTAAGGGTGACTCAGCTGCTGCATGGATTACTGCCTGTCTCATTGTTGTATAGATTGGTTAGCGATATGCTAATGCTATTGCCCATATAACACAAGCAAAAGGTATGGTACGCTGAAGTAAGTCGCTGCTGGTGGTTAAAAGGAGGTTGCTCCTTCTAATGATGATAGGGACCTTTCTGAAACAACATAGGACCATGAAATAGGAAGGCAATTCACTTATATCTCAGTAGTGGAAGTATTTTTTCCGTACCGCATGCAACATTTTCCGTGGGTTTCACATGTTTGCTGTTTGTGGGCCTATATACAGTTGTCTTAGGCGAGCATGACTGGCATGTGAGAAACACAGCACTTCTGATTGGTGAGAATGACTATCACACAGGGAGCATGGCATGAATTTGTAAAACTATTCTCACAACAGTTTTAAACTCTGGGTCCAACATGCAGTATAATGTATATCCTAAATTGCAGTCTTTGCGATTTGATAATCGTGATTTTGATTTCAAATCAATAAATCGTCCAGCCCTACTTGCATCTATGTAATATAGTACATAAAAACCATAAAATATACAGCTAAAGGCAAAGAAATTCACACACATGCAGCTGAAAATGTTCAACTACTTCCTCCATGTCCAGTTCACCTTGTGCAATTGTTTCTCCAGTACCAAAAGCCACTGGTCTGAATCTCTAATAGAGCAATGACTACTTCTCTGATTTTAAGCATGTACTAGAAGTAAATGACATGGGTCAGAGCAAAAAAAATGAGCAATGTATTTTGTCCATTGATACTCAAGAAATCTGAAAAGTTGCTACAAGTATAGATACCTCAGCATGCTTTCTCTCTAAGCGATCTCTGGTGGATTTCAGGTCCTTTTCATTATCTGCCAGATTCCCCTTCAAGGCCTTCATCTCTTGGTCCCACTGGGTCTGCTTTTCAGCAACCATGATGTCAATCTGACGCATTAGTTCCTGGAGCTCAGGCTCACAAGAGGTCAAAACCGCACTGCAGATGAAAAAGAAAATTAAGTCCCATTGTCACAAGTCTGAGGTCCACAAATTCAGCTATGTTACAACTATACGCACACAGAGCTATATATAAATAAATGTGTAGTAAGTCAAAAAGAAATTAATATTATTTCTACAAACACGTCTAACTTGGAAATTTTACTGCTGACGTCTGTACACTCACCTATCATCCTGATCCCGCAATGTTCTCAAAAAGGGATCCATATTCAGTCACCGATCCAGGGTTGCCACACTTTAAAAAAGTAAATATATCATACAGTACAGCTCAGCGGTAAGGTGATCCGTCAGCTGGACGATCATGAAAGCCATATCACTAGAAATGTTTAACAGAAACAAAACCACTCAAGTGGTCCAGTTAATAAACATATGAGATTCTGGCATAATTTATGAATCTACATTTTCAAGTATAACATCTAACAGAAGTAACCAGTTGGACCCCAAGTGACATCATTCATTCATAAGTACCTCATTAGCGTTTTCTTTATTCTAAGTATGAACTTAGATAGATAGATCCCGCTTGCCTTTATATGTCTAGAAAACGAATACAAAACTTACTTTCAAAGAATGAAGTGAGGAGGTTTCTAATTTAAACGTTTATTTGGTGCGCAAACGTGCAATCACGTAAAGCATCATGGGAAGCGTAGTTCAGCCATCATCTTTGAATTAAGTGAAAGGGGGTCCAAGTAGACTTTAAAAGACGAATATATTAGTTAGCCGTATAATAGGTAAGAGGCCCGTTGATCAAGGGGTATGATTCTTGCTTGGGTTGCGAGAGGTCCCTTAGTTCCTTGAATATTCTTATAAGATGTAATTATACAATGCCAACTGGATAGTTTTTCCAGATCTAGCAGAAATCTCCAGCCCAAGGTCTGCTTAAAATAATACTGAATAAGCTGAAACTAACCCAATATTTGAAACCCCATTATACTGTATCTAAAATAAATAAACCAGTATTTTGCCTACAGATTACATTCAAATGTTCAACATGTTAAAACTACAATTAAACACAATTATGTCACGTAGACGGACGCACTCTTGGCTGTCAACTTTGGTCATCTGGCTGGGGTGAGATTTTCAGTTTGAGATAGATCGGCATGCACATGCATTTACATGTATATAACAGTTTTATTACCTTGTGAATAGTCTGTAGAGTTTGCAAACTTCACTTCTGGCGTAGCTAATTTTAGGTTTGTAATATAATTATATATATTTCCGTAAAATAGCTTGTGTGAGTCTGAAAGTGTGAATATTGCGGCAGCTGTGTGAGTTGGCATGCCAAGTTTAGGAGGTGGTCATTAAAAATGCTAGAGTAAAAATTCACCAAAATAAGGCTCCTTACACTCTGTTGTACTTACTGTAACATGGTAATGCCAGATTTCTGGGATGTTTTGAAATGAAAGAGAAGGGGCCTCCAGAAATAGCTGAGAAATGCAGTCAGACCCATAGAGAATGGAGTGGGATGTCAAGTTTAGGAGGTGATTATTAAAAAATGCTGCAGTAAAAATTCACCAAAATAAGGCTCCTTACACTCTGTTATAGTTACTATAACAGGGTCATGGCAGATTTTTGAGACATTTTGAAATGAAAGAGAAGGGGCCTCTAGAAATAGCTGAAAAAATGCAATCAGACCCATAAGAGAATAGAGTGGCATGCCAAGTTTAGGAGGTGATCATTAAAAATGCTGCAGTAAAAAAATCACCAAAATAAGTCTTTGGAACACTCTGTTATACTTAATATAACATGGTAATGCCAGATTTTTGGGACGTTTTGAAATGAAATGCAATCAGAGAAGTTTACAGTATTTAAATGGGCATGGAAACCTGGCCTCTCATTCACACCTTTGTGCACTAAAGATTGACATGTCTTGTTTCCATTTGATTTTCAAAGCATTAAATCAGTCTGTACCAGGACAAAGTCACATTTTCTATATAGCTGGGTACCTTATCTGTACTGAGAAGTTGATATTTGCCTGGCAAAGAGAGGTTTAAGGTTTTAAAATGGTCCCCTTACAGGCACAATCGCGTCATTGCATTGGGCTGCGAAGTATTTAAGGTGGACCAGAAAATCCGAAAAAGGAGCTGCGAATAAGTATCCAACTTCTGCATCGTAACAATTCAGTATTACTCAGCATTAGGAGCCACTTGCGTTCATAATAATTAATTTTTTCCTCTTACAGTCCGCTATCGCGGAACATAATAACAGCCCAAAAAACCCGCAACCTCTTGATATTTACCCGAACCAGTATTTTGAAAATAGCCAAGCTGTCTAAGAACACCTCAGATCTGGCATCTCTGCAACCGGATGTTAGACAACAAAGTATATAATAGAATGGAAAACTTACTTAAGCGTACTGCCAAAACTCTTCCTCTCCCTTGGGTTGTTAGTCTAGGAGTATAATTCTCGCTTTGGATACGAGAGATCCCGCGTTAAAATCCCGGACGAACCCTGTTTTCGGTTTTATTTTACTGTTCTTTTCTCGGATTCAGAGGTCATTAACCCTGTAACGTGCTGCATTAGATCTCTATAAATTTAAACGAATATCTACTCGGCGTATAGCTCAACTGGGGACTATACTAAAACTCCAAAGGACCCGCTGCCGGTAACAACTGCTTTTTCGGCTGTCGCGCTGCTTTCACGTACTGTCGTAAATGTTACGGCACATGCGTTCGATTCTCTCTGGAGTCTACCCCTTGAGTATGGAAGGCTGTTTCCGCCACTGGGGGAAAATAATATAAAATTTAAGTCAAAATTTCGACTCGAAACAAGTTTCTAGCTTTAATAACTTTTCACGGAAGTAAGGAGGGGCGTTTTTAATGACAGAATCGTGTTGTCCAGTACACAGATAATGATGCACACCGATTATTTTTGCGCTTCAAACCATTTCATGATTTGTGTAAAATCGTGTTAATAGCTGTAATGATATGGTGGTTTAGCATGTTGGGTTCATGGCGACTAATGCACATTCCTTTCTTTCCTAGATCGCTTTACGTACGAATTTTAATAAATGTTTGAATGTTCGAATGTATCCGTATAATTTGCAATGGGACAATACATGAATGGGTTACTAACTTTAAAACTAGACAAGACATGCACTTCTAGTGAAGTGTGCTTTGATCAGTGGACATGATTCTGTCATTAAAAACGCCTCACCTTCAGTGAAAAGTTATTAAAGAGAGAAACTTGTTTCAAGTTACTAAATCGAAATTTCAACTTTTTTTTGATCTTCTACCTTTTTACTGATAGCCAATACCATTAAAATACCCCTTGTGAATTAGTCCACAAAAAGTCATATTTTCACTTATTACAGTTTGTGCTCGGCTAATAAATTGACATCTAAATAAGTAATACTCCCTCTGCGTTACGGCTTTGACCTGGATATTTGCAGTGGATTGAGGCTAAGCATTATTAGAATGCTCTCATTATGCTGGGTCACATATATGGGTCACAGCCTTTCCTGGTTTTTGTTGCTTTCTTTTTACTGACCCATTGCCTGTACCTGAATCTGTGGGTAGTTTTGTTTCTTTGCCTTTGACTCTATCCACATTCACATTTGACTCTGCCTATCCTGCACTTCAAGTTGAGCTTCCTAATTAAACATCCACGCCTCCTGCATTTGGATTCTATCTGTCTGATCATTGAAATTTCAACTTAAATTTTATATTATTTTTCCCCGGGGGTAGAAACGGGCTTACATACATGACAAATCCAACCTCAGGAAAGAAACATGGAGTTTCCCGATGAGAAATGTTGTTTTTCATTAGCATTATATTTTACATTTAGCAAACGGTAGACCTTTTTTATTATTATTATTATTTGAAACTTTTTCTTACTTGCTTACTTAGAGAAAGCAGGGTCAGATTGTCCCTGGAGTAACTTACTCAGGGATCCAATGGTGAAATCACTCTGCTGAGCATTTGATTTGCACCGCCAACATTCCTATCAAAAATACCCAAAACAATGTATATTTAAAAGTTGTGAAGTTGTGGCCAGTATAGGGAACTTTAGCCCTGTAGTTTGGAAAGTAAGCAGGTTTTCACAAGAGAGGAAGGGGGCGCGCTGATACACCACACGACGGACCACCTCAGGAATGTGGGCCTTAGGAACCCGAGTGCTGCAGTGCAGCGGATGATACTTCGATCAGCACTACACTAGTTTATAGTGTACTTTTCATTTTTCACAAAATTATTACAAAACATTCATGTTATGCTTGTGTTCAAAACACAGTTCATTATACTGATATCCTGCTATAATAATATTAATATTTATAATAAAAATACATTATTAACCACACAATATATCACTTTACTTTTTTTTCTCTACACATTGTTCTCTGAACAATTATTGAGGTTCTTTATTAGTCATCGGTTCAAACAACCAAATTT
Source organism: Cyphomyrus plagiostoma (assembly GCA_019775915.2). Classification (NCBI taxonomy): domain Eukaryota; kingdom Metazoa; phylum Chordata; class Actinopteri; order Osteoglossiformes; family Mormyridae; genus Cyphomyrus; species Cyphomyrus plagiostoma. Next base: position 11,460,566 of record JABFEA020000036.1, on the reverse strand, counting down.
ATTTTTGTATAGCGCATTATGACGACTTTACATCATCTCAAAGCGCTTTACAGCATCCCCACCCAAAGCCCCCAGTGAGTAAGCCATAGGCGACAGTGGCAAGGAAAAACTCCCGAGAAGGAAGAAACCTTGGGAGGGACCAGACTCAAAAGGGGAGCCCATCCTCCAGGGGCCGGCAGGGAGAGTCAAATACAATAAAATTACAATAAAATTTTGAGACATAAACGGGGAGCAGGGGGAGATGACAAGCCAGGGCCAACGTTCCCTCCAATCGCCAGGCAACCAGAAGGCAGGGAGCGAGTCATATAAGATGACACAGGCAGAATGGCGGGCTGGATACACAGATATCGTTGGTAGTGGCGACATCACCTGTTGCAAGGTGTGCTGGACATCTTCATAGATTGAGGTCTCCAGGCAGCACCCCTCAGGAGGAGTAGGGGAAATAAAATATGCAATTAGTCAAGGCAGGGGAGACTCTAGGCAGTGCTAAAAGTTAAATGAGTGCAATATGAAGTGTGATGATCCGTCAGATATGGCTATGGCAGCATAAGTAGGAGGGAGAGGCAGGTGGGAATACAGGCCTGGGGAGTTCCTGAAATGTCAGCACTCCAATCCCACAAGCGATTGTGAAACTAGAGTGACAGCACTGTCAATTCAGTTTATCCAAAGCCAATGGCACCGATCCCTACCCAGCTCTATACCTCACACTATAGGTCTAACTGGGAGTGAGAAGCTAGAGCTAGAAGTAGAGTCCCTTTAAGCTAAACTCAACAGGTGTGTTTTTAGTCTAGACTTGAATATTGTGAGTGAGCCTGAAACCCGCACATCAGGTGGAAGACCATTCCGCAGCTGAGGAGCTCTATAGGAGAAAGCTTTGCAGCCTGCCGTAGCTCTTTCTACCCTAGGTACTAACAGATATCCAGCACCTTGAGAACGAAGCAGGCGCAGGGGGTTGTATAAGGTCAGCAGATCACTAAGGTAAAGGCCATTCAGTACTTTATAGGTTAATAGCAGTATTTTATAGTCAATCCGAGACCTAACTGGTAACCAAGGAAGGGAGAATAAGACTGGTATAATGTGATCAATATTTTTAGTGTTTGGGGGAACTCTGGCCTCTGCATTCTGTACCAGCTGAAATTTATGTAAGCATCCAGACGGATCCAGTTCAATGACTAAAATATACAGATCATACATAACTTCACAGGGTGTTGTAATATCCAGCTCTGTCCGATCCTCATGTGTGCCACGCCCACCTCGTTACCTCTCGCTTTCGCTGATTGTTTTTACCTGTCTCTCGTTCCTGCCTGCCTGTGTTGTGTATATTAAGTCTGCGTCAGTGTAGGTCCGGCAGACTTGTCATTGAAGTTTGAAGTTCACATGTGTTGGTGTGTCTATAATGAATAAACCCTGTTTACCTGTCCGCCTGGCTGGAATCCCCTCCTTTCGCCGCTCACAACCAACGCAATCGTAGCAGGTGTAAATAAGTAAATGGGAATATTTACTCCAGTACTTGAATCAGCTACACATGATAAACGTGTTTCTCTGGTTTGTAAGAACACATTTATTTCATTTTACTGGATCAACAGCTCAGCACCACGCAATATTCCTACTGTTAGCCACATGTGATATTTTGCTTTATTTTTTATGTGATTTCTCTACCGATTAGATATAGAAGCTGCTTTTCATTACAGTTATATGACACAGGCCTAGTTCTTATATTTAAATTAAGATAAGTAGGCGCCCCATCTTGGGGTACTCCTTGCCTTGGAACCATAGACATGCATGTAACAGTTTTATTACCTTGTCAATAGTCTGTAGGGTTTGCAAAATACCCCAACGTTTTCGTGGCTAATTTTAGGTCTAAAATGACGTGTCATGCTAGATGCGTGAGACTTGGCAGCCCTGAAAACGTTGCGTTTTTTTGTTTCACCTGAGTTTTTATTGTCATGTACAGACTATTCTTACTTGAATGCCTTCTTCACAGACTGGACGATTAACCAAATAAAGCAGTGGAACATTACAGTAATTATCAATAAATAAACCACTAAGTTACGTGTACTATTACAGCATTTATGTCATTTATTTAAACTTTCTTTTACCAGGTAAAATAACTGAAAACCAGTTCTCACTGCTTTACATGATATTCGGGAGAAATAGATTACATATCGAAACTGCCTGGGATACAAACGTAATGCGTGAAACTAAACTAGGTCGCAATGCATTGCGTCAGGATCAGAATGTGTTGCTTTAAGTCAGCCCTGTAAGCAAATCAACGCACCCAATGACCGGACTGGGGAAACAAACTTAAACTGTGTTTAAATGCTAAAAAAAAAACATATTTAGGTGTAATTTTGGGGGAGCCGGGAACCAATTAATTGGTTTTCCATTATTTAATTAATTCGATCTCAAAGTCAAACTTTTTAGGATTTGATCTGGAATCCGGAACAGATTTAGTTCGAGAACCGACGTAGCGCTATATTTGTGCTCTTGAACAGTGGTAAGCCATCAATATTTATCTGTTATCTAAAAATAAAGCCATCTGCAACATTCTTAATTAGTTAGGTTAATGTGTCATGCAGTGCTATCACGATACAGTGGTACCTCGGTTCTCAAACTCACTAGAACTCTTGAAAGTCGAACACACCAGTTTGACCTAGAACTCGATCTGAATATCAGAAATCAAACCGTGAACGCTGACCTAATATAAATTGGGGTTCCCGCAGGAGGTTAACGAGGGGGCGGGACACACGGAAGGAGCGGACGATCGGGGCAGGACAGGGGTAATGTTAGGATAAGATCTTTATCGTTTTGGAAGCCATTAATAAAAAAATGCTTTTCTTGTTTTATCCTTTTGTGTTTAAATGCTTAAAAAAAACATATTACGTGTAAATTTGGGGGGGCGAGAACCTATTAATTGGTTTTCCATTATTTCTTATGTGAAAAATTCATCCATCCATCCATCCATCATCTTCCGCTTATCTGAGGTCGGGTCGCGGGGGCAGCAGTCTCAGCAGGGAAACCCAGACTTC
>JABFEA020000036.1:11359030-11369731 GCA_019775915.2 Cyphomyrus plagiostoma | reverse complement strand
TACCAATGGTCATGAAAATAAAGAAAACACATTGAATGAGAAGGTGTGTCCAAACTTTTGGCCTGTACTGTATATCATATCAGTTTCGGCCAGTAATTGTTTCAAATGTGTCAATTTTGGCTGATATTTAAACTTTATCAATATTAGCAGCACCAGAGCTAAAGACACGACTACTAAAATAATGGAGGTGATTGCGTTGGATGATCAGCAATTTTCTGTAGTGGTGAACGAGGGATTTCTTCTGCTGATCCATCACATAGAAGAGGTTTCAAAGAACTGTGTGGTAACATATATATAATTCATTATTAAATGTGGCCCACAGATCAATCATTTGATTTCCAGAGATTAAAAAAAACAATGTAATGTCACTCTACCAATCTGCACCCCACCCCTAAATCAGGCATAACTTCCTTTATCTGTTTGTTTTTGCTCTGTGCAGTGCAGTGTACAAACTGGCTTGTTGTCCCTGTTTAATAATAATACAATTTATGTTCCGAGATACTACTTTTTTGTATTCCATTAATACTGTGTAATTCCCATGGTAATATTTGTGAAATTTTCTCCAATTTTTATTTATTTTATATTTTGCAATTAGCGTGAGGGAGGAACCTACCTGGACTGGGTGCCAGACCATTGCATGATGCTCACACACGCACACACGCACACGGTCAATTGAAGCACTTCAGTTCACTTAAGTTACGCTATTGGAGGAAACTAGATTATCTGGCATAAACCCACGCCAAGAACGTAAGACCTGATAAACACCCAAAGCGGTGATGTGCAGTGACAGTGCTATTTACTGTATCACAGTGCCTACCTCAATACTATGCCTACACAATCTTGTGGCTAAGCAATGGGGCTAGCCTTCATTTTAGCTGCAATTTATCTTGATATGGAAAAGCACAAAGTAAATTAAGCCAACTAAATAAAAGCAAAGTAATGACAAAGACAGGCTAGGGTACTCTAAGAAACTAAAGGGAACATAGCTTATCTGTGTTCTAACTTCAGAGTTTGCCAACCTGAAAGTCTTCTGGAATGTCTACATTTACTTCACTTTTAATGTGATGTGCTCCCACACAACTGAAGCTTTAACTCTTTATTTGGACCACCATCCCCTATGCTCAGTCTTCCACCATATTGCTGATTCAAGAAGGCAAATTTTAATCAATGCTTTTAAAAAATAGAGTAATCAGGTTTAATCAAGAAATTGTGGCAGCTCTAATCATAGACATTAAAGATTTCAGATGCATTTAATCATTCCCTTGTTAATTGTAAAGGAATCAACAATGTATCACACCCTGGTTTTTACAATAGATTTTTTTCCCCCACCTCAATATGGGTGAGAGAGACACATCTGTGTTATTTATGCTACTGGTGTTCATACTATCTTTGTAATTTGATTCATTAAAATCTTATTTATTTCAGCCAATTAAAGAGCTCTGCCAGAGAGTGCAACTCCTTAACGTGCAGAGGTCTGGTCCCAGAATTCTTTTGCACTCTGACGGCGCACAAGCAATTGGTAAAATCAAGGTAGATGTGCAAGAACTTGGAGTGGATTACCTCACCATAGTGGGACACAAGGTTAGCAGTTTCCTAAGATCTTATAAAACTGTCATATAATATGTATACATTATTCTTAATGTGTTTTGATGCTCCCTCATTCCCTATTCTTGTATACCTTTTTGTAGTTTTATGGCCCAAGAATTGGTGCGTTGTTTGTAAACAAGCCTGGAAGCATAACTCCATTGTTCCCAATGTTCTTCGGAGGTGGACAAGAGAGGAACTTTAGACCTGGGTAATCTGTGGCAAATAACCGTTTTTACCCTGCCCCATGAGCTAACAGTGTGTTATATGTGAATTAAAATATTTATATCAACAACATTAATTACACATAAATATGGATCATCTTCCATTTGAAGTGAGAACTGAGGTGAATACATTTTTCAAAATCTTTTTCATTAATCACAGAAGTAAACCACCTTGATATGTATGTTAGTATTTTTGATTTTTACAAAATGGCAAATCAATAGAAATATTTCCAAATCTTATTTCTGTATTAATTAGCTTTTTAATTGTTCTGATCGTTCATGGCATTAACATGAATCATTGGTGTTTCACATATGGTGTAACACTAGTGACATTCTGATTAAAATTGAATTTCTTGTTATAATTGCTGCTGTATGATAATAATAATTGATACTTTATTGATCCCAATGGGGAAATTTGCTTTATACCTCCCCCATCTTGCTCTTTGTAGGCAAGAGTAAGCTGGCTGTGAAGAGCAGCAACCTATTGCAGTGCCCAGGGAGCTGGGGGTTAAGCGGACCCGCAGACGTGCCTAAGCTGGGTCGAAACTGGTGACCTTCTGGTCACAGGCACACAGACTTAGCCCACTGAGCCACTTGCTGCCCCATGAGCCTTCACAGTGCACAACAGTAGTGATGTGTAGAACTTGTGTGCTGCCTGAGAAACAAAATTATCAATTAAGTAATTAAATATAATGAGCTAGTACAGACTTGCCTTCTCATTCTTCTTAAGAATCTTCTTGATGACTCTTGACCCTAGGAAGCAGCTTAAAAGAGCAGGAAGTACAATTTTAAAATGCGATATATTAGTGTCCTTAGTGTTCAATATCCAAAGTTGTACCTTTTAAAAATATTGTTTTATATTAAAAATAGCTTCTCATATGGTGACATTTGGTTGTGTGACAAGCTGTTTTATGGGTTTACAGTCAAACCTTGTATTGGGCGTAACTTGGTTTGCGAGTGTTTTAAAAGACAAGCAGAAAATTGTAATAAATTTTAACTCGATAAACGAGCGAGGTCTTGCAATACGAGTATTATGCATGCGCTTTGTCTGGCGAGCGTCACGCTATCACAATGGTTCTTCTCTTCCTCTCTTGCTGTGGGATTATGGATGTTTCATTTTCCATGCTTGGTCTCAGTCAGTGTCTCCCATGCTCGATCCCAGTCGGCGTGCCTCACTCATATAGTCACAATTTAGTAGAAAAGCAACACCTGAATAAGGGCGTAGCTGTGCGAGCAATAAATCTGTTTAACGACAATGCAATGTCCACATTTCCGCGAAATCGAATAGGAGGTAAAAGCGGCTGTCATTAGATAGGTTCCTTGTAAAAGGAAAAAGTTGAAAAAGTCGCACAAAAAGAAAAAGATTCCAGTAAGCTAACAGATAACAGTGATTAGAGGTGCAGGTATTAGGATAAGTGCAGGTTGCATTAGGTAAAGTGCAGGTTAATTTGTTTTATTTTACTTTATATTTTGTATTAATCATTTTATATGAATATTTTTGGGTTGTGGAACGAATCATCTGAGTTTCCATTATTTCTAATAGGAAAATTCGCTTTGATAAATGAGTGTTTTGGATTACGAGCATGTTTCCGGAACAAATTATGCTCACAATCCGAGGTTTTACTATATAGCAATTTGAATCATGATGAAAATAGAAAAGTCATGAGGGAAATGTGTTAATCATACAACCAGCTGTGTGAATGCTGAATCTTGGAAGTGTGCCTTATATTTTAAATAGGTTTTTTAAGTTCTGCAACCTCTGTGACATGGTTTCCCAGTCCAAATGAAGATTAGCCCATATACTGTACATACACAATAAATATAATAAATTACATAATAAATTATAATATGATTGAAGCTGTATATGTACAAAATATTGTATGTGCCACTTCACTGCCATTTTTATGCATGATTACCCCATATTTTCACTTATATATATATATATATATATATATATAGTCTTCATTTCACTTGCTGAAGACAGAAATATCAACGAACAAGCACCAACTTAAGACAGGGGCAATAACGACCTGGCAAGGCATTACTAAGGGAAGCGACCCAGCACTTAGTGATGTCCATGGGTTCCACACTTCAGCTTGTCAGTGACTGCAAAGGATTTTCAACCAAGTATTAAAAATGATAATTTTATTTATGATTATGTTAGTTTGTACAATTACATTTGAGCCCCTGAAAATGGGGGGAATATTTACTAAAATGGTTGGAATTCTTAAACAGGTCATATGATCTTTTTGTTAAACCCCTTACATTAAAGCTGAAAGTCTACACTTCCATCATCATCTTGACTGTTCAGTTTAAAAACAGTTGTGGTGATGTAACGATCAATTGCTGCATGTTTCAATTTTAAAGGTGATTGCATACATGCTTGACAGTTATGAGCATCCCAGGGTATTAGCATGACTCGTAATTCATCCATGAATGCATCTCCAGTTGTTGGCAGATGTACTCAAATGACTCGCAGGGCACTTGGACCGTCATCCACTAATTGTGAAGGCAAATTTTAATCGATGTTTTTTAAAGATTGAGTAATCATGACAGCTCTACTACAGTCATTGCATGACTTAATAAATTTTTCTAAATTAAGTGCTATATTTTTATTCCTAGGACAGAGAACACACCAATGATTGCTGGTCTTGGAAAGGTAATGAATAACTATTATGAGTAGTGTTTATATTGATAAAGCCTTTAGCCAAATACAGTGGTGTGAAAAGGTGTTTGCCCCCTTCCTCATTTTTTTTGTATGTCACACATAAATGTTTCTGATCATCAAACAAATTTAAATATTAGACAAATATGGTACAAGTAAACAGAAAATGCAGTTTAATGAAGGTGTTCATTATTCAGGGAAAAAAACATCCAAACCTACATGGCCCTGTCTGAAAAAGTGATTACCCCCTGTTAAAACTGAACTGTGGTGTATTTGAAAGAAAATCTTTTAAATAGGTGAAGATTCATGGGTAAGCCAATTATGGACTGAACTGTTTTTCCCTGGTGTAGTGGTCAGGCTGTGACCAGTGGTTCATAAACGTGCATTTAGAGCAAATCAGCATATGTTTCAGTCTCTTGTGTCTTTCAGGCAGCAGAGCTGGTGAATCTGCATCTTCCTGAGTATGAGGCCCACCTGTGTAATATTAAACAGTACTTAGAGCAGCGTCTGCAGGTCAGTACTGCTGTCACTGGGAGAAAAGGCTGTCATAGATCCCAGAATGCTAAATTGAATGTTTTTTTATAATATGCATTTTGAATTTGTCATTTTTTGTTTATATAAACATTATGATTGTGGAGTCATTACTTGTACAAATTCTTCTCTTTTTCTTTATCCTCAGACTGTATTTGGGAAGGAGAAGATCCACTTCAACAGCCATTTTCCTGGTTCAGAGACTCTCCCAAACACTTGTAATGTGTCACTGCTCGGTCCAGGCTTAGAAGGTATATAACCTACAGTTAGCTTAATGCACCAATAATTATAATTGTTGATTGCAATATTCTTGGTATAGGTTATGCATAAGTAAGTAATTAATAGATTAATAGTGGTTAAGACATCATGTTATTAATTTATACCTTTAACTTAACTTCTGTGTTCTTCTTCTGCAGGTTGGAAGGTGCTTTCCAGCTGTAGGTGGCTTCTGGCGAGTGTGGGGGCTGCATGCCATTCTGATAAAGTGGAAAGGTAACTAGTGAAATGGATAATGAAAATCACCCCCCCCCCCCAATATATATTTCAAAATATTATAGTGCCAGGTGGACCGAGATTTTGCGAGCGTAGGAAAGGACAAGGAGACTTGCTTGCCGTGACAGAACATTCTAGTCCTGAACAGGACTGTAACAGGCACCGAACCCAAATATAACCAGGGAAAGTTGGGGAGGCTAGACGCTAGGAATCAAGGTACACACACGGTGGGAGATTAATACACAGTTAAAGACATGCAAGGATAATACAGGTTGCACATAAGATACGGGAAAATGCACAATAGTAGGGAATTCAACTATAACCCCAAATGAGCTTGATAGGCCGAATGGCCTCCTCTCGTTTGTAAATTTCTTATGATCTTATAACTAGAACAGCAGTATGTACACAGTGCTATTTACCAGTTACCTACGAGGCCTGTTGGGACATGCAAACCCCGCTGGCACTACAATATATATTTTTAGTGTGTTTGCCATTTGTGGCAAGACAATTTAAAACACTCATTTGTATTTCATAAGCTTTTCCTTGTGTGTGACCCTGAATTAACTCATTATCTGAGGCAGTGCTGGTAAATGCACACTTCAAACAACATTCACACAAAATGAAACATCATGTTTGGCAACAATTTGAGAACAATGTGTCACATTTAAAATGACGCTGCCTTGTTCATTCTATGCCACAAAGCAACCCTAGAGGCTGAAGAATGTTTTCATTAGATTTCATTAGATATTAGGCATTATTGTCCCTGAGGGGCAATTTTGTGTGCAGGCAGCAGTCGACACAACCAACACATTGCTGGGCAAGAAAAATTAGGCAAACATATTTTATGATTTCATGTTTAACAAATACAGTTTAAATAAGTAACAGTGTTTCACAATGTTATATACATTGTCTGTAGTCAGTGAGCAATTTAGAAGGAGATGGCTTTTCAATTGTTTTTCTTTAGAAAACCTGGCAATTTGGACAAGCTGTCTTACAGCCTTTCTTGTGTGTTGTCAATGCTGTTCATTCATGCCTGATTGAAGTCTGAGGATGTCCAGATTCCATGGTCAAAATTCAGAGAATTGGCCACACATTTCCAGTGACAGGATCTGTGGCATGGAATGTAGATTCTAGAAGAACTAAAGTGACAACAAGTCAAGATGACAGAAGGCTGAATATGACTGTCCTAATGAATCGTAAGAAGTCTCATAAAAATTAACATGGGATTTTTCCCGAAGAACAATTAGAAGCTGGTATTTTATCAAAAAGTGCGCAAGGAGAAACCATGGCTGTCCACAATGAACTTGGTAGGCAGACTCAAATTTTCGTACTTTATGGTTACCATGATTCTCAGTGGTTTTCTCTGCAGTGGTGACCTGTACTAATACGATATTAGTATTAGTATCGATGCTCCCGAACACTGTCTTCATAGATAAAGTGAGAAATTCAACCCAGAATGCCTGTCCACCACTGTGAAACATGGCGGAGGTGGGATAATGGTATGGGGGTGTTTTTCTGCATCTGGTATTGATGAGCTGATGTGATGTGAAAAGTCAATTCATTCAAACGAGTACCAAATGATATTACAGAAAGGGTTTATTCCAAGCTTAAACAAGTTGTGTTGAGAATTTTTCAACAAGATAATGCGCCAGCACACAGTATAAACAACAAAGTAATGGCTGAGGCGGCATTCATTCACAGTATTATTTTGGCCTGGCCAGTCACCAGATCTTAACCCTATAGAAAAGATATGCGTGCATATCAAGGCCAAATTTGTTGGTAGAAAGGAGCAATGACCAGCTGTGGGAAGCAGTCAAACATGAATACAGTATTGATGCAGCACATAAAAAAGGCTGTTAACTCAGCCTTTTGGGCAAGCTATCTTTCATAAGAAAAAAAGGGAAAAGCCATTCCATACTAAAATGCACACTAGATGTATACAATATTGTTACGCAGTTGCTTACTGCTTACACCTGTACTTGTATTTGTTCAAATAAAAATAGTTATATAAATTGTAATTAATTCTGTTTACCTCATTTTTTTTGTCCAGTAGTATAGTAAGATGTATAAAAGCTATTTATAATTAATAAAAATAAGTACAATACAATGCATGACATCTTATTATACTTATAATTAAATATGAAACACTAAAATGGATTAATCCTATCAGAGTGTGTATAGAGCCCTGCCCAAAACCAACAGCTCGTTGAAAAACCCAACAGCTGATGGAACAAATGATCTGAGGTAGTGCTGAGTGATGAAAAAAGATCTAGATTTTTTTATCGATAAACAATTAGGACGATCACGAATTTTGTACGTAAATAGTAAAATTTGTTGGAAAATAAGTATTTGTTTATTAATATTGTTTACTTCCATGTGTTCATTATTCATTCCAGAATAGGGTTATTTTTATTATTATTTTGATTATTACATTATTACATGGAACAGCATTCTGAAACTATAATATTGATAATTATCGATATTGGTCAATACAGGAAAAAATGTCGTGATATTTTTTTTTTAACCATATCTCCTATCTCTAATCTGAGGTCCCTGTTTGATTTGGCCTGTCCAAAAAAAAACTCCTCCCTGATGGCAGGAGGCAAAACTCTGCATGAAGAGGTTGTTGAGTCTCCACCAGAATTTCCTCTGAATATCTCTAACTTGATAAACATGGCCAAGATTATTCAAGTTAGTGCTAATAGTCTTCTGGAAAAGTTCCATAACCTATTTTCATTACCCATGCTGAGGTTTACAGAGAAACAAATCATTTCAAAAGTTAAGACTGACTCAATGAAACAAAAACTCAATGAATAGTAAAACATTTTCAAAAGTGATCTTTCAACATGAACACCCATGCTTTCTCAGAATAAACAATTTATGACTTTGTGCATTTTTCCATCCAGGAATGGTGCCCCAGTATCTATATAAGCTTACTGTCTGTATAGCTATGCCAATGATGAACATTGTTGTCATGACAAGGATTTCGGCAAAAATCATTTAACATCTTTGTCTTAGAGACTTTGAGTTGCAAATAAGAATGTTCAGACTGCCTGATAATATAATTCAGAACAGGACTATGGCCCATTTCCTGATCCCGCAGGAGACTAAGAATCATCAGCAAAGTTGATTTATATGCCTTGACTCAAATATATTCTGACATTCACTGGTGTAGAGCACAAATGACAGAGACAACAAAACGGGCCCCTGGGGTGATCCTGTTGAGCCAATATCCAATATTTTAGAAAGCCTGCGAGCTAGAATATAAGGCTAGATGGATGAAAGCTGATGAAAAATCAACTAAGCAAAAGCATACATACATCTTCCCCCCGTGTGCCTAACAACAAAGTCCAGCAGTAACTGCAACATCCTCTACAACTTTCCTTGCTTGATATGCAAATTGGAGTGGATCAGTATTTTCTGTGCCATGGTCAATAAACACCTCTTCTCAATGTGCTCAAGACCTTCCATAGCTAATAATGTAACCACCACAGGGAATTAACCTTTCAACACCGTTGGTGATTGAAAGGAACAACTGTGGATTCTTTCCATACTCTCGGACAGCGTTTCTCAAACTTATTTGCCATGGAAGGCTTTGGGGCTGCAGGGCCCTGCATAAATGACCACCCCCCCCCACGGATGCATATCCGCATAGACAGTGAGATACATAGAAAGATAGATATTATTGCTATAGATAGATAGTATTACTATCATTAAGGGTCCAAAGCATGTACTGCTATGGAGCCTTATTGTTTTTGTTAGGATTTTTTTTTCTTTTATTATTGTTTTCTTCCCTAAAACTGAATGCCCAGCCTTAACCGTAAGACCTAGGCTGACCAAACTTTGCAGGAAGATGTCTCTTCCTACCCACTACTCAGGCCCTCCGACCCGTCCCAGTCAGTCAGATGGGTACACGTTTCGGTCGATATCTCCTGATTTATAAAAGATTCAGAAAAAAACTTAAACTTTAGGTATGGCCACCAGCCATACCCTGACTGTACTGGTGCCATGGCCTTTTCAATCGGACAGCTATATCTCAGGCATGTTGCAGCCAGTCATTACCAAACATATTATTGCCTAATAATTATATGGATATATAGTAATTAGGCTGTTATTATTATTATTATTATGTGTAGTACAACCCCAAAGCAGAAAAAAGTAGGGACAGGATGGAAAATGTGAATAAAAAAATAAAGCAGTAATTCACAAATTTCCCATATTTTTATTTCATTGCAGAGAGTACTGTATGAACACAAGATAATTCATGTTTTTTTTTTGGTCAACATCTTATGATTTATAAATAAACATCCATTCTTGCCATTCAGGCTTGCAACACATTCCAAAAATAGTTGGGACGGGGGCAATTCAGGGGTAGTAATGAGGTATCATAAGTAAATGATGTGATTTGAAACTGGTGATGTTAACAGGTGATTGCAATCAGTATTTGGTATAAAAGCCAAAGGATAAAAACCGTCATTCATCAATAAATGATATAACTGCGTGGGCTCAGGACTACTTCAGGAAGTCACTCTCAAGCACTACAGTACGTAGTTACATTAGGAAATGCCAGCTAAAGCTGTACTGTGCCAAAAGGAAGCCCTACATAAATAGTGTCCAAAAGCATCGTCAACTTCTCTGGGCTCGGAGGCATCTGGGATGGTCCATTGTGCAGTGGAAATGTGTATTGTGGTCAGACGAATCAGTTTTTCACATCTTTTTTGGAAGAAATGGACGCCATGTGCTGCGGAACAAAGAGGAAAAGGACCATCCAGACTGTTACCAGATACAAGTCCAAAAGCCAGGGTCTGTCATGGTATGGGGGTTGTGTCAGTGCCTTCAGCAAAGGTAACTTGCACTTCTGCGATGGCACCATCAATGCTGAGAAGTATATCTCAATTTTGGAGGAACAAAAGCTGCCTTCAAGATGACGTCCATGGACGCCCATGCTTATTTCAGCAAGACAATGCCAAACCACATACTGCGCACATAACAAAGGCATGGCTGCCTAAAAAGAGGGTGCGGATGCTTGACTGGCCTGCCTGCAGCTCTGATTTGTCTCCTATTGAGAATGTTTGGCGCGTTTTGAAACGAAAAATGCGTAAACGAAGACCCCATACTGTTGCGCATGTAAAACGTTGTTTGCAGGAAGAATGGGACAAACTAACACCTGCAACACTTAGTCACTTGATTTCTTCAATGCCTAAA
>JABFEA020000036.1:11317587-11340883 GCA_019775915.2 Cyphomyrus plagiostoma | reverse complement strand
GTACCACACCGCGGGCAGACCCAGCAGCAGCAGCAGCACTCTCTCCGAGTCCTCTACAAAGCCTGGGACCTTACCACATTAACGCAACGGCCACAGCCTACGCTCAAACTCCATCAGGTAACCCACCACGCTCGCTCAACCCACCGAAACCCTCGTAGCCGCCGGCGCCTGAACTAGGCGATCCAGCAGTTGCTCGTAGCACGCCGGCTCCGGGCGGCGGCCCACAAACCCCCCCCACTCGTAAGCACTATCATCAAAAATAAAATAATAATAAATAAATAATTATAAGAATAATTTTTTAAAATAATTAAATAATTATAAGGAAAATAAATAGTAAAAAAAAAAACAATAATAATTTTTAAAATAATTAATTAAATAATTATAAGGAAAATAAATAATTTTTAAAACCTCGTCACGTCACCAGGCTCACAGCCCAGACCTGTCACTTTTTGCCTCATCACGTCACCTGGCTCACAGCCCAGACCTATCGCTTTTTTATTTATGTCACCCTTTGCGACCTTTGACCCAACCTGTCATTTTGACGAAAGCGGCATGCCTCCTCTCTCTCAAGTGTTCCTTTAAAAATCTCACATCCTTGCCCCCAAGTTTTTAAGCTGATGAATCAGAAAGAATGTTAATCTTCTTTTGAGGAAGAAATGGCACTGCGGGTACTTTGTGGGATTGAGAATGTAAGGCTTGTGATACAATGACATTGAGTTAGTGACTAGGATGCCTCCAGAGATGTTTAGGTAGCACTTTCAATGCTGATAAAAAGACAATGACAAATATTCACAAATATTTGATGTTTTTAAATATACTAGATATACTGTAAAAAGAACTGGTGAAAGAAGGAAATAAACTAATGGCTAATAAAAAATATATATTCTTAATGTGTAACTTCTTGTCATTATGTCAATTTTTGCTGCTAGGAAAAACAATAAAATTTACCAACATAATAAAATTCTTTTCAAATTATATTTATATATACAGGGATACCTTGGTTCTCAAACTTAATCCGTTCCGGACTCTGGATCGAATCCTAAAAAGTACGAGTTCTGATCGAATTTTTCCCTAAGAAATATTGGAAAACCAATTCATTGGTTCCCGGCCCCCCAAAATTACACATAAATATATATATATTTTTGCATTTAAACACAAAATGAACAGGATAAAACAAGAAGAACATTGAAAGAATGTACCCCAACACTACCCATGTCCTGCCCCGAACGTCCGCTCCTTCCGTGTGCCACGCCCCCTCATTAACCTCGTGTGGGATCCCCATGTGATCAGCTGATTCTGGTTGTTGTCATTAGTCCTCTGTATTAAGTCCGCCTTTCAGTTTGTTTCCCCAGTCCAATCATTGGGTGCATTAGACTTGCTTACAGCACTGGCTTAAAACAACATATTCTGATCCTGACACAACGCATTATGGTTAATTGCATTGCGACCTCTCATCCAGCTACACAAACTGGAACCGCCTCCGTGACGACACACCATTGCCCTTATTGGCTGAAGAGTTTAGTTACACTCATGACGTTTGTATCCCAGGCAGTTCCCAGATGCGTAATGTGCTATTTCTCCTGAATATCACATAAAGCAGTGAGAACTGGTTTTCAGTTAATTTACCTGATAAAATAAAGTTTAAATAAATGATATAAATGCTCCAATAGTACATGTAAGTTAGTGGTTTATTTATTGTTAGTTACTGTAATGCTGCGCTGCTTTGTTTTGTTAATCGTCCAGTCTGCAAAGAAGACATTCAAGTAGGAGTTGCATTGTAGTATGACTCATTTCGTGGCGCATACAATTTATGCACTTCATGCATTTATTATTAGGTCAGTGTTCACGGTTCGATTTGTGATATTCAGATCGAGTTCTAGGTCAAACTGGTTTGTTCGAATTTCAAGAAATTCAAGTTCTAGTGAGTTTGAGAATCGAGGTATTGTATTTATGAAACCCTTTGGAGCAAAATGGTCAAAAGCCAAAAAAGGGCTTTCATTGTGGGTACAAGTGGACACTATATCCTTTCACCATATGGGATTGATGGTAAATAATAAATTCAGGCTTACTTGGTGAATGAGGCGGGTAAATTTAATGATGCAAACCCAATGAAAGGGCCTTTGCAGCAGGCCATCACTGTGTTCCCATGGGGGCATCCTCCACGAAGCATGCCTAATCCAGACCAGCCCCAGTTCCCCTTTTTAAAGCTGACCTGGGAACAGCCATAAAAACATATGGCTCAGAGCTGGCAGGAAGCCCTGTCTGACAGTAGGACTGTAAACTTATGAGTGTGGTATGTGTGCAAATAGGTCGTGGTGCAGTGCATTTTCCACTGCTGTGAGAAGTACAGTGGATAACAGAGAAAAAAACAAAGCAATATATCTATAAACATAGGTATAAACATCAATAGAAGAAATAAACAATAAGTAATATTTAATACTAAATAAAGGGATAAAGCAACACACATAAAATTTCTGAAATGCACTAGAACATTTTCTATTTATTGAAAAGGTCTTTTAATATTTGTTCTATTATGTATTGTTGTTTTTGCAGGTTGAAAAGCCGACATGCTAATTTATCAGGTAAAGTATTTCTCATGTGGAAGCTCTCTGACCATTAATAGAGTACATCTGATATGTTTCATTTGTTAGTACAGATTATTCAGTTTCATTACCATCCATCATAATGAAAGATTTTTGATCCAGTGTAGTGTTATTCAGTAATTATTTTCAATCAGGGTGTTTTATGTATTCAGTGAAAAAATAATTGGTATATAGACTATGATAAAGCTCCAGTTAAGATTAATATACCATCTGCTGGCAGTGAAAAATCATCTAACTGGTTATCAGAAGATACAGTATTCATTTAGAAACACTTCACCTATTTATATAGTTACTCACTGCCATGAATGGGCACAAGGAGGACATGAAAATCCATGGATTTACAAGGGTTGTATAGGAGGAAATTTTATTACTTACAAACCAAACAATAACTGGAATTCAAAAGACCTGGAGGGGTCAAAAATGAAGCGAGGGGAAATTAAAGGAGGGATTTGGATGAACCTAAAACATGGACAAAACTATGAGCATGGTGCTGAGAAGATGTAAACTTCAGTCACACACTATAACAACTACATAGAACAACAATAACCAATCTGGAGAGGAAGGCAAGGGTGGACAATTATATACACAGAGTAAGATTAGCAAACTACAGACAGGTGTAGGTAGTGGATGTGATAGGGCTGGGAGCAATTACATGATTACGGAATGGTCAGTGACCTCTGCTGGCTAAATGAGTACTTGATGAAGGCCGCTAAATGTTATTAGGAGTTCATTGACGACTATGGAGTTGCACTGGTAAGCGTTTTTTAAAGGACTGCAAATTGTGTTTTTGTATATAAAGTTAATTCCCCATTTCAAGATAAATAAAATAAATAAATAGGTATATTCTTAATAAATAATAATGAATTAACAAATTAATTGATTGATAAATAATATTAATATTAATAAATAGGTACAGTGGTACCTCAGTACTCAAAGTCATTAGAACTCGAATTTCATAAATGTGGAACCAATCAGTTAAAAAAAAATGACCTAGAACTCGATATGAATCTCAGAAATTGAACTGTGAAGGCCAACCTAAGATAACTAATGCCTCGGTGTCAGCCTCACATTCGCTGTGATAGCGTTGTTTGTTGGTGACAGTGTATTTTTTTATTGAAGATATCAGGTAATACACTGTACTTTATACCATTTTGTTAGCCATTGCACATTGTTTGGATACATTTATTTTCTTTACAAATTTGTCACACCCGGCTCGTACGATTCTCCTGTGTGCCACACCCCCTCATTAACCTCATGTGATATCCCGATTTCATCAGCTGCTTCGTGTTATTTCCAATTAGTCATGTGTATTTAAGTCTGCGTTCAAGTATGTTTTTCCAGTCCTGTCACTGAAGTCTACTTCGTGTTTGCCTTGTTTGCCAGCAGTAAACCCTGTGTTCTTTGATTTCCGTCTGCCTGACCCTAATTCCATGCTCCTTGCTCACGGTGTGACAAAATTACTGTTTTAATAAATGTGCTTAGATGTGTTTAGTATATGCTCTTCTTGTTTTACCCTGTTCCTTTTGTGTTTAAATGCAAAAAAAAAACATATTTAGGCATAAATTTTGGGGGCTGGGAACCAATTAATTGGTTTTGCAGTATTTCTTATGGGGAAAATTCAATCAGAACTCTAACTTTTTAGGATTCCAACCCAAGTTCTGAACGGATTAAGTTTGAGTTCTGAGGTACCACTGTATATGATTTTTTGTGCATGTACCCTTTCCAGGGAAACAGTATAACACAACTATGGTTCCAAATTCTGAAATGTGGTTTGCAGATTATTAGCAATAGATGGGCAGCACAGTGCCATATTGGGCAACACTGTGGCCACAAACTTGGTCTATTAAATTGTAGCCCCAACTTTGAATATGTAGAATTTGCATGTTCTTCCCTTGTTACACAGGTATCTTGTGATACCTCCTACAGTTAAAAATATGTTTTTGGATATACTGGTGTTGGCCTTAATTTAAAATTGTCTGTAATTCTTGCACCACAATGGACTGGTATACCACCCAGTATGTCTTCTGTCTCGTGCCCTGTGATGGACTGGCATTCTGTCCAGGTTCTCCCCTGCCTCATGCCCTGTGGTTGAATGATATCATGTCCTGCTGCCCCTTACCTTGTGTGCGGTGATTGATTGACATCCTGCCTCTGGTGTCCCCTGCGTCATGGCCTGTGATGGACTGGCAATATGACAGTATTCTAAGTTATCGCATACTTCGTGACACAGATTCAAGAAAGTTCTGGTATTTACAGTGATGGATTTCTTCAATAAAGGCCAACATGATCATTCATATATGCAATACATATTTATGTATGGTCTGAAGTCCTGTACTGACCATCAGGGAGCCTGTTTTATTGTTGTGAATGGCTTGCTGATGTCTAGCACTGCTTGCCATGAATTTTAATTTTGCATGTCATATTTTTTTTTTATATTCTCGTCAGCCGTTTGTTATTCAACTAAAATAGTAAAACTAATGAGCAAAATGGAAATTCTGATACATATAAATGTTTTCAGAAGTCACTTACTTACTTGCAGCTTTTATTGGCTGTTATGTTTCTGACCCTGTTTGGTTCCCTATAAGTTTAACAAGGTGCAGTGACAATATTACATTCTGTTTTCATAGGACTTCAACTGAAAATGGTTAAGTCAGTGAGACAGGCCACTAGGATTTTTGTATTTGTGGAGTAAAACTCTGAAATGATCATTTGAAATGTTTTATTAATGTGGAGCAGGGTTTTGGCCCTGGCATGAAACAGTGATGCCATTGTCCTGACTGCTTACTGAGTCTGTTGGAGATATTAGTCTCTCAGATTAGAGAATAAGTAGGCTGGGGCTGCCGATTAGAAGAGTGGTGGGGTATACGCTTATTGTTTCTCTCTCTCTCTGTCCCATTTCCACCTTCTGCTTTTAACATAAACGTGGGCTGGTCTTATCACAGGCATGCAGTGTTGTTGTCAGCTCTCTTCAAACATGTGTTTTGTGTTAGTAAGGACAGGGCTATCTGGCGTGACAGCACAGAGGAAAAATGGGGGTGGGGATACATTGGGGCAGGGAATAGGCACAAGGCAGCAAGATGAGAACCATGAACAAATTCAAGCAGCCATCTAAGCACTGCCTAAAGGGTAATTTGCGGTGTTCTTTACATCTTGAATTATGACAGGGAATGCATTGTGCCTCTGTACCTCATTCTGCCTACTTTGATTACAGTTTATTAAAAGAAGAAATACCAGAAATATTTTTTCTCTTTTGGGAAGTTCATGGCAGTGCAGTTCCAAGGTTTGGATGAGGACAGTGGGTCCAAGGAGAATAATTTTGATTGCAGTTGCAAGGTGATTTGAATCAACCATAAGAGTTGTGTAAGTTGTTATGTGTCCACTGATACAGAGGCACAGGAGGTGAGCACCATTCCATTTGGTACACTGAAAAGCCAAAGCAGAAATCCCTATTAACTTTCTTGTGAAGCAGAAACCACAATCCATGCACATTAATTTGTCATAGTCATTAATCAAATATAGTGTTTCAAAGAGCCTGGGGCCTTTCATAGGAAGCACCAGGCATAAGCCAGAAAACATGGTTAATGGGGTGCCGATCAGTTGCAGGACACATTTTCTCATTTACACACTTAGGGCAATATAGAGACACCAATGTGAGAGAAAAGTAGGGCACCAGAGGAAATCTGAAGAGATGTGAACAAAGAGAAAACATGCGATTTCTACACAGCCTTGGGGGTAAGAATCAAACTAAGAACCCTGGCTAAATGGATTCTATAAAATAAATGAAACAAGAAATGAAAAAAAAATCTCATAATTCAATATATTCTGACTGAAAACACAACCACCTGATAAGATTTTAAAGATACGTCCCACAGCATTATTTATTTGTTTTTTGAAAACAAGTTAAGGAGTTTCTAGGAAATACATGGTGTAAGCTTCCTAGGGTGACTTTGGGGGTATATCTCTTCTTTGTTGTTTAGATTTACATTCTCATGCAAGCAAAAAGCTGGAAACATGCTGCTCTTTGAAGATGGGCTTAGCGTCCAATTTGTCTGTTGTCTGTCTTTTCCTTGTGCATTCATTTTTCCAGAACATGACATAAGGCACTGTCTGACATGGTGGAGCTCCTTTGATCTTGTGAATGACTGGAGAATTTCCCCTGATATGTAACAGCATCCTAGTTCTTAAGCTTAACTGCCAGACAGAAGTTCTTTTCACCTCTTTTACCTCATTAGACCTGATGTGTAACCCTCCAGATCTTCATTTAATTAATTTGTGCAAGTTTCTTGGGTTAGTTTATTGGAATTAGAGCTTGTTTGTAAGTTATATAAACATAAGAACATAAGAAATTTACAAACGGGAGGGGCCCATTTGACCCATCAAGTTCGTTTAGTAAATGCTTCAGACCCCGCGGGACACTCAGTTAAGAGGTTCGAGGGGGCGCCGACTGGAAAGGGCCGGGACAGGCGGTAGCTCGCCTCGTGGTGGACCACAAGCCTGATCTGACTATGAGCTTTTTAATTGTAGCAACTTTAATATACGCTATTGTACCTGCAATTACCGTGGTTGTTGGCACTAGACTTGCCCTCCAATGGATCCTCATTAAAGGATTTAAAGAGTACTCATTGGGCCTCATTCACCATCCATTCTTACAAACAAATTTGTTCTTAAATCCCATGTACGCACTATTTTATGAAGATTCTGACCTATTTATAATCCGCATAATTCCGTTACCACCATGAAACTTTTAAATTATTTTTTATATTTTACTTTTATAAATTATTAAAATATTATTTTATGAACTGTAGAATGAACAAAACTTCTATAACCAATTATTTTGAACAAACTATCATTACTCAAATGAGTGTACAAATGGTCTTGAGTGTGCGTAGATTCTTAGCTAAGAACAAATTCAGATAAAAAAAAAAACATTGGTGAATGTCAGAATCTTGTGCACATGGGGTTTAAGAACAAATTTGTTCGTAAAAACGGTTAGTGAATGAGGCCCATTCTCATTACAGGACCTCGAAAGAGTCCTGTATGGTTATTTTTCATCACTACCTCCCCATGTCAGGAGTGGGTAACTTGAGTGCTTGCTGTCTTCTTTGTATGTGGTAACCGTTTCTCAGGCTCCCTCTCCGGAATCAAACCCTGATTCCTCGTTACCCATGGTCACCATGATAGGTACTTATAGTACCATCGAAAGTTGATAGGGTAGACATTTGAATGAGATATCACCACCACCGAGGCACGCGACCACCCCCAGGTTATCTAGAGTCACCAAAGCGGCCAGGGCATGGGCACTGCCGGATGGGTTTTGGTCTGATAAATGCACACATCCCCAGAGGGTCAGCGCTCTCAGCGCAGAGTGCCGCCTGCCGTCCCCAACCTGGGTAGGTGGGGGGGGCGGGCACGCCGGGCTTCCTCTTGTCAACACTCTCCCTCCTTCCTTCCTTACTTCTCTCTCTCTCTATCGCAACACCGGGGACCAGAGCATCGAGGGTCCAAGGGCGGGTGGGACCGAGGGTGGGGGGTCTCTGTAGAACAGAGGGACCTGGGCCTTGGGGGACACCACCCTCGCCTAAGGCTGTGGCTGCGTGACTCTTGGCTTTTCCAGATGCCTTGGCCACACTGTGAGGAGTCTGCGCGCATGCCCCCTGTTGCCTTCTCTCTTGGGGCACGGAGAGAGGGCCTCCTGGGTGGACAACACTTGACCTGGACCCGTCTATGGAGGGAGGAGCCTCCTTGCCTGAGTATTGGGCGCAAGGGCCCAACCCACAAGGGCCCTCCCAGAGTGGGTCGCCTCTGCCTGCCTTTACTGTCTATGCTTTTATATAATCATTTATTGCAAATTGGTAGCCCCAAAATCTTTTTTACAGTAAGAATTACTTTTACAAAGAAAAGCTACCAAATTTTTTCCAATATGGGGGACTGAAGATAATGGTCTTATTATTACAATTGACTAGGATTGTCTTGAAGACTGAACTGTCGATCTTGATTGGTTGGTGGCCACTGTATTCATGTAAACAATGACAATCTGGGAAAGATTAGGAAAATAAAATTCTGACATTATAGAACTGTCAGCTAAATTTCCTCAGTATACGGGGGAGGGTTATATTTGCCATACAATTACTTGGCAGGTGAGGCTTTCAGCTTGTCCCTTGCTACAATCCAATAGCAACAAATGCTCCCCAAAATCATCAGTCTCGGTTAAGTCAAAGATGTCCTTGGTAATAGCTGGAGCAGGAGGACACTGTTTATCCACAGTTTGACAAAGAATCTAAGTGGGAACAGAGGCAAGGCTAACAAAAAAGATGCCTGATGATTTTGCAATCGACATGGGAGGTCTGCCAGAATTCCCCTTCTATCAATAACTTGAACAACAATAACTAAGCTGTAGCTAAGCAACACATAAAGCACTTCAGTATTTGGCTCGTATTTAGCATTTTTCAGACTATTCTTTTGATTAAATTTTAGTTGTGATTTTCCCAGCAGTCTTTTCCTGCAAAAACATTCCAGCAGTCAAAAAAAGCTCATTGGAGAGTACAACCATCTGGCAAGATTAAGGCACTGATGCAACATACTGTAAATGACCACCGCCTGCTGGAACACATGGAAGGACTCAGAAGAGCATTGTTTACTTGCATACTAATATAATTGTACATACTGGCTTTTACACATTTGTGTTTGAGGCTTCAATCTGAATGGTAAGAGCCACAGCTGTTATGTGGGAGCTTCCCTAGTACAAACCTACTAGATAAGTAACCCACTGTCTCCGTTTCCCCACACCAGCCCCACCGCCCCCCCCCCCCACCGCTACTACTGTAGATGTGTGTTTTCTGATTGGGCCATGTAAAAAGCTCTGTCCAATCACCATGGGACCAGACTGCTTCACTATGGAACTATATTTTAGCTAACTGAAGGTGTTTGTTGATATGTGTCAAAAGACACACAGCCAATTTTCCCCATTTTGGGGTTAAACCAGGGTTCAACTCCAGCAGGTTAAGATGCTGTGTCTGTGATCAAAAGGTTATGGATCAAACCCCTTGGCTGGGAAAATGATGTTACCAATAGGCCCTTAATAAACGCTCTATACCCCACTTGCTCCAAGGACACTGTGTGACCCTGCTCTCTGATCCTTCTTTGTACATTGCTGTAGATAAATGTATCTGCTAAGTAGATTAATTTTTCAAAGATATTTCATACAAAGAGTTTGTTTAATATTTTGATCTCATTGAATTGGACGAATATGTTTTCCAGTTAAGGCCTGTTTTAGTGATCGTACATGCAAGGAATATTAAATGCCTTTTTGCCTGTTTACAAAGTTCATCTGTGGTGTACTTTACCTGCTTGGCAATGTGTTGGTTCTTGTTTTGTTGTTTTTAATGTATTCTATAAATAAATTTTCATTTGATTTTATTGCATGTCAGCCTAGTTTAAATAACTATTTGTATCAGTTGCATATGATTTGAAAAGCCGTGGTATGATTTTTCATTAATACTGTAGTGCTGGAAATATCTGTCAGGCACAGCGGCAAGTTAGACCAGTGCCAACCAGTAATTAACATGAATAGTTCCCTGTAATTAATATGCATTTGTGTCATATGTAATGTCATGTGTAGTGTTAAATGATAAGTGGTGTAAAGAGTAGTGTGCAAGGGCCCATCTGCCGTTGGGTGGGTGGGGTGGTCAGGGAACCACATGACCGTGTGTGTGAGTTATCAGAATGAATGGCATGGGTACAATAAATGCCACCTTATGGTCATGCTTTACTGCCTCCTGCCTTTATATATTCTGCCAACACCATGGCCAATCCTGATGCTACAATACTTTTTATAGGAAAGCTGTTGGATAACCTAGTAAAGATGGATACCTTTGTGAATATACACTGCCCTCCATAATTATTGGCACCCCTGGTTAAGATGTGTTCTTTAGCTTTTAAATTCAGTTGTTTTCTAAATAATATAGGACTGCAATGAGAAAAAGAGGAAAATCCAACCTTTAATTCAAGTGCTTTTATTCGTTGGGAAAAAAATCTCACATTAAGAAATAATTCTTTTACATCAAATCATGTGTGCCACAATTATTAGCACCCCTGATGTTAATACTTTGTACAACCCCCTTTTGCCAACAAAACAGCACCTAATCTTCTCCTATAATGTTTCACAAGATGGGAGAAAACAGAAAGAGGGATCTTCAACCATTCCTCTTTGCACATCTCTCTAAATCATCCAGCGACCAGGGTCCTCTCCTCTGCATTCTCCTCTTCTGCTCATTCCACAGGTTTTCAATGGGGTTGAGGTCTGGGGACTGAGATGGCCACGGGAGGAGCTTGATTCAGTGTCTGGTGAACTATTTCTGTGTAGATTTGGCCACATGTTTAAGGTCATTATCTTGCTGAATGACCCAGTGACGACCCATCTTCAGCTTTTGGGTAAGGGCCACCAGATTTTGATTTAAAATGTCCTGATTTCAAAACATTCATGATGCCATGCACCCTAACAAGGTTCCCAGGGCCTCTGTAAGATAAACAGGCCCACAGCATCACCGATCCTCCCCTATACTTCACAGTAGGCATGAGGTGCTTTTCTGCATACTCATCTTTTGTGTTCTGCCAGACACACTTAGAGTGTTTGTTGTCAAAAATCTCTATTTTGGTCTCATCTGACCAAAGCACGCAGTCCCAATTCAAGCCCCAGTACTGCTTACCGAACTCCAGACGTTTGCATTTATTATTGTGAGTGAGAAAAGGTTTTTCCCGTGCATGCCTCCCAAACAGCTTGTTGGCATGTAGATCGCACCTGATGGTTGTTTTGGAGACCTTGTGACCCCAAGATGCTACCATTTGTTGCAATTCTTTAACAGTGAGCTTTGGAGAAAATTTTATTTCTCTTACCATCCTCCTCACTGTGCATGGTGGCAAAATAATCTTGAGTCCTCGTCCAGGCTTGTTTACCACTGTTCCAGTTATTTTTAACTTCTTAAGGATTCCTCTGACAGTAGTTATGAGCCATTACCCGACTTGTGAAGGTCGACACACATCTGCCTTACTTGAATGGTGTGTTCCTTTGTCTTTCCCATGTTGAAGAGTGGATAAGAGAAATGGCCTCTGTGTCACATCATATTTATACCCCAGGGACACAGGAAGTGATGAATTACTAATTAAATGTTCCTAGATACTCTGATCAACTTTGTAAACTATTGTAGAAATCACAGAATAGTTCAATTACATTTATTTCCTAGGAATTGTTAGGGATGCCAATAATTGTGGAACAGGTGATTTTATGAAAAATAATTATTTCTTAGTCAGGGATTTTTTTCCTTTAAAATTCACTTGAGTTGAAGGTTACATTTTTCTGCAATTTCCAATGTGAGAGTATGCTTCTGCAATAAAAAATTGAATTTATTTTAAGGCTTTTAATACATCTTAACCAGGGGAGCCAATAATTATGGAGGGCAGTGTAGTATTAAGCATCTTCTAGCATCCCACAGAAATTGAGACTACATTTTCTTAACTACAAAGACATAAAATATTTTTAAGCAAACTCCAAGTTCTCCAGAATGTTTTGGCTGGGATTGTGGTGAATGATAGTAGCACACCAGAAACACTCACAGTCGTGCTTTTGAACTGACTGTGGTGGAATGAGGTGATATCCAGAGGTTGTTCTGTAAGAATGCCCCTTGGAGGGAAAAAAGGAAAAAAAGAAGGAAAAAAAAAGAAAAAAGGGAAAAAAAGAGAGAAAAAAGGAAAAAAAGAGAATGCCCCTTGCAGGGGATAGGAAGAACAGTTTTACTACCACCTTCTTCTCTACTGAAATGACATTCATTATACATAAAAACAAGAAAAACTAACAAAAATGCTGGGGTCTGCACTTAGACGTCATTGAAATCACCAAATATGTTGGTGAAAACTCAATTGTGTAAAGAAAAAAACACTTAATCTGAAGACTGTACCATTTTTAGAGACTGAAAAGTCTACAATTTGACAGCTTCTCTTTGCCGGGCCCCATCTTGCTCTCCATAACTTGGGGGTTACAGTATAATGTGCAGGACCCTTGGAGCTGGGGTTAAGGGCCTTGCTCAAGGACCCACGGACATGTGACTGTTCTGCCAAAGCCAGGGCTTGAACCAGAAATCTACTAATCACAGGTACAGAGACTTATTCTGCTGAGCCAGTCACTAACATTACTGAAAGTCACCATCAAATTTATATAAATATAAAATATGTTTTGCTACAGTGAATCTGTTCTAAGGCAACTGATATATTTGGCTGCATGTCGAGTAGAATGGAGTAGTGGAATCGTATTTGTATTTATGGTTGAGATGGCCTATAGAGAGGAGGTGATGGCACTGTATAACTGGTGTCTGGATAATAACCTGTCTCTTAATGTCAGCAAAACAAAAGATATGATAGTGGACTACTGGAAACAAACAGTCGGGGAACACCAGCCCATCCGCATCAATGGTGTCAAGGTCGAAAGGGTCAGCAACTTCAGATTCCTTGGAGTTAACATCATCGAGGATCTCTCCTGGACCCTTCACACCGACACTGTAATCAGAAAGGCTCGTCAGCGGCTGTATTTCCTGAGGAGGCTGAGGACTTGTGGCATGAACACCAACATCACCTCAAATTTCTACAGGAGTGTGATTGAGAGCTTGCTGACAGGCTGTATTACAGTTTGGTACGGGAGTTGCTCTGCCAGCAGCCGGAAATTAGAGGCTGACATTTTTTCGGAATCCCACGGTTCACAGGAATCAAAATTACTATAAATAACGTGAATGGGACAGGACTGGAAAAAATGTAAGCCGGAGTAGGAGGGACCAGGAATCGTAATAACACTATGATAAGTTTATACACAAATGTACCTTTTAAATAAATAAACTAATTTTGAACTCAATACTAGTTGTCCTGTCTCATTATGCTGTCCTCATGTTTGCTTCAGTGTAGCCAGTTAAGTGAATGGCTTGCTCCACACACCCGTAACAGTTGGTGGTGATAGTCCCAACCAACAATAATGTAACTAATGTAACAATAATGTAAACACAGAAGAAGTAGGCTTCTTCACAAACTTTTTAGCCGCGAAAATCATAACCAAAATGGAGGCAGACGTGAATGCTACGCTGCAACGGCTACTGTCTGAAAATAGTACGTCAGTTGTGCTCAAGGATATTTCTGGGGGGTCTTAAATAATTTAAAAAAAATTACGTGTTGAGAAAGATGGCGTGAAAGCGCCATACACCAGCTGCAAGACTTGTAGACAACTGATTAAGTACTATTCAGACTCAGGCACGAGTGGCCTTCAGCATCACACATGCAAGGCAGCCCTCTCGAGGCAACCAACAATTTCTTCCTTCATGAAATGTAAGGTGCCAGCCACTGTAAAATCAAAGATCACAGACGTGATGGCTGGTATGTGCAGCCAGGATCTAAGACCGTTCGCTCTTGATGAGAGAAGAGGGTTCACTGAAGTGGCTAAAGAGCTCATCAATATTGGGGATAAATATGGAAGTAGCGTCGAGGTCGAAGATGTGCTACTGAGTGCATGCACTGTTTCTCGCCATGTTGAAGATATACGAGAAAGTAAAGAAACAAGTTATTCATGAGCTACAACAGGTAGGCCTGGGTGCACTGCTTCCTATTTATGATGTTTAATGTTAAGTTTTTGGGGTCTGCACCCCCCATTGTTTAAATTTTTTACATTTAAAAAAAAAATTATATTTAAAGAATAGATATATTTTTCTTTTTACTTTTATATTTAAAAAAGAAACTATATATAAAAATGTGGCCTGTAATTGCTTCAAACAATGAAAAAAAATAGTTTTGCTTCAAAGCTGTTTAAAACATGATTCAGTGTAAATTGTGATAATCGTAATTAATAATTACAATTTCATGGTAATAATTGACAATTATGATTTGTCATAATTGTGCAGCCCTGATGTTAATGTTTTTTTGTTGTTTTTAGCCATTTTTAGAGCCTACTTTCATAGGATTGTAATTAAAAACATATGGTCAAATGGTTATCTGTTAATGTTATTTCAGGCTTTGCAGGATCTTATGATCACATGATATTCTATTCCTTTAGTGCCCAGACTGCGCTGTTACAACTGACCTATGGGCAGAAGAAAGAACAAACATGGACGACGTGACGGTTACAGTTCATTACATTCTTGAGTGGAAATTGGTGAACTGTGTCCTGGCTACAAGGGAGATTATGGGTGTCAAAACCCGTGAAAATATCAAGACTGTGGAGTCCATCCTTCAGGTATCTGTCTTTTAACCCCAGTCTCTTCCTGTGTTACATATATGTGTAGTACATGTACTTAATGGCATTATACTGTATTTATTGGCTTTTCCAAGTAATATGGTACTATTCTATTCAGTGTCTCTTATATTTCTTGTTAACTGTTCTGACTAGTTCAAACTTTAACAATAATTTACTTGCAAAGTAATCATTATGTTCAATTTATTTGTGTTTGGATGCATTTGTTGTTGTTGTTGTTGTTGTTGTTTATAAATCTATCCTGACATACAGGAGTTTGCCATCTTCAGCAAGGATATTGTTGTAGTGACCGACAATGGTTCACATGTGGTTGCAGCTTTCAAGGATTACACTAGACTGTCCTGTGTAGGCCATAACATTAACCTGATTCTTAAATACCCATTTGATCATTTGGACATGGAAAACCCACAGCACCGCCCAGTCATCCACCTGTTTTGGGATGTGAAGACTCTGGTAAAACACTTCAAAAGAGCAGGGTAAGATATTTTATGGTCTTGTCATGCCTGTTTGGTGTAGTTTGTAGGTGTTTATATACAAGTTTATACAGTTATTAAATAAAATCTGTAACACTTTACAATAAGGTTCATTAGTTAAGTACTTTAGTTAACATGAACTAAGAATGAACAATACTTCTATAGCATTTATTAATCCTAATGTTAATTTCAACATTTACTGATGCATTTAAAAACAAAAGTTGTTTAACATTAATGCACTGTGAACTAACATGAACTAACAATAAGCGACTGCATTTTGTTAACGTTAACAAAAATGAATAAATAGTGCAATAAATGTATTGTTCATTGTTTGCTCATGTTAGTTATTATATTACTATTACTGATGTTAACAAATTACACATAATTGTAAAGTGTTGCCATAAAATCAACATTAAAACAACTGCTGTAATTAATACATTTTCTTGTTCAGCAAACTATTTTAACTCAACTGTTCTGCTGTTAAACTTTTTTAACAAACAATTTTAAACTAACAAATATTTGAATCTGTCAGCAAACTGACCTGAGATTGCATCACCTTACTTCATGGCCACTGTCTTGAATTTCAGATTACAAAAAGCACTAGACAGATCATTTAAGCAAGCTCTGGAAACGTGGTGGAATACCAGAATTGCAATGCTGCAATCTGTAAGGAATGCTCTGCTGTCTGGTAAACTGCATGAGGTCCTGCTTCATCGACATGAACTCCGTTATGTCAACGGCATAGACCCAGACCTTTTAGGATGGGATGGGGTTTTCCCCCAGTTTTTTATGGGATTAGGATGGGAATCCAAATTCTCTGAAACGCCTTTGGAGACGGCTTATGGTAGAGAAATGAACATTCATTTCACGGGCAACAGCTCTGGTAGACATTCCTGCAGTCAGCATGCCAATTGCACGCTCCCTCAAAGGTTGCGACATCTGTGGCATTGTGCTGTTTGATCAAACTGCACATTTCAGGGTGGCCTTTTATTGTGGGCAGTCTAAGGCACACCTGTGCAATATTGATGCTGTCCAATCAGCACCTTGACATGCCACACCTGTGAGGTGGGATGGATTATCTTGGCAAAGGAGAAGTGCTCACTAACACAGATTTAGACAGATTTGTGAACAATATTTGAGAGAAATGGGTCTTTTGTGTATGTTGAAAAATTTTCCGATGTTTGAGCTCAGCTCATGAAAAATGGGAGCAAAAACAAGAGTGTTGCGTTTATATTTTTGTTCAGTGTACATTATTATAAAAGAATAAAAGTAAAAAACTCTTACTCTGTGCAATACTGTTACATGACTGCCACCTTAAATCATTGACAATCGTACTGCTGCTCAATCTTGTCACTTTATTTCATGTGCAATAACATTGTCTCCCTCCACCTCCCACTTCAGTACATGCCAGTGGTTACATTTTTTTTTTTTACAATTTTAACTCTATGTTTTTATTTTTTTATACTATATTGCTGAAAGACTTGTTTATTCTCGTCAATCATATTTTATTGTAATGTTGACCCTGTGCTAACTTGCATATGACAAATAAAATTGAAACAGATAGTGATGTCCAATTCATGAATGAGACATTCTTTTGATCAGTTATTTTCTGTGAATCAGTCAAACTAAATTTAAAATGTAAAACAATTAAACTTTTGTACATTCATGCACTGCACCAGTCAAAGTCTTGGATTCTAAAACTCTAAGAATATTTGACAAATTATCATATAAAAACACAGCAAATATTTAAATTGACTTACATTTGTTTTTGTAGACTGCCCATACCGTAATGTGTTGTATTTGTGCTGCGGGCATGTCTGGCCACATGATGAGTTGGTCTTCCTATCTAAATGGGGACTGTCCTTTCACTTCTATGGGAAAAACCCTAATCCCAATCACGACACCTTTAACGTCTACCCATCACTAACCTTAATCATAAGTAACCTGTGAGTCCGGGAGTGCGTGCCGTGCGGACATAAGAACGACCAGGCAAGCGGATGACACAAACCAGGGGTTTAATGCACTCACAGAACACAGACACGTTTATGCCGCGTCTGCCGGAACAGACGCTGGCGCAGACTTAAATACAGACAAGACAAATCACGGGACCGGCGTGCGGCGGCGCCACACGGGTGGAAACAATCGGAATCACAAGAGGTAACGAGGTGGGCGTGGCACACGAAGGGCTGGAACGAGACGGACGACGTGGTATGTCACATAACCAACCCAAATACAACATTTTAGCATTTTTACTTTTTTGATTGCTTTCACAGATTTTTATAAAACCGAGGTTATCAAAATGAGGACCTCAAAAGATGTCCCCAAAAGTAGGGGAATTTCAGATTTTACTACACTTTGGGGACAATTTGGTCCTCAAATGTGATCTATGCAAACCCACACACACACACAGACACATACAGACACACACACACTATGTGCTCTATTTTGGCAATCTAATGCAAAGCTCAAAGCCATGTAGCGTAAGGCAGCTCAGCCGTAGAAGCCCATTCCATAAAGCTCCTACTGCGCAGTTTTTTTCTGGGATTAATGGCAGAGAAAGCTTGGAACTCTAGTTACTGACTCAACAGAGAGTTGGCAACTTTTATGCCCTATGTGTCTACGCATTTGGTGACCCCACTCTGTTACTGTACATGGTCTTTCACTTCATGGCTGAGTTTTTATTGTTCCTAAACACTTTCACTTTGCAAAAACATCACTTACAGTTGACCGTGGAATATCTAGCAAGGAAGACTTATTGCAAAAATGACATCCTATGACAGTACCATGCTTTCTAGAACGACCCATTCTTCTTCAAATGTTTTCTAAATCTGACTATATTGCTAGGTGCTTGATTTTTTTTTCATTTTGGCAATGTGTCCGACTGAAACACCTGAATTGAATAGTCAACAAATGTGTCCCGAAACTTTTGTGTCTGTGTGTATACACACACGTCTGTCATGCAATAATTAGAGGTTCATTTCATATCAACCAAAAAGTGAAGAAATCAGTGTACTTTTTTGTTAAATAGTCAAATTGTTTCCTCAACATATTCCCATAATGTGCTAAATGTATTAGCTACCAAGCTTAAGCTCTTACGTTGTGTCAAAGAGGAGATGAATGAGATACTACACATTTGATAAAACATGTTTGAAAGTTATTGAGTCAGTTCATTAGGATTTTGAGATTTTCCGTCTAACTGATTTGAAAATATGAAGTTTGAGCTTGACAATGGATTTTCTGTGGGTTAATAACAAGAATGAATATTTAACACAAATCCACAATATCTCTGGATTTAGAGTTATTCAACATCCTTACATAAGACTTCCTTCTCTAGAAATGTCTTGCTTCATTTTTATTACAGTTTAGCCAACATTTAAAAGATTTGTCATGTCCAGCACCGCTAAGTGTCCGATCCCTGCATTTCCTTTGGGTGCCGCTTCACACTAGCCGTACCTGAGTCTTGTTAGTCTTCTCTCTTCTTCCTGCCCTCTTGTTAACCAATCACAGCTGCCTTGTGTTTGCCCCTTTGTTGAGTCATGTATATTAGCATCTCTTTGGCCTGCGTTTCCTGTTTGGTCATTGTTACCTGTCCATGTTTGAGTACTTTTTATGTGTCTCAATAAATGCCCCAGTTCAGGGAAATCCAAACTGCAGCCTGGTTCTGGGTCATAGGCAATTTGTACAACGCAGGTTTTCTTTAAGTTAAAAAAGATTTTTTGATGCCACAAATTGTAAAATGTAATTAATTATTAAAACTTTCACAGTGTTACGCCCCGCGACGTCCGCTCCTTTCCAGCCCCTTGTGTGTGCCACGCCCACCTCGTTACCTCCTGTGCTTACCCATTGGGTCCACCCGTGTGGCGCCGCCGCACGCCTGTCTTGTGATTAGTCCTGTGTATTTAGGTCTGTGTCTGCGTCTCTCTGGCAGACGCGGCATAAACGTTGTCAATGTCGGAGTGTGGTGCCCCATTAAACCTCGTTTTCCAGTGTACCTGCCTGGACTTCCCTCTGTCCGACCGTAACTCACAGAATGTTTATGGAAGCTCAAACTTTAAATGTAATACAACATTAAAACTGTTATGCTGTGTCGGCGGGCGAGCGGGTAAGCAGGTGAGTCCAGCCAGGAAGTCCAAACAAAACGGGTTTATTAGGGTAGCACAAGAGGATCACACATTCACAACACTAACGTCAATAACTGATCTAGGGGACTGAACTCAGACGCAGACTAAATACAGAGGACAAGCTGGCATGAGCAAGAAACAGGTGAGAACAATCAGGTATTAACACGAGGTAACGAGGTGGGCGTGGCACACACGAGGATTGGACGGGGCTGGACGTGACAAAAACTTTTAGAGAATTCTTGTAGAAGTTCATAGCAACATTGGATACAACGTTAAAATACATTTTTACACACAATTGATTATTCAACATTAAATAATACAACATTAAAACTTGACTGTTGTTGAAAGCTCATGATGATACTGAATATTTTAACCCACAGTTAAAAAAGCAAAAATAGCTTTAATAACAAATGTTTTAGAAGAGGAAAATTCTTCCTCCTTTGACTGTACTTTCTCTCCCTTCCTCCCAAGTTATTGAACAAGTAACTCTCAAGAAAAAATATAAAGATCAAACATAATATAATTAATGCAAACATATCCTGTTAATACTGAATTATTTTCATTCAGAAACAGTTCTTTCCAACTCAGCCTAGTCAGAGTGTATTTTATCTTCCAGTTTCTTTTGTGTTTCTTATGATTTCAGACAATTCACATTCATGAGATCTTAGACCATATGTCTCTGTTGATCTCCACATGACGTGAGGTCACAGGAGTTGGAGGAGGAATAATTCTGATGATACCATCGTGCAAGTACCAAAACAAATCATCTCATCTTGGCCAGAAAAAGAAGTTGACTCTAGTCCAGTGCATACATTTTACTTTGACATGAGTTTCATTCACCTCTTGAATAATTGATGAATGCTATATTTCAGAGAACACCTCTGTCTGATAATGTCTGAGTTTGGCCTAGGAATTTTGAACTGCTTTTGCTTCTGACCCTCCCGTATGGGAGCGGTTGCCTGAACCTCAAGGGTAAAGATTTTGGTGTTAAAACAGTGGCACTCCAGCATCTGTCAGGTTGAGCAAAGACAGCTTAGATCAAAGTAACTGATTTGTTTTGGGGTAACTGTTACTACATGGTGAATGTGCATGGTTGACAGCACCACTGGAATACTGACTGGCATGGTCCATATAGAGCCAAGGGGATGGTAGGGCTGGAACCCAAAGCATCGCTGAGACTGCTGGGCAGGGGGCACTGTCAGGACCATAGGGCTGGGACCCATGGAGTCCTTGGGAGACTGGTCCCCTTGGAGTCGGGCAGAGCTCAGACCACTCAGGAGAGAGGCAGAGAACTTTGGGAGACCGGTGAAGCTTGGATGCCCCTGAAGTCCGGCTGAGTTCAGATGCCTTTGGACATGGGCATGCTCAGGGCCCTGCCACCTAACATTTCTCTCAATTTATGTTATCCTCTATGTGGAAAAAAAACATTTGCTTGCAAATCCCCCTCAGTTTGAGTCACAGCATATCAACAAATGTATTTGCACAAGTATTTGCGCTCAATGAGTCGAAGAGAATGTAACCGCTGTACAAGAACTTAGATTTCAATGTACCTTGCATAGGAAGGTCTCTCTGTTAACAATGGACGGCTAGACCATCCAGAAGGGCTGTATATGGCAGAACAAAGGGTATGAGATCCTGCAGTTGGGCTCCCATGGTGGAATCTCCTATGCAGGTTTCTTTATGTCCCCCCATTTTTTGTACCTATTCTCATCCCTCATCAAGAAGGACACAACTTTGTTGCTCAGTTTATAGCATAGGATTTGTACATCTTGTTGGAGAAGATTGGTATCTCATGGGGTTCTGCTGTTTTCATGAATTTGAGTCTCCTGAATTCTTTTCTTACACTTGTATTTTTTCAAGACCCTTCCTGACACTATACCTGCAATGGTCTGCCTGGTTGTTTTGTACAGGCACTGTATGCTTGGATTAGTGTCCACATGTTTTGGACACTCGGGTGATGGGAGGAGCTGAGTTGTCAACTGATCACGAACTGGTGGTAAGTTGGATCTGATGGTGGGAGAACACACACCTAGTACACTGAAACACCTAATGAGGGTATGCTGGGAGCATCTGGTGGAGGCCTCTGTCCAGGAGGTCTTTAACTCACACTTCTGGCAGAACTTCTCTTGCATCCCAAGGGAGTCAGGGGACATTGAGCCTGAATAGGCTATGTTCCAGGACTCCAATGCTGAGGCAGCATTGCAAAGCATTGGCTATAAGGTTTTTGGTGCCTGTCGTGGTGGCTATCACCAAACTAAGTGGTGGACAACAGTGGTATAGGGAGCTGTCAAGCTGAAAAAGGAAGTCTTCTGAGCTTGCTTTGAGCAGCTAACTGGTACCAGCAAGCCAAGAGGAAATAAGTTGAATGTGGGATGAGTTTAGTGAGGCTATGGAGAAGAACTTTCGGTCAGCCTTGAAAAAGTTGTGGCAAACTGTCAGGCAACTTGGGAAAGAATCAGGGTTTTACTCATGCTGTTTACAGCAAAAATGGAGAAGTGTTGTCCGGAAAAGTAGATATAGTCACCCAGTGGAAGGAATATTTCAGGGATCTCCTGAATCCCATTGATATGCCTTCACTGGAGGAAGTAGAGTTAAAAGACTCAGATGGAGACTTGCCCATCTATAGGTCTGAGATCAATTAAGCAGTCAAAAAACTCTTCGGTGGTAAGGCTCTTAGGGTGGATGAGATTCACCCTGAGTTCTTGAAAGTTCTTGATGTTTTTGGGATGTCTTGACTGACATGCCCCTTGGCAGTAGATTTTTAAGAAGGAGGACTGGAGGATGTGTCCCAATTTCAGGGGGATCACATTCCTCAGCCACCCTGGAAAGTTCTATGCCAAGGTGCTGGAAAGGAGGATTGACGCTTTGGTCAAACCTCAGATCCAGAAGGAACAGAGCAGATTTTTTCCTGGCCAAGGAACACTAGACCAGCTGTACACCCTCATGAGGGTATTGCAGAGTTTGCACAACCAGTGGAAAAGGCATACAATCATGTTCCTTGAGGGATCCTGTAGGGGGTGCTTGTGATGTAATATGTTGTTGCAGGCTATCAGGTCCCTGTACAAACCAAGCAAGAAATTTGTTTGCATTGCCAACAGTAAGTCAGACTCATTCCCAGTGGGGTTTGAACTCCACCAGAGTGGCCCTTTGTCACTAATTCTGTTCATAACTTTTATTGACATAATTTATAGGCATAGCCAAAGGGTGAAGGGGGTCTGGTTTGGGGGCTTCAGGATCACATTTTTGCTTTTTGCAGATGAGGTGGTCCTGTTAGTATCATCGGTCAATGATCTGCAGCGTAAATCGTGGCAGTTTGCAGCTGAGTGTGAGGTGGCTAGGATGAAGCACCTCCCAGTCTGAGGCCATGGATCTTGAACAGATAAAGGTGGACTGCCATCTACTGGTGAGAGATGGGTTACTGTCTCAATTGAGTAAGATCTGCTACTGCTACTATCCGTGTTATTGGTTCATGTCCTCTAATTTTTTTTTGGTGCATTGTGCCTATGTGGTGGGCCGTTGGGACCCAACAGGAATGCGATGAAGTCAGTGTGGGTTTAACTTACTTATAACTTTACTTATGTCATATCTGTAGCGCACTTTGCATGAGACATCAAGCCCTTTTGTTCACCAGAGCGTGCGTGAGTTGTTGGCAAGCTGTGGGCAGTGTTACCTTCCATTTCCAGTTTTTTGGGGATTCTTAATCTATGGAAAAGCATCTCTGGTGGTGAAAGCTCAGGCATAGGAGAGTATACACTCACCTAAAGGATTATTAGGAACACCATACTAATACGGTGTTTGACCCCCTTTCGCCTTCAGAACTGC
>JABFEA020000036.1:11281074-11296626 GCA_019775915.2 Cyphomyrus plagiostoma | reverse complement strand
TGTTTGTTCAGCTGTTCAGCTAATATTGTCCAAATTGCTGGCGTAGCTAAACCACCAAAAGGGTTAAGAAGTGAGGGAAAAGCCTTGTCAGGGCTCCTCTAAAGCAGCTCTTTGATTATCATAGCTCCACCCAATGCTTATCCAGTTACGAGCTACTCTGTACTCATTGGTTGCCACGATCTAATTATGC
Source organism: Cyphomyrus plagiostoma (assembly GCA_019775915.2). Lineage (NCBI taxonomy): Eukaryota > Metazoa > Chordata > Actinopteri > Osteoglossiformes > Mormyridae > Cyphomyrus > Cyphomyrus plagiostoma. The sequence goes on along the minus strand of JABFEA020000036.1, from coordinate 11,296,436 downwards.
AAGGCAGTGAATCCCTTGGGGGGTGGAACTAGGAGTGAAAGAACTCTTTTGGCAGTCGGAATAGAGCTTTTATTGAGGATATTTCTAAGCTAACCATTAGGGACCGAATAGCTGGACTGTAAAAATTTCAGAGCTGAATCATTCTTTTTTCATTCTTACGTTCTTTTCTTCTGTAAGATCCAGTGCAGCTCACAAAGCAGAAGCAAGCAACATGCAAGGAGCCTTCCCCTTAGTTTTGGAGTATCAGCCCCAGTGATAAGAGCAAATATTCAAAACACCAAAAGAAGATCAGAAATCTGAAACTGTGCTGAGGGAGGTGGTTAAATCTCTGGCCTTTTTGAGCGTTCAGCACCGTCATATTGCCCTCCCTGCACTGCGTACAGGATCTCACCTCCATCCCTTGCCTAGCAGTTGTGGAGATGGGGCTAGGTGTCCTTGTGCTCTGTCTCTGTACTCTGAGCTGCCTGGAGCTCTTAGTTGTGGTGGAGGCTGCAGTACCCCTGGAGGACTTCTACCCATTTGGCCTGGATGAAGGGGATTCCCTGACCAACAAGCACGATGATGGTGGCTCTGGGCTTGTACTAATCTCTGTGGAAATGCCCTTCTTTGGTGACAGACACACAGGACTGTATGTGAGTAGACCTGAGCTTTGTTTGGGGGGCACCTCTGTTGCCAGTGTAGGAGTGGAGCAAACTGAGCCAGTTTAGCTTGCATAACCTGGACACAATGCATTTCTGTATTTGGTAAATTTCAGATTTTCTGTGAGTAAATAGAAGTGTACAGCTGCAGTGTAACAATAACAAGATCCATGTGGCTAAAATACTGGTGATTGATGGAAAAAAAATGCATTGTGTTGATGATGTAACAAAGCTCTGGGTGACTGTGGAATGAAATGCGTGCACAGGAGCATGGGAGATTGTGAATGTGAAAACCGCAGTAAAACATGCTTTGATCAGAGCTGGTCATGTATGAAACTCATGTCCAGCACATTGGAAATCAGATCCTTTAAATCAACATCATCTGTCACAGAAGTGCATCCTCAGCTGCTTTTAGAAGTTCCCTTTGTCTTTCTAATTACCTCTAACATTATGCAGCTGAAGTTACCTGCAATGAAGGTCACTGTTGAATGATAGGCATTCAGTGTGAGCTAATGGCCAGAAACAGTCTAAACAAATGCATCTCTGAGAATACAACATGTCAGAACCAAATACAAGGCTTTCAGTGGGTAGTAACATATCAAATGAATAGTCTTTTAATGAAGTTGTATTCCCTTAACTCAGTAACTCAAAAACATGATAGCAAAAAAGGGTAGTTTCACACATTTGATACCATTAGTACAATAACTCATAAAGTATTTTCAACTTCTGCTGACATGTTCTAACTTTAATGGTCTGGATCTGATCAAATTTTGAGACAAACTGCGCTAAAACTGAAGCAGCACCTTATAGTGATAACAAGCAGAAAGACAGCCTCAGACACTTGATCCTGTCAGCAAGAAAACTCAAAAAATATTTTTATTTTCCAAACAATGGATGGGTAATGTGGATTGGTTTAAATCAAACCAAAATGATAGCAATGGCACTTGTTGACATCAAAGAGAACTAGAAGCTTATCCTTGTGAAGAGGTTCAATCTATTTTTTATTATTTATTATATTTACTATATTTGATCTTTCGTGGATCTTATTACCACTTTATGAAAGCGTTATATGAATGAGAATCTACACCTGAAAATCTTCCCCATGATAGACCCCCAAATCAACCCAAAACTGGAACTGCGTCACAGGGGCCAGCAGAAGATAAAAAAGGAGGCTGCCAGCTGCCATGTTGTGAAAGCAACCATCTGCCATTGAAACATTTTTCATGGATTTCCAGGTTTGGCTTGCAATCTCCATTCTAGTTCATCTCAAAGGTGTTAGATGGGGTTGAAGTCAGGGCCCTGTGAAGGCCAGTAAAGTTTTTTTACACCAAACTCACCCGACTATGTCTTATGCAAGGGGGCACAATCATAATGGAGAGCAGAAAAGGGCCTTCCCCAAACAAATTTGGAAATTTGGAAGCACAGAATTATCCCAAATGCTCACGGGAGTTTTACTTTCACAGAAGTGTTCTGAGATCAGAAGGAAAAATGACTGATTAAGAGAGAGGAGGTGGGTCCAAGCAACTAGAGAAGGCAGGACCAATCAATCAGGTGTCTTGGTCCAGCCTCCTCTAGCTTCTTGGACCCACCTCCATTACAATCCGATTGGTTCTCCCTGGATATGGGTGGGTGGGGGTTACAGCCCAGACTTTTTTGGGGCAGTGGGGAAAGAGGGGAAGGTGTTCAGCATCCTGACTGCTTGGTGGATAAAACTATTCCACAGGCTAGTAGTGTAGATGTGGAGAATCCAGTACCTCCTTACAGATGGCAGGAGACTGAAGGAGCTGTGGGTAGGGTCTTCCACAATAGTGACTGTTTTGCAGGCTAGGCAGGTGTAAGAGGGGTGGAGGGGTCTCCCACAATACGGACTGATTTGATCTTTGCTGCTGCGTTCACTACGCACTGCAGGGTTTTTTGATTGTTGGCAGCGCAGCTTCTAAACAACACAGTGATGCAGTTTTTCAGGGTACTTTCTGTGGTGCCTCGATAGTAAGAGGCCATGATTGTTACCGGGGCACTAGCTCTCTTTTATATGTGGAGGACGTGGGGGCTTTTGTTGTCAGTGATGCAGTATTCTTTCACCAGGAAAGGATTTTTTGTGACGTGCACCCTCAAAGAATTTGGTGCTGCTCACCCTTTCCAAGGTAGTACTACTTATCGTCAGCAGGGAGTGTCGGGTGTGTGATCTGCTGAAGTCAATGATAAACTCCATTGTTTTGTTCACATTTAAAAGGAGATTGTTGTTGCTGCACCACATGGCCAGTTAGTTCACCTCATTCCTGTAGTTGTAGTGTCATTGTTGTTGTTGATGAGACCCACCACTGTGGTGTCATCTGCAAACTTGAAGAAGAGGTTGGTGTTGTACTTTGGTGTGCAGTCATGGGTCAGCAAGTGAAGAGCAGGGGACTGAGCACACATCCTTGGGATGCCCCTGTGCTCAGTGTGATGGTGCCAGATGTATTTTTCCTGACTCTCAGTAAGGAATTAATTACACAGTGAGGAGTTCAGGCTTAGCCAGTCCAGTTTCTGTATCAGCTGTTGAGGAATGATGGTATGGAATGCTGAACAAAAGTCTATGAACAACATTGTCATGTAAGAGTCTTTTGTGTTCAGGCAGGTGAGGACAGAGTGGAGAGTAGAGAATACTGCATCATCTGTTGACCACTTGACCCTATATGCAAACTGAAAGCGATCCAGGACATGGGGGAAAATGGATTTAATATGCTGCATAATAGGGCAGTATTATTTGAAGCAGGATGGAGATGTCTTCTTAAAAAAGGTATGGGTATGATGGTGGTGGCTTTAAAGCATTTGAGAACAACAGCCTCTTAATAGCCTTTTAGTCGTGTTAAAAATGTCTGTGAAGAACTCTTCGCTCCTTCATGCAGACTTTCAATACACAGTCAGATATATTGTCTTGACCAACAGCCTTACAGGTGTTAATCCAGGAGAATGCCATTTTCACACTGGTTGAAATCAGGCACATAATCTGGTTGTCGGGTGGGGGGTAGTTTGTTTGCAGCCATGGGGTTTAGTGCTTTAACCCTCTGGACCCAGCGCAGAGGGTCCAGAGGGTTAACCAAGCATGCAAAGAACTTGGTGAGATTGTATAGCAGATGTTACTGTCACAGGTCTATGGTTGTGGTTTATAGTGCATAATGGTCTGGATCCCCTGCCATAGGCTCTGTGAGTCTCTGCTGTCTCTGAAATGGTTTATCATCTTTTTTGTGTACTGGTGCTTGGCTTTTTGATGGCACAGGACATATTGGCTCTGGCTGTTCTCAAGATAGCAGTGTCTCCAGCTTGGTCCTCAGCAGCTTGTGAAACTCCCATCTCAGCCATGGCTTCTGATGAACCCATTTGGTGATGGTCCTAGTGTATAAATCATCAATGCATTTGGTGATGTAGGCTGTAACAATCTCTGTATATTCCTGGAGAATGGTTTTTAATCATTAGGGGCTGTTTGCTTAAGCATGTCCTAATCTGTGATGTGCCAATTGATTCAGCCAGTACTTTTAGAAATAATACAAGTTGGTGAGTGTGTGAGGAGTACAGATTAGATGGATGGAGCAGTTGACAGGGTTGTACGGAAAATATGATGCTCTAGTTTCCCGACCCCCTTTCTTACTTTTTTTAGACCTTAATGTAAATCAGTGTAACATATTTCCATAATAAACCGCGATTACTGTAAAGGTGTTGCTTCTAGTATACAAAAAAGAAATGAAAAAATAAAGCACAATAAAAAAAGTTTGAATATGATGCCCTTTTGAGATTATGTTATGAGAGACGAAGAAAGATCAGAGTGAAAGATCCACTATATGTTCCTTATGTGGGGTGCAACTAAGGTGACTGGGGGTTGAAATTTAAACCATGTGTCAAGTCTACAGTATTTTGCAGCTACTGATGCAAATCATATGGTTGGGTTTGTTTTGTGTCAGAAAAACACTCAGGGAAAATTTTACCTCCATATATGTGAGTCAGATATTTTCCTTATAAAAAATTATGTTTGAGTAGGTGAGATTTCAAATGCAAATTCAGAGTATGAAAGCACATGGGGAATTTGCAAACTGGGTCATTACTCTAAGCCAGGTGCACAAAAACAGGAATGAAATGGTCCTAAACTGGAAAAAAAAAACAGTTAATCTCCACTGTCGTCTCAAGGGTGGGCTTAAATAAGAGCTTCATACAAATCTATGGCCACCTGGATCCATCTATTCACAGTAATCCACAACACTTTTTAAAATTGATATATTTCCCTTGCTTTCTAATGAAAGATAGGTGTCAAATAAAATGCAAACTAACTGGACATGGGCAGATACATCTGCCTCCACGTTTTATGGGTTTAGGACAGTTTTGGTGGATCTTTCGTTGCTGTACTGTGCTGACACTTCTCTTTGCCCTGAGATAACAGAGCAGGGTCTTCCTTCCAGACCCGGCCAGCTGCTTATACTGATGAAGAAAAAAGCCTTTTAGCAGAACACAGATACATCTGTAAAATTTATATAAGGTTGAAAAGCACTACAACTTTGGATTCTCAATCCTATGCATGGCTAAGAAGGAAAGGGAGAATGAGCAATAAAAATGTAGAGGGGCAATACAACATTGGCACAATGGCATTTTGATGGTATTCAAAATTGCTTTTATTCTTTTTATCTAAAGCAAAATTTGTCATCAGCAAGATTAGGATGTGCAAAAACAACAATGTACAGTATCATTACAATAACCTGGACTTTCATGTAAGGTACACAATGTGCTAGCAGGAGTAAGGCGATCATCATAATGAAAAGAAATCAAGAAATTAACAATGGTAGGTTGTTTAGATTAATGCTATGGGGTCTTTTTCCTTTGTATTGAAGAATATTGGAAAGAAATGCAATGGACCTTGAACATTGTCCTGTGGTTGCTGATAGCACGGACCTGTAAAATTCCCCTTGGACAGGGAGAAGCTGATGTTTTTTCAAACCTATTGTTGAGTAACTTTTTCATATAGGGGTTTATTTTGACTTCTGAGATGGAAGTTTGTTTTAGTCTGTAAATGACTTGGCTTCAAATAAAACCATACAAGGAAAACTCAGGTTATTTATAGAAAACTAAAAATATTGGGTGCTGGAGTGTGGAGTGGCTGGGCAGAAAATATTGGAGTGTAATGGAGAGTCCTTTGCTTGGCTTCTTCTGCCATCACCAATCTGAGTAGCTGCTTCCTCTCTGAGGTGCTCTGCAATTAATGGTGCCCTGTTACTATTTCCCGGTGTAAACGGTAGCTTGTTCCCTCATTGTTTTTACGTCAACAGAACTGTATACTGGTGTTTCACAGAAACTACATGGAAATGTGTTTCTGACATGGTATATTTGAAATTACACATCTGTAATTCTACTAACTCTGTGCCATCCAGATGAATAATCCACTTTATGGCATCAAACATTGATGGGCTTTGCACGTCTTCTTAGCACCTCTTTGGGAAATTATTACGCTAGGAGCATACATGGACTATGATGAACAATTGTTTACACGTTTTATCAAACTGGTGTTATTTTGGGTGCATGTAATAGCACCTCTGTTCAAAAAAGAGTCCTAAGTGATGGAATGAAAAATGGAAATGTTTCAGTTTAATATCCAACTATTATTTTTGATGTAGGTATAGGAAAAGAGTACCATAAAATTGTCATATTGTTTTGTGATTCACTTTTATTTACTTAGTGGATACCTCAATCAAAAGTATTTTACATTCACTGTTTAGAAATTCATAAAACAATAATGTAATTTTAATTTAAAGCAACAATACTTCCAAGAAATGTCATGAAAATATACAGTGGTACCTCAGTACCTGAACTCATCAGAACTCAAATTTCTTAAAAGTCGAACCAGCTAGTTAAAAAAAATTACCTAGAACGCGATCTGAATCTCAGAAGTCAAACCATGAACGCCAACCTAAGATAACTTGTACGTGTGGGGAAATGAGTCACGCGACGCGTCTCTCAGTGGAAACAAAGGGTAACACTTCAGTCTCAGCCATGCATTCGCTGTGATAGCATCTGTTGGTGATAGTGCTTTTTTATTAAAAATATCAGGTAATACACTGTACTTTATATCATTTTGGTAGCCATTGCACATTGTTGGAATACATTTATTTTCTTACTTTACAAATTTGTCACACCCGGCTCGTACAAACCTCCTGTGTGCCACACCCCCCCATTAACCTCGTGTGATATCCAGATGTCATCAGTTGTTTCTCATTACTTCCAGTTAGTCATGTGTATTTAAGTCCGCGTTCAAGTATGTTTCCCGAGTCCTGTCACGTCAAGTCTACGCCGTGTTGTGCCTTGTTTGCCAGCAATAAACCCCGTTTTCTTGGATTTCCATCTGCCTGACCCTGATTCCGCGCTCCCTGCTCGCTCGTCCTGCACGCAGTGTGACAAAATTACTGTTATGATAAATATGCATAAATGTGTTTAGTATATGCTCTTATTGTTTTATCCAGTTCATTTTGTGTTTAAATGCTAAAAAAACATATTTAGGTGTATTTTTTTATGACTGGGAACCAATTAATTGGTTTTCCATTATTTCTTATGGGGAAAATTTGATCAGAACTCAAACTTTTTAGGACTCGAACCCAAGTTCTAAATGGATTGTTTGAGTTCTGAGGTACCACTGTATGTAGAATAAGCATGCATAATTCATATGAACAGACAATATATATGACCATGAAAGTAAGTTCTAGAGATATATAATAATTATAATGTTATCATTTATAAGGGTCTGTGCAGGCCTTTGAAGTAAACTGAACTCATGGTCATGTTTCTGGAATCACCGTGTGATGATGTACACTTATTCAAATGGAATATTACGCTGCTGGAGGTATGCATTTGAAAAAGGGTAGGCCGTGGAGGTACATCTTCAGCAACAATGCTTAGATATGCTAAATGTGTGCTAAGAAGACATTCTCCAAACCATTCCACTACCACCAGACTGTACCTTTGACACAAGTTGGAATGCCAGGTATACAACCTTGTATTCTGCTCCTAATCCTCTTCAAGGTTCAATGTGATTAATGCAGAGATGCCTTTCTATGAACCATTGTTGTAATGAGCTCTTCTTTTGTACTTCCTGTTTGCTTTATTGTGTCTGGCCATTCCCCTCTGATCTCTGTTATTAATACTTTGTTACCTACAGATCTCCCACTCATTGGATGTTTCTTGTTTATGAGGCAGTTTCCTATAAACTTTGATATGTATGAAAATCCCACGAAGATGTGCACAGCACATATAATACACATGGATTTTTTGTGGATATTTGGTGAAGTGGTCAATCCACCAATTCTCACCTGATAACCTAAATTTTGTGTGATTATATGCATGTGGAAACGATGTACTAAATTAACATGGGGTCCATGTGGAGTTTTAGATCCCACTATCAGTCTTTGCCTACTGAACGTGGAACTCACCATTATGTTGATGGTTAATGATGTAACTTTAGATACAGTCTCAGTTAAAACAGGAATAAATATTTCACGTGCTTTTTCATAAATGTGACAGTCATAGTATGAGTTTATCAATTAATATTAAAATATCCAACTACCAAAAATGTCTTTACTTATGATGACCGGTCGTGCAGTGAATGGGGAATCAGGCGAGAGAGCCGGGAATGCGATCAAGCAGGGTTTATTTCAGGCAGATAGAACACAGGGGAGCACACGGCAAACTCACGTTAATGATGGACCTGTGGAAATAGACTTTAATGCGGACTAAATACACAAGACAAGCAGAAAATAACAGGCGACAGGTGATCACAATCAGGATAGCAAGCGTAGGTAATGAGACACACATGAGGATCGTATGAGCAGGTCATGACATTACTGAAAAAGTTCTTTTGCTCAACAAGCATTACTCATGAGAATGGATGTGTCTTCACGTGCGGGAACCCGGAGCGCCGACAGAAGCACGGGGAAACAGGTCTCAGGAAACACGAGGTTTATTCTCAGGTGAAGGCGGGCAACCAAACTTACAAGACATAAAACATCAATGACCGGATTGGGGAAACGAACAGAAATGCAGACTAAATACAATGAACTGATGACAACAATCAAGGACGCCTGGTAAACACCGGGAATCCACACCGGGTTAACGAAGGGGCGTGGCACACGGGAGGAGCGGACATTCGGGGCATGACAGGATGTATTTTACACAATAAAATAAGCTTTTTAAATTTACTTAAAATGTAGTAGTATGTTGAACACAAAACCGGGACTAAAAACTTAACTCAGTCACACAAAGTAAAAGAATAATTTTAAATAATGTCAATAAATACTTACCTTTGTTTATGGTAACAAATTTTTTCTAATTAAGTTTATGACAAAAAACACTTTAGTTCAAGCCTTGATGCACACTGATGGAATAAAGCAACGCAAGTGTTTGGAAGTAGCAACTTAAAATCTCATATATGTATCTATTCCCTTTTTTGGATGTTATTTATACTGAAAAATGCACAAAAGCATAAAAGAAAGGCAGGAGTTGCTTTAAAGAATGTTATTGTAGCCCTTGTTTAAGTGTAAATTACTGTAAATTAGCATGGTGGTGCATTGGTTAGCACTGTTCCCTTCCACCATAGGGACCAGTGTTCTGTGTCGTCGTCGGGTTTCCTCTGAGTAATCTTGGATCCCCCCACAGTCCAAAAAAAACATGCTGAGGCTACTAAATTGTGTGAGTGTGCCCTGCGATAAACTGGTGAAGTGCTATGCTTCTTATTTTAGCAGTTTTGAAACATAAGTATAAAAAATATATTAAAATTAAACAGTTCTGTGAATGTCTTTTTTTATTGTCTGCTTAGCACAGGAGGATGTAGGCATTTTAAACTTTGCAGAATTTGTAGAACACAACACGTATTTTCCATATGCTAATATTCATGTGATCTCAACCTACCTTTTACGCCTAATTAACTAGTCTTTTCCACATGCCACTACTTTTTCCACCTCTGTTCCACGTGCTTGTGCCCAGTGGGATGTTTCTGAGATACTGGGAGCACCATGTCTGGCACCAACAATAATTCCATTCAACAGTAACTGGACCATTTCATAGGAGTTATACTTGTGTATGGTAACTTAAATATTTGTCTAATTACGTATTTTATGTACAGAAATACACCTGAACATAACATAAAATAACGTGTACTTTTCAAGTATAAAAGTTTCAAGGCTCCTGCTACCTGGCAATTTTCTGTTAATTGTTAACAACACGCAATTAAAGTAACAAATCTTGTGATTCAGTCACAGCTACATACTAGATTAGAAAGTTATGTCTCACAACTGCTATAATGAAATTAGGGTCCGGTGACCCAGTGAAGTTCAAATATTTAATTTCTTATTTAACAATTAATATTAAACTCTATAAAGCTTACATTCAGGGCAGCACAATGGTGCAGGGGTTAGTGCTGCTGCCTCACAGCAAGAAGGTCCTGGGTTTTGTCCCTGGGTTGAGTGTAGGACCTTTCTGTTTGGAGTTTGCATGCTTTCCTTGTATTTGAGGGGGCGCGGCACATGAGAGGATATTGTCATATGCGGCGAGTGGGCAAGCAGGGAGATCCGGCCGTCAGTGCAGGCAAAATGGGGTTTATACGGGTAGCACAAGAGGAACAAACACTACTGACATCAATGACAGATCTCACAAGACTAAGTCAGACGCGGACTACATTCACCGGACAAGTCAAGAGAAACAGAAAACAGATGATGACAATCAGGAATTAGCATGAGGTAACGAGGTGGGCGTGGCACACACGAGGATCGGATGGAGCAGGATGTGACAGATATATGGTTTTAGGTGGCCCATGACGTAGTTTTAAATAATGTGATCAACAATGATCAGCCCCACTTTATGCCACATTGGTGTGTGGGTATGTGTGTGTCGATATTATTTTTTAGCCTAATATTTTTACAGATAACCCAGCCCTTAGTGGGATCTGTATTAGTGAGTACCACACAGCAAGCATCTGTATTCATATTCGGTCTGAAAAAAATGGTATCGATTATATCAGTCTGGCATTAGTTCAAATTTCTTCAGCTCTCAGTGGTGGCGGACACACTTCCTCTCCCTCCCCTTATGTTCCCTGCTTTGCTCCTCTCGTCTCGTCTAGTCTACTGTATTATACTTGAGAGACTCTCTCAGCCCTGCTCTTCAAAACCAAGAAAATCATGGATTTGATCAGCTGGTCTCTCAACACAATTGACACCATCTTCTCGAAGAGAAGCACAGGTTCGGAGGAACCTCACTGTCCAGCAGGAACGTACGCAGCTGGCTATATGATGGACGGATGGGAGAAGTGGAGGGTCATGTGTCTGGCAGCTTTTCTCCGTTGAGGACATCAAAGATATTTACCTATTCAGAACCATGATTACAGGTATTTTGCTGATTAGGTTAGGCATTGCACTGGTTTATCGAAAATTGAGGAAAACGGTGACAGCCGCTCAAAGCCCCACTAGGCTGGTCGGAATGATTGACAGAGTAGGCAAAGCTGTTGGCACTCAGACTGTGGTTATAGATTGCAAATTGGATACTATTGATCGCAGATTGGGTAACATCACGGAGAAGCTCATGACTTTGCAAAGATTTTTGGATGGCGGAGACCAGCATGGACATTAGAGGAACTGCGAAATTACAGCTTCCGGCCCGAAAACCCAAACAACTCTATTCAATCTGCTTTTGGCTCCCTCCTAATCAGCACTGGCCTTGGCCAAGGCCGCTGATGAATTCAACAACTCTCCCAGAAGAACAAGGCAGTGAGACATTCTTGCATTCCTCTCCCCCAATCCCAAGGACACCGGGATACACACACACATATACATACGTACAGATATGCTCTCACCACACCCTCCCCCCATCCCATGCATTCACCGCTTTATACCCTCAGTGTGAACAGGCGGGTCTGTGCCCAGCGTCTCTATGGCTGCAGGGCCGGATGGCTGTTTGTCTATGCTGGACTACCTCCACCTCCCCATTTCCCTCCCCTGTTGCAAGTCATGACTTTTTATGTTGTAAGGTGTAGTGACCATGTGCTTATGTTGCTGAGGTGTTTTTTCAGTTCCTACATTATACTCCCTACTGGAGCACAGTCTGGGGGCTGTTTTTTATTCTCCTCTTCTCTCCTCATGTAATTCTGTTTTTTCTGTTCTTTCTATATCTCCTGACCTGTCTACCCCCTATAATGTGATGCTTGTGATGCTTAATTATCTGCCCACTGTTGTATCACATATGGGTTAAATGCAGAGGGAACATTTTGCTGTGGTGTGTCAACAATGACAATTAATCACTTCACATTTTCCATCTTGCTCTCCATTTTAGAGATATACACACAGAGATGTATAGTTGAGAATGAAGCTTGGGGCATAGGGTCCAACAATCTGTGCAACACCCATGGGCTTTGCTAATGGGCTTAATGATGATGAGACAATTTTTTCCGTGACTGGGACTCAAACTACCAAACTTCCGATCACAGGCATAACTCACTAAGCCATAATGATTGATTTTCTTATAGTCTATAAGAGTGGATGTCTGCCCGTGCTTTTAGATATAAGCCCAGCATTCAATACTGCGTTTTTAATTTAGCAAAAACGTATTTCTCCCCTAGCACGCCGGAAATATCAAACAAATATTTAAATAAATAACAGACTCGAGGTGCAAAATAAAAATATTCTCTATGCTCCTAAAATATAGTACAAAATGAACGACAGTGGTGACACTAGGAAGACAAAACATAAGCACCAGGCACGATACATTTGTCATGTATTACCTACATTTACATTAGACATCAGAATACTGTTGGAGTTGTACTCCGCCGGGTCCGTTGATGAGGAGAGATTCACCGCTGAGACGAGGAGTAGTTGCATGTCACGGGTTTATTCTCTAACAGGTTGCAAGCTGGGAGCGTCTGTCTGACATACATCCAGCATGTACAGGAAGAAGCTCAACCATATGTATCAGCTCTGTCCCTCTTATAGCCCTTTTGGGCATCTCCCCCCTCTCTCGGTACCTTCCATCTACGTGACAACCACATGTTTGACGTTTGCTCTAGTTAATCGGTTAGTGCTTGTCCTTCTGGAAGGCTAAAGATAAATAAGGGCTGCTTATGTTCTCTGTCTGCTCCTTCTATCGGTCTCGATTAGATCACCCTGCCTTGTCGGCGCCTCAGTCAGTTCTCGTTTCGATTCGTTACAGCCTTATAGAATTATTCCCTCAATACTTACAACTTAGTTACCCCCATAACTAACTTTTGTGGGCTCTCAATCCTCTGGATGACTCAGAACTAAATGAAATATAATAACATTTATAAATCCGTTAATATTGTCCACCTAGACAACCCGCCATTACCATGCATAGTGTTCGACCAACCAAACGACGATAATCTTACGGGAAAGAAGGTATTACTATGCATTAACAGCCCCTTACCCTGGATACTTTCCTTCAACAAAGGAATTCCATTGATCTATTTTCATACAGAGTTCTGAGTATTATTGAGTATTTTATGTCTGCATTTCTGTACTTACTAAAAAAGTTATCTACAGCTACTCAGCACCCAATGGGCGTGCTGACTAACTCCTGGCTTTATTCAGTCACATATGCGCAGCAATCCCAATGAGCTTTGCAAAGCTCATTCCTGCACTACAAAGTGACGTCACTGTAGTCCTTCTCTCCAAAAGGAACATACCCCTCAGACACCACACATGACTGGAATACATATGAACAATACATTTTCTGATGAAACTTCACAGGAGTGAAGTATGGTGTACCAGAAGGATCACTGTTTGGCTCATTTCTGTCTATTCTGTATGTGCTGCCTTATTAGAAACATGGTGTTGGCTTTCACGGACTTGCTAATGATACATAACTATACACATTTATGTTTTTCTGTAACTTTTTATAAATATTGGTGCCATATTTAACTCAGACCTGTCATTTGACAGTCAAATTCAAAACGTTTTAGAACAGCATTATAAATGTTTTCAACATTTACTGCAATTTTCTGACATTTAGCTAGAAGTCAATGGTGTTGTGGATCATTAGATTTTTTTGCTGTGTAGATTATTTGCAAAATTGTTCATCATATGCCTGCCGTTTTGCAAGCAATTTCTTGCCATTTCCGAACAAAATGTTCAGCAGCAGCATCTTACGGACGGCTGCCATCAACTAAAGCATGGCGGGAAATATTTAAGGGCAATTTATACGATATTACTGATCCCCCTCTAAATGTTGAAAAAGTGGCAAATACAAAAATGTGTAGTAACTTTACAAACGGCGCCCCATACATTCTTCTATCTGAGAAGAAAAAAAATGAATCCATGCTTTTATTAGTACAGTAGACTACTGTAGAGCTCTACTTTTCTGGTGCATTTCTTGGTCCTTAAAGGTGTTTTCACACCCATATTTTGGTTGATGAATTTGTAGATTAAGTAAGACCTCACTGCCTAGCTGCTGCATCTCAGAATACAAAGCACACCTGGTTATGGGAGCTGTCAGTTTGTGAGCTGATTCCCTCTGGACTTGATGTAGGGTGGAAGTGTTTGGAAAGGAGAGAGTGGTGGGCGAGAGGGAGAAATACAGATAATTTTCAGTGACCGACATGGAGCTTGTGACTTGTTATTATTATTACCCTTAAGTTAGACGAACCCGGAGGCTTGGTTACACTCTTTTTAGCTATTTTACAACATGCATTCTGAGAAATATAAGTTAAATAAAATGATTGCTTTGTAGTCTTATACTTTCAAAAAAAATCTCATGAAAACAGAGAAAAAATTAAGGAAGAGCTTAGTTACTAACAGCTTGTAATTTTACAGTAGCAATCAAAATTAGAAGAAATTTAATGACATTTGTAACGTACAAAGTAAATGCTTATCTGAATTCGCAGTTATCCTTGAATTGCGGAAATGTATTCTTATTGCATTTCCTCAGTGTAAATTCTCTCACATTACAAAATAAAATGTTAAAGCTCCTAAGTCAGTGTGAACAAGACCCAGACATGTGCTCTTGTTTATGGGAGTTTTCTTGACCCAGTAACAACTGTGGGATTATCATACTGTTCTCAAATGGTGCTATTTGCAAATGAGTGTGTCTCAGACAATCGAGCCGGTTGCTCTTGTTCTTTATATCCTCCTTGCAAAGCTCTAAAAATATCAAATTGGTTCCCGGCCCCCCAAAATTACACCTAAATAATTTTTTTTAAGCATTTAAACACAGAATGAACAGGATAAAACAAGAAGAGCATTTTTTTCTTGGCTTCCAAAACGATGATCTTATCCCAACATTACCCCTGTTCTACCCCAATCGTCCGCTCCTTCCGTGTGCCACACCCCCTTGTTAACCTCGTGCGGGATCCCCATGTGATCAGCTGTTTCTGGTTGTTGTCATTAGTCCTCTGTATTAAGTCCGCGTTTCAGTTTCTTTCCCCAGTCTGGTCTTTGGGTGCGTTCGGCTTGCTTACAGCGTTGGCTTAAAGCAACACATTCTAATCCTGACGCAATGCATTACGGTTAGATGCATTGCGACTTCTCATCCGGCTGCACAAACTGGAACCGCCTCTTTGACGAAACATCTTTGCCCTTATTGGCTGAAGAGTTTAGTCAAACACATGACGTTTGTATCCCAGGCAGTCCCGGTGCGTAATCTGCTATTTCTTCCAAATATCACGTAAAGCAGTGAGAACTGGTTTTCAGTTAATTTACCTGGTAAAATAAAGTTTAAATA
>JABFEA020000036.1:11262679-11280974 GCA_019775915.2 Cyphomyrus plagiostoma | reverse complement strand
CCCGGACCTTAATCCAATAGAAAACTTGTGGGGTGACATCAAAAATGCTGTTTCTGAGGCAAAACCAAGAAATGTAGCCCAGTCATCGTGGGCTGGAATACCTGTTCACAGATGCCAGAAGTTGGGCGACTCCATACAACACAGATGTACAGCAGTTCTCAGAAACAGTTGTTATACAATTAAATATTAGTTCAATGATTCAAGGGAAAGAAAACATTTTTCAGTTCGTACAGTGAAACTTTGAGTTTGTAAAGAAGAATGTGGACACTGCTATTTTTTTGAACAGCCTAGTATTCCCTTTCCTTTACTTTCTGTAGTATTATAATTACAGTAGTACATTGTTGTTATTAATAGTTTAGCATAGAAAAATGCTTATTTCTACGTAAAAACCCATTAAAACGATCACTATAAAACCACAGATTTCTGCAGTACAAAAACACAAATGGTCCCCAGAAAAATCTGCGATACAGCGGGGGCGCAATAACTGAACTGCAATATAGCTGGGGATCACTGTATAATAAAAATTATGGGACGCGTTGGGCTTCAAGGGCCCCCTTGAGCTTCATAGGCCCCGGAGCGATGTACTGGCTGTACCCCCCTCTCCTCGGGGGACTATACTTTTGGTACCTTCTTGAAGTACCAGAAGTATGGTACGTGGTGCAGTGGAAAAGCGCCATTTAGTTGTACAGCTTTACGGAGCTGTATATTCAAATGTGCTGTATGTCCTCTGCTATGCTCCATTCTTTTTCTGTGTACTGGCTTCTTCTGTTACTTCTGGGTTAAAGCCCGGGGAGGAAACTGTGGAGCATTCACAGTGCACCTAGGCCTAGTCCGATTGAACTAATACATGCAGGAGTAAATTAACTCCCAATAGTATTATCTGGGTGTTTTATACTGACTTTGAGAAATTCGATTTAGTACAATTTCAGTCAGACTAACTTGTTTGCATGTACTTTAAAACTCCACATTTAGTCAGACTAACACAATAATTTCATTTTCTTAGTATACATGTAAACGTACTAAGTGACTCACTACAGGATAATTGCTTTCTCTCCCTCACTCACATAGATGCAGACAGACAGACAAATGCATGTTAATTTTCATATCCATTTCTATCGGCATAAAGTAATCATAACTATGACAACCCTTAAGTCTTACCCAGCCCTAACTTTTACCATAAGTAACTGAACAAATACAAAACCTTTGTGATTGCATTTACAGATTTGTATAAAATTGAGTTTTTTTTTTTTTTTTTTTTTTTTACCACATTGTGGAGAAATCTGGGGCTTTATTTATGAAGCAGGATTTCTTGTTTAGCCAGATAACTTGTCAGATTTAAGGTGCCCCATTTTAAAAGGTCCTTATCTTGGTTCTCTTACATTTAACCCAAACTATGTTAAATCTGGCAAGTTATCCACCTAAGCAAGAAATCCAGCTTTGTGATACAGACCCCTGGTTCCCGCAAAGTAATAATTACAAAAGCACACAGACATTTCTAACAAAACCCACTTTGAGTTAGAAACAGACAGACTAACAGACTATTGATGAGAGAGTATCAATAACTTACCTGCAGGGCTCCAGCCTGGCCACCAACCTCTGCAGTTTATCCATCTCGGCTGCTGTTGGCATAGCAGCATTAGTTCTATGCAGTGCCAGTGTAGCTCTCAGTGGTTGTTCATTTCTCAGAATTTGCTTTATCATGTCCAGGGTACAGTTCCATGTCATTGACATGTCCTGTGTGAGAAGGTTGGTCTCATGCTCCAAGCACTATCTGTGGTGAGAGTGCTAACTTTATGTTCCACTATTTTGCATAAACTGCTTGCTGTATATTTTAACAAAATGCCACTCCTCTGCCTTCATAACAGTTAAGGCATTCAATCAAAATTACCACTGCTTATTAAAATTTTGAGCGATTACCCCAAGGGGACTGATCTGCTCAGTGAAGTCCAGTAGTCCCCATTGAACGCAACCATCCTAATCCCAACTCCTCCAGTACTTTTGCTCTTCAATCATCATACAGGTTCTGCACCTTCAGTACAATGGTTACTCTGGAGGGCAGTTCATAATTGACAATTTGAATCAATGTGAATGTGAATCGATTATAGAGCATGAGCGCATTCATAATACATAATAAACATAGCTATAATGTGTTATGACTGTTTATAAATGTCTATAGCTGTCTTTGTAATACTTTCTGAATGTATTACAAGGTATTATGAAGGTATCAATAATGCATTTATGACTGCTTTAAGTAAAGTGTTATTAAGTATTCTTTACTCACACACACACACACACACAAATCAAATTTATCTTAATTATAGTGATATCTTGGTTGAAACTTGCAAACTAAACTAGAGAAAAGAAACTGTCTGTGGATGGTTGAGGTGGTGATGCAAGAAAGTGTTCTAGGAGGAGTGTAAAGAGTAAAGAAGGTGTGAGCTGGGTAGCAGGCATTTTTCGGGCAGTAGGAGATGTAGAAGATCTGTGCCAATTGTCTTAAAAGCTGTCTAGACAATCATTCGCAGTAGATTGAAACCCTGAGCAATTTGGTTACCCAATCACAATGTGATGTATCCAGTCAGGATGCTTTCAGTGGTGCAGGGGTAGAAATTCACCAATTTTTGATTTCTACTCCAAAGCTATGTAGCCTTTTCAGGAAGATCAACCTCTGTTAAGCCTTCTTGAGAATTACAGTACAGAAAATTATTCTTGAGAATCCATGACATATGGCAACCTAACTGAAAGACTTGAACAGTGTTTTACAGAATTCTGCAATTTGGGTAATTAAAGACAGAGTAAGTGAACATGTTGGTCACTACAGGGTTCCTCTGTGATAAATGGTTGGGTGAGCCTAGAACATGAGTGAATGGAAACTTGAGATCTTGTGCTGACCCCGCTGTGTTGCTTGGTGCCACAGGTCAACAACAATGGCCTAGTGTCATTCCTGAGAGAGGTGTCCCAGTTTACACCTGTTGTCTTCCCCATCTCTGGAGATCGAAGAGTGGTTGCCCCCTTCTGGGCAGATGTGGACAACAGACGTGCAGGGCAGGTCTTCTACAGAGAGACCAAGGACCCAGCAATTCTTCAGAGGGCCACCAATGATGTCAGCCAGTATTTTCCAGAGTTCCCCAATTTCACTACCTCCTGGGTCTTTATTGCTACCTGGCATCAAGTTACTTTCTTTGGAGGCAGTCCTTTAACACCGGTATAATTTTTACTTATCATGTTCCTGATATTCCTGATATCTATTGATGCTCAAGATCTTTCTGGTGTTTCTGCACATCTACATAAGCATATGAATGTTATATGTTACGTCTACAGGTCTGTAATGCTTCTTACTGGTATATTAACATTTTCAGTTCTTTCTGTACTTAAAGAAGGTTCAAGATTTTCAATGCTTTATTGTACTACCAACAAACTGTCCACTGTGTTTAATCTGGTGTCATAATGGTGCAAACTGTAACATCACTTTTTATTAAACTTCCTGCAGGTAAACACATTCCAAGTCATTCTCATCACTGATGAAGAAATGTCCTTCACCATCTTTCATTATCATAATATTACATGGACTACTGGAATGCATGCTAGCAGTGGAGGAGATCTTGTAGGCCTTGGTGGAATTGCAGCACAGGTAAGGCTTCTTCATTCCTCACAGATTTCACTCTAGCCCTAATCAAATATAACCATGTACCCCCAACAAATAAGAATCGTGGTTTCAACTGCTGTACTCTGGATGGCGTTGGATGGCCCTAGATGATGGTTTACACATAATTTGATTTGATTTATTGGAATCATTTTAAATTTGAATAACAGCCAAATGAAGAAAAACTAACCAAAAAGACTCCAACAACCAAAATTGACATTTTGTATCTGCTGCAGTAGCTCTCCTTTAAGGCCTATGCCACTAGGCTGGATTTCTTGTTTAGGCAATATGATGGGAGCACACTGCTGTCTTCCCAGGCAGGCTTCAATGCAGGTGATGGTCAGCGCTACTTTAATATACCAGGCTCTCGTACCAGTGATGTGGTGGATGTGGAGAGCACCACTAATGTGGGCTACCCTGGGCGCTGGGTCTTCCGCATTGATGATGCAATGGTGCATGTAGGTGGCTGCAACCATTCAGGTAGGATCATTTCTAAAGCTTGGTGTGCTGTGGGGCCCAGAGAGGAGCCTTTAATTGGCTTATTATTACAAAAATCCAATAGGTCCTTTATTCATACAGTGAAAAAACTTCAGCAAGCAATTGGCATTTGTATGGCCATATTTCATGGGGAAAATTACTTCCCTGTTCCATTGTTTCAATTTCTTGTTATGTTTAATTGAGTCTATGTAACTGAATTAAGTTTATATAGCTTGAAGAAGCTAACAGGACCTGCAACATGTGACTTCATCTGTGGTGTTTCCATGGAGAGATGTAACTGTCCCTCCCCCAGTATTTGTGTGCCAGAACCTGAGGCCCTGCATGAATGGAGGACGTTGCATCGATGACTGCATCACAGGAAACCCATCATTCAGCTGTTCTTGCTTGGCTGGCTTCACTGGGAGGACATGCCATATAGGTCAGCAGCTCCATTATAAATGTTTTCTGCTTTCATCCAGCAATGCAGTGTTTCTTGTTTCCATACCACCTGGACTGAATTTGACATACCATGACACTACTTGATTTTATGGCTTCTTTAGTATAGCTGATCAACTCAACCATACTGCAGAATGAAGCCTTTTCCACAACACCTGCCAATCCATGGGTCGTTTGATTCCAGGATATCTTAACACCACATTTTCCTACCATGCTTCTCATACCCATACTTTTTTTGATTTTGAGGGTCATTTGTCGGCTGTGTTTTTTCTTGTATTTTTCTCCTCAGATGTGGATGAATGTGCCTCACATCCCTGTCAAAATGGTGGCTCGTGCAAAGACCAGACAAATAGTTACACCTGCATCTGTGGACCAGGCTACAAGGGCCAGTTGTGTGAAATAGGTAATAATATACTGCAATTCTTTATCCTTTGGGTAATCATGACAACAATTTTGTGAATTATATACTGCCAGAAAAGGGGTACATCTCTGGTAGAATTTTGGTTCCCAAGGTACAAACAATCTTTACATACCAGCAATGGTACAAACATGTTCGTTTCATTTCTGCACATCAAAAAGTACACTTACATACAGCTAGGGTACACCAGGCAGACCCTTGAGGATACAAGCCCAGTGACAAGGAATTGTACCCTCAAAGGTACAGATTTCCTCACAGCATAGTGTTATGATTAAAACAGTGACTTAATAGGTAGATGTTAAATGTCAAGTGGAAATGCAATGGACCTGGATTATGAATATAAAATACAAACAGCATTGCATAAAATCCTTAGTAGGTAAATAATAATTATGTAAGAGTGTAGGCTTTTCTCCTCAAACCCCCTTATTAAACCTGCTGTCAACACTAAACTGGCTGTCCTAATAATGTCCACACAAAGAAGGCAGCTGAGCTGAAAAATGGACAGATTTATTTTTAGATGCTAAAAGTAAGTGGAGTTATTATTTAAAAAGTAACCCAGTCAAAATTCCTAACAGGTACAGATGCTAAACTAGTGTATATGTGTACTTGTTCATATTACAGACATTGATGAGTGCCAGGAAAGAACTTGTCAGAACAAATGGGCATGGGCAATTTCACCTGTCTGTGTGCTGCAGGCTTCATTTTGGCCCCGTTGTGAGACAGGTGGGCAGCTGTCAAAGCACAAGCCCTCCATAATTCTCAAATGATTCTTAATGTAAGTGCCACAGAAAGGATTCCAGGGACAATGGCTCACCCTACAATTTAATCCTTGCTTGTATGTCCCCTTGAACAAATGTGTAAATATATTTATTTTTCAAGTAAATAGACCTCAATAAGCCATCTCAATAACTGGATTATTTTATGTTATTTCCACTGATTCAGATATTAACAAATGTGAATCCGAGCCATGTCTGAATGGGGGAGAATGTATCAACTGGTTGAACAACTATACTTGTACCTGCCCTGCTTCCTTCACTGGAATACATTGTGAAACAGGTGGGACAAGTCCCAGTTTTCCCAGTCCAGGGTTCCCATCCATGCTCCCCCCAACTCTTGTCCCCACTCTCAGCTAACAGTTGACTATACTTTTCCACCTTTGCTTTTGTTTCAATGGCTTTAGTTAAAAATGTTTATATAGCTTATGTATGACTTACTTTACATTTCTATATAGCATCCTGTAATATAACATTTTTACAACAGGGAAAATGAAAAAATGAAATCTGAATAAACTTGTAAAGGGAAACTTTGATGATTCCCTTTGGATGATTATGGCTGCAAACCACATGTTGGAGTAAGCCAGCAAGCTTGCCGGAACGTTCCGGAAGCATCTTGTGTCTTTAGAGTCTTTTTTAGAGTCTTGGTATGGTCAGCGGTTGCTCCACAGAAGCAGATGTCTGAGCTGAAAATCAGGACCTCTCAGCAAGTTCTCTTCTTATCTATGTCAATATAAGATTTCTGAATTTTAATCAACTTGCTAAACAGTGGACTAAAGTTAAATTGTTATATGAATATGTAATTATGCTACACATTTTGCTTTGGCATCTTGTTTTGCCATCCTGTTTTACCAACGTTGCCTGGGATAAGCTTCACCCCCTTAATGAATAAGCAGTTGGTTGAATCAATGGATTTTGCATTGATCTGTATTTTTATTTAACTTCAACTGGTACAAATACAGATTTGTCTGTACAGATTTGATTGTTTTCATTGTCAAATATTTCTTGATTTTATTTTACAGAAATCGAGATTCAGGGGAATTTCTCATTGGCTGTAACTGAAAGACTAACAGGCACGTATTTTACGGTTATAGAAAGAATTATTTTCAATGTTATAATTCATAAAAAGATCGTATCAAAAGTATAAATATGGTCATATCTAACATTATGCAAAGGAAATTACTCCTATTAGTGTTTAGGTCTCATCTCTTAAGCTCCTCTGTAAGCCAAAAGATACAATCTGGAGAACAGCAACTATGCTCACACTGCTCACACTTTAACTGTAATTCTTGAATTTGACAGCATCCTGTGAGGGGGAAGCATGTAAGAATCAGTCCTGTGTATATATCAGCCCTGGAATATACAACTGCACTTGCTTACCAGGTTACTATGGCCATAAATGCGAAGGTTAATTGATCTATTGACCTACTCTCTTAGAATTTATGGTTACCACATAGTATGGTGTACAGTAGAAGTATTCGCCAGAAGAATGTGAAGGATTGCTTTTGAAGTGGTTTCTGGGAGGGAGGGAGGGAGGGCAGTGCTTTGATAATAATTGAATTATTATTAATTAATAGCGGAAACTAGCAACAACAGTTGCCTGGTGTTTTAAACAGTTATTTTATAGTGATTTATAAGTATGCCTAAAAAAAGACATGCCTGTATAGACTGGAATGGTGTTTTTTATGAAAGAAATGTTTGGAATCCAGTATTTTCTTAAGATGAGGGAAACCTACAGTATAGTTTTAATTAGATATATGTTTTTTTGTTTGTTTTTTTTTAAAATTGACTGTAGAGGCTCACCTTAGATACAATATTGTTGTCTAAAAATTACTGCTGTTGAAACATTTTCCAGGATGAAGTGAATTGTTCTTGCCTTTTTCTTGAATTATTTTACACCATAATATAGTGTTGCACTGGCTGTATTAATTATTTTTGTATTAGAAAAATGTCTCAGCTCTGGCTGGGCAACTTCAGGGATTGGTTTCACCTGTTGAAGCCATTCACTGCGTGCTTTTTTTAATACTGTGTGAGCCATTGCAAATTCACGTAACACCTCACCCTTAAGCTGAAATAGCTATCAACAGTTATATAGGCCCTCTTAAATCTCTGGAATTCCTTCCTGCCTTGCTCATTTGGATCACGCAGTGGAAAAAGGCCCTGAGTACTCCTAGGCAGAAGAATGAGGCAGCAGAGCAGCAACAGGACATGGGGAACACCTGATCACTAAAGACACTGATCTCCATGCAATTAGCTTAACCCTAGCTTTACCCTAACCCTATCCTAATTGCCATTAGTCTCATATTTTCTTATCAAGAAACACATTACAAGATTTCAGGAATGCATTATCCTCATTGAGACGTCTGAACATTACAAAGAAGAGATTTAGTTACCACTTCCTTTGAGGCCCTGGAGTTATGGGGTGGCGGGGGAAGTTGATGGAGGAAAATAAAATCATATTTACTGCTTGTGTGGGAGAAACACACGAATCCAAACGCCTAGCCCTGTAAAATATTTGGGAAAGAGGTACGGCTGTCAATGTGGATTTTTTTACAGTCTTTCCACACAAATGATTTTGAGACTTTCATAATGTTTCTGTTTATTGCACCAGTATCGCTGACACTAATGCAGTAAATTTGATACATTTTAAAAATATTTTGCAGTCTCTCCATCAGTCATCATCAATATCAATTTATTCCACTTAGTCAATTTCACCATTAAACTACCAACATATGCTGTTCATTACAAGCAATCCATAAGTGAAACAGGGAACAGGAAGAAGATAATTGTACACATATTAAATTATATTGCTATGCACCTGATTTTTTAGCATCACAGCGTTAATTATCACTGTGACCCCAGTGTGTTCTTTTACACCCATGTGCTGAAAGTGAAACATTTGTGTCTTTGCAGAGGAGTGCCTATGTCAAAACGGGGGTGTATGTGTGGATGTGAATGGTAGCTGTGACTGCCCATCCAGGTACACTGGAGTATACTGTCAGTTTGGTAGGTACTTACTGAAACCTTCTATAATTATTATTAGGACTATTTCCTTTTATGCAGGGGTTTTTTGAACAGCAATTTCACAAAATATCCAAATACCAGGGAAATGATAAAAATTGTCATAATCCATCCATCTTGGGTCATGTCGGGTCACGGGGGCAGCAGACTAAGCAGGGAAACCCAGACTTGACTCACCCCATCCACTTCGTCCAGCTCATATGGGAGAATTCCAAGGTGTTCCCAGGACAGTCGAGAGACACAGTCTCTCCAGCATGTCCTGGGTATTCCCTGGGGCCTCCTTCCAGTGCTACATGCCTGAAAGACCTCACCAGGGAAGCATCCAGGAGGCATCCTAACCAGATGCCTGAGCCACCTCATCTGGCTCCTCTCAATGTGGAGGAGCAGCAGCTTTACTCTAAGGGAGAACCCAGCCACCCTGTGGAGGAAACCCATTTCAGCTGCTTGTATTCACAACCTTGACCTTTCGGTCACTACCCACAGTTCACGATCATAGGTGAGGGTAGGAATGTAGATCGACTGATAAATTGAGAGCTTTGCCTTTTGGCTCAGCTCCTTCTTAACCATGACAGACCAAGGCAGCGCCCGCATCACTGCTGACACCTCATCGATCTGCCTGTCCATCTCCTGTACCATCCTTCCCTCACTCAGAGGCAACGCCCCCAATGTCCACGTGATGCTGCAGATGCGTGTCAACCAGGACAGCCCTGCAACATCCAGAGCCTTGAGGAACTCAGGAAGGATCTCATCCACCTCCGGGGCTCAGACACTGAGGAGTCCACCCCCAAATCCCCATTCCTCATTGGACGTTGGGTCAATGGGATTGAGGAGGTCTTCAAAGTATTCCTGCCACGGGCCCACAACATCCCGAGCTGAGGTCAGCGGTGCCCCATCCCCACCATAAACAGTGGTGATGCTGCACTGCTTTCCCACCCTGAGCTGCCAGATGGTGGACCAGAATCTCCTCAAAGCCGTCTGGAAGTCGTTCTCTGTGGCCTCACCAAACTCCATCCAAACTCAAGTTTTTGCCTCAGCGACCACCGAAGCTGCATTCTACTTGGCCTGCTGGTACTCATCAGCTACCTCTAGAGTCCCACAGACTAAAAAGGCTAGATAGGACTCCTTCTTCAGCTTGATGGTACACGGATTGTCGCCATGACAGGCACTGGACAGCTTATGGCCACAGCTTCGGTTAGCCACCTCCACAATGGAGGCTCAGAACATGGCCCATTCAGACTCAATGTCCCCTGCCTCCCCTGGGACATGGGCGAAGATCTGCTGGAGGTAGGAGTTGAAGCTCCTTCTGACAGGGGATTCCGGCAGACGTTCTCAGCAGATCCTCACTGTATGCTTGGGCCTGCCAGGCCTGACTGGCTTCTTCCCCCACCAGCGGAGCCAACCCACCACCAGGTGGTGATCGGTTGACAACTCTGCCCCTCTCCTCACCTGAGTTTCAAATACATACGGCCGCAAGTATGATGACATGACCACACAGTCGAACATCGAACTGCGGCTTAAGGTGTCCTGGTGCCAGGTGCACATACAGTATAGACACTCTTATGTTTTAACATGGTGTTCATTATGGATCATAAGCCATGATGAGCACAGAAATCCAATAAATCATTGCTCAGGTTCAGATCGGAGGGGGCTTCCTCCCAATCAGGCCCCTCCACGTCTCACTCAGGCTCCTTCCCCATCAGAGAGGTGACATTCCATGTCCCAAGAGCTAGCTTCTGCAGCTGAGGATCGGACTGCCAGGGTCCCTGCCTTCGGCCACTGCCCAGCTCACATGGCACCTGACCCCTTTGGCCCCTCCTGCAGGTGGTGAGCCCATTGGAGGGGCGACCCACGTGCCTTCTTCGGGCTGTGCCCAATCATGCCCCATGGGTACAGGCCTGGCCACCAGGTGCTCGCCATCGAGCCCCACCCCCAGGCCTGGCTCCAGGGGAAGGCCCCAGTGACCTGCGTCCGGGCAAGGGAAATCGTGAATTCATGTTTTTACTCATCATAAGGGGTCTAATGAGCCACACTTCATATGGTTCCTCACCCAGGTGCTGTTTGACTTGGGTGACCCTACCAGGGGCATAAAGCTCTGGGTAACTTAGCTACATAATAATTTGTCTAGATAATACTACTTCCTCTAGTGACATTAATTTGTTGACACAATGAGAGAACGTGTTTGTAAATCTTGTTTGTCACTTTAAATCTTGTGGTCTTTGCTTATGGATTGTTTCCATCTGTCACTCAAGAGGTCACTCAGACCCCATGCAGCAGCAGCAGGCCATGCCCAGATGGGGGGCCTTGCCTGGAGTATCAGGGCACTTACCTGTGCACTTGCCAGACTGGAATCACTGACATAGATCACAGGCAATTCTACCCCTTTGGTAAGCAGCTAAATAACCTTCACATTGTGCTCTAGGTATTTTGAGCCCAAGAAAAAAAACAGTCTGTCCATATTGGTCATAGAGTTCTAACAATAAAAATGTGCTTAATATATTCTGAGAAATGATCTATGCAGAAAGACCAAAGATGAGTGTCTGGATGCTGTCAAATGAGTGTATGTGTGGGTGATTCCAGTGCATACCCAAGCAGTCTGTGATTCCTCACCCTGTCTAAATGGAGGCTTCTGCTATGAGCGGGATGGGGGCTACACATGTGAATGCCAACATGGATACAGAGGGAAGCATTGTGAGAAAGGTAATACCATTCATACACTTGTATGAATGTATGACAGTACAAACACCACCCACCAAGGATAAATGTCTTTTATTTTTTAACAAGTATCGTATAATGAATAAACCTGGCCTATTCCAGGGGCATGGCTATGGAATATTTGCTTACCCAATCCCCCCCCCCCCTTTAGATTTGTTCTGGCACTGGCACTGGCACTGACATAATTTAATAATTCAATATATGGCCTAAGTATACAAAATTATATTAAAATTAAGTATTGAATAATTGTAACAATTAAAAATGTCTGAAACTAGCTTAAAGTTCCTGGGGCAATATTGGAATAATTAAGCGTGTTTCATGTCTCCCTTCAGCCAGATTGAGTGTCTGTGCTTCCAGCCCCTGTCGCAATGGCGGCTCCTGTATGGAGGAGGTGGGACGGTACTACTGTCTGTGTCCCTACAGGTTCACAGGGAAGCATTGTGAAGTTGGTGAGTTTAGCCCTGAGTGAGCATGAATGCCTGCATATGCTAGACAGCCATACACCTTTATTTTAGAAACAGCATTGAATGTAAAAGCATACGAAGTGAAAATAAGCAGAGGCCACAATACACCAATACGTCCTTCTGGTTGAGAGTACACTCTGTGTGTCTGGGTTTTTGTTAGACTTTTGCTTACTTTTCTCGAATTTTTTATCTTGCCTAACAACAGAATCAGAATCAAAATCTTTTTCTTCACCAAGTACAGAGAAATACAAGGAATTTCTTTTGTTCTTTTGGTGCGCATGGTATCATCACATAAACAATACAACAATACATATACAATACACAATACAAATAAACTTCAAAAAGTAAAAGTACGAGGATTTTTTTTTACAGGAGATGTGCAATGCTGAGTCAAACATGTGAACAAGATAGATAGATAGATAATGAATGGATGTAATGTGTAAAGAGTTCAGTTAGTTAAAATATAATAATCAAGCTGGAACAGTGTGTGGTTCCATTATGACAGTTTTTCATGGGTCCTTATTTAGAAGCTCGATAGCCTGGGGGCAGAAGCTGTTTAGGTGATGATTTGTCCTTGTGCTCAGGGCTCTTATTCTTTGCATTCGCTGGGATGGAAAATGCTTGAAAACGGAGTGGCTAGGATGCAGAGGGTTAGGCCTTTTTTTTTAGCTCTGTTCTTCATCCGAGATGAGTACAGTGTTTCTACAGGGGGAGCTACAACGCCTATACAAACCTGCTTTTTAACTGCACAAACTCTCTCCCTTTGCTTCTGCTCCGTGACTGCAGCTATGCTTGAGAAAGTATATGTAACTATAGGTTGTATATATACAACTGGCCTGTTGCCAGTTTTTCATTAGCATTTGTCTGGTGTGACAATCATGCAACATATTTCACCATTGAATATGGTTCCTCTTACCAACTGTCTGTGCTTTTCTTATGTGAAGGCTAGGAAGGAGCCAACAATGTACTGCTTAAAGTTTGTTTGTTAATTCTAGAATAACAAAGGGTTTTGGGACACACAGGTCTCACACGTTCTTTACCTATATCATTCGTTATCTTGTTTGTTATTCATTTAGATCGATCGATCTATTTGGGAAATGCACCCCAGAACTTCAGTTCAGCCATCAAGCTAGATAAATTCACTTCCTTCCATTCATCTATTCATCCACCCATCCATCCATTGTCTGTTGATTATCCAGGTCGTGGGGAAGTGGTCTGAACACTGATATGCAGACTTCCCTCTCCCTAGCCCAGCTAGAGGAATACCCAGGTGCTCTGAGGCCAGCCGAGGGATGTAATCATTCTGGTGTATGTGGGATCTGCCACAGGGTCTACTCCCAGTTGGACACACCCAAAGAAGCCTTCAAGAGAGATCATATACAGATGCCCAAAACAGCCCAACTGGCTCCTTTCGATGTATAGGAGCAGCCCCTCCCAGATCTCTAAGGCTGAGCCCAGACACCCTGTAAAGGAAGCTTATTTCCACTTCTTGTATCTACAGTCTCATTCTTTTGGTCACTATCCAGAGCTTATGACCATAGGTGAGGGTTGGAATGTAAATCGATTGGTAAATCAATAATTTACTTATTAATTTATAGCTCCATTTTCCCCTCACTTTTGAACAAGACTGCAAGATACTTGAACTCCTCACTTGAAACAGTTAGAGTCCAGCCACTTTCCAAAAGTTTGATTCCAGAGTCCTTGCTATGCATTGAGATGAGCCCAATCATATCAAGATGGTATATCTATACTTGTTCAAGCTCAGGGTCCGTTCCCACCTGAGAGGTCATGTTCCATATCATTTAAGCCAGTTTTAGTATAAGATAAGATAAGATAAGATAAGATAATCCTTTATTAGCCCCACAAGTGGGAAATTTACATTGTTACGGCAGAAAGTGGACAGTACAAGAATATAGCAGCAAAAATTAAAAACAGTAGAATAAAAACTTTATTCAGAGTTTGTTTCAAGATGACCACTTCCTTTCACTTCCACCTGATCAACAGTACACCAGACCCATATAACTCCTCCTGCAGGCAACAGGTGATAAACTCCCTTCTTTGCTAATATTACTTGATGGTTTGTGACAAGACATTGATATGCATTAAGTGAAATAGAGAATTCTATTTAAAATCATTGATTTATAAATACTGTTTATGTTCATTGTAGTCACCATTTTTGTTCAGATTTTATTGATTTTGTAAAAGTAACATGTCAGTGCGGGCATACACTTGATTCTTTTCAGAAATATGAGGATAAGAGTGGCCACCCATTTCAGATTGTCAAGTACTAAAAAATTAAATACTGTGTCCCGTTTTTAACAAATATGGGATTCCAATTTTTATGTATTGCCTTACGCCATCCCCACTCCCTGATCAGGTGGCATTCCTTACTTCTGTACTTATTATTTCTAGTGTCAACCCTAGTTAGGATTGGTAGTTTGACAATGGCTTGCAGCTCCAGTTAGCCAAATATGACATGGTGAGGAAAAAAATGTGAGAGTTTGAAAAGACTGATTGCATTAAATTCTTTGGTCGATGACATGTAACGGACACCATGAAAGTAATTTAAAACAAAGGAAACTATAGGTAAACAGATGTACTTCCCAGCTACAGTGATATATATTCACTTTTTGATGATTGTAATTTTTTTACTATGGAT
Source organism: Cyphomyrus plagiostoma (assembly GCA_019775915.2). Taxonomy (NCBI): domain Eukaryota; kingdom Metazoa; phylum Chordata; class Actinopteri; order Osteoglossiformes; family Mormyridae; genus Cyphomyrus; species Cyphomyrus plagiostoma. Next base: position 11,266,351 of record JABFEA020000036.1, on the reverse strand, counting down.
GGTCATAGGATAACTAGTATTCATGTTTTTACTAGTTAACAATTTCATGATGGTCACTTGTATTGATTACATCACAATTGTTCATTGATGTCTCTGTAAAGATGGATTTCTGTTTCTGGTGCTAATGATGTATCATTACGTTTGTTTAGGTTTACTCTGAAATAATGTATTTCTAGGGATATGTGCTTTTCACTTCTGCTTTTTGTGTCTCAGGAAAACCAGACCCTTGCTCATCCAGCCCCTGTCTAAATGGGGGCACCTGTTTTCATTACATTGGAAAGTACAAGTGTGAATGTCCTATTGGCTATGGTGGAAGGGACTGTGAAGTAAGCAGAGGTGCAGCCCAAACACTGACAAGTAGGTAATCTCTGTCTCTGAGTTCTATTACTATGAATATCCCAATACCCTCAAAATTATAAGCTGTTTCTTGTGTTAAAAAATCCAGTAGATTTATATATTATTATTGTAATATCATATAAATTTATAAATGTTACATATTTAATGCATTTGGTGGCACAAAATAATACTAATTCATTTTAAAATATAATCAAAAAATTCATATATATATAAAATTATATATAAATTGAAACAAAAATGCATGACAAACTGGTAGGAGGAATCACTTTTTTAATATAACATCTTGGATTTGATAGACAATAGTTATTTCCTGCAAATACAATTCATATTATTTTAAGCTATTTTACAAAATATGTAGTAGTAAAATATAGTAAGTACAATTAAATGATTGCTTTTTAGTGTTATACTTGCAAAAAAGTCCCATAAAGATAGTGAAAAATGCAAAAAGAACAACCTGTAGTACCATCAGTTTGCATATTTTTTTCTTTTTAAAGACTTAAAAACTTTAAAGTTTTACATTAGTGATCAAAATTATAAAACAAGTGACATTTTGTAATTTACAAAGTAACTGCCTATCTTTGAACTCAAGAGAAGTATTTTTGTCATATTTCCTCAATGAAGAATCTTTCACGTCACAAAATAAAAAGGTTGAAGCTCCTCGGTCAGTGTAAACAGAACCCAGACATGTGGTTTTGTTTATGAGTTCTCATGTGTTTTCTGACCCAATAATGATTATCATATGTATCATATGAATAGGGCTATTTGCAAATGGGTGGGCAATCAACGCTGATTCATGACTTTTTTTAGGCAGTTGGCAAGTTTTATCCCGCAGGCAGGATCGCGGACTCCAGAGGATTCATTTGCATTAAAAACAAAATAGAAGGTCTTGTGATAATGGTAGTGCAGACGCTGATTTTTTTCTTTTGAATACTCCCGTAAAATGATTTTAATGTATTAGGACAAAGCTTAAATGTGTGACGTAAAGCATAATGAAAACCAGTACTTACACACAGTTAAGATTACTTAACTAAGATTCCTGTGGTAGGAACGCAACAGAAAAGGGTTGTTGTACCTGAAAAAGGTTCTTGATGTGGTAAAGTACCTATTATGTGCACTGCAAAAGCTTGTCTGTCTGTAAATTTGCAGAAAAGGATTCTATTTTTAAATTGCAGTGCATACACTTCTTCAGAGCAGTTCAAAAAAGTAACAGTGAAAATTCCATGTTTTCCACAAATGAGAATGGCATATGTGAATGTCTGTTCTGCTCCATCCTACATGGGATTCCACACAACTGTGGAATGTTAAGCCAGAGTGCACTGAAGTTGTGGCAGCTCTACCCCATATTTAATATGCTGTGTTTTTTAAAGTAAATAAAGGTGCACATAGAAAATCATATTCCTCCTGGAACATCCTGGAGTGTTCTAGCTAAATTTTAATTACAGCACCCATGCATTTGTTCCAGGACTGGACTGTGGGCCACCAGCTCAAGTGAAGAATGCAGATGTACAATTCACCTCCAGCACGCCAGGCTCCATAGCACTGTACACCTGCCACCGGGGATACATGCCCCAACCGCAGGCTACTCAGAGTATATGCGGGAGCCAGGGAGCCTGGAGCCAGCCCCCTGTCTGCGAGGGTAAGACTAAAATGTTCACTGATTAGCTGTCCTCCTGGGAGCTCTTCAGATAGAAGCCAAAGCACTGGAGGAGCACTAAACCACTGCGGAGTCACTGGGAGTAAAGCATTACATGTGCAGAGATTTATGCTAAAGAGACTCAATAGGAAACACAACGATGCCGTGAAACATCACAGTACATCGCAATTGTGATAAGTGTAAACAAAATGGCTTTTCAATATGTATTTTTGAGACCGTTGCATGAAAAGTGGTGTGAGTTACTGCTCATTTTCTGTTTGTCGTATTTCCCAGAGATCAATGAGTGTCTGTCCCAGCCCTGTCTCAATGGGGGCACCTGCCAAGACTGGATGGCATCCTACCTCTGTCATTGTGCCAATGGCTTCAATGGGCTACGCTGCCAGACAGGTATGAAAGGTTCCAGAGCTATGCAGCTACATTTCTTATCTGTGTCACTGAGTTCACATTGTTTGTTGTGCCTGGGTGTGTATATATCTGGCAGTGTTGTATAGTTTATGTGTTTACAAATACCTTTAGATGAGAATGAGTGCCTGTCAAAACCCTGCAAACATGGAGGCATCTGTGTGGACCAGCCTGGGTCATACTACTGCCACTGCCCACAGGGCTTTGCCGGCCGGGACTGTGACACAGGTATGCTGACACATGCATATGAGTCTGGGAAGGATATAATAAGATCTCAAGAGAGTTTGGAATCAGCCATTCCACTTTCCAGAAAATAATTTCAGAAGTTTGTTGCCAAACAAAGCCCGGGGCTTTAGGAACAACGTGCTGTGGACAGATGAATGTGAAATTAAGTTATTTGGGTGCAGTAACAGTGGACAGAGTTTTTTGTAGACCAAAGACAGCTTTTGAGCAAAATATCCTCATACTAACTGTGAAGCATAGGGGTGGAAATGTCATGGTTTGGGGCTGCTTTGCTGCAGCAGAACCTGGTAAGCTCACCATCACAGAATCCACTATGATTTCTTCATCATATCAGATGGTGCTTAAAGACAATGTGAAAACATCTGTCCAGAAGTTGAAGCTGAAGTGGGGGTGGACCATGCAAATGACAATGACCAAAAGCATTCCAGTAAATCTACCAAGGAATGGCTTACAAGAAAGAAATGGAGAGTTATTTAATGGTCAAGACAAAGCCTGGATCTGAATCTTATTGATATGGTGTGGGGTAATTTGAAGCAGAAGTGCATACAAGATACCCTTCAAACATCACACAGCTTAAGGAATTCTATATTGGAGAGTGGGGAAAATTTTCTGCCAGTGGATGTCAGAGATTGATAGATGATTATAGAAAATGTCTCATTGAGGTTATTTCAGCTGAAGGGGGAAAATACTAACTATTATGGCACAGTTGGAATTTGCTGAAGGTGAGACTCCTTGCATCATTTGACAACTAGACCATGGCCAGTCTCATTTTTCTGAAGCAAACTTACAATGACCGAGTCATCAGCATACTTAATTATGATCCCGTTTTCCCACCAACTCTGACACATATTTGTGTAAATGATGTATAATAGTGGTGAAAACACACATGCTTGTAGAGTGCTAGTTGAGGAGCAAACATGGTCAGACAGGCTTCCAATAACCCTCACTCTTTGTGTCTTGTTGGTAAAAAAATAGAGACAGAGCCTGCATTATGCTATACATCACTAGTATACTGT
>JABFEA020000036.1:11243218-11259087 GCA_019775915.2 Cyphomyrus plagiostoma | reverse complement strand
CCTCTTGTACTATTGTCTGTAAGAATAAACAATCAGAATAAATGAAAGTAACACCGCATCTGCACCCTACTTGTTATTCATAAACATGCAAGTAATTCAAACAATTCAAACAACTCGTTGCTCAAAGGGTGTGAGGCCAGGGATTCCGCTACCTCCGCCTGTGCTGTTAAGCTCACATCGATTTTAATATCCGACCACTTCTTTTTAATTTCGGCACCCGTGCGAATTTCAAAATCAACACTTTTAACTGACCGCCACACTGTGCCACTCCGTCAACTTTCATTTATTGCTGATGCCACCAAATAATATCACTTTCCTTTTCTCAGTTTCTGTTAACATGACCTCCACTTTGCACTCGCTGAAATACTTCTTTTTCCCTCATGGTTTATCCATTGTTGTTTAAGAAAACCATAGAACAAAGCAGGCATTTATAGAGATTTACATATGCAAATGCACAAAATTATGGGCGGGTCGGGGGGTGGCTGTGGGCTCGTTCATGTACATAAAATTACTTTGTAGTGAGCAATTGAATGTATGAACGATTTACTTCTACCGAACTTCACACACCAATTGTATCACTGCACAGAATATTCAAGCACAAGCACCCCAACGATATCTTCAGAACTAGGCATCTCCAGCAGAATGACCTAGATGGATAGGATGTACTGAAACTCATATTTTTTCAGTTTTAGGGTGAACTGCCCCTTTAACATACACCAGCCCACTTTCAAGCCTAATGGACCTGCACAACTTGTAATGTGTTTTCTCTCTCAAGGGCATCATGCGTGCACAGTTTCCAGAAGTCCACCTGTGGAGGAAAAAAAACATACTGACAGCCAATGATGTAGTTATGTTGTTACATTTTCCAAAAGCTCCTTTTAGCAACTTACAGAGTTGGAACAGTTCAGTTACATGACTCCAGCTAAGTAAGTTGCTGATGTTATTAGTAACTATGCTTTTGGGAGACTTACCCCAGGTTAAATTAAAACACAGGGTGAGTACGGGTTGCTCATGAATGGACCTGTGCATCACGGCTTTCCCATGGCTTGTTCTGATGTTGGAAAAGATTATGGGAAAGGTAAAAGTTTGCACATAATGTGAAAAAAAAACAGAACAGGCATATCTTTAAAAAGATCTTTGCTTTAAAATAATGATGATTTTTTTATATTACAGCAGATGTATTCTAAAAGTATTTTCTTATTTTTTTAAAAAGTAAATGTATTCTCAATACTTCCTTTTCAAAATGTAACATAGACTGAATACAGATACTTTATCTTTGTTTTCTGAATACGTACTGCTGTTACTTGTATTCCGCTATATTTCAACCCTGCTTGCACAAACCTAGATGGTATAACCTTCAGAACAGGTAGGCTACAATAAATTTTTTAAATAAGTATAAAGAGTACTCTAAAAATAAAAATGCAGTATATTAAATACATAAACCAGTAATCATCATCATCATCAAGTATTATGCATTGTACATAATTAACGTATTGTCTTACTTTTCATGACTTATGTGACACGTTCAGACTAGAGATGTTGGTTCTGTGTGAGCTATAGCAGTACCTCACTGTAAACCAGCCAATCACAGCAGAGCTCATCAAAGTATCAATAAGCCCACCATATAAGGATGAGCAACCTGTTTCATTATAGGGTCAAATAGTAGGGTTGTAAATGGGTCTGTAAATCTGCTCCTGTGCATTTTTTTGACCAAACCAAGTCTACACGCTTCTATGTAGACACCAAGGAACAATTTAAAGTACTGAAAAATGCATTTTATGACACCTTTAATATTCTCCTGTTTTTATTTGGACTATCTGTACTGTATATGAACACCATATATTATAATGTATGTAAACTCCTTGACATCACTGGATTCCATAGTACTGTTTCTTTTTAATCTCAGTGGATTTATGAGAAATGTCCTGTTCATCAGAACCAAGACCACATGTATCTGTAGACTGAACTGTTTGCTGTGATGTTTTGATGATATTACTCTACATGTGATGTGCAGGGCCCCAGAAAGCGGAGGAGCTACAGGTGATAAATGTGTCATCCTCGCAGATCTGGCTGAGCTGGCGGGTGCAAACTGCCCCCCACTCTGCCGTCAGCCAGGTGCGCGTATCACTCGTCCCATCGGATGGTGGTGGGGCACACATTGCCCTGCTAAATGCAAGCATCACTGAGTACAGCTTCAGGTCAGAACTCTCAAGGGGAAGTCAGTGAAGTGCTGACAGTCAGCACATGACATTTCATTAGCACATCACAGTACTGTTGCAATGTCACAATCACCACGTTCCTTGATTTCTGTACTTCTTGCTTCCTTTACATTTATGACATTTTTAAATATTTATTTTTGTGAATGTAAACAAAAGCAAAAAGACCACGGAGTACTACTGCATGATGTATCATGTAATTGTAGTTTAAATCTGGTTGCAGCTTGACTGAATGTATTGTGGTGATCTTGTGGGTCATAGCGGTTTGAATGAAACAGTGCACACAGTTTCACCAGAAGTCCTACCGTTTATTACACTGATCAATGTCAAGCAGTGTTCGTCCCCTCAACAACAGCACAAACTAAGTGAGAGATATTTACATGACACAGGCACGTTACACATTAACAAAAAACACACACTTTACAGGAGATCGATACATTGTACAACACTGACAAACACAAAACACATGGAATACATGAAGGCACACATTAATCAAAACAATAACACCACTAGCCGTGCCACACAAAGCATACCGGTAAACATAGTATTGCTGAAACGGTTCCCACTGGGTTAACTCAGTGCAATAAATGAACTAAGACTGACCAAGAGTAGCAAGAATGCAAGTGTGTGCATTAAGTTAGGTTAATGTTACCGGTGTTGTATGTTTCTGGGTCAGTTCCCTTCTCCCAGGCCACATGTATACTGTGGATGTGCAGACGCAAAGTGGACTAAGGCCAGAAGACCTACCTTCCACAGGCCACTCTGCTGGGCCCCTGCGTATCTGGACCAGTGTGTACCTCTTTCTTTCTTTCTAAAAATATGCACCACACACTCTCAACTATACCACTATACATTTAGACTTACACCTAAATATATCCATGAACTTAACATTGCCTGCAAGTTTATTAGGGCCTACCTAAGCTGGATCATTAGTGGTTCATTGATTGCCTTGCAGACATTTGATGATTGTGTTGCTGTTGCTATTATAAGTCTGCTTTGATTTGCCCTTTCCATGGCCCCAGGACCTTCACCCCCCCAGAACTTCTCCCTTGCTCATGTCACTGCCACATCAGCGCGGGTCACCTGGGACAGTGACTCCCGTAACCTTCCAGATGGCTTTGTGGTCAACGTGACATGGGGCCTGAATATGAGAAGTCGTTATCTGCCCAGTGGAAATGTGGGTTCTTACGTTGTGCATGATCTGGTACCTGGGCAGCACTACCAGCTAGCACTGACAGCTGTCTACAACAGTGACCATCAGCAAATACACAGCCTGCCTCTGAACTTGGCTTTCCAAACCAGTAAGTTCTATCTGTGCAATTTTCACATACCAAGGGCTGATTTATTATAGTATAACAGTTTCAGCCTCTCCATCTTGCCTATTACAGTTTTTCTTGATTATTCTGGCAGATTTCTTAAATGACAATTTGCAAAACAAGTGTAGCCTAATCCCCACATTATAATTTCACATATACAGCAGACCGTCCTTTATTATTGCTTCATATAAAGTCCTGGATGTTTTAGTACATGTATGCAAATTTGTACAATTGTCATCATTTAGCACAATTTTCAGTTGCTTAAATCTTGTTTATCAAAATTATGTAGTTTTCCATTGTAATAATTATACCCCCAAAACTAAGTAATCATCATATAACCCACCATATGCAAACCAGTTGAGAAATACTCTTGTATTCTTGAGAATGTTTTGTTTCATGAAATCTGCCATAGTAATCGAAGAAAATGTAAGTATAGTTACCTTTGCAGTTGATCTTGGGATATTTGTCAAATTTGTGAGCAAAAAAATTTGCTGTGTTTTTGATACCCACCCTACATTCTTACCACATTCCTATGGAGGGAAACTGTAAACCAGCAGACTGGTCTGGTTCTGCCTCCATGTGTTGTTGTAGGATTGTATCAGCAATAGAATCTGCAAACAGGAAATTTTGTTACCTTACACAGATGAAGGTAATTCCCTTTACATCATCTGAAGAATTCCTAGTGTGATAATTAGTTCTTCATCAGCAGGCGATGGACCCATGTAGTTGCAACTTAAGGATGTTGTTACTTTCTCACTGCTCCCTGATTTTCTAGTCTCTTGACTTCTGTGTCTGTCAGTCACTGATTTCTGCATGCAGTATATTCCTCTGGCACATGACAGTATGGTTTGGAAACATCTGTATACCATTCATTTTGTTTAGCACAAATATGAATTTTACAGAAACTAATAATGGAAATTGTGTATCAGTTCTTCAGACCTTGTTTCTTTTTTTATTTTAATCCACCTGAATGTAATTTTATGCTGAATAGTCCACATTCTGAGCCGCTTCTGCACTCTTACAGTGCCATTGGAGAAGGAACTGAGCAAGAAGGTGAGGCCCACAGAGACTCAGCTGGAGTCACAGCTGTCCCGGCCCATGCACAGTGCTTTGGAACACATTCTGCATGGGGCTGCTCATCGGGAGAACCTGTCTAAGTAAGGAAGGATAGCTTCATTAGTGACTACAGAGTCATACATATATATCTATTCATACTTCAAAGTGTTTATTTTCTTTTTCAAATGTGCACTCTTTTCTACATGCTCAGGAGTATGGAGACCCTGAAAGTCCATAACACATCAATATTAAAACAATGCAAAAACATTAAGATGATGCAAAAACATACACAACACAAAAACTTCCAGACAAAAAGCTAATTTAATTTTTAAATGTGTTGTGTTAAATGTGTTGTGTTCTCTTAATGTGTCTGTGTTTCAAAATGAACCCGCAGATCAAGGTTGAACAGTATTCAGGGGTCACAGTAATACAGAATTCACAGTTGTACAGAAGTCAGGGTCTCCAACAGAACGACTTAATGGGGTAGGGTATTAGTGGTTTGCGAGTTTTTAGTGGTGGTGATTAGCAAATGGTTTGGAATAATATATGCTAGCCTGGACTATGCAGTTTTTTTACTGCATTATTTTTTTCATTAGAAATTTTCAGTCCGTGCTACTTGTGGGAGCCATTTGTTATTTGTTGTAGTGGTGGCAGTTGACACTAGGTGGCAGTGTGGGCTGAGTAAGCTACAGGTCACGGTGCAAGAGGGGAAAGAAAAGTCTTAAAAGGACAGGGTCAGGGGGCGTAAGAGGAGGTGGCAAGATCATACGGTTTTACCACTCATGTGCCATACACAATAGTAATCCTTATGTTGTGATCATTGTAACCTTTGATAATATCGCTATTAAATGGGAACTTGACCCAAAGGTTAAACGGATATATGGATATCAACTTACTTTGTATAGTTATTGGCATGGCGATTAATCAACAGGACCTAGCCGCCTTTTCAGTGGAGTGGACAATATTGGGTAGTCACTACATTAAAAAAGTAAAACTGTCTCTGTTTGGATACTATGGAAGTGGAATATGGAGTCGCAGCGTGGTAAAGCCGCTAATTGCTTTGGAATTATTCCCCGCTGGTCCTGAGGTAGGATAAATCTTTTTACCATCGCCTGGGCAAATGGCAAGCGGACATAGCACAACTAAATGCGTATGTCATCTTTCAAAGTAATCTATTGAAAATGAGTGACTGACAAGCCCATAATGAAATTGAATCCACAGAGTCGCAACGTACAGATTGCGATTAAACATCAAGAAAGCTTACTATTAAAGGCCTTAATATGTTAACTGAAAGGCTTCAAAGCGAACGAGGTATGTGTTTTAGAAAGACAAATAAAATAAAAGCAGAGATTGCCACACTTTTGTCTACTGTTGAAAATGTTCCTGAACATAAGGTTCAACAAAATCTAAGAAAGTTTAAAGGTTTGCGCCACACTGCTTTTGATCTCCATTACACGTGGTTAAGGAAGGGCAGGAAGCATGGTTTCACTCAAAAATGTGTGCTAATGATGCATTTAATGAAGAGGTGTATAAATAGTTGAGGGAAAGGGGAGCTTCATGTGATGGACATGTTTTAATGGATGACTATGCAGATGATGGTAATGATAGTGCTGCTGCTGTTTGTGATAAGGGTAATGACAAAGATGCAATTAAACCAGAAGATGACATTAAACCAGAAGACAGTGTACCTAATGTGTGAAGTAAAGGACCAAGCAAAAGAAGCCATAGCAGTTCCAGCGCATATTTTGCATGCTTAAAGGCAAATACAGAAAGGGCAGCTTTGCAAAGGAAGCATAAGCTAGAGGAACAAGAGGAAGACTGAAACGAATCTAGCTGAGGAAAAGGAAGGAACAATTCCTTTTGCAAATGTGTATTCACAAGATCAAGTACAGCACTCTGGAACATCATCATTGAGGGACAACACCTTCACATTGCACACAATTAAGTCATGGAACACTTACTACTGTCCAACAGTGTCAGCTTGAAAATGCTTCAACAGCCTCAACAGCTGCGCCATCTAGATAAGTAGCTGCGCAAGAACTGCAATTGCATAGGTTACAGTCATCACAGACCGCCCCACCAATACAAGGTACTGTGGAAAAGGATGTTATACGTGGAATTCTGCAAAGGCAGAATGACATTACAGCAATGTTTGTGCAACAACAAATACAGTGGTATCTCGATTCTCGAACTTAATCCGTTCCAGACTCCGAATTGAATCCTCAAAAGTTCGAGTTCTGATTGAATGTTTCCCATATGAAATAATGGAAAACCAATTAATTAGTTCCCGGCCCCCCACACACACATATATATATATGTGTGTGTGCATATATATTAGGGGGCGGCATGGTGGTGCAGTGGTTAGCACTGTTGCCTCACACCTCTGGGACCCACGTTCCGGTCTCCGCCTGGGCTTCATGTGTGTGGAGTTTGCATGTTCTCCCTGTGTCGTCGTGGGGTTTCCTCCGGGTGCTCTGGTTTCCCCCCCACAGTCCAAAAACATGCTGAGGCTGATTGGAGTTGCCAAATTGCCCATGCGTGTGTGAGTGTGCACTGCAATGGGCTGGCCCCCTGTCCAGGGTTGTTCCCTGCCTCGTGCCTGTTGCTTACGGGATAGGCTCCAGACCCCCCACAACCCCATAGGATAAGCGGTTTGGAAAATGGATGGATGGATATTTAGCATTTCAACACAAAATGAACAGGATAAAACAAGAAGAGCATTTTTTCTTAATGGCTTCCAAAGCAAGATCTTACCCCAACATTACCACCGTCCTGCCCTGATCGTCCGCTACTTCCATGTGCCATGCCCCCTCATTAACCTTGTGTGTTGGTTCCCGGCTGATCAGCTGTTTCTGGTTGTCATCATTAGTCCTCTGTATTAAGTCCGCGTTTCAGCTTGTTTTCCCGGTCCGGTCATTGGGTGCGTCCGATTTGTTTACAGTGCTGGCGTATTGTGATCCTGACGCAGTGCATTACGGTTAGATGCATTGCGACCTCTTACCCGGCTGCACAAACTGGAATCGCCTTTGTGACGACACACCTTTGCTCTTATTGGCTGAAGAGTTTAGTTACACAAATGACGTTTGTATCCCGGGCGGGTTCCGATGCGTAGTCTGCTATTTCTCCTGAATGTCGCATAAAGCAGTGAGAACTGCTTTTCAGTTAATTCACCTGGTAAAATAAAGTTTAAATAAATTACATAAATACTCTAATAGTACACGTAAGTTAGTGGTTTATTTAATATTAGTTACTTTAATGTTGCACTGCTTTATTTGGTTAATTGTCCAGTCTGTGAAGAAGGCATTCAAGTAAGAAAATGCATTGTAGCACGACTAATTTCCTGGTGCGTACATGGTTCGATTTATGACATTCAGATCGAGTACTAGGTGGAACTGGTTTGTTCAACTTTCAAGAAATTCGAGTTCTAGTGAGTTTGAGAACCGAGGCACCACTGTATCATCAAATCTGCCACAAAGAGACAAAGCCATTTTTGATGGAGACCCACAGCAATTTCTTTCATTTATTAGAGCTTTTGAATACTGTGTCGAGGAGAAAACAAGCAGCTATCAAGATTGTCTATACTTCTTAGAGCAATATACTAGGGGGTAGCCTAGAGAACTGGTACAAAGTTGCTTACATATGGCAGCACGACAAGGATATCGAAGAGCAAAATGTCTTCTGAACGAACACTTTGGCAGTGAACAGAAGATATGGCACAAAAGATACTGAACATCATATATGGACAAGGTGTTTGTATGGCCTGTCATTAAAAGTGAGGATGTTTGAGCATTGCAAGTATTTGTACTGTTCCTCAGAGGATGCTGCAATGCTACGGCTGAGATACAGTGTATGGAGGAATTGAACATTCCATAAAATATGAAGCATGTGGTAATGAGATGACCATACAAGCTGCAGGAGAGATGGAGGTCAACAGCTCGTGAGCTACAAGAGCAACGAGACTGCAGGGCTACCTTTCCAGATATGATGAATTTTCTGGAGACTCAAGTAAAAATCTTGTCTCATTTTGGTGATATTGCAGGCACACAGCCAAGCACTTTAAAAGTTACAAACGAGAGCAGATGACGGTTCAGGAGTAACCTTAAAGGAAACTTTTTGCAACCAGCATCTCTGCTACTATGCCTAATGTGGCTTTAAAGTCTACAGTGTGCAAGATACCAAGGCAGTGTAGTGTTTCGAAGGAGTCAGACTCAGAATTCTGCTTCTATTGTAAAGAGTCTCATCTGGTGCTCAAGTGTCCAGGGCTGAGTAAAATACCTCAAAGGGAGAAGGGAGAAGATTGAATTTTTGGATTCTTGAAGGTGGGCCATATGAGCAAAAAATGTAAAAATCGTCTGACCTGTGATGAAAGCAATGTGAAACATCCAACTCTTTTGCATGTTCGCAGCAAAGATAAGATGGCCAAACCACAGGAAGTGGAAGTTAATAATGCATTGGTTTCTCTGCAGGCTTGTGGTTGTACTGGGGCCGGAGATCAACATTGTACCCTTTCCATTATATCTGTACAGGTGAAATATAAAAAAAAAAAAAAAAAATCCATCCATCCATTTTCTCCCGCTTATCCGAGGTCGGGTCGCAGGGGCAGCAGTCTCAGCAGGGAAACCCAGACTTCCCTCTCCCCAGCCACTTCCTCTACCTCCTCTGGGGGGAATACCGAGGCGTTCCCAGGCTAGCCGAGAGACATAGTCCCTCCAACGTGTCTTGGGTCTTCCCCGGGGTCTCCTCCCAGTGGGACATGCCCAGAACAGTTCACCAGGGAGGCATCCAGGAGGCATCCTAATCAGATGCCCGAGCCACCACATCTGGCTCCTCTCGATGCAGAGGAGCAGTGGCTTTACTCTGAGTCCCTCCTGAATGACCGAGCTCCTCACCCTAAGGGAGAGCCCAGCCTCCCTATAGAGGAAACTCATTTCAGCCACTTGTACTCACGATCTCGTTCTTTTGGTCACTACCCATAGATCGTGACCATAGCTGAGGGTAGGAATGTAGATCAACTGGTAAATTGAGAGCTTTGCCTTTTGGCTCAGCTCCTTCTTCACCACGACAGACCGATGCAGCGCTCGCATCACTGCGGATGCCACACCGATCCTCCTGTCAACCTCTTGCTCCATCGTCCCTCCACTTGGGAACCCCGAGATACTTAAAATCCTCCACTTGGCGGAGGACCCCATCCCTGACCCGGAGAGAGCATTCTACCTTTTTCCAGCTGAGGATCATGGTCTGGAATTTGGAGGTGCTGATTCTCATCCCATCCTCTTCCTGGCTGCACCTACAAATTCTGTCCATAAAAATGAAAATGAAAAATATGAAAATAATTGGTGACAAAGGGCAGCCCTGACAGAGACCAACCTTCACCGGAAACAAATCTGACTTATTGGCGCCCATGTGGACCAGACATACAGGGACTGAACAGCCCTTAAAAGGAAGCCCGGCACCCCATATTTCCAGAGCACCCCCCACAGGACTCCCTGCGGGACATGGTCGCATGCCTTCTCCAAGTCCACAAAACACAAGTAGACTGGTTGAGCAAACTCCCATGAACACTCCAGAACCCTGCGGAGAGTAGAGAGCTGGTCCATTGTTCCACGGCCGGGGTGAAAACCACACTGTTCCTCCTGTATCCGAGGTTTGACAATCCGGCGGTCCCTCCTCTCCAGAACCCCCTAATAGAACTTACCAGGGAGGCTGAGGAGTATGATCCCCCTATAGTTGGAGCACACCCTCTGGTCATCAATAAGTATGCCCACCCCTGCTTGGCGCCTCTCCCCGTGAGCAACTCCAGAGTGGAAAACTGTCCAACCTCCTTCGAGGAGACTGCTATCCAGAGCCTAAGCCATGCGTTGAGGTGAGCCCGACTATGTCTAGCCGGAACTTCACAACCTCGCACACCAGCTCAGGCTCCTTCCCCATCAGAGAGGTGACATTCCATGTCCCAAGAGCTAGCTTCTGCAGCTGAGGATCGGACTGCCAGGGTCCCTGCCTTCGGCCACTGCCCAGCTCACATGGCACCCGACCCCTATGGCCCCTCCCATGGGTGGTGAGCCCAATGGAGGGGGGACCCACGTGCCTTGTTCGGGCTGTGCCTAACCAGGCCCAATGGGTATAGGCCTGGATACCAGGCGCTTGCCATCGAGCCCCACCCCCAGGCAACAAAAACAAAAATCTTAAAAAAAAAAACTTACAGGGCTAACATAAACCACACGTATAGAATAGGCTAAAAGTTTTTTTCTTACAATCATGCAAATATAAAGCACACTTTACTCACTCATACATATACAGTTTCACTGTATTATCAACCATCAACAAAATAAATGATTATATGTTTTGCTAAATTAACATTCCTGTACAGAGTGGTTGCATTGAATTTCTTTGAATTGAAATAAATTAAATTCTTCTTCATGTCATTCCAATTCAACATTCTGTGGGATGTGGCCAATTCAATATAAATTCCAATTTATGAATGGATTGGGGCACAATTCTAAATTCTGAATTCTGTATGACCCTGCTGCTCAGATGAGACCAAATACATTTTTTGGATCTGTAAATTGCATGCTATGCTAATTTTTTCTCTCTTTCCTTTAGATATACTGAGCTAATCGATGACAGAGGGAAGATAACGGCCAAGTTCACTAACTTGTCCAAAAATACCATCAGGTATCGTCCAAGTGAGTAGAACACATAAGTGTAGCACTTAAGGACAGATTTTAATTAGAATTTCTGAATTCTTGGATTTTTAAGAAATGCATTCTTGTGAAGAATAACTGATAGCAAAATGTAGGTGTGCCAAACCTTCACACACATTGACTTCACTGATACTGGATATGATATTCTCTCTTTAGAACCTGAGCCTGTAATAGAGAGAATGGAAGAAACAACCAATAAAATCAACTTGGCACTAGAAATTCCAGAGGACAACGCAAAAGGAAAGCCTGGTGGGTTTGGGTTTCTAGGAGGTATATTAGCATATGTTATGGATGTGTCATGCATTGTTTTTATACATAATTCAGCAATCAGTAGTTAAAACTAGTTCTGGGATTTTGTCTGTATTGCAAAGGAAAAACAGTAGGTTTTATTGTCAGTGTAGTTATTTTCCAGGAGCTGTTAGTGAATGTCATTAATGTGCTGTTCCTGTACTGCTTGAACATCAAGGACAGCAGCAGGCTCACTGTCTGTGAACTGCAGAAAAACCTAAATTAGTTTGCAGAAAGCCAAGCCTATGGTGGTGCCTTTCAGAGCTGCCCCTAGGCTGCTAAAGCATCCTACATCCTATGCCGTTTGTCAGATTAGATATATAGATATTGACAGATATACACTAGCGGCCAAAACTGTGGAAACACCTAACATTTTTAGCTGTACGCTTAAAAATACTACACAAATATTGTATATCCTCCTGTGGTCCGAAAACATGCGCTTCTTTGAATTGCTGTAATTAAACTGCCCATAATGTGTGACTGTGTATGAAATATGAAAGACTGTCATTCCTTCCACTGTGGGTAGGATCTAGGTCTGAAATTATGCAAGACATATTTATGTATGTATGTATGGATGGATTAAAGAACTATGCACTAAGGTTTGCAGAAAGCCAAGCTTCTGGTCTGCATAGCTTGCACTTTTTGCCCTAACATATCACTGAATCAAATGGCAATCACAATCTTACTGTTCTCTCTTTGTCTGTATTCACTTTACCTGTAGTCTGCCAGCGAGTTCCACACCCCTGTACCCGACTTTATTCAGAGACAAAAAGTATTCCCATCTGGGAAGGAGGAGCCTGCCATTATTTGTAAGTTCTGTGTAGAAGTCAAGGGTCACTTTAAGATTTTGCTGGTACCTTCTGTTTGTTCTTCCTATGTTTCAGAGAAGTACAGAACATACTAGAACAAACAACACATATAAAACAATTATTTGAAAAGCTAACATAATAATAATAATAATAACAACAATAATAACAACAACAACAACAATAATAATAATACTAAATATTTACTAATATTTATTCACTTTTTAATTCTTGTGTGAATTTACTGTGGAATAAATGTTTTGACTGAAATTATTTAGAGGTAAATCCATTTAAATTTTCTTTTCATCATGCATGTAACATATGTTATACACCTTTGCACATTAGCACCTTAATACTGCTGCATGCTTTTCATTAGGGATGGGAATTAGCAGAGGTCTGCCAATTCAGTCTTATCCTGATATTTTTTGTTGATTCAATATTTATCGTGATATTTAAACAGTTTTTCCTGAAGAGCATTTCAAGTCTGCATTTAAAGTAAAGACAAGGGCTGTAACGGTACACATTTTCGTCATGTGACTTTGGTTACATAATTTTCGTTTTGGAATGCGAGAATCCATTTCTGGACACAGGTGAAACCAAAATTCACAAGTCGGTGTTCAACATGGAAAACATTATGTTAATTGTGGTTGGTCGTTGGTTACAGTCAGTGATAGGGAGACCCTCTCCCACCATTTATAAGTAGTTTGGGACCATATTGGTTTCCAAATAAATTAAACCAACACTGAAGAAAGAGTTGCTGATAAGAACAAGTCTGTTATTTGGCTCTATTATACCAAATTTTGCTGGAAACATATCAAACATGCAAACTCATCATCCAAGTGTGTGTATGACTGAAACAAGACAGAAACAGCCTCTGCAAGTTAGCCCCCCATGGCATTTATAGCAATTCTGTCAGGAAATTCAGACCAGGCTTAAAATATAATTAAGTCTATGGAGAATGTTCATCACAGCCTTTGCAGGCACACTGCAAAATATGCTTGGCTTAGTGAATGGGATTAATGTATGTGATTTTATTAGTCTACTTTCAACCCTCTATTTACTTTCTATTTTTGAATGTTTTTCTATCCGTTTGATTTTAGGCTTATTACCAGGGATTGACATAATCGGTACACAAGTATGCAATCACCTTTAAAACCAATATGTGCTGCAATAGATTCTTGTAACAGCATGAAACAGTATGTATTTTATGTGAATTTGTGCTGATATGACAAGAAATTATTGTGCATTTTAACCTTTATATGCTATTTTGTACTTCATTTCCGGTATAGAAGTTGAAATGCATGGTCATTTCTTGTCATATCGGTGCATATGCACATACGTATGCATTTGCGGTGTTACATTAATCGATTGCTGCGCGTATCGCTTTTAAAGGTGAATGCGTACTTGTGTACCAGTTATGTCAATCCTGGCTTATTACATGGTATGTACATAACTTAGCCACATATGCTGTATGTTTTTGCTTTCAGGACATTCTACGATGCTCAGATATGTAATAATTTGATGTTTAAATGTTGACTTAGTCATGATATTATGCTTTATATGAGCAAAAACTACTTGCGCCTATTGAAATTTCTAATATAAAAATTTGCGGGGGGGTATCACGTGGCTTCAGTACAGGATGGCTACCTGAGTAAAAGGCTCCATGAAACTCAATGTAACTATAATTTTAAAACCCCTAAACTGATTGTAAACCCAAAGGCTGCTCATTGTTTGTATGTCTACCACCCCAGAGATTAAACAGTGCGACATTTTCATAAGAAAGTGTAAAACTGCCATGGAAAAACTGAAACCACAAACTTCTGGAAGGGCTTGGGTAACTGGTGGATGTGACAAGTATTTTGGCTAACCTTAAATCATTTTGTAGGGAATTCAGCTCAAAATTAAAGAAACACATCAGTGACGTGTCTGACTCCGTCAAATCCCTCGAACAATTTTACTACAGTTAAACTAACTGCTGAATCCAACGAGAAATGAATCAGCGAAGCAGAGGGCTGCATAGCACAGCTTGAAACCAAGTTAGAAAATACCATGTCTACATTAGCAGTATCGACCAAACAGGTAGCATACCAGGAGCCCAAGACTGATGACTTGGAAAATCTTGTGCAGAGAAAGGACCTTTGAGTCAAAGCGAGAGCCAAGGGCTCATGTCCTCTCCTGGACTTTATAAACTCCATGCTTCCACAATGCAATTCCAAAGGGTTTGGAATGCCCTTGAACAAATCTTTCATGTTGGAAAGAGTCCACCATACGCTAGCTCCACCAAAGCCAAACCGGCACTGTCCTTATTTGATTCCTCAAGTTACAGGAGGAATCCTGTAACTCCTCAAGGATTCGCAAAATCTCCCTTGATGGGGTGAGGCTATACTTCACTGAGGACCGTTCATCAAAAACTATCTGGCAGCAGCATGAGATTAACACTGTGGGAAAAGGCATTTACTATGGCTTTCAACCTCAGCCTTGCAAGGTGAAGATCCTCCATGAGGCAAGAATTCATTTTTTCTTCTCTGAAGAGTTATTCTACACGAGAATCTACACGCTTGGCACTGCGCTTGGGTTGGTCTTATCCAATATGGCGGCGCGCAGAGACGCAGCGGCTTGGTGCACTTCGTTCAACCGACAAGATCTCCTAAGGATAGGCTTCTGGAGCGAGGAACGGGTTACAGCTGAGTTTCTCTGCTCACATAACATTCCGGCGGACATAGCCAGGACTCCGGGCGCTCCGCGATTCATCATCCCAGCGAACAGAAGGCGGCGGCGGCGCAGGGAGAGGAAGCAAAAGCGGGGCTGCAGAGCCAGCGTGCTAGCAAGGCTACTTAGGAAGCCAAATAAACCACCGCTTCCCAGCATCTTTCTCGCTAACGCGAGGTCCCTCGCAAACAAGAGGGATGAGCTGGAACTGCAGATTGTAACTACCAAAATCATAAAGGACAGCTGCATTCTGTTAATTACAGAAACCTGGCTTCATTCATTCATCCCCGACGAAGCTATTGGACTAGCGCGCTACACGGCATATCGGCAGGACAGGACTAAGGACTCCGGTAAGAGCAAAGGAGGAGGATTATGCATTTATGTGAACAACGGTTGGTGTACCAATGCCATGGTGATAGCCAGCCACTGCTGTCCGGACCTGGAATCTGTGACTGTTAAATGCAGGCCCATATACCTCCCACAGGAGTTCTCAGTAATCCTGATAACTGCTGTGTATATACCACCCGATGCTAACACTAATGTGGCTGTCGGACATTTGTATGACATCATCAGCAAACAACAAAGCATGTATCCTGAGGCTGTTTTCATCATAGCTGGGGATTTTAACCATGCAGATTTAAAGGCAGTGCTCCCAAAATTTCATCAGCATGTAGAATGCGCAACCAGGGGACCTAATACACTGGATAAGGTGTATACCAACATCATACAGAGCTACAGGGCTAAGCCACTGGCTCACCTGGGCCTGTCGGACCACAT
>JABFEA020000036.1:11193923-11206650 GCA_019775915.2 Cyphomyrus plagiostoma | reverse complement strand
TCCTAAAATTGAACCCTGCGGTACCCCACTATGAACGCAGGCCCACTGTGACATTGTGCCTCTAATAACTACTTGCTACTTCCTGTCTGTTAACCAGTTTTTGATCCAAGCTGCCACAGTTCCTAAAATCCCTGAAGGTTTCAGCTTTTGTATGGAACATTATATTTCTTTGTTTCCTTTTCAGAAGTGCCATAAAAAGAAGAAATCAGTAAAAGAATATGAAAACAAATGATGGACAAGAAAGTAAAACAAATATAAACAAAATACATTTTTTTTTCCTTAAAATACATCTGAAAAAGTGGTGTTGTCTAATAGATAGATTAAAAAAAGGGAATATATGGTAGAATATGACATCTTGTAATGTGTCACGCTGGCAAGGTCCCGGAGCGCGGACAAAAGCACTGAAGTCAGGAGTCGGGGAACATGGGGTTTTAATGCAAGGGAAAGGCAGACTAAATGCACTAACCATACACGCAACGTGAATGACCGGACTAGGGAAGCAAACAGAAACGCAGACTAAATATAAAGGACTAATGAATAACGATCAGGAACAGCCGGTGAATCCACACAGGGTTAACGGGGGGGCATGGCACACGGAAGGAGCGGACGATCAGTGCATGACAAAATGAGTGTTTTAAGTTACTGTAATATAGATTTGCCATAAAATTTCTTGCATGAGCACGAGAGTCAAAATGTGTGAGTGTCACGCTAGATCAGGGGTCTCCAACTCTGGTCCAGAGCTACTGTCCAGTAGGTTTTCTGTCCTACTTGGCTTCTGATGAGCCACACCTGCTTCTGGTATTTACCTGAGAACAGGTGTGGCTCATCAGAAGCCAGGTAGGATATAAAACCTACTGGATGGCAGCTCTCCAGGACCAGAGTTGGACACTGTGCTAGATGCATGAGAGTTAGCAACCCTGGGAATGTGTGTGTTTAGCAGATATCCCAGACTGCCGTGCAAATTGTTGGTTTCCCTGGCTGTGTTACTGCTAGCATTATACTAATGGCAGCTGTTAAGGGCAGTAACATTCATTTTGAAATGGTTGTAATATTACTATGGCTCAACAAATGTGGGTCTGCTGCATCGAAAATATTCTGTACCCTCAAGGGTTGTGGAGTTTGTAATAATCATTATCTACCACTCCCCCAAATAATATTTCTTTTTTTTTTGTATATTTGGTTTTTTTATGTTTGCTGTTTAGTACACAGCCCTATGGTGGACTGGTGACCTGCCCAGGGTGTACCCCACTTCTCGCTTGAAGATGCTGGGATTGGCTCCAGCTTCCCTGCGACCCAGATGGATTAAGCAGTATGGATAATGGATGGATGGATGTTTAGTACACTTATTGTAATCTAACTGCCTGTGGTTTTCAAGCTGTAGTATCTGGTCTTATTATACGTTCTTGTCAAATAAAATTATTTTTCTTAATAAAGCTAACTTTTTTTTCTCAAAATAGGGAAGTCTTATAATCAGGGGTGCCATATATTCAGGCCAATACAGTAAATGATTTTTCTTTATTGCTATTGGTTTTTCCATGTTGCTTTTGCTGTTTCTGTGTTGCAGGTTACCAGGTCAGGTTAGGGAGCATGCAGTGGTGCAGTGCTTTGCATCACCCACCAAGTGACAAAACGCCTTGGGATCCCTGCTGACAACCCCCCAGACAGATATGTGGTCCAGTCCCACCCTCAAAAAATGGCCATCCATCTACCGCAGCCAAGTGTTACATGGGTGTCCCTTTGGCCTGGTTCAGCTGCTTAAGTGCTCATCACTGGCGATCCTGAGAGCTGCATCACACTCAGGGAATCACCTCACATGGCCATAATACCGTAACTGACGCTCCCTCACAATGCAGGTAATGTGCCTCATTCGGGACTCCCAGAGCAACCACTCATTCGACACAAAGTCAAACCAACAGTATCCTAGGATTCTCTGAAGAGACTCAGTACCAAAGGAGTCCAGTCTTCATCTAAGGTCATTGGAGAGAGTTCCACAGCCATTCAGCAAAACAGGGAGAATCAGGACTCTAAAGACTTGGACCTTCGTCCTCTTACAAAGATATTGGGAGCGCCACACATCCCTTTCCAACGACCTCATGACCCCCCCCATGCTCTCTTAATCTGTTTGCTTCACAGGAAGAGCCACCAGAGACATGAATGGCGCCATAGTTCAAATTACAGGGGGTACTGTACCCCCCGATCCAGCCCCAGACCCCCTCTCAAAGAGCCAAAAAAGCAGTTTGGGGGGGGGGTTACTACCATTTTTCTTCTGTTGTAAAAAAATAAATAAATAAAATAACCTCACCTTGTATGGAAGGCTAAGAGTGCTAAAATTAAATAAATACACCAATAATTAATTAAATGTGCCATGGTTTAAAATGGAAAATATAAAGAAAAACTATTACTTAAATGTGTCATGAATTATTTAAAATGAGAAATAAAAATTGTTAATTAAATGTGCCATGAATTATTATCTACCATTAAAAATAATATCAT
Source organism: Cyphomyrus plagiostoma (assembly GCA_019775915.2). NCBI lineage: Eukaryota > Metazoa > Chordata > Actinopteri > Osteoglossiformes > Mormyridae > Cyphomyrus > Cyphomyrus plagiostoma. Next base: position 11,204,157 of record JABFEA020000036.1, on the reverse strand, counting down.
TATTAATTACATGTGTCATTTACAATTATTTCACCATTTTTTTAATTTTGGCACACTTTAATCACACATAATTAATTTGTACTTTGTAATTAATTAATGATTTAAAAAAAAGACTTAAAAAGAGCGATTTGTTCGCAAATCGGCCATCACTATTGTGTTTGTCGTGCATTGGTAACTGTAAGTAGCTTGTTGAAAATGCGTTATTTTACAGCTTTCATTTATTCGTTTAAGTGTTTCATCTACTAATGCAAGCTGACGTCTTTATAAGTTGTATTACTTACTATTGTCCTTCTGAGGCCGGTACAGTAAACATTAGTTGCGCTGAATAGCAAGATAAGTTAAGTTCTATTTAAACCAGGCTTATTTGTTGAGGTAAAATCTGAAGGAAAATCATGGTCACTTTCCAAGGAGATGAACTCTCTATGTTTTCATTCTCATTTTATCATAAATAAAGTGTGCCTTTCTGAAATTATTTCGCCATTCAGCCTGTGTGGTTTGTTATTAGGCTAATGTTAATGCATAAGAAGGTCTAACGTTATGCTCTGAAAAACATTACTATAAATGAAACCTATAGGGGCAACGTAAAAAAAAACTAGCTAGCAAATATTAAGCCCTATTATTTGAATTTTAGTGGCACTGATTCTGCATTCCACAATTTCATATTTATGGACATTTTAAGAAGCTTCATGTGGTAGCCCAGATACTGTTAAACATAGATTAGATTTTATTCACAGACACACTATGAGGAAAAGGAAAGATGGCGCTGCCGAGGTAAGTGAAACTCTCAATGAGGTTGACATTCTCTCCGCAGACAGAGACACTACTGGTACTGTGCCCAAGAAGTCATTAAAAGCCTGGATCTTAGTTTTTATCCCGGACACTTGTAAGCCCATGACACTCAGACTTTTCACTCAGGCTCTCCATGATTAGAGCCTTCATTGTCTCCACGAAGATTACTGAATCATCGACAAAGTCAAGATCAGTGAATCTTTCTTCGCCGACCGATGTCCCACACCTGGTGGTCTACACAACCCCGCCGAACACCCAGTCTATACAAGCACTGAACTGAGTAGGACCAAGAACACAACCCTGAGTAAGGCTAACACCATCCTATATAATTCAGGACGTAGTATGTTCTAATGTACACAAAATTCAGTTTTATTCTTTTGTTAACCTGATGGGTACTCTATCCTTTAATTTTCCCATGATTCCATGTTCTACATCCCCCATCCCTCTGTTATTTCCCCTTTATAAGGGTCCTGATTTTATTCAGCTTTCTGTGCTGTGCAGGTGAGGATCATGCATCTGTAATCTATTTTGATTTTTTAATTTCCCAAGGACCCCCACCTGAATCGCCACCTTAATGTGGTGGAGGGGTTTGCCCTGGAGTCAGGCCTAGGGCAAGAGCTGGAAGACGTGTGCCTAGTGGCTGTGATTTCACCCATCGGGGCTGACCAGGCAAAGCTAAAAGGGATAACATGGGTTCGCCCCCCTGTGGGTCCAACACCTGCAGGGGGAGCTGTGCGGGCAGGGGGGTCAGGTGCAGTGTAAATTGGTGGGACTTGAAGGCAGGGGCCTCAACTGACTAATCGGCGGAAACCAAAACTGGTACATGGAACATAACCTCTCTGGTGAAGCCTGAGCTGGTCCGATAGGTAGATAGATACTGATTAAATAATGTTGGGTTTACCTCAATGTATGGTTTGGGCTCTGGAAGCAAACTTCTGGAGTGGGGCTGGAGTCTATTCCACTCTGGAGTTGCCGGACAGGGGCTACTTATAGCGTCCAAATTCATTGGCAGTGTGTTGGAGTTTTCTCTGGTAGACGAGAGGGTCACCAGCCCTTTTAAATTAGGGGAAGGGCTCTGACTGTTGTCTGCGTGCACATGTCAAACCTCAGTCCCAAATATCCGCCCTCCTTGGAGACCTTGGAGGGGGTGCTGGAAGGCACCCCTTCTGGGGACTCCATTATTCTGCTGGGGGACTAACACTCATGTGGGTAATGACAGTGAAACCTGGAAGGATGTGATTGGAAGAAATGCCTCGCCCAATCTGAATCCATGCAGTAATCAGTTATTGGACTTTTGAACTAACCACAGTTTGTCCATAACAAACGCTGCAGTTCAATGATTGATTGCATAATTGTGTCACCTGATGCGCTTCCGCATGTTTTGGACACTCAGGTGAAGAGAGGAGCTGAGCTGTCAACTGATCACCATCTGGTGGTGAGTTGGATCCGATGGTGGGGGAAAATGTCAGACCTGTTAGACTCAAATGTATAGTGAGCGTGTCCTGGGACATCAGGCAGAGGGCCCTATCCAGGAGATCTTCAACTCACACCTCTGGTAGAACTTCTCTTCTCTCCTGCGAGAGTCAGGGAACATTGAGCCTGAATGGGCCATGCATTGAGGCAGCATTGCAGAGATTTGGCCATAAGGTGTTAGGAACCTGTAGTGGCCGCAATCCTGAACCCAGTATGGGTGGACACCATTGGTAAAGTGAGCTGTCAAGCTGAAGAAGGAGAACTTCTGAGCTTAGTTGACTTGTGGGACAGCTGAGAGATACCGGATTGCAAAGTGGAAAGTGGCACTGGCAGTTTCTGAAGCAGAAACTCGGGTGCAGGACGAGTTTGGTAAGGCTATGGAACAGGACTTTGGTCGGCCTAGAAAGGTTCTGGCAAACCGTCAGGCAACTCGGGGACTTACCCATTGGTTTTACCCATGCTTACAGCAGGGACGGAGAACTGTTGATCTCAACTGGGTATATAGTCAGGAAGTGGAAAGAATACTTCAACAATTTCCTGAATCCCATTGATACACCTTCCTTGGAAGAAGTAGAGCTAGTAGATTCAAGGGAGGACTTGCCTGTAAATCAGACTTGTTCCCAGGTGTTCAACTTCATCAGGGCTGCCCTTCATCATCGTTTATCATTATATTCATTTCCTTCATGATGCATGCAGCCAACTTGTGGGCTGTCGCAGCTGAGCTACTCCAGTGGCAAGCAGAAAGGTGTCGTGGTTGCTTGGTCGCAGCTGTCGAAGATTTTTATGATGGCTGGAGTGTCAATTCTGCCGCTAACCCCCAACATTTTTCCCTGCAAATTGGAGGACTGTTTGCAGGGATGGATACAGTTTAAAGTCATACCCCGGACATACCCAATTTGTAGAATCTTATAAAGTTATATGTTAAACTGTCTTGTGGAGTAGCCCCCTATATGGAAAACTGGGTTTCTCTTTGCTTTCCTAACATTATCTAGTCATCCACTTTGTTTTAGCACACCTCACCATTATGGATATTTTTTAATACACGCTGACAAAATCATTACAGTTACGCAGCTCTTTTCATATTGCTTTTGCTTTTTTGTATATTTTTTAATGCTTTTTTTCTATTTTCTTTTCTTTTACAGATTTTTTTCAGAACCCTTGAAAAGGTACAAGCAAATATACTGTTCCATACCCATACATAAACCCAGGTAAAACCTATGACCCACTCTACTACGTATTCTCATTGCTGGGCTGAATGGAGGATGCGGGAGCAGGAGTCAGCACAAGAAAAGGAGGTCTATTCACATGAACTGAACAGAATGGGAAACAAAACAGGGTTGCAGCAGGGATCAAAAAATCAAAAGAGTGACTGATTCCTATGGCCCATGTTGTCAATTAACTGGCCTTGTAGTCAGTAGGAGACATGCACATGGCATCAGGGTAGGCAGAAAATACTTTGGTTACACTTCCTGAGTGTTGTCAGGTTACCTGAATGTGAAGGCCATAGCAAAAAAGCAAAAGCAATAGGCAGTTACATTTTTTTTTCATCTTGACTCTTCCTTTCTTAAACACCTGCATTACTAGCGTGTTTTGGTAATGAAAATTGGCTATAACTGATTACATAAAACATTACTTTTTTGTGGAGAAAATATGAAATATTAAGAAAATGTGTTTATACTCAAAATGGCGAATGGGGGCATGTTAGACAGTGCAGACACGTGACTGACAAAGACCGATGCAAGGTTTGCTACTGAAGGAACGGATTCACAAAAATTCAAGGCTGGGTATTTAAAAAAACACAACTAGACATGGCCATGCCACCATTATGTTCAGCCGAGGCACCAAATAGTAAAAGACATGATTGACAAACATCATCTAGGGGTGTTGATCAAGGGAGAAAACAACAATGGTGAATGGTTGAAGAAATGATGATGCTTAAGTGACGAGATACTGTTACACAATAAGAAAATGTATAAAAATTAGTGTAAAACGGCATTGGACACATTCCTGCAGGGTGTCCAGCCTTGGCTGTAACCTCATTGTGGCAATAAAGGCTGAATCTGAAGATCCACACAAGCAGCTCCTGACTCCTGATTGGCGGGGAAGAAAAAAACACAACACAAGTGCATTGATACACATACCCCTGTATCGATCTAAATGTAAAGTTATAAAGCGGGTTTGAGGTGTTTTGCGTCTGGTCTGCTGATAACCGGAAGCATCAGTTGGACTGGCGTTTAATATGGTGATCTGTATAAGCAGTGCTCGAAGTGGAGAAATAAAAGTGTCGTTACTGTATTGACCGTGAGAACAGCGGTGGGGGTGTTGGGAACAACAGAAGTGCCTCAACTGTCGGTACTGCATGTGGTGCCCCGCCTTCTCGCGTGACACTTGTCTGAGTAGCAGAGTACTGGCAACTTGTGAGAAGTGGTGGTACGATAAAGATTAAGATAGAACAGTGCTGGTACTGCCGGCGGCATGGTGGTGCAGTGCTTAGCACTGTTGCCTCACACCTCTGGGACCTGGGTTCCTGTGTCCGCCTGGGTTTCATGTGTGTGGAGTTTGCAAGTTCTCCCCGTGTTGTCGTGGGGTTTCCTCCGGGTACTCCGGTTTCCCCCCACAGCCCAAAAACATGCTGAGGCTGACTGGAGTTGCCAAATTGCCCGTATGTGTGCGTGAATGGTGTGTGAGTGTGCCCTGCGATGGGCTGGCCCCCTGTCCAGGATTGTTCCCTACCTCGTGCCTGTTGCTTCCGGGATAGGCTCTGGACTCGCTGCGACCCAGTAGAATAAGCGGTTTGAAAAATGGATGGATGGATGATCCCACATTTGCACTTGCTACACCCCAGCACACACCTCCTCTTTACCCCGAACTGCAGAACTACCGGAAATTAGTTGCGTTGTGAATCTGCGGTCGATTACTTTTTCTCAAGGACCCTGATGTGTGTCACACTAGATTGAAACTGAATTTGCAAACTAAATTTTTCAAGGTAGGATAAATGCTATTTTGAGTTACTGGAATTCAGATTCAAACTATTAAATTCAGATTCAGTTTTGTAATGCGGGTAACTGCAGATTCAAATATATAAAATTCATATTCAGTTTCTAGTGGCACTAAAGTTAGCAAAAAATTCTTGAAGCAAAGGTCCAGATGTTACGTTCGGTGATCCGGTGAGTGGTTAAGTAGGCGAGTCCAGCCGTAACTGCAGGCAAACGATCGAGGTTTATTGGCGCAGACAGGTAGCATACGAGGAAAACGACAACTCAACATCAGCAAACATCACTAACATTAATGACAGATCTGGGAAGACGAACTCAGACGCGGACTAAATACACAGGACAAGCCAAGAGGAACAGGAAATAGGTGATGACAATGGGGAATTAACACGAGGTAACAAGGTAGGCGTGACAACGGAAGATCATAATGTCTAACTATTTAGTGTGATATATATATTTAAGTGGCCTATTAGTTGCATCAACATTGTATGTAATCAGTACCTGACTGTCAAATCAAATTAATTCAGTACAATTCAAAAACGCTTCGACAATATTTATTGTCACGTGACATAGATCTACGGCCAGTTGGTTGGAGTGAGATTTTCAATTCAAGATGTCTGCACACATGTAACAGTTCTTGCCTTGTAAATAGTCTGCTTTTGTATTTAACCATGTAAATACACTTTTGATGTAGCTAATTTTAGGTTTTATAATGGAATAATATAGATTTGCCGTAAGTTTTCCAGCATGAGTCTGAAAGCGTGTTATGTCAGATGCTTGAGATTTTGCAAGCCTGAAAACATATATTTTTTGTTTCACCTGAGTTTATTTATATAACAGATAACATTACTTTTTACATATGTTAAAAAAGCAGAAACTTCAACGATCATAAACTCAACAATAAACTATGTCTATTTATCCAATGTGTTATATAATACATATTGTATTCGAAATCTTTTCAGCTTTACCATTTCAGGAGAGTACAGCCAATCCATTAGAAACATTATGCTTTTGGTTAGGGGTGTTAGCTTCGCTGCTGCTAGTAACACGAATGGCACATTAGTGCAGACAAAGGGCTGCATATGCCAAACTATACGTCTTGCTTGGCGGTCAAAGGCGTTTGACGTTCATTGGCTTGGGAAACGGCAGTTCTACTACTAAACCACTACCGAAAAGACTACAAACAATGATACGGTTAAAATAATAACTTAATGTTTTGGCTGTCGGTCTGGGTCCGTATAGGAGAAAAGAAAAAAAAAACTACAGACTTTAGCGTAATTCAATTAAGGAATAACAATCCAACATAAATGCCAAGTTACAGACTGTCATGACCTGCTTGTTTGATCCTCCTCTGTGCCACGCCCCCCTCGTTACCTCGTGTTAATTCCCGATTGGGATCACCTATTGCCTGTTGTTTTCAGCTTGTCCTGTGTATTTTAGTCTGCATCTGAGTTAGTTTCCCCAGATTCGTCATTAATGTGCGTCACTGTCTGCCCTGTTTACGGTAATAAACCCGTTAGCTTTTGGATTTTCGCCTTCTTGCCTAATGCTTCCCCACAATCGTGACGGAATGACGGATCTCCCTGAAGACACACCACAATACACGGAGAATTAGCCCCTTGGTTTTTTGCAAGAGGTGCTTTATTGACTAACTCAGGCAGAGGTCCAGGAAGACGCCGTGATGCTACGTCTAGTCAGCTGGGCGGGACCCTCATTAGTAAAGGACCCCCCTGCTTGGACATGCGTGTACCCCATTTCCGAGGTACATGCTAATCTCCGCAGCTGACAGAATGCCCAGTGTCAGACGGCACCTTCCCCAGCTCCGGCTGCGCCATCGCCTGCCGCAGCTTCACCCTCTTGCTTGCCTGCGCCATTGTCCCCTCCTGCTCCCTCCTCGTCCACTTCATCTGTCCCTTGGCTTGTCTCCTTGCCCCCTTCATGCACCTACCTCCCTGTCACCTGCGGCCCCTCTGGCCGCCACCCATCGCCCACCTTGGTTCCCTCAGGCTCCCCTTTGTCCCCCGTCCGTTCCTGTTTGGCCTCCCTTGTCTGCTACTCGTCCCTTTGTCCCTCCTGTCTCTGCTCCTTGACCCCCTCTGGTTCCTCCGTTCACCCCTGGCCCTTTTGTTTTGCCTGTCAGTGTTCCCCCTGTGTCTCTCTTCCTGGTCTACCTGTCTGCGTTTCCTGTCTTGTGTCAGGTGTTGTCCTGGCTGTTGACCCTGTGCTTGTTCTGTGTTTCTGTTCTACTCCCGGTCCCTCGTTGATATTTTTTTGCTCTTTTGATCGGTGGCAGAAAAATGTAGAGGTAAGTATTATGCAATTCAGTATTGTGTACTGCACAGAGAACTCATACAGGTAATTTGATAGTGGGTCTATATTGAAAAAAGAGTTTTGCAAATGGATGTTGATGCAATGCCACATGAATTTATCTTTATAGATAAGGCTGGGTTTAACCTGACAAAAGTAATTAGAAGAGGGAGAAACCATCACTGACCAGAGAGCTATTTTGAAAGTCCTAGGCTGAAGTGGTGGTAGCATCACAATGTGTGCTGCAATCAAGCAGAGTAGGGTCCTCCACTGCTATGGCAACTTAAGTCCTTAGAATACAGCCAACATACCCACACTTTTACACATACTACACAATTTCATCACAGTAGACCAAATGGATGCGATTAACCAAATAAAGCAGTGGAACATTACAGTAAATGACAATCAATAAACCTAACTTACGTGAACTATTAGAGCATTTATATCATTTATTTATCTTACCAGGTAAATTAACTGAAAACCAGTTTTCACTGCTTTACGTGATATTTGGGAGAAATAGCAGATTATGCATTGAAACTGCCTGGGATACAAACGTCATGCGTGTAACTAAACTCTTCAGCCAATAAGGGCAAAGGTTTGTCGTCATGGAGGTGGTTCCAGTTTGTGCAGCCGGGTGAGAGGTAGCAATGTATCTAACCATAATGCATTGCGTCAGGATCAGAATGCGTTGCTTTAAGCCAGTGCTGTAAGCAAGTTGAACGGACTGGGGAAACAAACTGAAAATGCGGACTTAATACAGAGGACTAATAACAACATCCAGAAACAGCTGATCACATGGGGATCCTACACGAGGTTAGCAAGGGGGCGTGGCGATAGGGGTAGGACAGCGGTAATGTTGGGATAAGATCTTTATCATTTTGGAAGCCATTAAGAAAAGAATGCTCTTTTTGTTTTATCCTGTTCATTTTTTGTTTAAATACTAAAAAAAAATAACATATTTAGGTGTAATTTTTTGTGGCCAGGAACCAATTAATTGGTTTTCCATTATTTCTTATGGGAAAAATTTGATCAGAACTCAAAATTTTTTGGATTCTATCCAGAGTCCGGAACGGATTAAGTTCGAGAACCAAGGTACTACTGTACTTTCCTTTTCTTAAACCCATTGAGGAGTTCTTTTTGGCATGATTTTGGAAAGTTAATGATCTACAGCACTATGTCAGGATACCCCTCATTCAGGCCATGGGGGAGACCTGTGACCAAATTGATGCAGAGCCTGTGCAAAGAATTTGTCATTCAAGAAGATTCTTTGCTCTTTGTCTTGCAAGAAAGAACATAGCCTGTGATGCTGCTGTGCATGCGGGTTTTCACTGCAGTTCCCTATTTATATTACTAATTAGAGGACTGATTGGCTGAGTCCTCACATCTGGGTTAAAACAGCTGACCTAAAGGTTACCCCAAAAGCCTGCATATACACCAGCTCTTTGCAGATAAGATTGCACACCACTGTGCTAAGGTATTTTTTTAAATTCATGCTTTATTTTTTTCATAAATACCATGTTCTTTTTTGATTTTCAGTGTAAAATGTATGTATGTACTGATAATTTTTTTTATGTGGAGAGAAATATTTTCTTTGTTGTACAGTACTGGTCATTTGTGTTGTGTTTAGTCAATATATATTCATGTGGTTTACTCTACCAATAACTCAATTTCAAACCCAGACTATATCAGTAAAACTGTAGAAATGTTACAAGTGTTTTAAATGGAGCACAGCACTCTGGTTCAAAGAGAATAAGACTCTGTGAACCGTATATGTGCAATATGGTGACAGGATTGGATTTTTATAAATTACTGTATGGTTTTAAATGAAACATTTCATTTTGCAAAAGTTCTGAGGTCTTCTGCTACTTGTGTGTGTGTGTGCGTGTGTGTGTGTGTGTGGATTGTGTGTAGTGTTTCAACAAAGTAAGCCATTTTCAAAATCATGCTTAAGCAATCATAAAAAAACTATAAATGTAGACCTGAAATGATCTTCAGCAAAAACTATTTAAAAATCTCAGTACATATCAAATCAGCAAACAAATAATTTGGTAAGTCTTACCCAATTTTCAGTCCCAGTATCTATGCAACTCACAACAACAAATGGGCATACTATATGCGAGCTGCTTGTCTGTCATGTCCTGCTTGTGCGATCCTCTTGTGTGCCATGCCCCTTGTTAACCTTGTGTGGAATCCTGCTTGCTATCAGCTGTTTCCTGTTTTTCCACTGCCTCTGTAAATAAATTGATCCCTGTGTATTTCAGTCCACGTTCAAGTCAGTTTCCCTTGGCCTGTCACTGAGGTATTATGGTGTAGTGCTGCCTGTGCAATGCGTGTTCCATGTCCCTGCTCCCTTTAGCCAGTAAATCCTGTATTCCCCAGTCCTACGTGTCCCTCTCCTGCTTCCCCGTTCTGTGCATCATGCCGGTTCATGACATTGTCCACCATCTAGTGGCCTGGATGACAATATGTAGTAAGCGGGGCCCAGTTTTTCAAAAAAATGTCAAATTGGTCCAGATTTTGAAATCCCATGTTTTGCTATCCAGGATTAACTCATCTATCTTACTTTTATGACAGTTTTTTAAAGGAACAATGGGCTGGATCACTGTGATCCAAATACCAAATTTCAGGATTACCAAATCCTGTTTACCATAGCCTTAAATGGAACCAACAGT
>JABFEA020000036.1:11136540-11154545 GCA_019775915.2 Cyphomyrus plagiostoma | reverse complement strand
GATTGGTTGATTAGATAATTGCATTAATGAGAAATTGAACAGGTGTTCCTAATAATCCTTTAGGTGAGTGTATAATAATAATTACAATAGTACCTCAGAACTCGAATTTAATCCGTTCAGAACTCCGGATCGAATGCTAAAAAGTTCAAGTTGTGATAGTATTTTTCTCTTAAGAAATAATGGAAAACCAATAAATTGGTTCCCGGCCCCAAAAAACAGCACCTAAATGTTTTTTTTTTACCATTTAAACACAAAATGAACTGGATAAAACAAGAAGAGCATATACTGTATTCATCACATCTAAGCACATTTATCAAAACAGCAAACAATATGTATGTATTCCATGTGCCATGCCCCCACGTTAATTCCGTGTGGAATCCCCATGTGATCAGCTGTTTCTGGTTATTGTCATTAGTCCTCTGTATTGCAGCTCAGGATATAACGGACTGTTTTGCCAAGTCCCTTGAAGTCCATTATAGCGGTATTTTACTGTAAAATAAAAGCGTACTCATGTTACAAAGCTGAAACATGTAGATTTTACAGAGATCTAATAATATTATACAGTAATAATGACAGGTGAAATCAACCCAGGCGGTTTCCTATTGGTTTCCAAACCAGCAACTTTCTCATTATACGGCGACAGCAGTAACCACTGTATCGCCATGCCACTGAACTAATATAAGCATTTGTAATATTTACGTAACTTATGCATTTAGTCTGTCTGCAATTCATTGCCAAACCAACTCCCTGGCTATGTTTTTGGCCACAGTATTGCCTTTTTCTAATGATTACATCTTTGTATTTTTCATACAGCTCCATCAGCAGCATTTGTTCTCTGGCGGAAAGAAACATCGCTTTCATTTTACAGGCTTTCCGACTCATTTGGTCGATCAATAGTTCATCCATTCATATCGCAGGTGTGCTCACTAAATGAGACTATGCAAGTCTGTCTTGAATGAGCTTTGATTAGTTAAAACTGAAGATAATCTTCACAATGATCCTGGCTGAATTTACTTATTCCTTTTACTGGTCCCTTCAGCATGGTGAGATACTCTACACAAGAATGATTTTGAAGCATTTCTCCAACAGGATGGAAATGATTCTACAGCCTTTACAGCCAAAGACCTAGAATTTGAAAACGTTAGCATAAGACTTAGCATAAATTGTTACAATCCTTCATCATTATATAGCTTTGTTTACGGAAAAGTAAAGATTGTAACTGTTTTGTGAATTTAAAACTAAAGGAAGCTTAAATAAATAGCTACCTTTCTGGGTTAATCAAAATCACCATCTGAAAGACAGATAAATATACCTGGACTTCTTTATAGTGGTTATTACAGCTGGGCTGTACTTTTGTCCATTTTTGAAATTTTGTGCGTTTGCTACTGTGTGCAAAAATATTGTTCTTGGATATTAACCACCATGTCAACTTTCTGCATACATATATCCATCTATCCATCCGTGGTCATATTTAATGATAATAATAATTGATACTTTTTATTGATACCTGTGGGTAAACTGTCTTTATGCCCCCCCCCCCCCCATCTTGCTCTCTGAAGGTGAGAGAAAGCTGGCCGTGAAGGGCAGCCACCCATAACAGTGCCAAGAGAGCTGGGGGTTAAGGGCCTTGCTGAAGGACTCGCAGATGTGCCTTGAGTCTGGCCTCAAACTGACGACCTTCTGATCACAGGCACTAAGGCTTAGCCAACTGAGTCACATGCTGCCCCCCAAAATGTATATATCTATATTGTGTAAATACAGGTGTCCAACTGTGCAACTATGTTTTCTCAGATACTTTACTTGCATGTCTGTTACAAGTAATCACAAGTGTTGCACAGATGTTTAATGCAATAAATGTTTGCATGTATTTTAGCTTATGTGTCTGGCTTAAATTGCAATACTGTAGTAAAAAGTAGCATTACGTAATAAAATAGTTTAAACAAGCTTAATAAATGTGACGGTTCATTCCATCATGGCATGGGAAGAACATGCACATAGAACTGGGGATGAAACTCAAACCCTGCTCTAAAGAGGTGTGAGGCAACTGTGCTAACCACAGCACCTCCCAACAAAATATTTACTTCATCTTAATAAAAAAACTACTGTCTCACCAGCAGATGGAGCTATAACACAGTGAAATGGCAGCGCTAAGCCATCATTCAGACAAAAGAAGAAATATGCTGAAGGAACCTTCCACCTGCTTGTTATGCACAATGCAGGGCAACACCCTAGATAAAGTCCCAGGTTATCACAGGGCACACAACACTTAGGGACAGCTGGTAGTCTAAGTATCTTTGGACCTCGGGAGGAAATATGCAGAGGGAGAAAATCCATACATACTGTGCAGGGGCTGAATTTAAGCATCCAGCCATGGAGGTTTAAGGAAAACAGAAAAATAGCACCTATACATAAGTAAAGATATATTACACATAATGGTGCGACAGATCAAAAAACTCATGGTTCGGATCGGCTCACGGTTTTAAGTCACAGATCAGATCAATTTTCAGATCAGCAAAAAATGAAAAAAAGACCAGACAAATTCAGCTCTCCATTTATTTATTTAAGCATTTTTGTCCATTAAAAAACATTCGACTCAAGACTCATTCCAAGCAATTATATAAAAACAAATTAAGGTGCAATATAGTGCATGATAATTATTTCCTTTAATGTGGACACAATCAAAAACAACTTAAAATGCAATTTAAGGTATCATTGCTTCCTACTTTGAACATGGAGAATGAAATAAAAACTAGCTTATGTCCACATCATCAAAAAAGAAGACAGAAAGCAAAGCAGACGTGAGCTTATAACAGCTATGAACACCCCAATAGCTTTTGTAATGGCTTTAACCCAGTTGGATTGGGCTGCAGAGGGCTGCCTAAATGCTGCGGATATCAGCGGTTGTTGCGCAGCCTTCGTCTTAGCTCCTGTCACACCTGGGTGATGTCATTTCAAATGAGCGACCATGCCGGACGTGTTGCCAGTCTCATACGGCTTCCTCGTACCACACAGTCGACAAACTGGCGGTTTTATCCACCACCCTTTTCCCATCAATATATTTAACGGGGAAGCCAAAATGCTCCCACACATGAGATTTAAGAGATGCTGCAGGTTTCTCGAGTTCCTCTGCTCCTCCACTTGGACCGCTACCGCTGGCCATGACTATCGCTTGACAGACTGGCCACGCGCACCATACAGTGGAACTTTTAAAATTTTTTTTAATCTTTGGATCACGTGTGTGCCGAACTGTGGAGAGGGATCGGTTCAGATCACGGATCAACAGTGATCTGTTGCACCACTAATCACACAGTTTGAATTGCAAATGGCACATGAAAACTTCAATTAAACTGTCTAGTAACTATTTTTAAAAAAATGCTACATAATCACTAGTTAAATCCCTTCTATTCATTAATTTACCAGACATGGGTCACCAACATTTTCCCCAGCACTAATTTCCTGGACTTTGGGTAGCCTTCCCTTAGCCTTCTCATTGTGTTGATGAGCCGCTGCAACATTAACCCATACTTCATATATTACAGTACACAGAAAGTATACCCTATTCAGTAAGAATAATGCATTTACACCTCAGATACATAGAGACTAAGGTACTGCTTTAAAACCTAAAAGATCTTCTTCCGGTTCACATCTTATGATCACCAGAATGATGTCATCACTGAGCCCTTAATTATAATTACTCTCAGGGAGCTAGCTGCTGCCTGACCCTTTGCTTCCACTCACAAATTTGCTCACATCTCAAGAAGTAGAGCAAAAATACCATTTGAAATAGCTTGCAGTGCATAGATTAGCTGTGAATGAAAAACAGCACACCATGAGGTCCTAAAGGAGTGATGACTGACACTTCTGTATTAGGACCTCTGATTCCTAAATAAAGACTTTTACGAAAGGAACACATATTCAGGGGTGCTTACTGACATCTTCACACAAAAGAGTCCGATGGCAGCAGGTGGTGAGTTCAGGACTCAAAAATATCCCTCCATTCTATCCATCCATCCATTTTCCAAACCGCTTATCCTACTGGGTCCCTCCATTCTAAACAGGTTCAATAGATAGGGAAATATGACAAGTGATACTGAGAAATCTTAAAGTGGGGAATTATATTGGCAAGGGCAGTTAGAAAATATATCCCTATATAGGTTCCTAGGTTAAGAACTTCTGACTTCAGACAACTGGTATTTACAAACAGCCTGGCAATAAATCTAATACTGGGGTGGCAAACCTGATCCATGGAGGGCCGGTGTGGGTGCATTTTTTTGAGATTACATTGGCCTACATAGCTACATTGGCCTTCCATGGATCAAGTTCGCCACCCCTGGTCTAACACATTTAAAATTCTGGTTAATACAATGGTTCGTAAAACCCAATGCATGCACTACTTTGTGACGCTCAAACATTGAGCAGCTTCATCAATTTGTCAGCTCGCAGTACAGTACCCTGTCTGGGCCTATCCCATTTGTTTTGTCCCCATTTGGTCAACAGGTGTCGCTGGCAATTCTGTACCTTGAGTCCCTAGTGTGTTTTCTTATTTCCTGCCATGTAACTCAGTGGGTTAAGGGACTGTCTCCTGTCAGTCATGGGGTTGAGGTTGGCCTGTGGTCTGCATTGCCTTTAGTTTAATTTATTGAGTTTAGTTTTATTCTTAGCTTTCGGTATTGTTTATCTTTGCTTTTTGTTCCTGTTTATAATCTACCATGCCCGTGCCTTGTTGAATTATGTTCTGCTTATGATCCTAGTCTTTCCTAGTTAAGTTACCAATTCTTCTTATGTCCTAGTTTCTTGTGCTTGTTAATTGTAACTTATACCACTTTTTTCTTGTTGTCCCATGCCTGTCCTGATTGGTTGATTTTGTTATGGTCCTTGTTAGCCTTGTTGTCCACATGTATTTAATTGCCTGATCTCATCCTGTTCATCAGTTAGTCATTGTTTATGATGTGAACTTGTCACTGTGTGTTTGTAGCTTTGGTTCTTCCCTAGTCCTGTTCACAGTTTTGTTGATAACTTTGTTTCAATTTTCTCTCATTGTATAGGGCTTGAGGGTTTGAGTCCCTAGAAGTGACATGAAATCATGCTCTGCAATAAACTCACTCGCTGTGCCATTTGTCCCCTGCACTTTCTGGGAGACACTTCCAGCTTTGTACCGGATCAGCAGTTATGGCAGAAGGACAGAACTGCCTATTGATCATACCGTTTTCTGTAGCCAATATATGATAGTCCCTCAGTCTCACTATTTAAGCCCAGACTAATGGCCCTCACCTCTGCTCTATTTTACATTAGTTTTGTATATGGTCTCAGCTGCCAGTATGCTGCCAGACATAAAAACAAAACCAAAAAACAAAAAAAAGTCAAAAGTTTGAGAACACCTGCTTGAAACCATAATTGTTTGTGCTGTAAAGTGTCTACCTATTTGGGGACTTTCCATTCATTTCTATGGGAGTTGAAAAATGTCCCCACGAGTTCAAAATTACAAGTTTTCATCATATTGTGGGAACACTTGTTCCCCACAATGTAATATAATCTGTGAGTGTGTATCCCAATCCTTGTGTAAGTGTGTGTTCACCCTTCTCATGTGCCGGGTGAATCTGTATCCCGATCCCCATGTAAGTGTGTGTTCTCACTGTTCCTCTGCCCAGTGAGTGTGTGTCCCGATCCCTGTGTAACAGGGTACCTGCGGTCATGGAAAACCTGGAAAAGTTTTGGAATTTTGAAATAATATTTCCAGACTCTGGATAAGTTTTGAAATTCTTTGACAGAGAGGAAAAGTTTTGAAAACGAGTCTTGTTCATTTTTGTTTCTCACTTTGTTCTGCAACGTGCTAATGGAAATGTACAAGCAGAAGTCAATAGTTAACTACCTTATACAAATACTGTTCTATCTACTTTAGTTTTACAAACTTGTGGATTTTGGAAAAAATTCTTATGGTACTGGAAAAGTTTTGGAAAAGTCATACAAATTTATTCTGCCATAATTGGGGGAACCCTGGTGTAAGTGTGTGTTCTCCATGTTCCCTTGCTTGGTGAGAGTGTGTCCTGCTTCTCCTATTCCTGCATGTGTACCTTACATTTCACTCTCAGGATGACCCTCTGGCTTCCATCGCTCCGGGTATCTGCTCACTCTGTGTTTGGGTCCCCTGCCAGTGAGATCTTTGTTACATTATAAATCATTAGAATCACTGAACCCAACACTCTTTGTATATTCCATATATATAATGATTGCTACATTTACATGAATTGCTTGGCATTTAAAACTAATTTATTGTATTGAAGTGTTTTTTTTTTGGGGGGGGGGTATTTTGGGTGTTCAGTGCATAATGTGAGCTGTCAGCAAGGGGGGTAGGGATGGGCTATTGGAAATTTCACTAGCCTAACCCCACACAGACTACACCTAATGAATGGCTCTCAGCTGGCTCCCATTAAAGCCAGTGTCTACTTTGCTGCTCTAAATAGGAGCCAGCTGAGCTGAGCAGAGGGGAATGACTGCATGGGCTTGTGTGGAGCCGTGAGGAGGGTTGTCTGGTTCAGCATCAGGAAATGCTATTGCAGTCTCCTTAGCATTTTGGTGTTGTTTTCGTTTACTTCTCAGTACCTTTTATTTTGTTAACATTTCTTAAAAGGTCAAAACAACATTTCTTGGGTCTCTTTTTGTTTGTTTGTAGGAAATCCTGGGTTTTTCTTTTAACAGAACTCCATCACAGGCAAAACCTTTGCACTTCTTACCGACCTGACCAATATGTATTATCCTGTTGTTAGCACTGGTGTGAAACATGTTTGGGAAGCAGTATAATAAATGGCCATTTCTAGGATGCATTTGTCTCTCATTCATAAACATTTATCCAATATCAGGTCAAGGTGATATATCGAGTACAACTCACAAGCACTGCACTGGTTAGGGTGCTGTGCCTTTTTGTCACATGCCAGTTAGGGTGGCTTGCACTCTTTCACACACCGGTTGTGGTGCCGTGTGCAATCTTACATGCCAGTTGGGGTGCCATGTGCGCTCTAACGTGCTGTTTTGTGTGCCGTGTGCATGCTCATACGCTGTTTGGGGTGCTGTGTGCATGCTCATACGCTGTTTGGGGTACTGTGTGCATGCTCATACGCTGTTTGGGTGGCTGTGTGCATGCTCATACGTTGTTTGGGGTGCTGTGTGCATGCTCATACGCTATTTGGGGTGCACTCTCACATGCTGGTTGAGATGCCGTGCATACTCTCACGTGCCAGTTGAGGTGTAGGAACAAACTCAGATAAACAAAGGGAGTGCATGCAAACTGTCAGCCCTCTGGGGGGCTGCAATACTGCCTACTGAGCAATGCTGGACTGGGAATAAAAATCAGCCCAGGATTTTGGGGTCCCCACAGTGAATTCTGCCAACCGGCAGGAGTCCTTCATAATACAGTTTGCTGAGTGGAGGGGGAGTCCCACATGATAAATTTTGCTGGCCCATAATAAGTACCGGAAAGATTCCCAGAGAATCAGTGCCTCTGAGACTCCCTGCTGAGCCATTTCTAACATGTGTAGATGTATTTATGGCTGGTCACTGATATCCAAAGTATGGTGAATTTGAGGAAAGATGCAAAAAAAAAAATAATAATAAAATAAAACTTCGTATTTTTAAATATTTTGGATTTCTGCATAGTATACATTTTCTCAAAGATAATCACAGGTATGATGTATTAGAGAACAACTTCCACAAACAAAAAAAAATAGCTCCCACCAGCCAACTGTTGACTGTTGCTAAACAACAAACATTCCAAAACAACACAGTATGGGGTGCCAAGTGTCAAGCGCTCATTTTCGTGCACGAAATACATTCTGTGCCAAAAAAAATATATTTAATGACAAAATCAAGTAATATGTTGCTGCTTTTTGTCTACAAAAGCATAAAAAAGCATTTTGTGATTCCATGGAATCAATTTTGTCCATAAAATGACATAATATAATTTATTAAATACATGTCATCCACTAAATTACTTACTTTCATTCAGGAAATGCATTTTGTCTAGGTAATGATTGCATTTCGATTACAAGATGACATTCTTCTGTCCACAAAGTGCTGATACCAATTCCGTGCACAAAATGTTCCATTTGATTTCTGTGCAAGAAAGAAAGAGAAGCTGAGACATTACTTAATTTGGTCATTAAATAATGCTTTTTGTGGCACAGAATGTATTTTGTGCACGAAAAGATCACTTGACACTTGGCACCCCATAACACAGCCCACTCACTCGCAACTACTTTGCATCATTTAAATTTAAATATGATGGTTTTTAGATACACCTGTAAAGATAACAGCTTCACTAATTTCCTTTGAGGATGTGAACAGAGACATTTGCCAGGGCAATACAGGTACAGAACTCTATGGCTGGAGCTGACCTGTGACCTGGGCCCAGAGAGGATGAGGCCTGACAGGAATCACAATAAGCCATGTCTGGGACTGGGACTGACCCAACCTGCCCCGGCTGCCCACTGCTCCTTACTATGAGGTCCGATACTGGGGCCAGGCCTAATGAAAAGCCCCCTGGGGGATGGGCGGCCAACCAGTGGCCTTTTTTTACACTGCACACCCTGGGCAAGGACCCAGCTCAGCTTGCAGTCCACAGAGAGAAAGGAAGCATAGTCATAAAGAAGTTACAAGCAAGGAACAATAGGCTTTAGAATCCATTTTAACCCACTGCAAATAGTGTCAACATCTGTGGTTTTTTGGCTCTTCAAAAATCTACGAGGGAAAAAAGAGGTTGTTGGATGCAGGCCTTTCACTGGGTGGCCAGACTAAAAGGCTACAGTTTTTAGCATCTGTGTGGAGGATTCTGAAGAGGCTGCTAGCTGAGCCATACTGTGACACTCATCATAGACACTGTATCCTACAAAAGTAGGCAACAAGTGATGCCTTCTTTGGTCATTTCTTGGACAGCTTAGGGAAAGGATCATTGCGACAGATCATTTCTGCCACTTCCAACAAATCTTTGAAGTGTAGTATGTGAGGGATAATGGAGAGTTCAGGGATCTAAGAAGGGGCCTTCTGAATGTATACACTTATGAGTTACGATGGTCCATGTTATGATATTTCAACTTTACGGTGGGAAAATGTTTTTCACTTTTGGTACATTATTCAATAAATTATATGAGATATTCAACACTATATTATAAAATAGATTTTGTGTTAATGATTTTGCTGAACTATAGGCTAATCCAAGTTTTCTAAGCATGTGTAAGGTACTGTATAGGTTAGGTTATGAGTTAGACTATGATGTTTGTTAGGTTAGGTGTACTGTATTAAAATGCATTTTCACCTTACAATATTTTTGCTTCAGAATAGGTTTATCGGAACATAACCTGGGGAGAGTCTGTAATTGAAGTACTGTTTGTTTCTGACTGCATCCCCTTGAAAAATGACTCCAGTGTCAATCTGGACCAACCGTTGCTTGCACATACCGCACCTACATGAAGACTTTTGAAAAATGTAATTCTTCATAAGTCCTGTATTTTCAGTTACTAATTTTACTGTCAGTAAAATCAGAAAATCAGACGTCTGAGTCTTATTGATCAGGGACTTTGAAATTAAACACCTGCTTAATTAATCAGAACTGAATAATGCAGATTGTTGATGGGATGGCGCTTTGAGGGTAACGCAGGCCCACACAGTTCAGAGCCAGACTTCATTCAGGCCCTTTTTGTCCCACACTTCTACTTCAGTGGAGTTAAAAAGGTTAAATACTGTTGGACACATCAAAGCTGGAAGCTTTGATGAGAAATTGAGAGTCTGCTGATCACTTTGGAGGAGCACAGTGGGTTCAGGACTCCGTCTCTCCTTTATATCCTGGCTCTGTGTCCCAGGAGGGAGACAGACGAGCACGGCAGGGGTGCTACGTTCTGTAGCTTTGGGGTGTGAGAGTGGGGAGGTAGTTGGCATTGGGGGTGGAGGCAAACGTCTGCATTGTTGAGTGGTAGCTTACAGCCCTCAGTCATTATGTGTGGAGTAGCTTTGCATGCCAATGTTCATTACAAGACCCCAAGTGTGAGAGACCAGACTATTTTTGTTCGTAAGCGAATAAGACCAAGATTGGGGATGGCTGACCTGAAGCAAATGTTGAGTGGCTGAGAAGGAGGGTTCTCCAAAATGATAATCTCCTGAATTATTACCCAGGGCCTCTTTATTTCAAGTCCTCTATTGGGGGATAACAAGAGGACTAAGCTCCTTATCGGTGAATTACAATTATTGGAGAAGAATTACAAGCCTTGTACAGGGAGACCTGCTACAGAAGTGCTCCCCTGCTTTTGTGAGCAACACTACAGATGAAGTGCTTTTAATACGCATATAATCAATGTTTCATTGCGCATCAACTGCTTTTCATTAAGGAGTTACTCAGAGGTTTTATTGCATTCCTGTCTAGAACGGGGAAAATACTAATCCCCTTTCTGCGTGGTGCACACATCCATTCAATTACACAAAGGATTCTGGATGTACATGCCCCTGTTAAATGCACACCAAAGTGTTCTTTAATGTAACACAATAAAAACATGCTAAATACCTATGCAAATGCACCCCTGGTTTAAAAAACATGTATTTTAAATATGCAAATAGAGTTGTCAATAATTGTAAGCAGTTAGCACAAAAAAGGGTTGAGAAAGGTGTCCCACAGAAAGCTGAATGAAGCTCCAAAGGCCAAGAGGAATGTTTAAGAGGCAGGGTGTGCTGTGGCCCCAGCAGCACTCAGAGCGGGGCTCCCATTCCAACACTACCTTTCCCTGAGCCTTTTCTTTCACATAACTGTGGCTTTAACTTGTGCACTAGCTAGTTATTAAACAGTGCCGCTTGCACTCAAGATAAAACCACAAATGCTTCCTTTGTGTGGTGTCTAATGAAGACAGACTGGGAGAATAAGCCAGTGACACCTGGTCCAGCTGTTTGCAGTAAAGTACTTAGAGTATTAAAGGCCATTAATCCACCTTGCTGGCAGGCACGCACATGCCTTTTCCTGCTTTTAAAATTAAAATGAAGCTACTACAGTAACATTACTGTGCCTTCATTGCCTCACTTTCAGGTAGTCCAAGCCCACAGGCCTCCAACAAGAAGTCAAGCAGAAACAAAACTGAATATAACACTGTTAAGAAAAATGATTGCATTCTGGGAAATGTGAAGATGCACCAACCGTGATATACCTGCCATGTGCTTCTCATCTACTCAGTACACCTACACTGAGGTTTCTTTGACACTGGCAGTTTCAGGAGAGTAGAGTGAATTTTGTTCAACCACCATTAGAGAAAACACACTGCTTTGGTTGTTGCTTGGCTGTTTATGTCATGGTTGGTCTTTGTGTTTTCATTTGTACCCTGTCAGCTGCATGGGTCAACTAGTTCAGCATGTGGTTGTTTGTAAACTCCTCTGCCTTGTAATCGAATCCTGTCCTTTCTGTTTTTTGTAGTGTTTCATTGGTTTCATCAGATTTTCTAGTTACTGTGATGTTGTGGTTTGTTTTCTGTTTTTGGTTTCTTGTTTTGTGCTCTGGTTGTGTTTTACCTTGGTAACTAATGTCAGCCCCCTGAATATCTGTCCCCTATATGGCTTATGGGCAGCTTAGTAACTAGATCCTACAGACATTAAATTACAAGGTTAAAAAAAATTGTATTTTAACATTACAGTCAATTCAAAATGTTCAACATCACAAGAATCGATATTTCAGTATCAATTTGCACATTCTTAATATAAACACATATATAACGATAACCATAAAAATATAATGAAAAAAATATGTCAGGGTGTTATCACAAGGTAAAATAAAGCTAGTCACTTTAACAATTGCATATCAAATTAGGCTGACAATGATCTCTACTTTATGTGTATGGAAAGCTTTTGACCATGCATATTCCATAAAGACAACTCTTCAACAGGTCATTAACACCAGCCATCAGCCCCATGTCCTGACTCACATGGGAGGCTAATGAGATGAACCACAGGGGGACCCATTACAAAGTGTCTGAATGAGTATCTTATATGTGTTCCAAAGAGATGCTGGCACAGTACGCTGCACACTCCTCCCCAAAGCTCATAGCCCTCCTGCAAAGCCTTGCCGGTGACAAGCAGGGAGGCGGGAGGTGAACTGGCTGGAAACCTGTCTTTGCAGTAGCCCCGAGGCAGGCTGGGCATGGTGTAGGTACATGGCGGTGGTTCAACACAAGTCGTTGCCTTCCGTTGGCTCTTTTTGTAGCTTCGGAGCCTCCAGCACACACAGGGATACTGGGATCCTCTTACCTTGCCATTTATATGGAAGCTGATTCCACAGCACAACCTCTGTACCTCTGGGTGGTGTGTGGCTCAGGACTATGTGTCTATGACTGGTAGGTTGCTAGTTCAAATCCCATGGCTGGCAGAGTGATGCCATCATTGGGCTGTTAGGTCCTTAACCCCACTTGGTCTAGAGACACTGGCTGGCCCTGCTCTCTGATCTACACTAGTACATTACCTTGACAAAGGAGTCTGTTAAATAAATGTATTGTTTAAACATCTTGCTGCCTCATAATTCTCCTTAAGATAATATTAGTAGCATTTCACAACATCGTTCCAGTGCTTGTGCAAAGTTAATGTGAGGTTTGCCAGACATTAGAGACTATAAGTGTTACTTCTGTGCTTATATCCCAATACCATCCTCTTAGGTGTGTTACTTATATGAGCAATTCAGGTGTGGGGCAAATTGGAATACATTGACATAAAGGACTTTGTAGTAAATCAAAATATAATTATACAATTATATAATGCTACAGTATTTCACTCACAATTTAGCTGGTGGAGAACAAAACTAAGCAAATTTGTGGCTAACTGATATAATAACCTTCATAATTAAATGGGTTTGTTATTCTACTTTTCTACATTTTCTATATAAGGTTGATCTTTTCTAACCTACTACCAAAATAGGTTGTTTGGCTATTGACTTACTGATGGTTTTCTTAAGCAACATACTTCTAAATGCATTAATTTTTAATATAGTCTTATTTTTCTTGTTTTACGTCTCTCATATATATGACATTGCAGAAAAGGAGTCTGTTTGTGGAGCCTCCTCACACTTTTTTATATATATGTTTGATTTTTCAGAGCACAATGCAGTTTTTTTTTATGTGATGTTGATCCCTAGACAAAATATTAAAATTTACCAGCAGTGCCATGCGTGATGACTCAGCTTGTCCAAAGTTGGAAGCAGAAAGCAGATCCATCAAATTTGGACAGTAGCTCGATCTTAAGTACATTGAGAGGCTCATATTCTTCAGAGGAGACCCATTCCATTGGAAATGATCTTCAGTTATGAGGTGGACAAAGTATAAGGGCTCAGATTGTAAACATTGTGTTAAATGACATTGTCCTAATAACAGATACCTGAATTTTTGCAGAATTCTGAAAATCCATTTATAGATTCAAATCTCTCCAAAAAGACCAGAAAAAATCCTATCAAAAATCCACTAGTAAGATCAAACGACTGGGGCGCAGAAATTCAACATGAAATGTTTCTGTTCCTCCGTCCTGTTGCATGCCTTCATTGAGTGCATCCATGCTTAAAACGCCATCATACGCTTCCCACTAAATAACCCAGAGTATGAATTTGTAGGGGGGGGGTAGAAATGCACTGGACTTGCATAGACTGAAACTAAGATGTGTTTATCCAATAAACACCTTGCTTTTACCTCTGTTCTCCCTTAATTATGACACTGTAATAGGATTGTCAGCTCCTTAAAAAAGCAGTTTAAAGAAATGCATTTGGGATAAACCATGCCTAGAAGGGTTGATTTTCCGCAGCTTTTTTGCTTCACTTTTAAGCTAGATCCAATTCAGTCCTTTTCTTCTGGGACACGAATGCAGTGGTGTTGCAGCTATCAGGGCCCAGAATGGGCTAGTTACACTGGATTTCTATTCAGTTTCACTAGCTTGTTTCCACTGGTCTTCCATTGCCACGCAGCCTACTATGGTATGCCAACTATTTTTCTAGCAAGATTCGTTATAATGCAGTCATGGGGAAAACAATAGCAGCAGCCAATGTTCCATTGCACACTAGCTTTTGTATCTTATCTCTGCAATGCCATTGGCCTACAAACTTGTTCCAAATTCCCTGCTGCCAGCCAGGCTAAAGAAATCACTGGGACTCCACATGTATTATTTTTTTAGCTAGCCTTAGCGCCTCCTTGGTTTGATTTTTTTTAAATTTACCCCTTTCATGAGATTTAACTGATTTTCCTCATGTTAGCTATGGAGCCTTACTGCACTAATGGCCGACAGTGATAACCATCCTAGCTGGGCTATCGGTGTGCCTTGGTTTTACTACCAATGGCTTCCAGGCACGTTCACATCAGTCCTGGTTTTTCCCCACTCTGTGTGCATGTTACAGAAGAGGAGTCTTTTCAACGTAGTTGTGTGACTCTCCTTTGTTACAGACAGAAAATCACAAATTCTCCATGTTCTTAAGCATTACCCAATTTTTTTTAAGGCTTCAGAAACCATTCTGACAAAATAATCCAGAGGTTTGGAGTAAGTCATAGAAACTGCTGCTGAAGTCTTGTGCCTGCCTGTAGTGCCTGGTGCAATCTTATAATTACTGTCAAACTAACACATTTTACCCCCCTCCCCCAATCCCCTAATTTTAAGTTTTTCAAAAAGGGACAATGTATACACAGTTATTAAAATTATTGTAATATAATCATTTTAAATGGGCGGGGGTGGACACACACACATTACAGGCAAAGGATGAAGATAACGTTCTTAGAACTTGGACCCCACAACTTAAATGAATCACTTTTATTCTCACTTCACTATAATGGGTGAACTAGCGAGTGAAAATCCTGAGTTCCTATTCGCAGTCCAGTATATTAAGTAAATGCAAACTGTATGAAAAAACATTTGTAGAACAGTGTATGGTACAAGACTACACAAAACAACTGTACAACAATATACAACTCTATATATGCACAACTTTATGAATTTATTTGAGTTTCTGGACAAAGATTGCCTGATTTTCTCAAGCTTAATAAAACATTACAAATTTAGTGGGTGTGAAAGGGAAGTATATATGATTTCTACTTCTGTTAGTGTCCTTGCTAGAAGGGTAATGAATGCAATCATACTGTTCTTCATTGGAGACAGAGAGGACAGGGGTGGTTACATACTATCATAGCTGTGTAACGATTGAGCACAATTGTAACATCAGTTATTACTCAGAGTATCAAAAACATTGGTCCAGTATCAGTATGAGGATTCATATTGTGCCAGACAATATGAATAAGATTGGCTGAGAACTGGCGACATCATTGATGTCATGAAAATATCAAAAGGCAAATCACCAGGTGAACTGGAAAAATCAGGGAATGTGCTACCAACAAAGCTTTGGATCTGTAAGTATCTAAGGAATGTCCCTTAGAGAGTAAATATTTATCAAAAAACCATTGAAATAATGCAAAAATGATATCGATGTACAGATCTTTAAAAGATTCAATCCCCAAGTGTGACTAAACAGAGAATACATTGTCAACCAGGGAGGGAAAATATGAAAAGCCTGATAATGTGGTATCGAAGGAAAGTGATTGGGCACCAAAGTGGCACCTACATTATAGCAGTATTCTTAAGGAGGATTTAACAGTTCATGGGCAAATTAATAGTAAGGTGAGCAGTGTGACAGGTTTCACAGAATTAACCTCAATTGCCAGCCAAGTCATGAAAGGCCCTCAATCTGGCACCAATAATTTCAAGGCTGCCCAGTAACAGAACACCACATTTCGCTGGGCCATGGCAGCAAATTTCTTGGCCTCAGTAAAAAACATGTAATCCCACTCCACTCTGTTAAACACCTTTTCGACATCTAGGAATATGAAGGACTCAGGTGAAATACAAAAGGATGGGGTCCTACTCAGAAAGATCCATGGAGACAAATACAGGCAACCAGGTTTATTAGGGATCAAGAAATGGGAAGTCGTGAGCCATACCCAAGTCGTTGCCAGAACCCAGAAACCAAAACATGATACAATGTCGTCGTCGAGTGAGGGGATGCCAAGGGTCGAGAATCCAGTGGGTCAAGCCAAAGACATGAGGAATGAACACTGGGGAATCCAAGAGGGGCTTGACAGGGAGGGCTGATGGGCAGGAGGGCAGGCAGGACTCAAGGAAGAAGCAGGCAGGGCCAGGAAGACAGAACGTAACTGGGGAGACAACAAATAGTCAGAGCGCTCAGCATGTACATAACGATAATACCTTGCACCAGACTAATGTCAGTGCGAGGCTTAAATATGGTGGTTTTCCTTAGTTTCCTGTAATTGTTGCCAATCACGTGAGGTGGGCGTGACAGGTGGGTTGTTCAATACATTACATACACAATTAAGTTTAAAAATAAGTGCAATATAAATCCAGTTTGGTTAGGTGAGATGATACGGGGGAGAATAGGTTCCAATCTCTGGGCCAGCAGCTTTGGTATCAACTTCAAATGAACAATTGTGACTTCTGGGACATTACAAAGATGGAGTAGACATGTTGTGCGGGAGCTCCAGTAAAATTTTCAGTTCTTTTTGTTTTTTAGCCCTCTATTCTGTTTCATGACACCTCTCTATCATTATAGAAATTATAGGCTCCAGGTTTTGTTACAATGGTGTCAAAAGGTGCCATGTAGATCAAAAAGATGATCCTAGCCTAACTTTGGATGTGATATCTGAGCTGCTTGTGCAACATTCGTGGCACGCTCACCATGGAGTTTAGAACATGCTTGACTCGAAATTGGACCAACTTCAGCTCATTGTGGAGGAACACGGTCAGCGGGTTTCATCCCTTGAGCTCGCCGCCGATGACCTCAGTCAGTGAGTTTTGGAGCTCTAAAATGTTTGTACCTCGCTGTGCGTTGAGCATGCTAAGCTACACGCTAAAGTCACCGACCTGGAGGGCCAGAGTCGGTTTGCCAGAATCAGTGGAGGGCGGGTGGCCTATCAAATTTTTCTCCAAATTGCAATGTGAAGTGTTGGGAAACAAAACGCTGCCATCTCCCCCCAGAGTCGACAGTGCTCACTGTTCTTTAAGAGCTAAATTGGCACCCGGACAACAAATGCGCCCCGTTATTCTCCGGCTGCATCGGTACCAGACCAAAAACCCTATAATCAGGGAGGTCTGGTGGAGAGGACAACTGCACTTTTGAGACCAGTCGATTAGGATTGTGAAGGACTACTGCCCTGAAGTCCTCAGCCAGCGATCAGAATACAAGCTGGTTATGGCAAAACTTTATCAGCGCGGGCTACGGCCTGCACTACTATACCCGGTGCGTCTGCATATCATGCTACCTGACGGAGTTAAGAAGTGGATTGGCTCTGTTGAGGAGGTACTTTCGTACCTTGACAAATTGCTAAAGGATTCATGAACGGTCAGTTCTGAGTCATTTAACTCACTTTACCGGAGTGTTTTTCAGACAAATTCATACTGGATTCCTTTTATGGTGTTGCAAGTCTAGGTGCAGCGTCGTGAGGCCACATCTACGATATGGTTTTCTTTGTGCAGTTGTACCTGGGGTTGGCGCCATGTATGTGGATTTTTCTAGTTTTCCCCACTGGTGTAATTCTATATTTTGACCGCGCTAACTATTATTCATAGAGATGCTTATTACCTTTGTACATTAAACTGGAGCTTTAGTTGATTTAGTAGTAGGATATGAGAAGTTGTTTTTGTTTAACGTTTGGTTTCTGGAGCTTGCTGCTTTTCTTTTTTCTAGCAGCTTTCCTGTGGGGATGTTGAGGGTGGGGATGGGAGGGGGGTGGTTACTGCCAATATAACTGCATATGTTTGTTGTGGTTCAAGAGTCATTTTAGATTTGTATTCTCTGGTTTCAAAGTCATTTTCTCAACACTTCCGCCTTTTTTTTGTTAAGTTGAATGGGTGAATATTTTTAATTAGTCAGTCGGAATGTTAAACATAAGAACATAAGAACATAAGAACTATACAAACGAGAGGAGGCCATTCGGCCCATCAAGCTCGCTTGGGGAGAA
>JABFEA020000036.1:11098715-11121644 GCA_019775915.2 Cyphomyrus plagiostoma | reverse complement strand
TCTCAACCCAATAGAGCATCTTTGGGATGTGGTGGAACGGGAGCTTCGTGCCCTGGATGTGCATCCCACAAATCTCCCTCAACTGCAAGATGCTATCCTATCAATATGGGACAACATTTCTAAAGAATGCTTTCAGCACCTTGTTGAATCAATCCCACGTAGAATTAAGGCAGTTCTGAAGGCGAAAGGGGGTCAAACACCGTATTAGTATGGTGTTCCTAGCTCTGGCATTCTGTTTTTGTCTGCCTCAATAGGATTGCAAACAGTAAAAAGCCAAGAGAAAACTTCACAACCAGCTTACTGTCATTGTTTTCCTAAGCAAAGCATCTATGAAGGAGTGTTTATTGTCCTGGTGAATTGGTAAGTTCAATAGTTTAACAGTCCTATGAACTGCAAGTCAGCAGATACAGATACCATGAAACTGTTTAGCATTCATATGATGCAGTGAAATGATCAGATTTTCTCATCCAAAGTTTGGAAATTTACTTGATTGATGACTTTAAAGCTATTGTCAGGAATACCTGCCACTGCTAAGAAAAAATGGGAATTGTAGAGCTGAGGCAGAACTAAGTTAATTCTGGTTGTCCACCCCATTGCAGTATGGGAAAAGTAACATCAATCTGATATTTGGTATGAGAGAAAAGGGATGAATGGGGAGAAAGGACGAAGGGCCTCAAAGGAAAAGAAATGGATCAATGAAAAGGGGCCACGGGATGAATCCGCTACGCCATCCACGGTGTTGATATTTCCTTCAATTCTCTTCCAAAGTGAGCATTTCAGGCTGCCCCGACACACTAAATTTGCCCATTGTGCTGGGGCCGCGCCCCGCCTGTAGAGAGGCAAGGTAAGGAGGCACTGGGGGCAGATGGAACCAGCTCGCCACCTCAATGGCTTCCTTTCCCCCCTGTCATTCACGCACCTCAGTGGGAATGCCCCAGGACCATGCCTTCCTTTCGGAGCAGGGCTGTAATGAGCCTTCAGCATGGTGAATGTACCCCCATTGTCCTCCCTGAGGCCATTAAACCACCTCCTGGGCAAACAAGAGCAGCCCCCTTTCTTTATTAGGGCCAGGGGGGCAACAAAGAGAGGAGTCACCAAGACACGAAGGGGGCTGCCTTTGTTTAGTGTCTTTTTGAACCTTCTCAATGGTGTGGCCCAAAAGGGGAGGCTCCACTTTTTCCCACTTCCATTCCTGTCTCATTTAGCTGTTTGGCAAGCAGAGATGTGAACTTAATTGACTATGTAGCTCAAAACCTAAAACCACAAATAACTCAGGGAAAGACAGTGATAGATTTTTTAGAAAGTCCTTATTTATTAAAAGCACAAACAATTAATCAGATACTTATGTCAGAGTTTTTGTGATGTTGCTACTCTGTACAGCCAGGCTGTTTTGTCTAACTAGAGAAGGATGTCCCAAAAGCATGTCCTAAAATGCAAACATGCCAATTTTCTCGAGCTTTAAACTCGAGCTTCAGAACCATACTTGGTTATTTAAATGCTATTTCAAGAATTGGTATAAATATGTAGAAACAAATCAAAATTATGGTAAAATGTAAAAAAAAAAAAAACATGTCAAGTTAAGAACTGTATTCTTAAACTTCGGAGGAGTTTGATGCAAAATCAGATTCTTGCCAACAATACTGACTGAACAGAGCTGCCACGTAAGGCTCAGCAACATGGTATTTGTAAAGTTGGACAAACCACACCTGATATGCAATGTGAGTCAAACCACACCTGATATGCAATGAGTCAAATCATTGTAAGAAGACATTACTGATGATCCTTGAGAGTTGTGTCATAGAGGTCTGGGAAGTCAAGAATCAGTATCTTTTCTTTGTAATATAGCATATTGTCTTGCGGTCAGCTTTAGGCTACTCAGTCATGCTGCCTGTTATTGGCATTGATGCTGACAGTTTCAGGCAACTTCCTTTTGACATTGCCAATGTACAACATTTGTGGAAGTATGAGCTGCCAAGGCATAAGGCTGTTCCTCTGGTGCTGCTCTATAGCCCATTTGGTTCCTCCTTGGTTCAAAATGTTGACTCATGCCAGTGATTTGTAGATAGCCATGGGGCCATGACATCTAACAGCAGCAACAGAGATTCCTGAGGAGAGGTTAAGCACTGGGATCAGGCCCTGGGGCACTGCTGGCTCTCTGCCACAGCGTCATCCATCCCAAGGCCTAATCGAGTTATCATATCTACAAATCTCCCATCAGGGGCCCACGCTGACACTCTGAAAAAAGGCGGAAATCAGACAGCTAATTTCTAGCAGCAGGACGCAGGAGGCTGTCTGTCAGACGGGATGAAAAGTACCTGTAAGTTCTCATCAGCCTCCCTCTCCACCCCACTGTGAGCGCACTCACACTGGACACCATGCTGGGGCACTTATTCGATTAGCCAATTGCTAAATGGGTAGCTTTGTAACGCAAAGGGTTGCTTGACTCCTATGTGGGAAACATGCAGTCCATCTGAAAATATCAAAGGAGATGCAAGTTTAAAACCTTCGTGGATCGATTCACAGATAATTGCCAGATATGATGCTGTATTTTGCAATTACAAAGTGCAGTCCCTGTTGAGCACAAAAAACATAATATTTAAAAGTTTAAACTTATTAATTTATTAAGTTGTATTTGTTTAGTAGTTTTGTTTTATTCATATAATTCCTAATCCTGTTGCCATGTTCATAGTTCCTACAGAGAAATGAACAATGAACCAACAATAAATCAATATTATATTCTAAACACATTTTATCAGTCAACTTAAAATATAATAAGATATATTTGTGGGAAATTAATCTATTTCAGCCAGCTTCCCAAACAGTATAAACCTTGCCATGTATGTTATATTTAATCTCATACAATTTTTAAGCCTTCTTGAAATGGAACAGTATTTAATCTTGATTAGTATTATTTAGTTTTTTCCTATTATGTAAATTTTAGATGGTTTAAACCATTTTGAAATTACTGACATGGAATATGGCACTTATCCAGATCATAAGAATTTTGTAAAAGTTGCTGGAATGTCCCCCTTGTGCATCCTGTGCCTAAGGTTACAAAAAAGTTTTTTTTTTTTTTTAAGAACTTGCAAACATTTCACATTCTTTCCTGGAATATTGATGGCACTTTGGGAACTGCATGATCATCATCTGGGGAATTCTACAGTGATTTCAGTATCTTCCTAGTCTCAGATAAAGCTCTGCAGTGACGGCCGTGATGCTTCCATCAGACATCCCACAGATTCCTTCCGTTGGACACATTCTCTAAAACAATAAAGTAAAATAAAAGGCACAACAACAAATACTATTACTATAAATACACAAGTTCCAAAATAGCATTGGTTTCTACAGGCTATCATATAAACAATAAAAAACACATTTTCATATAGGAATAACAGTGAATAATTGAGTTAATAATTAATTAAATGGTTATAGCACATTTAAAGTAAGCATTTCCCCTATTTGAAACTTTATTCCACTCCCAATAAACATCACAAATGCTATGATCAGATTAATAAATTGTTTAAATATAAACTATCTAAGGATATTTTAGTACAATGGAAAGATATGTGACATATTTTTCAACACAGGTCTTCTCTACTTCAGAATGCCCAGGCGGAACTGAGTAACAATGCTAATGAATATCTGTTAATTTTTCACACAGATCCAAAGCCAAACAGGAGGTTCGGCACAAAGCGAGAGAGCTTAATGCTGAAAGTATAAATCTGGCTGGAAATGACCTAATGCTTAATGGGTGCGGAACAATAGGTGGGCTAAACGCTTAACATGGTCACTCCTCTGACCCCAAGCTGGCACGCCGGTGCTGGGGGCTGGACAAAGAGAGCGGGATGGTACGTAAAAGAGCCCACATCCTGGAAATAAATTAAACTTTCTAAGTCATCTGCCACAGGTATGAAGGCCCTCAGCAGGCCCGTGACCTCTTGCATCTTGGAACAGAGTCCTGGCTGTGTGTCCACCACAATAGGGTGGGGGTGCCAGGCCCAGAGCCCAAAGCTGAATCGGTTGGCCAGAACTACCTGCTGCTATGCACAAAGGAGCCCATTCTTGGGGCTTGCGCAGAAGAATGGTCCCGAGACTTGGCTTCATCTTCAGAGAAGGCCTCTCTTTTCTCTTGCTGTGACCACTTTGTTTGCCTTGAATAAGATTTATACTCAAGGACCTATTCTTTTACAGACTTTTCTCTAATCTACTTTTGCTTTAGAAACAACTCTGTTGTTTCTTTTTTCCATAGATTCATCCAAGAGATGCTCTAACTGATTATGGCCTAAATTGAACCATTATTAGATTTTGCTGGATTCGCCACTTACAGATGAGAGAAGTCAAGTGTCTCAGGTTTTCATGCACCAACATTTTCACAGAGAGCCCCAAGGGATCCCAAGGTATCTCTCCTACAGAAGGCATCATAGAGTTTTTAATCTGTTGTTTTCCAGCTTGTTTCCATCACAACCTAGTAGACGCAAGTGCTTATTTTTTTCTGTTCTCCTAAAAGTTACTGATTTCTTGTTGAATGGCTAGATGAACACCACTTTAGTTTCCAAACCTCTCCTCAGGGGCACCCCAGCCATTTCATGTATTTGTTAAATTTCATCACCAGCTCAACTTAATTAGGTAAAGAAATCAATGGAGCATTCATTAGCCAAACAAGGTGTGCTAGTGGCTGAGTCAAGAACAAAAAATCCTGGGGATACTTTACAGACTCTTGAGAAACACACATTGACGCATCTCATCATTTAAACATCATACTTTGCCTGCTGAAGAGTTTTGCACAATACTCGATTAGTGCAAAATTAAATGTATTGTACTGTAACATTTTAATAGTAAATATTACATTTTTAATATAATAGTATGTGACTTAATAGTATGTGACTAGTGTGAATGTGTTGATCTTATTTTTACATATAGAAATCACAAATTTGTACTGAAAATGTTAATGATTTCCAGATCAAATCTGCATGAATTGCTGACTGAGAAGATGACAAACTAAACAAGGCCTAACCATTATTGGTAATGGTAGCAATACACCTTCTTAAAGCTAAGCTTGTAACGAAAAAACACGCCTGGCCAATAATTACAGTGGTTTCCTGGTCTGGGACTTTTTACACGAGTGCAAGTTTTCAGTCAAAACTATGTACACCAACTTTCAAATTTGTCAATGATCCTTTCAGTTAAAGCTAGGGTTTAATTTTACTTTTTTCCCCCAAATAAAGGCAGTGTCTCATCTGCTAGATGATAAAATTCACGTTTTTACCTTCACCATTATCTCTCATTTTAATCCCATTTGCAGCACTTACCTTGGGCACAAAAGAAGCTGCCCAACAGGGGCCCGGCCACAGCACTGCCCATAATGTACTTGCCAGTTTGTTATGATTAGAACGTCAGAGGGGCTCAGTAGAGCTGGGATCCCCATGGACCAGAGACACAGGCCCCTGCCCACTGTCCCCTGGGACAGGGTTGGCTGAAGAAAAGGACAAGTTGAGAGAGCTATAATGAATACCTAAAGCTATTCACCTCAGGCCTGGGAAGCACAGGCTGACCCTTTCATTCTGTGTCTCATGATGCTGATGTGGCAGGAGGGAGCAACGAACAGACTCGCCTGCTCTGCGGATACAAAGGGACACAAGTCAGATCCGTCAGAGGTGGGCCAGGCCAGGCCTATAGTGAGTCTGACCCAGCGTCCGCTAATGGCCCAGGTCAGCAGAAAAGCAAAGCACCTTGACAAATATTAGTTTGGAAAAAAGACCTTGAAAAGGGGGCCAAAATAAAGCCATCACACATTTCACATGACTGGGAGATGAGTGACCTGTCTGGGTTGAAATGATTAACCTGGAAAACACAGGATCAGACTGAAAACCTGAAAGAACAGAAACCAGCAATAGGTAATGACTACTTTGCAATCATAACTGAGAATATTACCCCAACAGAAAGATATTGTCTTAGTGGTACTAAAGGCATCTTCAGGCAGAACTTTTTTTTCCCCTCCCGACCATACGATAGCTTAGAAATTGGCGTACTCAGCAGTGGTGTACTGCTCCGCACCTGCAGAAAACCTTGACACAGAAGATGATGTAAGTAAAGGTTGTCAGACATTTATGTGGAAAACTGAGGAACCAATCAAGCTCCATTTTTCGTGCATAAATGCTGTTTCCACTTCACAAAATATGAGCTGTACCTTTATAGTTATGAGGCTGTTACCGAGTAGGTAGGAATTATTCAGTTACCGAGTGAGGGTAACAGCATGTACTGGGCTACGATTGCCGAAAGAAGTTCACTTGAATAACATTATGTCCCCAGTTAAAATGAACCCAGTCTGAATAGGTCTTAACAATGCAGTAATGAAAATTTAACAAACTTAAAGATTAAGGAGGTATCTACATTTTCAATTTAGGAGGTCAGACTAAATTTTATGCATTTCTAAATGGTATTGCTATTTACATATTCCAGTAGTTACCAAGAAATATTTTAAATTTTTTTGCATGCTGCTTGAAAAACTGACATTTTGTTTGTGGATAGATGATCCATGTGGTGGCTTTTGTCAAGGGGGATAAGAAAGGAAAGATTATAATACTAAATATGGCTTAAATAATTTAAAGGAAGCAGGAAAGAGCTGAGAGTAAATGAGCGCAAAAAGGTTGACACAGTACTTTGTTATTTTTATTTATGACACATATTTTATTCACTAATCCAAAGTGACAAACATGATCATTATGAGAAGTGTATTGTAGAAAAAACAAAATCAATCTGAATTATTAATTTGCGTTTCAAACATGGTAAGCTTTGCCAAATTTATGTATAACATTCAAACCGAATATAGGAGGCTGGGGTGTACTTAATACTTAGCGTGTAATATAATAATTTGTTAAACTTATTTATTATAGACTTAATGCCTGTTGACATTTTGCCATGAGAACCTCTTTCTTCACAAAGGGTAAGACATGTCGCCTTGTTCTTATACATAAACCTGATGTTCGACTGACTCCTTGACAGGTGCGTGACTTGGACATCTGCTAGATTAATAATGTAAATGTCAGACAGTTTATGGCAGTGCTCCTCATACGATCTGGCTGTGTCCGGCTCACCTGTCTATCCATCACCTCTTTTCAGTCACCATGACAGACCACAGCTCTCCTCCGATGGATATGTAGGCATGCCACATTCTCCGTGGCCCTTTTCCCAGGCATATAAAGAGGGTCCTAGGGAGGGGGGTGGCAGCGGGGTAAACCTCTGGGAGCCGTTGAGCGCCCAGGCCCACCAGTGGCCCTGAGAATGCCCCCCTCTCCAGTGCTTTGAGCTGGGGCATTAGCGTCCTTTGTGTGGGCCTGGGTGGTGGTGTGGAAGGCCCTGCTTTGAA
The DNA here is from genome assembly GCA_019775915.2 of Cyphomyrus plagiostoma. NCBI lineage: Eukaryota > Metazoa > Chordata > Actinopteri > Osteoglossiformes > Mormyridae > Cyphomyrus > Cyphomyrus plagiostoma. The sequence goes on along the minus strand of JABFEA020000036.1, from coordinate 11,114,278 downwards.
TGTGAAAGGGCAGCCCTCCTCTGGGACATGGCGGGCAGCAGCCCTGTGAAAGATCGGTTGGCAGCCGCGCGAAGCCGGGGAGCAGGGGGGTGGCTATTTGCCGGCCCCCGGTACTCATGTCAGCTCCACTTTTCACACCCCTCACTCCTGCATCTATAGCCCCCTGTCTCCTGCTTTATGCACCAGCATAATCCCACCCGGCACTACCCCACGCAGGTGGTCACCCCGCGGCCCCGTACAGCGCTGGCTCCTACCTATGCGGCCCTCTGCATCCACTGTCTAAACAGAAAGCTGGCGGGGACGTGACAATAACCAGGCAAAAAGCTGATAAAATAAACCCCAGAGACGACGGGGAATCCCTTTTGGGGGCTATGCCAGACTCGGGGCATCATTATCGCCTCAGCGTTTTGTTTTCCTTGCTGTCGCATTCTTTTGAACGAGCCGTCAAAGAGCTGCGGGCCTCTGGAATCCCGGCTGACCTTCTTAACCGACCGACAAGGGGGTCCCCTGAACGACAACTCGCCTGCTCCTCCTGGAAACATTAAACAGAGCAGGCTGGGGATGCTGGGAATTTGGTGACCTGCCAGTCTGAAGCTCTTTAAATGCCACCTACAAAATATTTTGCTTATAAATTAGCGGTAGCTTACAGTTCTTCAGCAATGATATGTTGAGATAAAACAGCTCAAACACCACTATTAATATTTTTATTTTTTTCTCACAGTTAAATATTTTCCCTCAGTATAGACCATCAGCAGAAAATTCTACAGCTTATATCATATTGCACAAGAGGAAAAGGTTGCAGGAGAAAACCAACTTGCATTCAATTTTTTAACGCTTCCTGTAAAAAAGGAGTGGAGGACTCCAGGCCCCTCTGAAAGGGCCCGAACCTCTCACAAGGATTCCTGTCCATTCTTCAGGCTCACTCGAGCAGAACCCAAACCACAATAAAAATGGGGACATCAGCCCGATCCACACACCTGAAGGTCCTTCCCCTCCCGCAACACTTCTCCATGGACACTCACGTCAAGGTTCGTCCACCGTTCCCATTCCCACCGTACTTCAGCACAGTGTGAAGATGCAGCCACTTGATTACTCACTGCTCCAGGAAAGAGCGTGGCCTGAACTCCTCCCACTTAACATACCTCAGGCAGACCCCTGACTCCAGCTTATCTCCACCTCTTGTTTATATGGATCATTTTTCCTCTTTTCCTTTCAAAAGAAACCGAAAAACACCTCCACAGTTCTTTTTTCAAAGTCTATTCATTATTTTCCACACATGGCACAGATAATTGGGAAAGGGATAAATATGGTGTGGATTTATTCAAAATCTCTAAAGACTAAACATACACAGGCTTAGCTGAATGGGTCAGTTTTACAGAACCTGCAAAATTCGGTGAATGACCATTCTTAGTTTTCAAAAAAAAAGAAAAGGTGGTTTTACTGTTCACAATTACAGAGCTGGTATGTCTTGTAAGTCAACACCTGATAATGTTTTCAAGTGTTGCGCGGGTTGGCTTTTTTTAAAACCCGCCCCGCTCAACCCGCAAACAAAACACCAGTGAGCCTGTATTTCCATGTAACCTACCAATGAAGTGTATATAACCCATAGATAACATAGATTTGTGCTAGATTCACATTGAACAGGGTTCTCCCAGTTCTGGCAGAATAAATTTCCATGAGTTTTCCAAAACTTATCCAGTACCACAAGAAATTTTTCAAAAACCCACAAGTTTGCTTTGATTTGATGATCATGCAGTTTCAGATAGTAATTGTCCTGCCCCGATCGTCCCCTCTTTCCGTGTGCCACACCGCCTCGTTAACCTAGGGGTGGAGTCCCCGTGTGATCAGCTGTTTCTGGTTGTTGTCATTAGTCCTCTGTATTCAGTCCGCTTTTCAGTTTGTTTCCCCAGTCTGGTCATTGTAATGTCACTGCGTGTTTTCTTACCTGCCCTTTTTATTAAACCCAGTGTTCCCCAATTTCCTGACTGCCGCTCCTCTCTCCCAAATTTCCCATATGTGTGAATGGTGTATGAGTGTGGACTGTAATGGGCTTTCACCCCAACCTGGGTCATTCCCTGCCTTGTGCCTGTAGCCTCCAAAATAGGCTGTAGACACCACATGAGCCTGAATAGAACAAGTGGTTACAGAAAATGGATGGATGGAAATATACATACACTTCTCAGTAATGGGTGGAATGTTTGCGAGGTAGAATGGAGTTTCTTGGTAAAAAAAAAAAACTGCACGAGGAGAAAAGCTATATTAAGATCAATGGGAGGAAAATAGAGGGATGATGAAGAAGGGATCTGGTGAAAGTTTGTTAAATACTTTTCAGCAGCATACTGGACGTCTTCATCAAGTCTGGAGGTTTTATGTTGGCTAAATGGAAGCAGTTTGAAAAAAATCCCCCTAAAAGTCTATGGGAAAAAGTTGTCAGAAAGAGGGAGGAAAATGAGAGATGCAAGTGGAATATCAAGAAGAGAACCACAAGTACATTTGTCCTTAATTGGTGGAACATTTGAGAGGTGGAATGTAGCTCCTAGGTGAAAAACTGTAGAAGAAGATACTTGTTAATGTTTTGGGAAGAAAAAAAAGTCAAATAAAACAATAAAAATGTGAGAGAACACAGTGTACAGCAATCATAATTATATGATTATATTTAGATCATTTGGAAATTATATAATATTATATGCATTTTATAAGTAATGCATAGCAGCCAATAGGAATCCAAATCACACAATGACACTGATTGTACTGTAACAAGTCCAATGATCTCATGTATTTTACTTACTGTGACCTATGGCAGTAACTATGACACTGAAAGGTTAAAGGTTTTTTTTAAAAAAAAAAAAAAAAAAGTCCTGTCAGTAGTTTGTTTTTAAAGGTGTTCTCCAACTGTTTGTCTCCTTGTGGGACTCAATGCCATTCACAGAAGTAGAAGACTGCACTAATCTTAGGGAGAAGCAGGTGCCCTAAATGTCCTCTAGAGAATGTCTAGTGAGTACAGTAGCCAATCACTGTAAAGAACTCGGAGCTTATTTACTGAGAGACAGATGTGTCTCTTTTATGGGAGCTTTGTAGGTCAGAAATCAATGTTGATACTTAGATAAAAACTCAGGGATGAATCGCAGGCATTTTTTTTTTTTTTTTTAAATATTTTTACATATTGCTCATGCTGACATCTAATACCAGCACAATTTTCTGAAACCCAGTGATGAACACAATGTTTAGTGGTTTTCTGACAGTCATGTTTTATTCATATGTTAGACATCTAACAGCTTGTATGCTATTACACATGATCTCCGCATCTGAAGGCATGCATTTGAAGCTATTGATTATGCATTGATGGCCACGCATGGAGAACGCACGGACGGCCATTAGCGTTATCACGCTGACACACAAGCGACAAAGGGCCCTGCAAAATATATACATCTGTTCACTTGTGATTGGGCTACAATTACTTTATTATCATTTGAATTGAATAGTCAGCCCTTTTATTTTCACTACAAGCTGTCATTTTCAGTTACACTGGACAGGTAATTGATCTTGACCATTATTAATACCTCCTTAAAATGCATGTATGGAATCCCTGCATAAAATATGTTAATACGGTTGAGCTCAGTGTGCCAGAACCGTAACATTTATTGAATATTCCTGATGCTTTCCCAAGACAAGTACAATGCAAGGGATCTTTTACAATTAGTCACAGCAAGAGCATTCGAAAAACAGCCCGTTTTTAAGTCAGTGTCAATTATTCTGATATCTTTTGGTTTCGGTTTAATGCCTTTAGAGAGAAAATGGCTCACTGCTGAGAAGCACATGTGAAGGGCTTCCTGACACTCGTTTGCGACGATGTTGGTACATGGACACCATTAAATTATCCCACATTTCAGGAATACGGATGGCTAATTGATCATATGTGTGCTGTAGCTCATGATAAGGCTGTTTCTGGGTGGCCTGATGACTGGCTGAGACAAAACAAGAGCCCATTCATTTAGGCCACTTTAGATCCAGCAGATGCATGAGAGGTGAGGTAATGTGCGCATCTCCTGCTCTGTGTTTACCCCAACGGATTGGGCAATTCAGCTGCTACAGGTACAGTAGGTAGGTGAACATGTGCCTTTTGAGAAATGATAGATGGCATGTAGACAGACACAAATCCAGTCTGGATATTGACAAAAATTGCATTGTTGTATAGATTTGCAATGTGATTCAATTTATGAAAAGTGTTTTCAAAGAAGCTGAGGAAGATCAACTTTGAAACAAATAAATCATGAGTTTTTAAGGGGAACAATCATAATTGCCAGAAAAAAAGACATGAAAAATTGCTAAACGGTTATCATTGTGATTAAATATTTAGGCTTAAAATCTGCCTTTTTGTAAATCCCTGCTTTTTTGTATTCCCTCAGGTATATTCATTGATAAATATGGATGTTGAAGGATGTATCATCTGATGCCATCAAAATACAGTTTCCAGCAAAACTAGTGCTAAGAGACCAGCCAAATACTGTCCTGGTGTCAGGTTTAGGACCAGACCTAGACATCAACTGACCCCAGTAGCCTGTAACTTTTTGCACTTGCAAACTTCAGTCGGCTCCTGAATTTAGTGCAAAGTGTTTTGCTTGCCAAACGAAAAGCATGCTACCAAAGTGCAAGGCAGCTGTCTGTGTTTTTTTATGCATCTGTCCATCTTCCCTCCTCCACCCCATTCTTTCATTCTTACCCTGTCCCTACATACCTTGGGTTTTTATACCTTCAGAAACAGGGTCATCCAGCTGGGGATCAGCGGTCAGCAGCTGTGAGGCACTTCCACCTGCTACAGCCGCTCCATGTCTAATGGCCTTTTAATGCAGGCTGTCCCTCACCTCTCTGTTCTGGGGCTTGTCTGTTGTGAGGCCCTGGAATAGCTTTGTGCTCTCTAGGGCCCCTTAGCACACATAAACACAGCCTGACACCTGGGCTCTAACACTAAAATGTTCTTAAAAAATGTACATATTTAAATAATGAGCATATTTCAAGTCAAGTTCTTTGATATATAACATCTACTTTTTTCTATAAATTAGTGTTTCCCAGTCATTCTTTGGAAGCCAAAGACAGTCCATGTTTTTGCATCTGGGAGGGAGCAAAAACGTGGACCGGCTGTGGGTACCCAAGGACCGGGTTGGGAAACACTGTTATAAATGCTTTTCCAGCTCTGGTCACAAAGAACCTGGAGCGTGACCAAGGAAGCACAGGCCACAACGCGGAGAAGACCCTGGAAGATGGGGGGGTCAGATTGTTTATTGAGTATTTTTCCATTGAATCTGAGAGCTGTCAAAAAAGGGATGATATGGGATTTTGGCTACCACAGAAGGAGCTACACAATTATACTGTGAGCAAAATGGCCAGAAAGCAGCAACTAGAGTGTCTGAAAAGGGATCTTGACAAGCATGCGACCATGCGCCTTGGGAAGTCTGTTCGGGGAAGCGTGGCTGAGTACCGGCATGCTGCATGAGACGCAGCTCCAAGCGTGTTATCTTGGCACTCAGTAATGCTGTGCTGAAGCCGCTGGCTCCTCTGAGGATTCCAGATTAGGGAGAGGTTCACACAAACAGGCTCCATGGTTTAAGGCTTACGTGGACAGCATGGGAAGCTGTGGGATAATGTGCTTCTTGTGTCTTTTGTCTCAGGAACCTTAAGCACCCACGGAGGAGACAAAGCATGTGACAGGAGAATGAAGTTTGCCCAGCTTCATAAAAAACCCTGTAAAATACATTTAACTTTTGTGATTTTCCACCACAGAAGGCCATAGATCCAGCAACCCTGTCACTGCACAGAAGCATAATTCTCCACATTATTGACACTTTCTAGACAATATTCATTGTTGTAACTTAATTAAATCAAATTTAAAGGTCATTCCATGTTAAGTGATAAGTTTGGTTGTTCCTGATATAAATATGCTGATGTTTATTAGAAAGGTTCCCTAGAACAGGTATCCTGTGAAATTCTCAGGTGTGATTACCTGGTTTGTTCTCTTTGGCAGAATATTAAATGAAAAAAATGCTTCTGATGAGAAGGCTTACTGTAGCTTTCTGACATCATGCGTCTTTTCGTCACTGAAACCCTATTAAAATTTACCCAAAGGGGAAAAATATCACTGGTACAACACTTAGCTGTTTCTATTAGTATATATATTTACTAGATTTGTTCAAGAAAAGAAATGGTTATTCAACACAAAGCTGTAAATCAATCAAAAAGTACATTGATTATTTAAAAGATTGGTGATGGAAAGTACCACCCTCTCAATAATAGGAGCAATCCACAGAATTTGTTTTACTATAGGTAAGTCCCATTGAAATTAAAAAGTCACATTTTCAATGATGGTCTGGCTTCAATTTGAGTTACAATCAAAACACAACTCTGGCTTTCACAACAATGTGCATCAGCATTAGATTGCTGCAATATAAAGCCATTCACTCTAAAAAATAACATTTTAAAAAAGGCACAAGCTACATAAACTGATGGATCTCTAAGCCTCTAAAAGTCTACGTATCAGACTCAGTTTACATGTAACACATTCAGCAATCCTGAAGCCTCATTTATCAAATCTGCAAATGCACAAAAAGACAACAAGTTTTTGCACAAATCCCAGATTTATCAAAAAACATGACAGGAAAAATATGTATATTTACAGAAAGTTAAGAGGAGGTGTACGCAACATTTTGGACAATTGTGAAAAGGCGACACCCATTGTTAAGCAGGGTGTATAATAATAATAATAATAATAATAATAATAAGAAGAAGAAGAATATCATAATATATAATATAATCACAGCAACAAAAATAATTGTTGCTATTAATTACTATATAGCATTATTGCCAGCTTATTGTGAAGGAGGGGTTTGTGTGCCTCAGTGACCCTAGGGGCTATGTTGTCGGGGGCAATATCCCTTGCTAGGGTCTTCCAAGGCAAAAAGGTCCCAGGGGAGGGGCCAGACAAAGAGCAATCCAAAAGAACCCAATGATAAAGTATCCAAACGAAGTCCTGTTTCCCTCGCCCGGACAAGGGTCACCAGGGCCCTACCCTGGAGCCAGGCCTGCGGGGTGGGCATGTTCGCGTGCGTCTGGTGGCCGGGGCTTGGCCCGTGGAGCCCAGCCGGGCATAGCCCGAAAGAGGCATGTGGGACTGTCCCCAGGTGGGCCCACCACCTGCAAGGGGAATGTCAGGGATTCGGTGCTTTGTGGAGCCTTCTTGGATACCGTTAGCGGTATGCTGGTTGGTGTGCCACAAGTGGATTCCATCATTTTGCTGGGGGACTTCAACGCTCACGTGGGCAATGACAGTGTGACCTGGAAGGGGGTGATCTGAACCCGAGTGGTGTTCTGTTATTGGACTTCTGTGCAATGCATGGTTTGTCCATAACGAACACCATGTTCGAGCATAAGGGTGTCCATAAGTGGACATGGTACAGTACGAACATGCCCGGGGCTACAGGTCAATGATCGATTTCATAATTGCATCATCTGATTTGCGGCCTTCCATCTTGGACACTTGGGTAAAGAGAGGGGCAGAGCTGTCAACTGATCACCACCTGGTGATGAATTGGCTGAGGTGGTGGGGGAGGTAGCCGGTCAGACCTGGTAGGCCCAAGTGCATAGTTAGGGTCTGCAGGGAACGTCTGGCATAGGCTTCCGTTCGCCGGAGCTTTAACTCGCAGCTCCGGCAGATTTCCAACTGCAAACCGGGGGAGGCTGGGAACATGGGTGTGTTCCAACTACAGGGGGATCACACTTCTCAGCCTTCCTGGGAAAGTCTATTTCGGGGTACTGGAGAGGAGGGTGAGATCGATAGTCAAATCACTGATTCAGGAGGAACAATACGGTTTTCATCCTGGCCATGGAACACTGGACCAACTTTATACCCTTGTAAGGGTACCGGAGGGGGCCTGAGAGTTTGCCTATCCAGTCTGGATTTGGAAAAGGCTTATGACCGGGTTCCTTGAGGTGCTCTGTTGGGAGTTCTTTGGGAGTATAGGCTGCACCAGGGCTGCCCTTTCATCGGTCCTGTTTATAATATTTATGGACAGGATTTCTAGGTGCAGCCAGGGCATTGAGGGTGTCCAGTTTGCCTCAGGATTGCCTCACTGCTTTTTGCAGACGATATGGTCCTGTTGGCTTCATCTGCTGGGGATCTCCAGCGTGCCCTGGGGTGGTTCGCAGCCGAGTGCGAAGTGGCGGGGATGAGGATTAGCACCATCAAGTCCGAGACCATAGCTCTCAGCCGAAACGAGTGGTTCAGCTCGGGGAAGACGTACTGCCTCAAGTGGAGGAGCTCAAGTATCTCGGGGTCTTGTTCATGAGTGAGGGTAGGCGAGATCGGGAGCTGGATAGAATTGGAGCGGCGTATACAACTGGTTCATCGTGGCTAAGAAAGAACTGAGCCAAAAAGCAAAGCTCTCGATCTATTAGTCCATCTTTGTCCCTACCCTCACCTATGGTCATGAGGTATGGGTAATGACCGAAATAATGAGATCGCAAATACAGGCAGCTAAAATGAGGTTTCTCCACAGGGTGTCTGGGCTCTTCCTTAGGATGAGAAATTTGGATATCCGGGAGGGTCTCAGAGTAGAATCGCTGTTTCTTCACGTCAAAAGGAGCCAGTTAAGGTGGTTTGGACATCTGGTGCGGATGCCTCCTCCGAGGTGGTTACACAAAGAGTTTTTCCGTGCATGTCCTACAGGGAGGAGGCCCCAGGGCAGACCCAAGACTCACTGGAGGGATTATATCTCTCGGCTGGCCTGGGAACGCCTCGGCGTCCTCCCCAAGGAGCTGGTAAAGGTAGCTGGGGAGAGGGAGGTCTGGGTATCTCTCCTGAAGTTGCTACCCCCGCGACCCGAACCCCGGATAATCGGCAGATAATGGATGGATGGATAATAATAATAATTTTGCTTATATTATTCTACTGAGATTTTTTTGTGTAACCCAAGGACTATATATTTGGTTTTGATCATTTATTTTGCTTAAAATATGTCATTTCAAATACTATGTCTTGTCACTGTTCCCATAAATTGAAAATATTTATAATTATCACTAATTGCACTAAATGTGAATTAGGCATCAGACATTGGCATTCATGGATCCACATATAAAATTGAATATAATTACAAGAGTGTGATACAGAACAATGGTGGGCTTACTAGTGACTATGCAAATGGATGGATTAGAAGGGAATGAGTTTTTAACAATTTTTGCAGTGTAACAGGGTGCATTATCTCTTCCCCAGTTAACGACGCTCGCATACCTGGCCATCCACGTGATGTAACACAAAATGTGACTCATCAGACCACCTTGTTCCATTGCTCCATGGTCCAGTTCTGACTCATGTGCTAATTGTAGGTGCTGCACAGAGCTCAGCATGGGTATTCTGACTGGTCAACAGCTATGCTGTCATGCCCTGATCTTCCGCTCCTTCAGTATGCCACGCCCCCCTTGTTAACCCTGTGTGGTTTCCCCGTGTTTACTGGCTGTTCCTGATCATTGTCATTAGTCCTTTGTATTTAGTCTGCATTTCCGTTTGCTTCCCTAGTCCGGTCATTGACGTTGCGTGTATCGTTAGTGCACTTTGTCTGCCTTTCTCTTGCATTAAAACCCTGTGTTCCCCAACTCCTGACTTCAGTGCTTTTGTCCGCACTCCGGGAGCTTGCCTGCGTGACAGAATGACCGGACTCCACAGAAAGACACCTCGCCTCACAGAGGAGGAATACCTCACGCTGACCGAGGAGGTGATCTGTTGGCTCCAACAGCCTGAGGTAAAGGACAACCCAGCAGCCGGAGCCCTTGCTTGTCATGCCTGGGATATCCTGGAAGGGATCGCTCCACCAGACGACACAAGTCAGGCGGAAGTACCTCGCGCATCTCAGAAGCAGGGCAGCGGAGAGTTTGTGCAGGCAGGTGCTCCTGGACTGTGGAGGGCTGCGTCTTTCGTTGCCCGGGCAGCCTGACGTCCCCGCTGTCTCTGCCCCACAAAAGACGTGGAAATGATGTAAACGGGGGGGCGTGTCCGACACGCCTCTGGGACCTCATTCTTTGCCACTGACGCCCGAGGTCTCTGTGGATGCCACCTCCCACCCACAGGAATCCCCGGTGTTTGCAGCTGTACCTGCTGCTGAGAATCTGGCCAGAAGACTTATCACCCTCCAGAGTTTGTACTGGCGGGTAGTGAGTGAAGCAGTGATGCGGGATTCCCCAGGGGCTGCCATCCTACTGGAATGACTGGAGAAGGCAGAGAGGACCCTGAAGGAGCTGCTCCGCTTGAGGACAGAACAGACTTCCCTAGCAGAGGAGACCCTGTCTCCTGCTTTATCTGCTTCCCCTGTGGTCCTGATGCCTGTGGCTGCCTCCCCTGTGGTCCCCAGTTCAGCTGTTCTTGCAGCCGTGACGCCCTCTCCGGTGGCGCCCCCAGAGGCACCCATGACGGCCACTCATGTGGCGCCCCTGGTTGGCCCCGCGTTCCTGTGCTCCCCAAGACTCTTATGCTCTCCGAGACTCTTGAGCTCCCCGCGGTGTTCCCCGAGGTCCAGGCTCCGCCCACGCCTGACGTCTCGGCCCGGGCTCCGCCCACCCAACATCTCAGCCCGGGCTCCGCCTGTGCCATGTCCATTGGTGCCAGTCCTGCCGGCTAACGTACCGACCCACGAGGTCAAAGTCCCTCCAGCCTCTCCTCCCTCGGTCACGGGCCCATTTTTTCTGCTTACAACACATCAACTTCAAGACCTGATTGTTCAATTGCCTAATATATAATAACACCCTTGACAGGTGCCATTGTAACTAAATAATCAAAATTATTTGCTTGACCTGTCAGCGGTTTTAATGTTATGGCTGAACAGTGCATGCTAGCATGATAAATAAATCCTTAAAATACATGTATACAGCCTAAATTTTCATATTTGTGATAAATGTGCTTGAGCCTGGAAATATAAATTTTTCTTATGATTCTACCTCAAAGTGTTCAAGATTCTTCCTCTTGGTTTATGTTCAGTTGTCTCTTGTCAGACTTTGCAAGCAGAAAGGGTTGATTTGCATGCTATATTTGTTTGTGAAGGCCACTGACTTTGATAAAAACGTGTGTCAGTCCAAAGTTCTAATACTTTAGTAATCAAACCACATAAAATTTCAGAATGTCTCTTTCACCTATGTGTAGCCAACCCCTGTGTCTATAAGCTTGAGTTCAAAAGTCTTGGCTACAAATGTTTATAATGTCATTTTTTTTTTACAATTTCTCAGTATGTCTGATAATAGGGGTTTGAAAATGATATGTTTAAAATTAATTTTAACAAAAAATAGAATAATAAGTCAGGGGTAGCCAATCTTATCCGCAAAGGGCGGGTGTGTATGTGGGTTTTTGCTGCAACTCCCTAACTAGATTACTAATTAGAGGACTGATTGGCTGAAGAGTCCTCACACCTGGGTTTGAATAGCTGACCTACAGGCTATCCCAAAAACCTGCATGCACACCGGCCCTTTGCGGATAAGACTGGCCACCCCTGTTCTAAGTGGTCTCAGATTATTGGTGCTGAATAAAAGCGCATGTAATGTTTTGGGATAAATGTTTTTTACATACGTGAAATATTTTAAAATGCCAAGGCATGTCAGACTACCTCTGACTCCAGAGGGCCAACCTTGTCCTATGCCAGGCAAACAAATTCCTTTTCCAGTGACACCAGAAGATCTTCCTCTCCAGGCCTTTCATACTGCAGATTCCCTGCCTTAGCATGGCATGGAAAAGGCCCTTTAGCACTCGCTGTAACACCAACATGTAGCATCCTCTTTCTGAGCCACACGGTACTGGCTCACCATGACTATAGGGTGGCTTCTCTGTTCCCACTCAAGCCTGTAAAAACTGCTGGAGCTTCTTTGAATAAGCCATACACAGAATGCAGCAAGAGACATGCACCAAAGCAGTGTGGATGCCCCTGTTTGCTTTTCACTCATCTGGTCAGTGTGTCACCATGGTAATGGGTGAGGAGGTGATTGTTCTCAACGAGATGCTGCTGGTATAACAGTGGTAGGAATTTGTTTTTAAACACTAAAAATACACATAAAACGGTACACAAAAACTTTTTGAAGAACAGCTCACTCTTAAGAATTCAACTCCTTTACACTTATTGAATGGCTATTGTAGCTGTATCATTACACTTCTGTTGCTTAAAATCACACAAGCACATACTTTGTAGTGTATTGCGGCCTGCTACCCCATGAGGAAGCCATTGTGAATGGAACGCCCTGTTCTCCTGTATGGCTGTTGCATTTTTACCTTCTTGAGCGTCCAGGCAGCTCTGAACAGGTGGAGAGGAGGTCATGGGATGTGCTGTTAGCTTCAGCGGCTGCCTAGCGATGCTTCCCCAGCAGCTGGTTGACCCTACATACTCAGGCACAGCGAATCTGTCTGAGGCAAGGGAAGCCGGGGCACCACTGCCTGCCTGAGCCCTGCCCCATATGCCAGCATTTCAGAAGCTAGAGCGTGTGGCGGAGAGGCTCTCTCCCACATTCCCCGAATGGCTGGCAGAGAGCCGACAATGGGGAGGGGGGGTTTCACTGCTTTCTCACGACCTCTCAGGTTCCTGACCTCATCTGGGAGCTATTCATTTCCTGCCAGAAAACAGCCTTCGCCTGCAAAGGGGGGAATGCAGGAGGGGGGTGGAGGAGAAAAAGGAAAAAGCTGCACCATGGCCAGACTGAGTGTGGGCTCATTTCATAAAGGGATGCCTGTCCAGGCCGCGGGGGAACACCGTGTTGTGATGTGAGGGGAGATGCAGCTCCATGTGGGAGCACTTATGTGCTGGAGAGGAAGTCCCCGTGGTGTACACTTGTGTTTTGCATGTGTTGCAGCAATTGGGAGTATATTTGTGTGTTTGTGTGCATGGGTGGCTGTTTACATGGATGGTTGCTTTTTCATTCTGCATGTGTGTGTCCTTGTTAATAAACAACGCGAGTGCTACCGACAGTGAGTTGCAGCTTGCAGGTATTGCATGAGCCACATTTTCTGTCCACATAACTTCACAACAAACACCTGTTGGCCCATTATATCTAACATCAGTAACATTAACTAACACCAGTAGTGAGTTTGCCAGTCAGGGCCAGGAAGACATTTTCCACTTTTTTTCCACTACGGCAATAGTCTGCTGTGTTTTTTGTGGTTTTTCGGCCTCCCAAGAGCAACTTCACTTTATTTTAACTATACATGGTTCAGTGGGAAGTTATTGATAATTAATAGTTAATTCAGCTATTTTAAAGGTTGATTTTAAAGGTTCTTTACCTTACTACCCAATCAGATAATTAAGAAACTTTGTTTTAACATGTGTTAACTTAGTGTTTTATTGTACTCAGCACTCTATTGTATTAACTATAAGTTAATTAAATCAACAAAAAATTAAATACTCTATATAAATATACTGGGCTGGGAGTAAGGGACATGATCATAATGAAATTTAATTGTGGTTAACTGAGGCCAGCTCAGTGTTGTATTTACAAGATGTTTGCCCTCCTGGATGCTTGCGTCCAGTCAGACTTCATCTGCGAGCGATGTCAGCTGGTGGACTTAGTCATGGTCAAGGTCCATGATGTTGAAGAGCAACTGGCTCTCATCCAATACACCCTTGGGTACCAAGAAGCTCCCTCCTCTCAGGAATATGGAGATTGTGGTAGTAAAGGATTCAATTATTAGAGATGTAGACATTTATGTGTGCATGTTTGAAAGAGAGGAACATGCACTGTCTTGCTTGCCTGGTGCCCAGGTACAGGACCTTCTGGATTGTGTGCACAGGGTTTTGGGCCTAGTCAGAGCCAGTAATCATGGTGTATTTTGGCACCAACGACATAGGCAAGGGCAGGAGGGATGTTCTGTAGGATAAATTTATAGAAGTTGCAGATAAGCTTAGAAATAGAACTTCCACTGTGGAGCCCGTCTAAGTTAGCTGAGATAACGAGATTAAACAGGTGGCTAAAAGGGTGGTGTAGGAAAGAGGGGTTTAGGTTTATGGGGCACAGGAGGACCTTCTGGAAGAGGTGGGACCTGTTCAAGCAGGAAGGGTTGCATCTGAACCAGTGTATTGGGGAGGCGTGTGCAGAGTAGTTGAAGAGTGTTTAAACTAGGGCCTGGGGGGGGCAGGATGTTATATAAGAATATAGGAGGGGAACGGTGGAAAGGCCCAAATATTAATGAAAGGCGGCTCTGTAAAAGGTCTACCATTTGCCGTTTGTACTTAAATGCTAGGAGAATTCGACACAAAATTCATGATTTAGAGGCTTTTATTTAATCAGACTCTTACAATATTTTAGGAATAACAGAAACATGTTTGAGTCACAATGATAGATTATATTAAAGAATATAATCTGGATGGTTACACGTTGTTCCAAAGGGACCAGATAGGCAAGAAGAGAGGTGGTGTTGCAGGATATTTAAAAGATAACTTGCAGTCAAGGGAATTCACTGATAATAAAAGTACAGAATCTATACGAGTAAAACTACATATTAGAAACTCAAATGCCCTAATTGTTGGTGTTTCTTATAGAGCACCTAATATAGCTGCAGAGAAAAGAAGAATGTAAATGATTTCAGGATTACCAGTAATAAAAGTGATGGGGTAGTTATGGGTGATTTTAATTTACCAGGCATGCAGTGGGACATAGCCTCTGGCTCTACTGTAAATTAACTTGAGATGGTGGAATTGGTACATGTTTACGTTTTTACTCAGTTTCTTAAATTCACTACCAGAGGAGAGGTCATTCTTGTGATGTCTAATAACCTCTAATAAAATTTGAGGTTTTAGAACCACTTGACAGTAGTGATCATAACATGGTTAAATTCAAGGTTACTTTTATTGTCCGGAGAAGTCCAAAATAAAAATACACAATGTTAGGAAGCCTGGGGTGGCAGTGGTCGCCTCACACCTCTAGGACCTGGGTTCCATATGTGTGGATTTTGCATGTTCTCCTCATGTTGTTGTGGGGTTTCCTCTAGGTCAGGGGTTAGCAAACTTTTTAAAGCAAAGAGCCATTTTTTAATATCTGAACCAAGATTTACAATGAGCCGCAATTGGTAAAGAAGGGGGTTTTAGATGCGACCTTTTAATGTGATATGGACAAATATGCATTTAACACGAAAACAAAATACAGTAGAATGTGGTGATCAGTGTTAACAGACCACAGCACACAATGTGCAACAACGAAATATGTCCTCTGCATTTAACCCATATGTAACTTTCATGACATAGCAGGGGGCAGCTAATTCAGCACCCAGGGAGCAGTGCTTGGAGGTGGTACCTTGCTGGTCGGGGATTCGAACCTGCAATCTTTCAATTACAAGTGCACTTCCCTAACCATCAAGCCACCACTGCCCAAAAGTTCAAATACAGTTATGCCTCCGTTCTCGAACTTAATCCATTCCAGACTCTGGATCAAATCCTAAAAAGTTTGAGTTCCGATCGAATTCTTCCCATAAGAAATAATGGCCGTGTTCTGTAAACATAGCCTGACCGCTCTCCACTTGTACTGTCACAGTAATACAGGCTGATTAGCTCACCTCAGAA
>JABFEA020000036.1:11076358-11090972 GCA_019775915.2 Cyphomyrus plagiostoma | reverse complement strand
ACCACACCCCTAAATGCATTGAAGCAACTGCCAAGTGATTGGTTGATTAGATAATTGCATTAATGAGAAATTGAACAGTTGTTCCTAATAATCCTTTCGGTGAGTGTAGATGGCTGCTGCAAATACAGCTATTACTTAAGGAGAGATTTTGAAATGGTTAAGGGTTAACATACTTTCACAGACATAATGCGATAGTTTTACATCAACATGAAGACCATTTAAACAATTTAATGTGACTGACTAAAACTTTTGTACATTACTGAATTAAAGTTTTATCACTGGTCTGCCACCAACACTGTCTCCGCCACCACTGCAGAGGCTTTGCTGTGTAGGGTGATAAGTCAAAAATTGTGTGACAGATATTTTTCAAACTTTGCACAGGAATTGTATAAGTGAGAAACTAAAACACATTTCTAAAGTAATTGGAGGTTTATTCATGTGAATCCATTTCTTATTTTTACTCTATTTAACGAGTTTATTCTTTAATGGATCTTATTACTTCACAAAAACATTATATGGAGGAAAATGTTCACCTAAAAATGTACATTTGATCAGATTCAAAATCACCTCAAAATTGTAAATGCAATGACAAAGGGCAGCAAAATTGGAACAAGCTGGAGGGCAAAAATGGAGCCTGCAGCCACCACCTTGTGTACCCAGTGATCTGAAGAGTTTCTGAATATTCTACATTAAAGTTTGCATTGGTTTTTGGTTGATAGCCTTCCCATTTGGTAAATTTTATCCATGGCAATCAAGTAAATGATTGCCAAAATATATCATGAAGAACTTGAACAAATTTTTTGTACGAGAATTTAATTGTATCACGTTTTTTACTTTTTATTTTTGGCAGGTGGGGACAGTGTAATAATAAGGTATTTTCTTTAGATTGCAGTTTGGCAAAAATTAACACCCACAGTGTTCCAGGGTTACCAAATAAATGCTTTAATGGTGCACTTTGACCCCAAGTCTTTGTTTGTCTACAAAGGAGCATGGTTAACCACATTTAACCATTCAAAATGTGAATTTAGCCATCAGGCAAAAGTAAATTGCTTGCTTTAAAATATTTCTTGTTGTTTTGTGGGAAATAAATTTGTATCCACTGTGTGAAAGAACCAAGAGCTAAAAGAACTGTGATTTGTAAATGCAGTGATCCCCCGCTATATTGCAGTTCAGCTATCATGCCCCCCGCTATATCACAGTTCTCTGCGATAAGTGTATATATTATTATTATTATTATTATTATTATTATTAGTCCGACATCCACATGTCATATGTTTACAAAGTGTGTTTTAATACGTTTTTGTTTGTTTAAAGCACGTAGGAGGGGTATTTTAAGGCTTAAACTATTAAAAAAAATATTTATTTCTATAGTCTTTCTATATCACAGATTTTCCCCTATCGCTGATGGGTCTGGAATGTAACTTGTGCGATAGATGGAGGATCACTGTACTGTTCTTGTTGATTATAGCTAATCCCATGCATAGAGTATAAATAAGAATGGTCATTTTTGTTCAATTTTTATTTGTGCAAAAGGAATAGATCAATGTCTTTGTAAATGTGAGGATTAGAGCACCCATTCTGTATATTGCATGATCGCCCAGCGGTGAAAAATAAAATATTGTGTCCTGTTTTCAACCAAAATGGGA
Source organism: Cyphomyrus plagiostoma (assembly GCA_019775915.2). NCBI lineage: Eukaryota > Metazoa > Chordata > Actinopteri > Osteoglossiformes > Mormyridae > Cyphomyrus > Cyphomyrus plagiostoma. The sequence goes on along the minus strand of JABFEA020000036.1, from coordinate 11,089,326 downwards.
GTTGATTTGTCTCTGATTTTTGGATCATGTGATCAACCCCTTCCCCCCTTCCTCTCAGTAAATTTCATTGTGGGGGACCTGGGGAGGAGTTTCCAAATTGCCCACAGGTATGTGACTGTGCGGGAAAGGTGTGTGGGGGTGCCCTGCGATGGGTCAATGCCCCATTCTGCGTTGTTCCCTGCCTTGTGCCCATAACCTCTGGGATAGGCTCTGGACCCACTGCAAACTTGAACATGATAAGCTGTTTCAGAAAATGGATGGATATATCTGGGAATGTGGGGGAGTGGTCTTCTTTAGTTCTTAAAATCAAAACTAGCAACCCTAGCAATAAATAGTGATAGTTTAAATGATAAAAGTATGCATCTCTATTTAGACAAACACAATGACACAGTGAGGAAAAAGTATGAGTTTCAAAAAAGGCTGATTGATATGATTTAATTCTTGGGTCAATGGGAGCTATAGTTTAAGAGATATGATGAGGGTGGCAACTCTGACCGGAAAGGAAACTATAGATGTGCTTTCTCGCTACAACAATATTTTGGATTTTGCTGTGTTTTCGTGGTTTATATTGTACTTAAATGACCCATCCATCCATTTTCTCCCGCTTATCCGAGGTTGGGTCATGAGGGCAGCAGTCTCAGCAGGAAAACCCAGACTTCCCTCTCCCTGGCCACTTCATCCCGAGGCGTTCCCAGGCCAGCCCAGAGACATAGTCCCTCTAGCATGTCCTGAGTCTTCCCCGGGGCCTCCTCCCAGTGGGACATGCCCGGAACACCTCACCAGGGAGACATCCTAATCAGATGCCTAAGCCACCTCATCTGGCTCCTCTCAATGCAGAGGAGCAGCAGCTCAACTCTGAGTCCCTCCCAAATGACCAAGCTCCTCACCCTATCTCTAAGGGAGAGCTTTGCCTTTTGGCTCAGCTCCTTCTTTACCATAACAGACTGATGCAGTGCCCGCATCACTGCGGATGCCACACCGATCTGCCTGTTGATCTCCCGTTCCATCATCCCTCCACTCATGAACAAGACCCCGAGTTACTTAAACTCCTCCACTTGGGGAAGGACCCCATCCCCGACCTGGAGAGAGCATTCTACCCTTTTCCAGCTGAGGACCATGGTCTAGGATTTTGTTTGCAGTCTATTCGCTTGTTTCACGGAGGAGATGAAGCTCGTTTTTGATCACTCTAAGTCAGGGAGAGAGGCAGCACATGAGCTGATTTTGCCATCCAGTTTAGGACATTGGCAGTGACTTGTGGAATGGGATGCACTGCACAGTACAATGCCATTTATAATAGACTATCAAAAACAATTAAAGATGCACTTATTACAAGAAAGCTTCCTGACAATTTGGAGGATGTCGTTGAATTAGCCATCTATATAGATCAGTGTTTCTCAACCCAGTCCTCGGGGGAACCCTGGACAGTCCATGTTTTTGCTTCCTCTCTGCTCCCACTGCACCTATACCAGGTATCCGGTGTTCTGGATTGGCTGGGAGCTGGGAGGGAACAAAAATGTGGACTATCCAGGGTTCCCCGAGGACTGGGTTGGGACACATTGATTTACATAACCAGATTCACCAGCACCAGAGGGAGCAACGTGGGAGAGAATGGCTTCTGCATTCTGTCGATCCCGTACTTAGTCCTGAAGAAACCGCACCCGAGCCCATGCAGACTGTTATCTCCAGCTGAGTAGCAGCAACAAATGGTCTCCTGAGCATGTCTTTATTGCAGGCAGAAGAGCCATTTTATTCGTGCCCAGTAAAAGAATGTCCCCACCAGAGGATTGCCATGAAGAAATATATAGGCTGGAGGCTATCCTCGAACATAATCTTCACCAGAATGCAGAAGGCGTGCTTCTCTGGCATATGCCACAGCAGTACACCTGTCAGGAAGGACTGACCAGTATCCAATCTCCTCATCATAGACAGAGTAGGCCTTACAGTTCTGTACAGGGAGTCCTGGCCATTGCAGTTGGAGTCCTTGAAGTAGTTGTGGGCCATGAAGGTGCAATGTACACCATGTGTAATTACCCCCTCCTGCAAGGAGTCCTTGATGATGAGCACACAGCAGCGGTTCAGCAGTGTTCGGTCATTCTGGCAGTCAGAGAGGAGCTGCCAGACCTTGGCATACAGGGCCTCGGGGATGCCGGTCCGGATGAGGGTGCTCAGACCCTTGGGGTGCATTGGCATTGCCATGCCATCTGTTGAGGATCCCACCCCAAGACTCCAGGATCTTCTCTAGACAATCCTTGGAAACATCACCAGTACCATTAGAGAGCTCACTGTCACTGTCTTCCTTCTGCTCTACTTCCTCGCCAGGGGACAGCAGTCAGTCCCATGTCCCATTCACCCTCTCTGTCTCTCTGTGCAGACTCTTGAAAATATAATCTCTCTGGCTGCCTTTATGGTTGTTCTGTTTCAGCTTTAAGTAGAAGGTTTCAGTGAAGACCTTCCAGCTGAAGTACTAGAACCCCTGATTAGCCAGATAGACCCTCATCTGTGTGTCTATGAAGAAATGGACTGGCTCTGCCATCTTTGTCACCACGAGGTCCACCGCCACAGTCATGTACACCTGCTTGTCTTGAGGCAGGTCCTCATTCAGCACTTAGAATGTGGGGGTGTTCTGACTCCAGGTGCCCGTGATCACATATACTTTTCCATCCAGGCTCTCCCTCATTGATTCTATGTTTAAGAGGTGCATGTCACTGTTTTTGACCTTCTAGCCTGAACTGAGCAGCATTCCAAAGCACCTCTGAAATGCCCAGTTCCTTGTTGCTCAGAAGGTGTAAGTTGACCGCCATCTTCTGCATACTTTCCTATAATTTGGAGTAAATCTTGTCACCAAGATACAGCAGGCAGCCCCCTTGATGTGACAAGAGAACACTTGGATCTGGAAGTTTTCGCTGCTGCAGTAGCTATCCGTGAAGCAGAAGCAGTCACTCTCCAGCATTAAGGTTAGAGTAATTGGCTATTTTTCCTGTACCTTGACACCTGCAAAGAAAAAGTACAGACTACACTCAGAAAAGCTTGAGTTCCTATTCCTGAAGTGGGCAGTTACAGAGCAATTTAGAGATGACTTGTTTTATGCACCTGCAGTAACTGCAGTGACAATAATCCCTTTACTTAATTGATGATGACAGCAAGGTTGACTGCAACTGGGCATCAATGGGTGTCAGAGTTAGCAGATTTCAACATCACCCAGAAGTATTGACCCTGTCCCTGGAAGTGATTGGAGCGATTGGAAAAACCACTGAGATGCAGAGACAATATGTTATCCAGTGGACTACAGCCATTACTGTGAATCCAGCAGTTCAGGATATAACTGGGCAGACACAGAGATACGCACAAATTTTCCCCATAAGAAATAATGGAAAATCAATTAATTGGTTCCCGGCCCCAAAAAATTACACATAAATATGTTTTTTTTTAGCATTCAAACACAAAATGAATGGGATAAAACAAGAAGAGCGTATACTGTACTAAACACATCTAAGCACATATATCAAAACAGTAAACAAAACAGGCTCCAAACGATCCTCGTGTGTGCTACGCCCACCTTTTACCCCGTGTTTTTACCTGATTGTCCTCACCTGTGTCTTGTTCTTGCCAGCATTTCCCCTGTATTTTAGTCTGCGTCTAAGTTCAGTTCCCAGATCCGGCATTGTTGTGTACTGGTGTTAGTCGCTGTCCGCCCTGTCTCATTCCTAATAAATACTTTTGCATGTCGTGATGAAAGTTGAAAGTTAGTTTATTATTTAGCATTTGTATATGTCTCATATGACAATAACATATAAATTTCATCATTTTTATACATGGGATCAATGTTCTTGTATTGACAGTGTGTGCTTTATGTCTGTTTGTTAATTTTCAGTTAACGAATGGTTTATCATTCTTAATCACATTTGTTATTCATTAAGATTAATCGTTACTGGGAAACACAATCCAGTACTGTTAAACTTAATCCAGTTGAAGCTGGATAACTAGCATATTTCTATTTTCTTCAGTGTTCTGGCACCTTTCCTTCTGTTGGGGCCATCTTCCTAGAATTCATGAATGCAGCTTGTGAATAACTGTGTAGCGAAGGCCTGCCAGTTTTTAAAGGAAGAATGTTCAGCCTTGTGAAAGACAAACAGTTTGTCTTGCTGTCAGGGATCCGGGCGGGTTTGGTGCGGGAACGCGGCATAGTGCATGCACAAAGAGGGATTGACGACCCACTGGCAGCTCCAGGAACTCAAAAAACAGGGTTTATTAAAGAAAACAGAAACACTACAAACAAAACCAAAAGGACCACAAGGGGTCAAAAACTAAAGGGGATAAATAAAGACTACAAAGCACAACTAAACATAAACTAGGTAGGTACATCTGACACGGGGAATATAACAGAACCTTCAGGCATCTAGCAGCAGCAGCAGCAACAACACCCACACCCACACCCACACCCACACCCACACCCACACCCACACCCACACCCACACCCACACCCACACCCACACCCACAACACCTACGACAATGCACCACTGGGGAACTGAACAGAAGCAGGAACTAAAATACTAAAGGGGTAACGAGACTAACACAGGACAGGTGAGGCTAATTACAAAGACCAGGAAAACAGGGAACAGATTAAACTAATAAACTTAAAAGGAACTAAGCATGGAAACTAAGAACTAACCAAGGACACAGAAACAAACACTGGGGAATGACAGACAGGTAAAGACACATGCAGGGGCACAAGAAACAAAACCAAAAACCAAATACAAAATCAGATACATGAATTAAAAATACAAATGAAACACTAGGGTGCAACGGAGGAGGCAATATCAACCATATGCCCAACACATTGAGCCATGTGGTCAGACAGGAAACAGGAGGGGAACAAAGACTAACACGAAGAACGGGATGACCAGCAACGCATGCTGGCCAAACGGGGAAGGGACACAGAGTAGGACAAACACTTGCATTGTTTAGGTATTTTCAAAGTTACTTGCTGTTTTGAAAACCACAGCAGATTTGAGTCATACCAAAACTTTAAAATCTGGCATCATCATTTACAAAAATGTTTGTAAATGGTTAAGAAAAAAACTTAAAAACTGCGCTTTATCATTATTAATTATGCAGCATCACAAATCATTACTGCAGTGTAATTCTATTCATTTTAAACTTCTAAAAAATGTTTTGTTTTTCTAATAGACATAATACCTTAGAAGTAGGAGTATTGTATCAATAGAGTATTTGAGTCTTTGTACATATATTTAGCAGTAATGTAATATTTCTTAAATTCAAATTTGAATTGCAATTCTGCATCCCGTTTTCAAGGAATTTCATTAAATGAATTTGAATTTCTGGGCAATTCTGAATTCAGTACTGAATGGTGCACAACCCTGTTATGTACTTGTATTATTATTATTATTATTATTATTGTGCATGGCCTCTGATTTTTAATTACTTATTAAGTATTATTAATTGCAGTAAAATCATTTTTTTCCAATCCCGGTCCTGGAGAGTCAGTCTGCAAAACAGTGTGCAGATTTCCCTGCTCAGACATGCCTACTGAGCCTGGCAATTGGCTGGCGAGCTGAATTCTGCAAACTGTGTTGCAGACTCAGGTGATACAACCCTACAATTAGGGACAATTTGCCTTGTAACTCATTCATATGAGTGAAACTGGCAATTGGCCACATTGATATGATTCTTTCGGCATAAACTGCACTGAAAGGCACTGATGATCGACAAAATCTTTACTGTTTGTCTAGTAAAGAGCTTTGGGGAAAGTGTGTTCAAAATACAAGACAAACTAAGTGCATTTAACTAAAAGAAGCTGGCTAAGTCAATGTCAAATATGCAGCAGATGACACTTTAGACAAGACCACAAATATACATAGGGAGAAGGCAGTGGTTCCATACGTTAAGACTCTGTACCCTCGATCGCTGGTTCAAACCCTATAGCAGCAAAGTAATGCCTCCATTGGGCCCCTGAGTAAGACCCTGAACCCCAAGCTCCAGGGGCACTGCAAGCTGGCTGACCCTGCACTGTGACCACCAAGCATGCTGTCACCTGTATATGTATCTGTGTTAAAGAACTTTACAGTCATACATATTGTTTGAAGTTAAACAAAAAAATATGAACCTACTGAATACATTGGATTGTTTGCCTAAAAGTGTGTGTGTGTGTGTGTGTGTGTGTGCACGCGTGTGTGTGTGTGAGCATCCCTGTGTGGGTGTGAGCTCCTGAAGATGGCATGAAATGAAAGGCATGGATACACTGGCGCTTCGAGCAAGCCGAGGTTGAAACACAGTGGCGATCAAAAGCTCCGTTTGCTTTCAGAGCCTGCAAATCCATCCAATGGGAAGGGAGGGAGGGAGAGAAAGGGCTCTGGAAGCTTTCCAGCCAGCTTCCTACAGCGTGGACAAACTCACCGGCGTTGCTCAAGACTGTAGCCACCAGATAGTGAGGCGGCTGGAGGGCTTGAGGCTAGCGAAGCGGCGGAGCACTGGTTCACGCTCGCAGAGATCGCTACAGGTCACCACGGCGCATGGAAGCTTGGCAGGAGAAAATCACTGGGAGCATAAGCACTCAGGGATTTCTTCTTGGGCTTTTGTTCTACTGAAGTTGTATGACTCCAGCGTGCAGTTTGGAAGGATAGCTCTGAGGGATGTAAAATGAGGCAGAGCAGAATGTTCCTCCTGTTCTCGCCTTGTGGATTGGAAACATGGTTATTCATGAGGCTGAACTAGCAGAGCTTGCAGGGCAGGGAAAGTGCAGAGTATCAGAACCCAACTTCTTGCTGGGCAGTCTGTCTGAACTCAATCAACTGACCTGTCATATGGTCAACCTGGTTATGGCCACAGTGGGATGATGACGATGTTACTCCTTAGGTACACTCTGCATGAGCACAATGACAGCAGGCTGCAACTGGTTCATGTGTGCACATATCATGTATTTTGGCTTTAAAAAAAAGATCTTTTTAAAAAGTAGACCATCATCTTTATCTTTTTGCCCTTAATCCTTTTGTTCTTTTATGCTAAAATTAAAATAAAATAATTTTATATTGATTTGTAATTATCTGAAAATAATTACAATAATAAAAACTAGTAAAACAGCATTTATAATCTATGGAAGTCAAGAAATAAGCAGCAATTCTACAGTAAAGCTAAAATAGAAGAACACAATGAAAACACTGAGATATGATTCAGTGACTAAGTTTATCATAAGACATATCTAGGCTGAAATTAATCCTCTTATGTAATGACACCCATCTAATGCTACTGGATTTTCCTTGAAAATATCTATATTGCAAACGGTACAGTCTCTCTATTTCCAGAAACCTCTGAGCTGTGGTAGTTATCTTGGGAAGCAGAAGGAACAAGGTAGGTAACACGGTACTGATCCACTGCAGAAACATAAGAGTCCCATTAAATAAATATTTGAAAACAATTATCAGTTGCAGTTCACAAGATAATAAAGTATTTTATATTGTTAAATGATTACAGTACATTGTTATTATACTGTTTTTGCAAACCATTGTGAACAGAGGGGAAATGAACACTAAGAATGTATATATAACAAATAATGTCTATATTCACAAATAATGCTTGGGAAACCAATGGGGCTCTTCCTAAATAGTCATAGCAGACTTAGCCAAAGAGTGCACTGTTGTGTCTTCCTTTGTTGACTGGATGGTGTACACAGGGTACCTGTCACACACTCCCATGGCAGTCCTGTCCCGCTGCCCTGGGCCTGACCCGCGGAGCAGGCCATCCTTCCTACCGCGAGGCTCATCGTATGACCCAGGGGAATGTTGCACCTCACAAATCCCTGGAAGGGGTCGGCCCTCCTCCACACCTTTCCCGTGGGAGCTTGCAAAGCCAGGATAACCTCGAGACCTCAGCTGGTTTCCTGCCAGAAACATTAAAGCTCCACCCCTATCCCCTGATTACCGAGGCATTATTCTCCTTCTCCCTAGTTTGCTTTTCTCTCCTTTCTTTTCTTTGCTTATATTCCTTTCTCTTTTTTTCAATGCTGATGAAGATTAGATTTTTTCCCCCTCTTTTTTTGGCAGAAAGAGCAGTGTTCACATGATCTCCTGTGCTGCAACTATTATCTGCAGATTGCAGAGCTGCCTGTTTCAATTTAGCCTCCCCATTAGCAGCACAAAAAGCTTAATTTGAAAAGTGGAAATCAAACTGTCCTTGCAGGAAGGCTGACTGACATTAATGGTGAGCTGGCTGTTTGCTACAGGGCCGCACTTTGTGTGGCTTTGTTGCTGCCTTCCTTTCTGCAAGGCGCCATGCCTGTCATATTCCTTTAGCTTTTGAAAGGTCGAGTGCTGTCGTTTGCTACATTTAAACTGCCGACACCCTTCTGAAAAAGACAGGATGCTGCAGTCCATGTGGCTTCTCCTCTTCCTAAGTGTGTATTTTTGCATTCCTTTTGCCATTTCCATTTACTTGTTTCTTATTATTTAAATCACTGACACAGAATAGCATCTCTTTTCCCTAATGAAGGGTATGCAGAGCAAATGATAAGCTTTAAAGAAGAAGTTTGACATTGATCTGGGCCAATCAAACAGGTTTCTGATGAACATTGACCTGTGGTTTAATGAGGAAAAATGGTTCCTTTGGCTCACGCTTGCTACATATTGGAAAGCTCTTTTATTGTTTATTTCTGATTTTATATAACTGTAGATTTTATTCACATATCTGTTTTTGAACAATGTAAAAACAGACAGACATTCAAAATTAGCTTCATTGCAATGCAAAAATCAAGGAGGAGTATTACTCAGAAACTCAAAAGCTGGGGAAGATAGATAAATAACAGACATACAGACAGACAGGGAGGCAGACAGACATAGATAGATAGATAGATAGATAGATAGATAGACAGACAGACTACAGGGTAGAAGTTTGGGCCGACCCTCCGACTTTTTTTAGAAACAATGCACTGCAGATTTTTCAAACTTTTATTACAAGAATATATTAGAAATACTTACATATAATTGATTGGTAACAATTAGTAAACTGTAACAATTTACTGTGGATTGTAAGTGCAATTTAATGAATGTGAGTGCCTACGTTTCATGAAAATAACCACCCCTGGCCTTTGTCACAGCAGCACAGATTCACAGCATCCTTACAAAGTAGTGTATTATTTAAAAAAAATCTGAGGGTGGGCTCAAACTTCTTGTCTGGAGTATTGATGGATGGATGGTTGGATGGATGGATGGATGGATGAGTTATCACACCCTCTCATGAGATTGCTGCACACTTCGTGACATCTGCTATTTACTCTCTGTAACGTTTCCTACCTCTCCCCTCCCATGATCCAATGGTAAACTCAGGCAGGGGCAAAGAAATTAAAAGGGTACCTATTGCAAGATGAGTAGATATCATATTTTCTTATATATGGGAACACCAACAGTACCAGTCAGAAGTTTTTGCATACACTATTTTCTACATTTGCATGTTACATAACATTTACTACAAATACACTCAAAATTTTTGCTAGCAAATAAATTTACAGTATATTCACCGTTTGAGTACCTTTATTAGCAAGAAAAATGTCATATCTTTTATTCATCAAAGTAACCTACTATAGGAGTTATAAGAGCACAGAATATCCAAGCCATTCGTTCTGCAAGGGACATTAAATATTGCTCTGTTTCATGGGATGAAGCAGTTTACTAGTACATTTAAGTTAAAGGACAGCCTAGAACTTGACTATGCCATCACTACACAATCGGTTATTACGATGTCAGACATGCACTGTCAAATCCTTTTCCATGTTATACAGTACACTTGTTTTATTTGACTTATATTTTCATTTTTAGTTAATTCAACTTTCCCATGTTTAACAAGAATAAATGGAAATAAACTGAAAAGTGGCAAAACCTGTGGTGTGCAGAACTTTTGACTGGTAACATTCACAGTTTTATTGCATGTACAGAAAACTGCATCTCATAGTCGGCCATGTATCTCTATTTTCACTGGAAGGACACCCATCAGAGATATTTTTCTCTCCGTATGGATACCTCAAGTTTATCTATTGTTAGGGCACCTTATATGTCATTACATCATATTTTCTCCACTGGAGGAAACAACTGCTCACACTCTCACATATGTATGGACACCCTATACAGCAATGCATTACATTATATCCACTGGAAGGGCACCTATATAGACACTTTACCATGTTTTCTCACTGTTAAGGAGTACCCTGCATTTTCAATACTGGATAGGATATGTTTTGGGACACTTAATAATAACTTCATAATAGCATCTTTTTCCATTGAAAGGGAATCACATGGCAATCGTGATGGGCGATAAAACGATCTCGATTTTTTATTGATAAAAAATGGTAACGATCACGATAATATACACAACAAAACTCGATCAATCAAATTTCCTCCGTTTTAGAGAATGCGCTGAGACAGACAATTCGATGGCCTATCGAGTTTACTGAACGCCAGCACAACAGCCAACCAGCGACGACGTTGTAATTTTGCCCATCCTCCCTTAAGAAGCAATGGGTGCCTTCCACTTGGGCTTAGATCTGTCTGCAGCTGACGGAACGTGGAGCGCGACCTGCTGGCGGCTGCAGGGCTGGAGTATAAACTAATTGCAGCCAATTAGGACAACAACTACTCCTATAGTCTGTGAGACCTGACTGCAATGGCAGCACTTCCAGAAGGGTGTAGATAAATCTATACAAATATTACCTGCATGCCTTCTTCACAGACTGGAAGATTAAACAAAGCAGCACAACATTACAGTACATTTACATTTCTACATTTACATTACATTTACAGTAACTAACAATAAATAAACCACTAATTTACGTGTACTGTTAGAGCATTTATGTAATTTATTTAAACTTTATTTTACCAGGTAAATGAACTGAAACCATTTCTCACTGCTTTACGTGCTTTTCAGGAGAAATAGCACATAACGCATTGGAACTTCCTGGGATACAAACGTCAAGCGTGTGACTAAAATCTTCAGCCAATAAGGGCAAAGTTGTGTCATCACGGAGGCGGTTCCAGTTTGTGCTGCACGGTCTTGTAAGTGTCTGTCTCAAGTCGTCTTGCTCTCGGGAGGATTTTGTACCATATGTGACATGGTGGCGCGTGGTAACGTTTTGCAGCGCAGGACAAAAAAATCTTTCCGTGATTTGGCATTTTTTTTAATAGCTGTTTTTTGATTTGGTTTAGATACTTTTCTACCTCAGAATTTTAAAAAGTTTAAGAGACAAAGAATAGAGGAAGACACTTGTTGCAGTCAGTTCTGTCCTGCTTTATGTTTGCCCTTTAACATATTTGCAATATTATACAGTTTTGCACATTGTTACATTATTATATGGTTTTGTTTATTTGAGCTATGTTTGTTTGAATACCTGAAAATCAATAACCTTTTATAATTTTAAGGGAATTTTGTATGTAAACAGTAAAATTTGTTGGAAAATAAGCATTTGTTTACTAATATTGTTTATTGTTACGTCCAGCGACGTCCGCTGTGATTGCCTAGTGTGTTCACCTGTGGGGCGTTGCCACACGCCTGTCTCGTGCCTTGTTTTGTGTATTTAGGTCTGCGTCAGCGTCTGTTCCGGCAGACGCGGCATAAACGTTGTTCATGTCAGTGTGTTGTGGAAATAAACCCTCGTCTTCCCGTTCGCTTGCTTGGACCTCCCTTTGTCCGCCCTGCACACAAGACGCCATTGGCTTGGACTGCTGCAAGCCTGCGTGTTCTGGCTCGCCCAACCGGAGGTGCAGGACGATCCGTTGGCCCTGGAGCTGGCTACCCGGGGCCGGGAGCTCCTGGAGGAGGAGCGCCCTCCTGGACAGCAGTACCCGCTGCAGCGGGTACGCCGCTACCTCCGTGGCCTGCACCAGCGGCTAAGGGAGCAGATTTCGCATTCCGCCGGCGGTAGGAAAAGCGGAAAGTGGAGGAAAGCCGGCGAGCGTACATTGGCAGCTCCCACGCTCGCTCTGGGCGCCTGCTCGCTCGTCCCAGCCGGGGAGAGTGACGAAGAGTGAGGGGACTCCCCGCTCACTTGGGCGGAGGCCGGCGCGATTTGGAAGTGCCTCCATGGAGAACGGAAACCTCCGTTGGAGGCTTACCTCTTCCGGCCAGAGCGCCTTGCCAGGGAGGTGGATTAGCCCGGTAAGGGATGCTATTCCCCGGACCTCCAGGGCTCTTAAAGGGGCGATGCGCGAGCGGCCGGCACCGGACTTGCCGCCGCTTGCGCTGCAGGAGGTGGGCTGCGAGGCGCCTCCGCACGCAGCTGAGCCCGCTGTCCAGCGCGCAGCCGAGCCCGCTGTCCAGCGCGCAGCCGAGCCAGCTGGCCAGCCCGCGGCCGCTCCTGAGGCTGCCCCCCACGCAGCTGCCGCAGCCGCTCCTGAGGCTGCCCCCCACGCAGCTGCCGCAGCCGCTCCTGAGGCTGCCCCCCACGCAGCTGCTATACCACGCCCCTCTGGGGAAGCGCCTGGAGTGCGTATCTTTGGGGGGGGTTGTGGCCCACTACGGAACAGCCTGTGGTCTCTCCTGTTCCGGGCTGTCCCGCCGCCCTCCCAGTCCCTGCATGTCCCGCGGCCCTCCCAGTCCCTGCTCGTCCCGCCCGTGGCCCCGTTAGTCCCTGCTCGTCCCGCGGCCTCGCCCGCGGCCCCGTTAGTCCCTGCTCGTCCCGCGGCCCCGCCCGTTCCAGTTAGGCCCGAGGCTGCTGCAGCAGCGGCTCAGGATTTGTCTAGCCCGGGACATTGTGTCCCCGAGGAGGTCCCGGACAACACCCTCGCTCCTCCCCTCGGGGCAGTAGAGGAGGAACTCGAGTGGGACCCCTCGGGGATCCAGTTGCCGCGGTCGCCGGATCTGGGAGGACACCCAGAACAACCGCCAGTGCCCTGGAGGGGTGGAGCCCAACGGGGTCCCCGCCTCTCGGTGTCCCGGAAGGGTAGGGGGCACCGTAGGAGGGTCCGGGTCC
>JABFEA020000036.1:11050254-11060687 GCA_019775915.2 Cyphomyrus plagiostoma | reverse complement strand
GAGTACCCGGAGGAAACCCCACGACGACACGGGGAGAACATGCAAACTCCACACACATGTGACCCAGGCGGAGACCAAAACCTGGGTCCCAGAGGTGAGAGGCAACAGTGCTAACCACAGCACCACCGTGCCGCCCCTCCCCATCTTCCATTCTGTCATAATTTATGTTAGTCTTAAAAATGTTAAATATTTGGTGTTAAGTATAAAATGTCTTGTCAAAAATACATACATTTTGGGAAAAATCAAATTCTATGACTTTTGTTTTGTGTATTTAAAATTAACTTTATGGTTCCAAGCATTGACTCATATACCTTAAAGTCAGCATTAGAAACTAAAGTGGAAACTAAAGAAAATAATATGAAAATGTACATTAACATCATCTATTATACATTAAGCACAATTTAGCTGCATAAATAAGTGAACAAACAAATACATAAATAGACAGAATAGACAGACAGGGCAGTGAGTAATAAATACATTGCGTATTGTCAGAGAATAACAGAAAATGTTGAAGCTTCTAATAACAATTTTAATAAATAATATGTTTCCCTATAGTGGGAACATTTCATTAAGAAAAATATGCCTTTTAATTGATGATATAATAAAAATTCTGTCTTCTTAATAATTAAATTTTTTTAAGTTCCAAGGGATAAATAACACCCGATTAATGGAATGATCTGCAAATGGTGATCCTGGGGCAAAGCAAATTTAGAACCTATAGACGGAACAGGATTAAAAAACCAGAATGCAAAACTTCAAACTCTTAAAAAAATTAGAGGATCTTGTTCCTGAGCAGCATGTCAATGCAACTAAAATAGGAAGCTTAATGAGCGATAACCCGCAACAGCCGGGAGAGGCATGGCAAATGACAGAGATCAGCAGGCACACTGACTGGACAGGGATCTTTAGACTGAGCAGGATTCTCAAGCAAGGATTCCCAGCAGGGCATGGCTGCTGAGCTGGGAGGAATCCCTATGTGAGGAGTGTGAGACTCACTAGGCTCCTTTAGGCTAGTTCATGACACACTTACCTAGCATGCATGTAACTGCTTGCTCATACACACTCTGCAAACAATTTGGGGGGAATCTCTATGTGAGGAGTGTGAGCCTCACTAGGCTCCTTTAGGCTGGTTCATGACACACTTACCTAGCATGCATGTAACTGCTTGCTCATACACACGCTGCAAACAATTTGAGGGGAATCCCTATGTGAGGATTGTGAGACTCACTAGGCTCCTTTAGGCTGGTTCATGACACACTTACCTAGCATGCATGTAACTGCTTGCTCATACACACGCTGCAAACAATTTTGATCTATCAGCTTTGGGTTCCACCGACTTGGGGTTAAAGCATCCACGGTGCTCTTGCAGGAACAACACTGTTCCACACTCCTTTCAAGCTGGGGCTGTGTCTGGAGTAATTGGGCACTCGAGATCAAACATGATTCATTAGAGGGCCACAAGCTGGCCACTAATCATCTCCAGTGTTAGTGCAGGGTGCACTGAACAAAACACATCAAGAGCACATCAAAGACCCTCATCTCTTCTCAGCCCATCCAGGAGTAGCATCCAGCCTTATCTAAAAGAAACATTTACAACACAGTCTGCTCTGGGTTTTGGGAGTTTTATTATGCTGGATGATGTTCCAACTTACATTTGTAATTGGTCATCTATCGTAGCATGAGCCATTTAGCTGGGCTGCTGACTAAAACACATCACTTTAGAGTTAAGGTTGAGACTCAACTGATGAAATCGTTGAATCGCGCAAAAAGCAACAATTATTCTTGACATGTATCTTGCAGATGCAGCTTCCTGAACACACGTTTTGGACAGGCTAGAGACCCTGGGAACACTGTTCCCCTGTTGTCAGGCATCCACTTTCAGCCACAACAGCCATTTCCAGCAGAGGTAACATTCAGGGAAGGGGGCAACTAGAGGAGATCCTGTTATCTATTGGAATATGACTCGCTTCCTCTCAAACATCATCTATTTGCCAAGAGATGAGTCCAAACAAGCTAACTGTTCTTCCCCTGGCTGCTTCACTATTCCAGGAGCAAGCTGTAGTGGGCTGGGGGGGGGGGCTCTGACCTCTTTCATCTCTCTTACCCCCACCTCCCTTCTTCCCCATAGTCTCTGTTCCAACTCGTCCTCCAAACAAACTGCCTTTTATATCAGAGTTTTACAGAGAAGGGCTTGACCAAACTGCTCCTGAAGAGGAATGAAAGGTCCTGATTGGGGAAGACTGGGGAATACAGCACTTAATAATCCAGGAAGTGACCTTGTCAAGGGGTGCTAGGAACTCTCTGGCTTGGTCTCCAGCTTGATTTTATGGCTTTGTTGCTACGTCAGGATCAGCATTAGAGCTGAATCAGATCTGCCTGGCATGTTTTAATTCCTTTAGCGGAAGCACTTGATGCAGGAGCCCCGTAATTCGGTCTGACCTGGATGCAGCTTAATTGCCAATTTGCGCTTCTATGAATGGAATGGACACTAAGCTCCAGTGGCTCACAGGCATAAATGATGTACCTCCTTCCTCTCTTCACCCAGCCATCTTTTTTCTATTCTTTGGAGAGTCTTCCTACAGTTTTTTCATAGCATATGGGTGGTCTTTGCTTAGTGGGGGCACACACACACACCATCGTCCAGTTACATCCTGCTGCACAGCTCACTGATTCAGGAGAGGAGCTGGTGGAGATCTATCCATTAGGCTGCCTTTGGACTGAATTAGCTGATCATCAGCTTTTCTCTCAAGCCATGACATGGAAGCCATGATGTCCAGAAACTTATATTCTCAAAATCTCAAGCAAGTACCATAGATTTTTAGCCACATATTAAACTAGAACAACACATCTTTGGTCCTCAGCCCCAGGTTACCACAAACTACAGTAGTCAAGCCTTGTAGAACAAGGTCACTTTAAAATGAGTGTTTTAGGTACACACAGAAAAATATTTTATTTCTGCAGAGGAACAGCAAAGATATAAACTTACAGGTTAATCAGTAACTATTAGCTTGTCACATTGCTGTCAAGCAGAACTTACAAATTACTGTACCATATTAAGGGTTAAATGGACTGTCCAAAACAGGATATGTTATGCACACATGCAAGACAGCTGCAATGTGCAGCTTCAATGTGAAAATTGTCTGGGAGAGACGGAAGAGTTAACTAAACAGAGTGTTCGGTGGACTGCACCCCCACCTCCCGCCGCCCCTTCTCCCCTCCACCCCCTCTCCACACTCTTGCGAGTGCCAACGGCGGAACCTGCCCCGGCGATTCCCCCCCCCCCACCCGCACGGGCCGTGTGCCCTGACTGTCGGCCCGGCTGACGGCTGTAGCCTGCGGAATGTGTGAGAGCCATGTGTCAAATCCCCAGACTGTGGGAAAGTGCTGCTCTCTGCTGAACCCGCCACCTCCCTCTGGCTGCCCCCCCCCCCCCCCAGGGCCTGCTCATCCCCTGGCGCTCTCCTGGCAGCCGCCCTGCCCTGCTTCAGCCTCGTGTGCACGCCTGGCTGGCTTCCGCTACCCCCCACCTTGCCCCCCACCCATCCTCTCGTCTCCCAGTACAGAGTGACCACACAGGGGCAGCACAGCTGTTGCCATTTAACTCTCTTTCTTCTGCTGTCTCATCCTCTCTCTCTCTGCCACTTACTCCATATTTAATTTCCTGGGGCTGAGTATACAGTCCAGCCATTCCTTAGCAGCAGAATCAGAACAAAGCTTCCCTTTTGCCCTCAGAATGGGACGTGACCCCCTCCCCGTCAGAGCAGGCGTTTCACTTCACACTGAGTGCTCCGCACACAACCCACGTTAGCTAAAGCGGTCCCTATGTAAAGCTATTACTGTGGCATACAGCAATTTAATTTCAGTTTAGCTGAGGAAAGCAGGCCCTGCGGTGGCCAGCTTCCCAGCGTACAGATCCCCCTGAACTTTTTAAATATAGCCATGCCAGGAGTCCTGGTGGCTTTTCTGCTGAGCACAGGCACGCGTCTAGATGCAGACATGGGGGCTATACCTCAACTGACCCAACATGCTGTTCTCACTAACAGGAAAGCTTATCACTGCTCCCCACAGACAGGCCTAAAAATACTGCTTCTTAATGACCCCAGGGCATCCACACAGACTCCACCCCGGCAGCATCGCCCTTACTAATGACGGAAACAGCACGGATGGGAAGTCGCCGATGGCTCCTTCGGCTCCTGGGGGTTTATGGAGGACAGTTATTTGGACAAGCTCGGCTTCCCCTGGGTTCCACAAGCTCGTTGGGAGATCCAGGAGGATATGATCAGTTTAACGCTGGAAGGCGTCACTCAGAAGTGGGAGGGCCAAGTTTATCAGGTCCAGAGACTCATTTTTTGGATTAAAGCAAGATGCTTCAACAGATGAAATGTGAAATACAGCCAGAGAGATCTTGTTGCATAATCCAAACGCGTGGTCTTTATTTAGATTAGCAGCGAGCGAAATGCGAGGGTAATTTCACCCCAAGCTAATTGAAGCTCATTCCCCTTCTGCTTCCTTACTCCCTTTCACAGGTGATTAACTGCCGCTCCAATAATTGGTTCTTTCTGTGTAAGCGGAGTTGACGTGAAGACACTGTCCTCAGCTCTGACGCATGGGCCACACACTGACATGAAATATCATTCCTCATTGATCATAGCACAACATTAAGTTATAAATAGAATACAAATAGTATTAATATATAAAGTCAGCACACCCCAGTAAAGCCTAGAAATGGACATAAAACACAAGGCAAACATCAGATTATGTGGGAAAGGTAATGGAACTGAATGAACAGGTGGGATAAATAAACACAATCACAACATAATATATTAAAAACAATACCAACATAAAGTTACAGGGAGGTGTTTAAAATTTCTTTAGTATTGTTAGACTCGACTGAGGTTTAGGCATACTGCTATGAAGTAGAACAACAACACCTCGCAATGTAAATCCTTCCGCTCTGAACAGTGGATTTATTTCTCCTTCACCGGCTACTAAAATATCCTGACATACTTAAATGTTTTGCTATACAATCTACAGCATTTATTTCTAATGGGTGAAGCTGGATATTTAAAGTTTTTCTGCACTTCTTTGAGGACTTTATAGAACCTTAACAACACGATCCTCCAAAAACCTAAATCACATCAACCATAAATTAAATTATGAAGTGAAAAGAAAGTGAAAAACACCAAAACACAACTAGTTTTATGGGGAAGATCTCTTTCTTTTAGATGATGTGCACTTCTTCTGAATTATATAAATAGGATGGAGTCTTCATCCAAAATACAACTAATCCATAGTCATGAAGGAAATGTACGCGAAGAAAATGCACTGGGGTGATTCCTGTTTTGAACCACATATTTGGCAATCTGTTTTCTGAAAATTGGAATGATTGTATTTTATGGTTTAAACGTTTTTTCAGGACTATACTATACTTAGCTATGAGGAATGCATGTCTGCCAAGCTCAGGGGTTGAAAAGATTATAATTATGGGATGTTTTTCTATATATTTCTCGAGACATTTTCCACCCTGTTAGGGACATGTACATGGTAAACATTAGGGCTGCAACAAATCGATTTAATCGATTAATAATTTAATACTAATTTAATTACTAATTTAATAATCGATTAGTTGGGTCTACGTTATTACACACATAAGTCCAGCAGAGGCGACCTAATTTGAAAGCAGTAAGCTAACCAAAGCCGCGGTGACAGTAAAGTACCATTAAGCTGGATGTCGACCGCCATAAAAGACAAAGGTGACGAGAACCAATGGCGTGCCTTGAGTATCTTACGTAATGAATTCTGGGAGAATTGAAAAAAAAACGTTTAAAAAATGGCGGAGGCGTACACAGCAGAGTCTTGTTTTAATGCTGCCAGAATTTGACGATAATTAGCTGAAATTAGGTTGGAGAGACACTGATGTATTATGTGATGTTGTGGAGTTTTTGGATTATTTTATGCAATTATTCAGATTACTTAACGCAAATCATTCAGTGGTGTAGTGGAGGGTAAATGCACATAAACGCCATTTACGCATCTTTTAAATCTATAAAACAGCGTTTATTCACCTTTTTGAACATCACTAATGTTAAGGATATAAATAGTTTCCCACCGTTTTTACTGATGTGCATACAGTTTACCCACCTTAAATTTCTTGTTACCACTACACGACTGCTTCATTTGTTCACGATAGAAATAGTATTATAAAATGTTGTAGTAAGACCAGTTTTTTAGGGTCTCGATCTTGTCTTTGAATCAGCCGTATCTGTACTCCTTCTTATGGACTCGGGATTATATTTCGAGACCATAACTCTTGAGAATATACTTATTAATGAGCCGTTTACTGTCGGAATGGATAACTAATAACTTCAAGTACAACCAATGGCGTCACTGCCGGCCGCGTTACCCGCCCGGTCCCTTCACACGCACATTTAAATGAACGCAGGGGAAGCCGTGGTTGTCAACACAATCAACTATTATATGTGGCTACATATACCACAACGTGTTTACCCTACCATTCTATTAGGGGGGCGCCTCAAGTTAATTTTACTTTCTATATAGAGCCAGATCACAACGGAAGTCATTTAATGCTACCTTTCCGATAGAACAAGTTTATATCTTGTCCTTACAGTTCATCACTTTAGTATGCTGAAATTTAAAACACAATTTGCCGCCTGCCGTTCGCGGGTTTTTCGTCACCAATCGTCTTATTTGTGTCGCTCAGTCACTAAAGTCTATGGCGTTTCACAAGAGTGCAATCCGGCGCATTTTTAGTGTAAAATGTGTAAAAAGCTTTTTCTCCGCAATAAATATTTACTTAACTTTTTTTTTAATGCAGACAGACTCGCTTGCTTGCTCTCCACCCCTGTCACATATGTGTATCCACATTAAGTCACATTAGACAATTATGTGACTTAAAAAAAAATATTGTATTTTCCTGTGTAAATTCCACTGCCGGCGTTTACAAATTTTGAATTAAACATTTTTTTTAAATATTTTCTTTTCATATTAATTTTGCAGATCAGCCCATATGTCATACATCTATTGCTGTTCCTTTTGTTTACTGTTGATGTTGAAAACTTATCTTCCGTTATCTTTTTTCTGAGAAATAATAAAAAAAATTCGCCCTCCCTCATCACTTCTGATTGAAAGGATGATAAACTAATAATTATTTTACTGGACCTTATTTAATAATATTCTTAGTAGCAGCAGCGGTAGTCTGTGCTTTTACATTAAAAAACTGGAGTACTGAATACGTCATCTAAAGCGCCATGCTGGTTGCACTTCATAAAACAAGATTTTGTGTATTTCATTACATTGATTCAGCTGCTACATTTTTTTTTGTATATTCTTAATGTAACATACATTTTTTTATGTGAGTTGCTGGAAACAACCTTTGTACAAAGACAGACTGGGTTATTAAAAATTGCTGGAAATCGAATTGTTTTTTGCTTCCCCCCCCCACCCCCACTGAACTTTTCTGGGAAACAATGTACCCCTTTTGCTATGATAAAAGTTTCATTCTTGTAGCATTAACAGTTTTAATTTTATGAAGAGGACAATGACAATTTTGTCCCTATTTTGTTGTCTTGTGTAAGGAATTTTATTAATTAGAAATAAAAGTATATGTAGATGCATTATATGTATCTCATTTAACAAAACAATATACAAATATACCAAACACTTACTGTTGTGATTAGAATATTTTTTTTAAATCATTGCCTAACAGGGTGGAATATAATATAACAGTGTGGAACTGAGTAGGCCTCTTAACAAGTAGAGTCATATTCACAACAACAATACTACTACTACAATTAATAATAGTATAAAAATAATAATAAATAATAATGATGATAATAATAATAATACCACTGTAGTAACAAAAATAATTAAGAGATACTCTGATATTATAATAATAATAATAATACAGGTCCTCGTCGACTTACGACCTATCCATTTTACGACCAATCGACTTTTCGACCATGATCGCAGCTCGTATGTCTGGCAGCGCAAATGTTGCCCAGCTGGGCGCACGACAGTTTGCGCACCAGTTCCCGGCAGCACTACCATTCCCGCGTGCGCTAAGCCACTAACTGTTATCCCAATAGCAGTATAACGATAATGAACCAAGAAAATCATGATGTATAACAATAATAGTGAAAAGTATGATGTATAACAATAATAGTGAAAAGTATGATGTATAACAATACATAATGAACAAAGAAAATTATGATAAGGTATGACTTAAAGATTTTTATAGCAATACATTACTGTATAGTAGGCTATACATATGCGACTTACGAACAAATCGTGTTACGACCAGTCAGTCGTTATCCAATCATGGTCGTAAGTCAACGACGACCTGTAATACTTTTGGATTATACCATTAATGTTCATGATCACACACAAAAAATACACTGAAAAAATAAATCTAAGTCATTTTAATGAAAATAATAAATATTCTTGTACAATTTCTACTCAGTAGGCTGCATATCCCATACATTGCCTAACAGGGTGGAACTTGACAGGGTGTAATATTTCGCGCTAATTTAGCTCTTTGAGTGAGCAACATTTAGCTAGCACACACGCTACAGCTGATCAGCATTTAAATAGCTATTTTTAACATTTTTTCCAATAAATATTTCCCATAATATTTACTAACAGGGTGGAACTTTAAGGGTGCCTCAAACCAGTGTGTAATATAAAATTAAGAAAAATACAGCAGAGTTTGACAGTTAAATCTTACCTTAGTCTTCCAGTTGAATTTCCCTCCAAAAACAAATGATGTCACTTCCAGGAAATGGCTGTATGGATTTGTAATCTTTTTAGAGAGCCAAGAAACTAGAGGCTAACAGGGTGGAAAATTAATGTGGGGACAAATAGTATAATATATAATTACAGAAAACAAAATAAGTTCCACCAGATTTATATCTTTCTCTAAAGGTAGTATAATCTAGTCTATCAAAATAATAAAGAATAAGTTTTGGTTTTTATAATTTTATAGTTTATATTTACTGAGGGACTTTAAATACATTGCATTTGGGACATGCTAAAATGAGAACATATTCCAGAGAAATGGTGCTTTAAAGAGATGTAAAAAATAAAAATAATAATGTATCTTTGTTAGAGTAATAGAAAACACCTAAACACATAATAAAATAGGTTTGTTATAAAGATTTTGTCTAATTTTTATAAAAGAATAAGAGCCAGTTAAACACGAGGACATGAATATGTGGCCCAAAACAGGAATCACCCATTAACTTCTTGGGAAGAGATATTCCACCTCCAGGGGCTTGTATCACAAAGCTGGATTTCTTGCTTAGCTGGATAACATGTCGGATTTAACATATTCTAATTTATATGGACTGTATCTTCGGTCACTTAGTGTTAGCCCAGAATACTGAAAATCCAACAAGTTATCTGTGATACAGGCCCCAGGAGTATGGAGAGTAAGTAGACAAAAATCACTCGACATCATAACCCTGGGAATTGCATACAATTAACTATATTATCATCATAACCCTGGGTATTATGTACATTTAAGCTAATCCAGAGAATTAGCATCATAATGCTTATAATTTCTTATTCTCCTTTCAGTTTAAATCGGTCAACTACAGGTACTTTCAAATTAAAAGACCAAGTCTAGTTTCTGTAAAATTAAAGGTAAACTGCCAGGTAAGGCTAATAAGTTAATACCTTATTTTGTGTCCAATAAGACTCATGATGTTTGGAGATAACATTATGACACAAAAAAGCAATGTGTGTAACCCTATTTATTAATGTCACAGCTGTATATTTGGAAAGGGAATGTAAAATTTAACTAAAATATTTATGATGTGGGCTAAAATTTTAAACCAAATCTATTTTGGTGGAGTCCACTTACACAGCCAGGAGTACGCTTGGCTAACACTGTTCACAGCACCAAAATGATTCATAAATATTTTAAATCTTTTTGTTTCTTTAGTGTTGCAAGATTAACAATGAACAAATCTCTAAATTAATCTCCAAGGTCAAGGGGGTAATGAGATATGAACAGGAAGTCCTTCACAAGCCTTTCAGGTCCAAGATCCCATGCAGGGATGGAGAAGAGGTCCTCATAGAGCCAGCCTATACATTCTCCCTGTGTTAGTAGCTAGATGGGTAGGGAGTGAGGGAAAGCTCGTGTCTGCACCAGAAGAATAATAACCACACTTCTAAAAAAAGAAAAGCAAACATGCTTTCTCCAAACACCTAATGCAGTGGTACCTCAGTTCTCAAACTCACTAGAACTCGAATTGAAAGTCGAACGAACCAGTTTGTCCTATAACTCGATCTGAATATCAGAAGTCGAACCATGAACGCTGACCTAATATAAATTGTAGTCATACTACAATGCAATTCTTACTTGAATGCCTTCTTCACAGACTGGACGATTAACTAAATAAAGCAGCGCAACA
>JABFEA020000036.1:11020723-11039337 GCA_019775915.2 Cyphomyrus plagiostoma | reverse complement strand
ATATTGTGTATCTGGAATGAATTTTAGATCTTTAAGTCCATCTCATGAAAAATCGGAGCAGAAACAAAGGTGTTGCGATTATATTTTTGTTGAGTGTATTTGAATCCCTTATAAATGATGAAGCAATCAGAGAGGACTCAGTATGTATCCTTTGAAAAGTATTGTTCTGCATCTCACATATTACAGATTGGAATTCCTCAGGGATCTATTTTGGGACCTATGTTATTTTATATTTATAAAAATTATTTGGGTACTGAAGTACATCCAGCCAAGGTACATCTTGAAGCAGATGATACAGTTCTTTCTACAACAGCAGCCTCTGAAACGTTAGCCACGAATACACTATGGATGGCTTTTCATTTTTTACAGGTGTCTTTGAATTTAGAATTAGAATTTAGTGATTAATTGTCACTGTTGACACACCACAGCACACAACAACAAAATGTCTTCTCTGCATTTAACCCATATGTGACGTAGCAGGGTGCCCAGTGCCCAGGGAGCAATGCTTGGGGTGGTGCTTTGCTGGTCAGGGATTCAAACCTTCCATGTAGAAATTACAAGTGCGCTTCACTAACCATTAAGCCACCATGGAATTAAAATGCAACTCACCCAAGAGAAATAAAATTTATGATATTCACTCTCTAATGCCATTCAGTTGATTGATATGTGATTTCAACATTGTATGGCAGTAATGGATTCTACATTCAAGACCTTTTGTTTTTTCTTCCAAGAACTAGTCATAATGCAAGATCTTCAGAAAAAAATCTGCTAAACATCCCATATGTTACCCATGAATTGGGTAAATCTGCTGTCTCGTTCTATGTTCCTTATGCTTGGAATAAACTACTAAATGTGTGCTCAGGGAATTTATCTTTGTTCAGTAATTGTAAAAGTATGCTGAAATGTGTCTCAATCAAACAATGTTATTAAGTACTGCAGCTATAACACTGTGACTTATAAAATTAAAAATTATTCTGTTGTTGTGTCTATGCTTCATGTTCTAAATTTGAACCATGAAATTTACTGCCATCTTGAACAGGACTCCCTGGAAGAAGAAATATTGTATCTGAATGGGACCTTCCTGGTCAAACAAACAAAAAGATAAAAGAATAAATAAAGCAAGCAAGCACAGAGCATGCGGCTGGCCACAAACTGTATGTGATGTAAGTCCTTCACCTGGTATATAATGTCAGGAAAATTTAAGCTGGATGTCTGTTTACTCTTGGAGGAAGTCAAATTACCTGAAGCAAATACAGAGAAAAACAACCTCCAGTCATCAGTTTTGTCTATTGATTTCTGGGAGTCATTATTAATAAAAGATGCTAGGAGGAGACCAAGTGCTGTTACCGATCTTACTCAAGCTTCACTCTCAACTGCTGACTTTTATTTCCTGTGACTATGCAGTAGACTCTTTAATGCAATTACATAGATGATAAGACCTAAACACTGAACAGAGCATGCAGCCATACCGGGTCTCAGTCGGTACAACCTGCAAAACAAAGGAGGACAGATCAATCATATTCTGTCAGAATGAGCACCCAACCATCCCCCCAGCCGCACATGCATGGGGGCAGTGTTAGAATATGTGTGGGAGGAGGGGTCATCCTGGGAGTCACACCCTTGTGCTTTCAACTCGTCCACCTGAATGAAATGGAACTTGCTGCAGGCTACTAATAAACATGAGGCCTGGGCTCATTTGCATTTTTATCCCCACCCACTATGCCAAGAACAAGAGGTAATAAATCAATTTGATTTTTGATGATATATCATAAGAATAAAAAAGCATTGCACATAGGAGTCAAAAGGCATGATTACTGATTTACTTATTTAAATTTAAAACTATGTAAAAGATTTTGAACATTTGAAGTTTTATTGCTGATTTTTAATATTCCAAATTATAACTGAATGGGTATGCTTTTTTGTAGACTCAGTAATCCAAATTCAACCTATAAAGAGGGAAATAAAAAATACATTAATACAGACAGAGAAACTCCGAGAGGAACAGCCCCAACTGCTGACAGAATGTTCTAGAATGGCCTCTGAGGGATCCTTGTAAATGAATCTAATAATAGTCACAATGAACACCTTGTTAAGCCATTAATAAAAAAAAAGCTGGAAAGAGGCGGGGAGAGCAGTTTAGGGGGTTTTAATGCCTTTCGTACCTCTGACCCCCCACTCACCCAAGGTGATTCCTGCTGTCATGTTCACTTAACCAGCACTCAACTCATTAATGCGGCCAGATTTCATAGCCCAGCAGTTTGGATTAATGACTGGACTCAGGAGTATAGTTGCAGGCTTCCTCATACACAGCCTCTTGGATTAGGACTCCTGCTCGTATGGAGGACGTCACCCATTGCAGCACATGCTTCCACTCCGCCTGCTGCACTTGTTGATAATATGAAGGATGGCGCTCATTACAATGCAGCTCTGCAAGGAGGAAGAAGGCCAAGCGTTTGTACCCACACATTCTCTTGTGGGGAGCACTCACTCTGAATCAAAGTGAAGATCTGTATCACTTTAACGTTCCAGTCCAGTCTCCCATCTGCTTGGAGCTCTATATGAGGTGTGATACAGCACCAGTTTCAAAGAAGATCACTAAGCACAGGCCAAATGTTCAAATATCCAGGCTGATTTTCTGGCTGAGACTTAATGCAAATTACAGTGTTAAGGCTGTATACCTAACACATCGTACATTTGATTAAATTCACATAGAAATTAATTACTGTGGGCAAACCAACGTTTCTCTTTCTTCCTCTCCCATTCATTGTCACCAGAGATGGTGTGAGATATATATGTGTATGTATGTATACGTGTGTGTGTGTGTGCGTGTGTGTGTGTGTGTGTGTGTATGTATATGTATAAATACACACACACACACACACACAGTATTTGGGTACATTTATAAAGTTGTAATGAAAAATACAGTTCTTTTTGAAATATAAATACCGAATACTTCTGAAAAAGTACCTGAAGTAGTCTGTTTTTTTAAATCTGCAGATGTGTTTCTGACCAAACACCGTGTCTGAGCTTAGTGCGTTCATCTCTTGGCAATGTTGGCAAATTTAAATGTAAAGGTATCAAAGGCAAAAATATTCACAAATGGTGCCATCTGTGCATACCAGCTATAGAATGTCCAGTCCGACATCAAAGGATTCAACTTCATCACTTCCCAGTGTAAATGCATAACTGATGAACACTTTGAACAGGTAAAATATGTTCACTTATATCACGTGAACAGCAGAAATTATTTGAAGAACATATTTCAGTTAATTATTTAGTTGGCAGGTTAGCTCTCTAAATATGTAATACAATAGCATGCATATATGTATTTTATATTATAATGGGTTTTGGGTATTATTTTATCAATATACAAACATTTTTAGTTAAACATAATCTATGCCTAAAACTGATATTGGTTCGGGATTTATCTGAAGGTCATTCTAACATACTTGTTTTTGATGAACAGTTCAAATAAAGGTTCTCTTCCATGTGAGATTTAAAGTGCTTTTTCAGTTTGTAATTTGATTTAGATATGTTGAACTTATATTGTTCTTATGAACTAGGCTACATATCAGTTTCTGAAATTATTCCAAAAGTATTCAGAATAAGTTACATATTTTGAGTATTCAATCAGAATACATATCTGAATACATTATTGACTGCATATGCAGTATTCAGTAAGTAAATACCTTTTAGATTAAATAATAATAGTACCAATTGATCCCTGTGGGAAAATTCTCTTTTTGCCTCCCCCAACTTGCTCTCTGTAGGTAAGACCACGCTGGTTGTGAGGGGCAGCCACCTGTTGTGGTGCTCAGGAAGCTGGGAGTTAAGGGCCTTACTCAAGAACCCACAAGTGAGCTGAGGCTGCGCTTGAACCAGTGACCTTCTAAGCACAGGCATAGAGGCTCAGCCCACTGAGCCACACATTACCCCCACTGTGTAGTTTTGAACGGAATTTTTAAGAGTTACAGCGTTCCCTGTGGTCTGTTGTGGTTACCAGGTTGTTTGCAGTTCTTAGTGAGAACAGCAATTCTGTGATGAGTTAAAGAAAAACTTAATACCGGAGACACCATCACTGAGCGAAGAATGGCTGCATGTTTGAACCAGATAGGAACCAGCATCTTGAGATCTGGATTGATAGAGACCAGAGTGACTGGCTGGGCCACCCACAATGCCTGATGAAACACCTGGCACCAGATGATGCTCAGCACTGCATCAAATTAATTCCAAACTCAAGGTCCCCCTGATACATGTATGCTTTCGCAATGGCCATCCCTTGACAGTTGCCTGATCTTTTGATTTGGCCTCAGTATTAACATGTTGAGTAAGGAGTGTGTGCTGGCCATCTAAATGTTTTGCTTTTACCACTACATGAAAATATGCATTCATGTTTACAGCCCCTGTAACACTTTTCAAAAATGACTTGTGAAAAAGCAAAAATGTTGAAGGAGTCGAGTGCCTTTCTGCATTTAAATTGGCTGGCCAGATTCCCTGTTACCTTCCTTTTATAAATGATTGCCTCTCTTTGAAATTGAAACTCTTAATAAAGGGTCTTTCTCTTTTTCAGCTTTAATTGAAAAGTCACTTATTTTAATGACTCCAAATACAGCCTAAGCCATAACATTACTGCCCTTGGGGGAATTAGCATGACCACAGCAAGCACCCGGGATAAATGTCTAGATGCCCCTCTCATCTGAATACATTACAGTTTATCAGCCCAAACCAGTGGGGCACTCACCCATCCTAAAAACCCACTGTTTTACATCTGTATGGCCCTACTCATTAGCTAAATAGACTCCTCCTTTTCCACAATGTTATGCCTCGCTTTTTGGTGGCAGCGGTCTTTTTCTATGCTAAATACACTAAATCAAGGGCAGTTATCTGGTTAATACATTTTTACAACCGTGTAGGGTTATTGACGGAATCCTGCAGTTTTATTCTGCATAAATGCATCTTAGAGACCATAAAATCATTTATAAGAACTTTAAGGCAATGTTTCTCTCAGCATTTTATATTCCACAGTTTCAGATTGTGTTTCCTGGAAAGACAGAAGGTTGGATGCAACAAATGTTTTCCATGGAGACTTAAACCAAGATCAATATGAAAAGGCCGGTAGAAATGTTTGACATGAGGGTGTCTAAATGTATCATAGCTTCAGATAAAATGTCTCACCATTTGATGCTTGCCTATAATGCAGAAGCAGTTTAAAACAACTAGAAGTTTGTCAAGCAGCTTATACTGAAAAGCCTCAGTCTAAAACAGAAACATGACCTACTTCTGAGTTGACATCAGTGCTCGGTTTGGGAAGAAAGAGCCGGGCTGCAATCCATATGGCATAAAACTGCTGTCTTATTACACCCTAGAGCAAGGCTTGCTGTGTGATGACGGCCATAAAGGTAAAATATGTACTCACAGCCTGTATATGTTTTCAGTCGCTAGGATGGCTGTAACACTCGGGAGGTGGAAAACACTTTCTTCTTTGTTGTCATTGGGCCTTCACAGTGCGGACCTGGGGAGCAAGTGAGTTATATCAATAAAATAGCACAGCTGTGCTAATGTGTGGAAGAAACAATGGGGGAAGAGCTTGCTCGCCTAAAGACAAGCCAGAAAGAATTACTGATAGGCACAGACAATAGAGGGATGAGGCCACCCCCCTCCAAACAACTACCACCTCTCTATCTAACACCACCTACCCCCCAGCTACTAGCTTCACAATCGTCTTGCAGTCTTTGACAATGGCAATGCTGAGAGTTTAAGTAGAATGAATATAATAAATATAAGGTGTACTTTTAGCCACAACAGGCTATTTTTTAGGACCAAACTGTACATAAACAGATCGTCCAATGTCCTCTGGGTGTGAAGAGGCAAAGGCTGAACAATATAGTAGTTAACCATCTGTATCCCTTGAATGTAACCATAACCACAACTGCTTAGACCGTCAGATTTGCATGAACTGTCATGAACTGCTAGTTATGACTTAGAATATGGTAGCCATCTAATAATTTTGTGTGTCATTTAAACGGCTGTAAAATCAGTAAAATAGGTCTGCTACAGTAAAAATGCGTAGGCTTATCCTAAAATGCAGTTTTCTCTTTTACATTAAAATTATTGTCCTAGCAGTCAATGCTCTTAAACCCAGGCTTACATGGTGACAAATGTATCTAAACCCTGGAAAGGGCAAACGGCATTACTGGGCCATTGGTGAAACCGCTGGATTCCAATTACTGCAACATTCTCTCTAGGCTACCCCCTAAGGACTCTGATTACTGCCCCAGAGAGACACCTTGCCTTGACTCCTCCAGTCATGCCCCACTTGCTCTTTGTGCTCCCAGCTTCTTCATCCCGCTGTCCTTTCCATTCTGCAAAGCCATTAATCAGGTGTTCAGAGTATCACTAGATGCTTTCCACCGAAAGTTCAGGAACTTAGTTACTGGTTCCAAATTCCTGAGCCATTATGACTATTATGAATTTTGCAATGCAGAAATATGTTGATACATACAAAAAATGTATTAATTCATATACTTTATGTAACTGAGATACAAAATTAATTCCATTTGCTTCTATCTCTTTTCCCCTCACTTCCTCTTAACTTCCAAGTTTGCGCCAATGCTTGTTATCAACCAATCAGCGAAGTTTATCAACTTAAGTCCCACCCAGTAGGTCCTGTGGCCTGTATTACGAAGCAGGGTTACTGGCTTATCAGGGTAACTTGTCGGATTTCAGGTAGTCTGAGCAAAATGTAAGTGAACTGTGGTACCTTTAATCCGACAAGTTACCCCGATAACACAGGAACCCCACTTCGAAGTACAGGCCATAGGTCAACTGAAAAGTGCCTAATCTGGGGTATAGACTAAAAAAAGGAATGACCTCAGAGGGACTATAATCGGGCAGAATTCCTGCAGTGGGAAAGTGACATAAGGTTCTAGTTCCTGAAAATGGTTCCTGCGGTGAGAATTTGCCTACTCTCAGCTACCCACTACAGAATCTGGCCTGATGTGGCTTCTAAGTAAGATCTTTAAATTGTACTTTATATTACTGTTGTGATTTTCATTGGACAGTGAATATTATAAAATTTCAATATCAATATCAATTTTTAGAATGCAAATGTGATAACCTAAATAATTCAAATGATATATTACAGCAAAGTAAAACTTTTCACATTGATGTATTTCTGAATGATGGTTTTCCAAACCAGATTTTTATTCTAAAATGCCTCTTTGCATAATGAAAGTGTGCTCTCTCACTATGGGTGGGGCATTGGAAAGTTGAACTTTATTGTAAAATATAATTTCAATTTTTTAAGTAATCATGTGCATTATATACTTGTTATATATTCTTACATATTTAGTTTAATTAAAAGCAAAGATGGTTAATTTAAAAGTGAGAAAATAATTGTGTTAGTAATGCTGCAGTGCAAATATCTAAAATTATGTTTTATAAACTTGCATCAACTTGAGTCCTTTGTGCATTTTAGAATGGAGTATTTGTGAATTAATACTACAAATATAAAAAAAAAATCATTTTTTCCTATCTATCTTCCAAACTATCTTCTGAAATGTTAATAAACTTTGTTGTTTCCATCAGTCAAGATATTATGGAATTATTTTAAAAAGATAAATCCCTTTATGATTTCTTATTTTTCTACTCATTATTAGTTATAAATAAGCTCATATCTGTAACAGAAATATATTCTGATTATGAGAATTGAGGAGAAAAATGAGCCCTGTTCCACGGTATATCAACTGGCTACTTGGGGTTAAAGGTAAGGTGCTGGGGGTCTCTGTCAGATGCGGCTGATGACCTCCTACATCCATCTCTGTCTCCGCCTCCTCTAAAAAAGGTTCTGTGCTGGGTTACTTCCATGAAGCTCCTTTTTCAGAAGAAGCAAAGCAGATGTAGCTTGCACTGCCTTTCGTGGCTGCTGTGGATCTTCACATCCCTTCTATCATCCCCGGGCATGGCATACACTCCAGAACACATAGGAGGTTCTGTGTCTTATTGAAGCCAAAGGGGATAAGTCAGGACCCTGGACTGACCCCTTCTGCAGATGAATGATGATAGCATATTGAGCACGCTTTAAGAATTTCTTTTATTTTCCTTTCGGCACCCTGCTTTCTCTTCATGTCTTCAAAAGCCTGTGTTTCGTTGGATCAATTTCTATACATATATAAAGGATGGCAAGGAACATTTTGGTCAGACATCTGTGCTACCATAAAGGGGAAACTGTTTATGAATCAGCAGAAGTTAACAAAAAGCAACGATTTATGATGCTGTGCTACCAGTCATGGGTTGCAAAACTTTGCTGGAATCATTTGACAGTCTTCTAGAAAGATCTGGCCCTTCATGCTTTTCATGGTTATTACTGGGAGCAAATAACAGGCCTGGGTTCAGGTGATTTATTAAGACTCTCAGCCACCTGTGATATGCATAAAGTGACAGTTTCAGTGTGAGGTTAACAACCCACAGTACTGGATAAATGGCTACTAATTAAGGAGAAATGCAGGGCTCCATTGTTTTGTGATAAAAAACACCCACATATGGACACACGCTTTGGTCAAGCAGACCAGAATTTACTCAGTGTCCTGTTGATGAATTCATTATACCTCAACAACGTAGGACCTAAGTACTTATATGCAACAGTGAGGACAGAGATGGATTATAAGTATATATTTCAAAGTGTATTGATTATACTCCATGTGTTTTATGCTATTAATAAGCAACTTGTAAGGCTAGTGCAGCTAGCATGTGAAATGCTGAAATCATCTGACCAAATCTTACCAATCAGGAAATGCTGTGAAACTCTTTACAAAACTGATTAACTGAAATATGTCACTTAATTTGTTGATTTGTTAAAACATTAAATGAATTAGTACATTTAGTTTGTACTTTAAGATTCATGTCACATCTTGTGAATTGCTGTGCTGTGACAATCAAGAAATACAGAACATTATTGTTAACCAAAAAATTTGTTGGACGGTTTAAATGATTATTCTGGAGAGCATTTAAAAATATATGGCATTGTTTAGTGAATTATCAGGATGCAGGTTGTGCTTCATAAAATAAGAGCTTAGTTGTGAAAGAGGAAAAGAAAAACTGTTCCAAACAGATGTCAAGTGCAAAACACCTTTGACTTAATTGCAGCCGGATCTGGAGAAGCTCTCTTGTCCATTAGGTTGTATTTCTCTGTGGTCAGCGTGGATAATCTCCCATCTTCCATCATCCTGAGAGCTGTGTCCAATCGCATTGTCCAGGGCAGCAGGTAGCCCCGCTGTCCAGGACGACGAGGCTGACTAGCTCTTCCGACTGGATGGGCAGTTTGAGCACGGGCCAGGGGTCAGCGCCCGGTCCCGGCCCCTGCTGGACACTTCACAGATGCCGTTTTACAGCATAGGGGAACATGATTAATAGTCAGGCGATTGCAAAGGTCAGCACAAAATCTTAGCCCCATTGTGCAGTAAACTTAGACATTCTGACTTCAGTTAACTCTCCTCCCTCATGGCTTTACATGCTGTACGCTTTAGAAGGACTTACCCTATTCTCAAGGAACTGTTAAGTCAATGATCCAAAATCTAAACCTATATAAAACAGCCCTGGATCAAATAAACAACCTTATGTCAGTCTGTAGACACACAATGACCAGCTACTCAAAAGGCCTATTTGTTTTATTCAGCTTCTGAGATGCCTTAAGAAGCCAATCAGATCCAATCAGATGTTCAGGTCATAGGATGCTGGCCCTGAACCCCTTGCTAGCAGTGACCCTGCCCTGGGGCACCCCCCCAATGTAAGCACGCTCTCTGGGTGGGGGAGAGCAAGGGCTGACAGTCAGCCTCCCACATCCTGCTGCTAGAAATTAGCCGACTAATGTCTGATTTTTGACACTGTGGCAGAGAGTCAGCGGTGCCCTAGGGGGCCTGATTTCCCCCCAAACCCTTCCTTGGGAATCCAGCTGTTCCTGCTGCTACTGTGACCCCCTGGCTATTTACTAGTCACTGGTTTTGGTCACATTTTGTTGCTAGTTAAACAGAAACCTGAAAGCAATTGATACCAAAAGCAGGCCAAAAACATCTCCGTTTATATAGCTATAAGGATTATTTAAAACTGTCTCAATATCAAGCTTAAACTAACCTCAATCCTAACTTGCTTCAGGTGTTAGTTTATTGGCAATTACTTTTACGCCTGTGAAATTTACTTTGTAATGTTGCGCAAAACGAGCAAGGAATACCATGTACACTCAGCGGAAGATGTATGTTTGAGTTGTTGAAAATAAAAATGTAAACAATGTAAATAACACAAGTAAGGACAATCAAGACAATAAACATAAAAAAATAATGTAACATAAATAAAATTATGTATCTTGTGCAGATCACATGCATAGTGAAATGCTATATAGCAGCAGCTGGGGGCTAATATGCTTGCAGTAATGTAGCAGCAAGTGGTTAGATTAACTGGGGCACTGCAAAGGACAAAATCTGTGGTTGCCATAGGGAAAAACTGCTTTTTAGGCACAGGGCTTGGTCTTGATAGACTTCAACCTCTTTCCCCAAGTGGGACGCGTTCATGGTCAAGGTGGGGTGTGTCATCTGCAATCTTTGTTTCCAGCATAATGGTTCTGAAGGTATACAGGTCCTGGAGTAATGCCAGACTACAACCAATCACCTATTCTGCATTGTGAATTTTACACTGCAGTCTGCATTTGTCCAGTGAAGCAGACAGTGACGGAAGACGTGAGGATGGACTCAATTGTGGCGGAGTAGAAGTGCACCATCATCCTCTGCTGGGCTTTCTTCAGCTTCCACTTAAGATCTTTGGAAATGATGGTGATATACTGGTGAATTTCATACTGTATATGCAATTAAGCACATGTCAGAAAATCCGTCTCATTATGGGCTGGAGAGTAAAAGCAGTGGTTGATCCTTGGTTGTCAGAGTGGCATTATTGCTTAAAGCACATCACTGGAATAACTGCTCTGTTGCACTTGTTCCTATTTTATGTGCAGGGTATGTTTCATTTCTCATCTCATTAATTGCTGTAATAGTGTAAAGTCAAGACGGATTTTAATGAAACAATATAACTCATATCCATTCCTTCAGAACGGCCACCACATCAGGCATATTGATGGATGCTGAGGCATAAATATCTACAGTATGATAAGTACACCTCTGTCACCCATTTGCAGCCAATACGTTAATAATGCCGGTACAACTTTGCGTGGCTTGTCTCTAAATAATCAGTTAGTCAGCTAACAACAACCAGAGTAAGTGCTCATTCGACACAAAGCAACAAACTTTCCCCTCAATGATGATGTAGCTATGATTTGGTGGAGCTGACACTGTAGGCAACGGACTCCTATCCTGGCTTTATATAGACAAAACCATGTGTTATGTGTTCACTGAAGGGTCAGGCACGAAGATGGGTGAGTCATGGCGCGAACTACTGAGTCGTGTATCATCACATGTCCTCCTTATCAGTAGGCCTGGCGTTTTCCCTGTGTGAGCCAGTTGGTCATTCGCTCAGCTTGAAGCAGAAATATTGTCTGATACGGATTTAAAAATTGGCTTGTATGAACAAAGATCTTCCTGCTGCCAAGAAGGTACTGCATGTAATAATTTTGTTTCATTTATACATTTAAACACATTTTCACAAATCACTTGGGCCCAGAGAGAAGCTGAGCAGAGATGGGCTCCGGGTGCCCTTCCTGGCTTCTTGTATGAGGAGTTTGTATGTTCTGCCCTTGTTTCCTCTACAGTCTGCTAAATGCCCTTAGTGCGAGGGACCCCCTTTGGGAACTGAGAGCACAGCCTTCAGATCACAGCTTGGGGATCATGTGGAGCTCTCACAGTTTCATCTGAGCCTTCGATTTTCAAATTAATTCCATTTGCGAATTAAAGTCACACAGTTGTTTAATGAAGGATTTAATTAATGTCCTATTAGGATGTAAGGAAAGACTCAAGATCCCTAAAATCTATATGTAACTGGAATGAATTTTTTACATATTAAATAACCAGAATTAAAAATTTCTTATTAATATTCGTCAAAAAGATGGAATATTCTACCTCAGTGAAAATGTGGGTATTGTTTAACTCCGAAGATAATTCTGCTCTGTAAATGTATGCTCACATTTTATACAAGAATTACATCTTTATATACATACTGTAGGGTCATCACTGAAGAGCAAATGGGAGAATTTCTCATCTATTAGTACTGATTTGAAACTGAGGAGGAAGCGGCGGATGAGTGCAGAGGGGGAAAGGATCTCCCACACATTATCTTTTATATTCCATCTGCTTTAGCCTGTTATCAGGTTCAGGTGTTTGAGTATACAGCCTCTGCATTTTTTTCTCATGTCATGAAGGGTGAAGCTGATTTGCATGAAACTTCATGTAAGATGTGATGAAGGGGAAGACGATGAGAAAGATGATGAGGACTGTTATTGCTCATATTATTAATGCTGTCATTATGATATTGCACACCCAGTACTTTTATCCAAAATACCAAAGCATAAGCAGCTTTTCAGATGTATGCAGCTATGGCAGTGTGGGATAAGCAGCGGCTCAGAACTGCTGCAGCAGAGCTCCTCCTGGGCCAGGAAGCAGAAACCTTTTGTTTGTACATCTACATCTTTTTCAGCAGGACCTCTAATCGCAGGCATATCAGTTCCCACGCTGTATTTATTCCCAAACACAAGAGTCACTCTTGAAAGACAGAAAATGCCCCTAAACCAGAAGCTGTAAAAAAAATACAGGGCACCTCACCAAAATAATAACATTATCCTGGCCCTTGATCTCCTGGGGCTAGGAGGGAAATGGAAGGCAAGCAGGTAAACCCCGTGGCTGGCCTCACCTCAGTCACTGGGGTTCTGCTGCGTGTCAGACCAGGCTTGTACTCCCCTCCCATCAGCAGGAGGGGGAGCGCCTTTGGCCCTTTGGAAATGGCAATTAAAAGAGCCGCATGCAGAGCACCCATGCCTTGCTGGTCGGGGACACTGCATGGAGCCCCGGCATCATTTGCTGCACATTAAACAGTGCAGCATGACAGAGGCCATTAACCCCGCTAACCGGGGAGCACCAAGCATGTTGAGGCAGTGGAGATCACAGGGCCGATGAGGCCACAGCAGGCCAGGGGGTGCTGTGGAGAGCTGCCTGACACCACATCAGAGTGACGAGGAGTGTACACTATCATGCGTTTGTGTGTGGGGGGGGTGGGGGGTGTGGCATTCCAACTCCACAATACAGCACCCCCTCCTCCACGATCTGCTTTAATTAAATGCAGTAATACCTCGAGCAGCGAGCTACCGGCTTAATGATTTGGGGGCTGAGTGGCTAACTCCCGAGGTCACGTAACGCCCCGTAGGGCAGCGGTGCCCTGACAGGCAGCATCCCGTGTGGGTGGCTGGTGAGGCGAGGCGAGGCGCTGTGTCAGACAGGTCTGCTTGGCAGCCAGCGCCAGCCGCCACTCCACAGGCTACAGGTTCAGGGCTAAGGTGACAAGTGTCAGTAGGATCAGCTGCGTCTGATGACAAGGCAGCACGGCACAGCACACGCTGCAGAGCACAGTGGTAATGGCTCATCGTGCTGCCCGGGGCCTGCCAGCGGAGAATGGGGTTGTCACACCACGAAGGCGTTGGGTCACCATACAAAGGTGACACTTTCTAAAATTCCTCATAATGGGGAGCTCTAATTCCTCTAAAACTTCATAAACACAGCTGCAAATACAAATTAAACTTGTTAAACTACCAAAAAAGGTTAATGAGACGAGGCTGTGCAGCAAAAATGCAGCTCATTTAAGAGGAACCTGCGAATAAAAAGGTGGTTTTGTTTTGCCAGTCATTTAGGAAAGTTTGCAGACAGCAGGTGGGTAGATCTGTGTGGAGAAACACGGCTCGTGTCCGAAGGTTTGCAGGTTCAACTCGAGAAAAAAAAAAAAACCTGTGGCGGCAATGTAACTGAAGCAATTACGACAAGGTTTGTCATTATAATCCAGTCCTAATCTACCATGAATGTAATCCACAGTAAAAATTCACGAGTGAACTACCTTAGGTATTTCAGCAAACATGTAACTCTAACAGTCCCGTCCAAATTGTCCTCTTGGTAATAAGCTAGTTTCTATAAAGGAACAACATTTTTTAAAAGGTGGAAACAGCATTTATACGGCAAAAATGGAACGGAAATGGGTCCTGAGTTTTTCACATAAACATCTGACAACCTTCACCTACATCTTCTTCAGCAGGTGCAGAGCAATACACCACTATTAAGTACACCAGTTTGTAAGCTATTGTATCATTGGGAGGGAAAGATTCTATCTTTATTGCCTTTGATTAGTATGATAAAGGGACAGATCACTCAAAATGAATATTCTGTTGTCATTTGCCTTTTATAAACTCTAAACCTGATGTTAACACATGGGACTCCTCTTATCTCCTCTATCTCTGGTAAGTTTGGGAAACTTCACGTGTTTCTTATCCCATCCATATTGGCCAGACAAATAATTTCACAAATTTCATGCCAATCCACTCTAAGTAAACCTTGTACTGCCTGAATAGGGCTTAATAGGTGATTTGTGTGTGTGTGTGTGTGTGTGTGTGTGTGAATCTTAATATTCCCAAGGGAATAAATTAAGTACTAAAACATACTGCCCTTCACCTGTCTTCAGTAATACATCCTACACAGAATGCTGAAAGATACATTCTTTTTCGCTAAAACTGGTGGTTTATCCTGAAAATGGAGCGCGATCCCTGGCCTTTTCCAGACCCGATTTCCAGAGGGAGATGACAAACAGGATTATCCCCTGTCGACATGTTGCTGATCCACG
This sequence comes from Cyphomyrus plagiostoma, assembly GCA_019775915.2. Classification (NCBI taxonomy): domain Eukaryota; kingdom Metazoa; phylum Chordata; class Actinopteri; order Osteoglossiformes; family Mormyridae; genus Cyphomyrus; species Cyphomyrus plagiostoma. The sequence continues at coordinate 11,024,526 of JABFEA020000036.1, read as the reverse complement.
GATTGGACAGCCCCCGGTCATGTCACTGCCCCGGTCCGGCTGGTTGACAATCCCTTCACAAGGCTGTAATCCCGCAAGTCCTGTCAGGGTATTCTGCTGCCCCCCGCCCCCACACAGGGGCATTTGCCTAATCCAACAAGGCTGCCCTGCCCCATGAGAATAGAGTGCGAGTGGGGTGACCTCCAGTCTATTTACAGGTCACATCTGAGTCAACAGCGGCCCTGAGGCCTGGACATTTCACTGAGGGCCCTGCTCCTCAAGCCATGTTGTCTCTAGCCTTCGGAGACATAGTTTACTTCATGCCTCAAACAAACCTCTGTTTGTAAATCCATAAGTGGTCATTCCTGCAGAAAACGGGCATGTTTGAGGATTACCTGTCTACTGATGAATCTGACTAAGAGCTCCTTTGTGATGAAGTGCAACCTGCTTTGGCCGATACAGATTATTGCCTGTATATCACCCATAATGTGGCTTCATCTTAAACCACCAAATCACAAAATTTCTCCCGGACGCCATGTTACTCCGTGTTATATGAACTGCCTTCTTATATAATTTCATTTAAATTGTTTGTAATTTATCTGTCATATAATGTATGTATTCTCATTTTCACTGCTAAATTTGCCAGCACCTTAACCGTGATGTTTGTTTTCCAACCTGTATCTGACGAAACAGAGTGTCAATGTTAACTATTAGATGAATAACAATAGATGAAAGGCTTTTAAATAATTCCAAACAAATATCCAAAACCCTGCTGGCATCTCACAATTCCAGTTTCACTTTTCAAAGGTCTGTTTTGGAGCCCAAAGCACTACCAGAAACCCAATTTTTTCATGGATTATATGGAATATGTTTCAAATAGTTTCCCAGAAACTTTCTTTTCTATATCTTTATTTTTTTATCAGTGTTTATGTGCACAATTTATATCTCTATTTTTTAATACTGAAATTTAAAGGAAGAAATTACATACTGAATCTGATAGAAATAAACTTACCAAGTGTTAGAACATGCCCCAAAAATACCACAGGAAATATAGTAAAAAATATTAAAACAGTGCACTGCAAAAGAGAAATGAAATACATTAGCATATGTGTAGCTAAGTTAAATAGCAGGGCTGTTTTACTGACAGCTGGATTCTCCATTATAGGTTCCCTCGCCCCATGTCACGCCTTACTTAACCCCAACTTTTTTGGGAAAGTATCACACATTCAAGTTGCTAGCCTTAATGTAAGTATGATCTATAAATTATCCTGTTTAACTGTTTTAATACCATCACACTCATCAAGGGCTGTTTACGGAGAAACCAATTCCGTCCAATGATATAATGATCTAAGGATCGTATTGCATAAATCATATTATGTTTTATCAGCGTAGACAATGAAAAGGAGCTGAAATTGGTAGAAGACAAAAAAAGACTTTGAAATTTCATCTGTATCAGATTTCTTTTTCAAAAACATCCAGTGTATCCTGTATAGGTGTCAGTATATCAGTATACCCAGTGTAGGTGTCTATATATCAGTATATTCTTTAGTATATTATATATACTAAAATCAGTATCAGTAATATCAGTATATTAGTGTTTCCTGTACAGGCATCAGTGTATCAATGTATCCAGCATAGGTATCAGTATATGCTGTATAGATGCCAGTATATCAGCATATCGTGTATAGTTAGCAGTATATCAATGTATAATATCCATGTATCAGTATATCAGTGTTTCCTGTATAGGTATCAGTATATCAGTGTTTTCTGTGTAGGAATTAGTGTATCCTGTATGAATATCAGTATATCAGTGTATACTGAATGATAATGAGTATATCTGCATAGGTGGACCCAAAAGAGGGGCAGGGGTGACAATTCCCACCCCCAACAGAGCCCTTGCCACCCCCAGTGCAACCCTGTTGGAAATGGTAAAAATTTAAATATACCAATGAGGAGATCGGGCTTGAGCGGAAAACTGTAATTTCCGAGTGCCCCTGAAGGCATTCAGACGCAGCAGGACCCTGTGCGTGCTGCTTACTGACATGTCATTGGCTAAAAGCTCTGGCAGTAGCTTCCTTGATCCATGATCCAAAACACACCTGCGGTATTGATAATAGCAGGAGTTCAGCAGGTATTTATAACATATGTCACACCGTGTTACTTTCCTAATGAGAGGTGGTCACACACTTGCAGTACATAAAAAATAACAGCATTAAAGCGTTGCACACTGTCTGCTCCACGTCTCGTTTAAATTACGGTAGCTACGAGCCCTGCTCGTGCTGATCAAGATCGTCTTTTAGACAGTGTCTTTGTACGTGCAGTATCTATGTTTCAGTGCACATGCTGAATTGCTTGGTCTTTATGATTTTGTAAAAGTTTGTTGTGTTTATTCAACAAACATTTACAAAGTCATTGTTTAATATGAGTGTGTACAAGAAAATATTTTTTTTCCTTCAATTACCATATTTATATGGACCCCTATGAGAAACCCTTGCTCACCTTATGGCCACCCCTTAAACAAAAGCCTAGCTCTGCCACTGTATATCAGGGTATCCTGTATGAGTATAAGTACATCATTGTATCTTGTATGAGTATCATTTATATCAGCACATCCTGTATGAGTATCAGTACATCAGCGTATCTTGTATGAGTATGAGTATATCAGGGTATATGAGTGTACCCTGTATAGGTGCCAGTGTATCTTGTGTAGGTATCAGTATCTCAGGGTGTCCTAAATGGATCTCAGAATATTAATGTTTCCGGAATAGGTATCACTGTATCACTTTATCCTGTGCAGGTATCAGCATCTCAGTGTTTCCTGTATAGATGTCAGTATATCACTACATGGTTTGTTGTCAATGTAGTACTGTTTCCTGTATCTTGGTTTCTGTGTTGCTAAGCCAATTTATCGGAAAATTCTTGTCACTTTACAGTCTCTACCAAAGAGAGAGCTATGGTAGGAAAACTAAAGATTTATATGCAAGATTTATTTGCAAATTTAAAAATGTGATTTAAAAAATATATATTTCTGATCAATAGGAACAATAAATTAAAGTTTGAAAAAAAAGAATGATTCCAAAATTCGGTCGTGATGATCTTTTATCTGGTTTTTCTGTCATACTAGTTTCACAATTAGTTTACACTTTTCCTTTCCATTTCACTCTTCACTGTCTGCCTTCCTTTACAATCACAAATTAATATTCCGAGAAAAGTTATGCATTTGGTTGCACATAATTTGATTTGCGCCATTAATTAAACCAACAGCTCAGTCACAGCCAATATATAATGAGCTAGACAGAAACTGAAAAGCTTGGATTTGTAAAAATCTGACTTCGTCTCTCCTATCAGTCCAGCAGCAAAATAATGTATCAAAAAGCATTACATCACAACGGTAATATAACAATAATAATAATAATAATAATAATATTGAAATCCATCCATTCATCATCCATACTCAGCTATCCAGCATGGGGTTCTTGGGCAAACCCGGAAAGTATCCCATAATCTGCCATATCTCACGAGAATTCCCAGCTTCGGATCAGTAAAGTACATGTATGTGTCCATTGAGCACAGGGCATGGGAACATGCCTTATATGATTTACAAATATCATTTATGTATTAAATGTCTTAAATTACAGATTGGTGGTGCGACCTATCAATGTGACAACTACCAAACCACCTACTGAAGTGTTGGAATACCAAAAAATAATACGTTTAGATGCAGAACTTCTACTTTTATGCTGGTACTTGTTGGAGTCTGAACCTGAGTAAACTCCGCCGGGTCCGTTGATGAGAAGAGATTCACGCTTAGAGTCGCTGGAGGT
>JABFEA020000036.1:10882787-10892872 GCA_019775915.2 Cyphomyrus plagiostoma | reverse complement strand
TTTAGGTCTGGAGACATGCTTGGCCAGTCCAGCACCTTTACCCTCAGTTTCTTCAGCAAGGCAGTGGTTGTCTTGGATGTGTGTTTATATACATACATACATACATACATACATATATATATATATATATATTCAAATGTATATCGAGACGGAAATGTGTTTCAAAGTCGTATCACCGTTATTGAAACAAATTCTATCGCAATATATATTGATATCGAATTATTGTCCAGCCCTAGGTGATCGCATAATACACGGGACAACTGTAAATTCTAATCCTAAAACAAAAATCTATATTTACAGAATATACAGGGGGTTAGCTATAATCAAGAATAGTATTTATAAGTTAAAGTATTTTAATTCTTGGTTCATTCACTTAGAAGACGTCAACTCCTGGCCACACACAGGCACACACACTTAAGGCAGAAATACACTTGCTGTGAGCTACATAGGTGTATCCATACACAGTTGCGTTATTAACGTTTGTGGTGATAAACTTGCGTCCATACCATGCGTCGTAATCTGTAGTGTGTACTCCTTACCACCAGGGGTCAGTGCCGAGGTCGCGAACCCAATAAGTGAATGAATACCTGTATCTTAAAATAATCATCTGTTATTATGAAGAAACATGTCTTCACTTGAAGAAATATTAATCTTCATTAGAATGAGATGGCACCAGAGAAGAAATGCAAATCGTGGAGATGGTACATTCGACCAATTAATAGATCTCATCAGCAAAATGGGGAATTTTCTTCTCTGGTTTTGCCAATGAGAGACATTGACGAGGAAAAACACGGGAATATTTCCGAATGTCTCCTAAGTATTTGCTGAATTGCTCCGTCAAATTCGCCCTCATATTGAACACGATCAGACTCACAGTGACCCAATAGGCATGCAGCGCTCAGCGACTGGCTGTCACCCTTCGGTTTCTCGCAAATGGAATGAGCTATAGAGCCCTTGCAGCCAGTTACAAGCTTCGCTCAGCCACAGCGAGGCACATTGTCAGTGAAGTGTCCCAAGCAATATGAGTATCGTAAAAAAAAAACAAGTTTGTTGCATACCTTGATCAAACAAAATGGCAAAGCATTAAAGGGGATTTTTTGTCTCTGGAATTTTCCCAATTGTTTATTATCAATTGATGGGAAAGACGTCAGGGTAGTTTAAAATACCTCTTGTACTTGTAAATTTTATTTTGATGGTAGTTTGTGACGGCAGATGATTGCTGGGCAAAACACCGGGTCAGCAGGATCACCGCTTCATTTCGCGGCTAACTTTTTCCACGCTCGACCGTACCGATTTCACACTTATCGGCACTTGTTTTTACAAATTTCCAAATTAACTTTCAGGATGTTTGAAATCTCTGGCCAACTATTATTACATGCTATTGTCACTGAGAAGAGGTTCTGTCATGTCATATAAATGAGGATAATTGCGGACTTCGCCAATCAGCAGATCCTCAATTGTGGACATCTTAACTGTTGAGTGCAGATCTTGCAACACTACCCCCTATAAATTACACAGGTATTGCATCTCCGTATACGTTGCTTTAATTTTTGAGTATGTGCACAAAAACCTACGTAAAGAATGCAGGATTTGGACCGCAGCTGTACATACGTACATATGTACTTAGTTAACAGCAAGTATATTTCTGCCTTTACACAGTTGAGAGTAGAGCTGGGTGATATGGCCTAAAAATAAAATCTCAGATTTTTTCCACAATAAATCTGATTTTCGATTTTCCTAATCCCCTACTCAAAATCAAACTATAGACGACAAATAAATGGTTCAAAAAAGTTTTAACTTTATTTTGTTTATTTTTTGCTTTAGGTGCTGGAATAAATTTGTCGTGCTGCTTCCTTTGGTTGTAAGTTTTTAAACAGACTTTGCAACAAAGACTTATTTTGTCTGTGTCCAACGATGCAAAAGCGAACCATTTAATTGGCATGTTGTTTGTGAATCCGCTACAGTGCTTGGATGCGCCGCACTCATTTACACATGAAAAAGGTGAGTTGTAGTAGTTCAGCTTTTGGCGCTCGCATGTAAAATAAGTACAGTAATAAAATCGATTTTCATAAAAACCATCGTCCTGAACTGTAAATTTGAATTAATTCATAAAATCAATTTATCGCCTATCTCTAGTTGAGAGCATATGAATGTTTTTTCAAAGCAGTAGTTAGATCCAATTAAATACTTTGCGACTTATCACATTAAGGATTTTTATTTGTTACCTAAGTGTGCCAAGTCCAGGATTGTTCAGTGCAAAGTGAGTGCAGACCAGTGGGGAAGTGTGGGGGGTGGGGGCAATCATGCTCCCACAGAGCACAAGGCAACCAGATCATGTGTGCTTGAGTACACCCTCAGTCCTGGCCATAAGGCTCTGGAGGCGCCTTCCTAAACAGTTTATGGCATGGGAGATGTATGTTTTTGAACTGCAGGGTGGGGCAGTTCTGTCTCGGTGATTCGCTCGATGCACTGTATCACCCTTTGCAGGGCACTGCAGCTGCCATACCAGGGAGTGATAATCCCAGAAAGCACAGATTCCATGTTCAGAAGGTCAAATATTATCTGCTTCTACCCTTCCCATTGCTACCACAAAAGAAAATTAGTGGAACACTTAATCACAGTAAAACACCAAGTCTATGACACTTCTAGGCTATCTGTCCAGTTAGGAAGCATAACCAATTCTGAATCAATTTCACATCACAATTTATATTTTCTCAATTTTTTTTGAGGTTTTTGAGGTTTTGTACTGTTTGTTACATCTAACACATATAGGTTGATCTAAAAGTTTACTTTGATTTTCTACATTTAAATCACTTATATTTGCATACGTTTGTAACGTTTTATTTACCAAGTTCAAGAGTTTCTTGAATGTTTGTTTACTGCATCTTCCTGATGTTAGGTCAATTTTCCTCAAAGTTGATGCTTTCTTTATTTAATGTATGTCGAAGTGAGATCAGTGCTTTATCCTTATTTAATTTGTCTTTTTCATTGTTGCATTGACATTAAAATTATCGCCTGTGTGTCTTTATAAATAAAATGGCTAAATTCTACTTAAGGTGGTTAAATCCAAAAGAAAGTGGTTAAATTCACCAAAATAAAACATTTTATCGTGGCACATTTTTCAATTATATCACCCAGCCCTAGATACAAGTGTAGGTGAGGAGCTGAGTCCTTACCTTTGGATCCAGGGCACAGATGTCCAGGGCAACCCCCTCTCTCCCACTGTAGTCGTTTCCCTCACAACACCAACCTGGATTCCTGAACACAGCAGGAAGAGGAAGTCTTGATGAGTAAAAACAGCCATTAAAATCTTTTCAGCTGAGCCACCCACATCCTGTTAATGTGTCATTAATAACACTGAAGAAGGACAGCTGGAAAAAGAGCCTGACAGAGGCACGAGTCACGGCAGCACTTTAGGAAGCGGGTATCACGCTGTATCATTGCCCCAAATTGCAGTTGTGACTCACACAGGAAAGACGAGGCCGAACAAGGACCTCGTCGCAATAACGATGCACTCAAGTTTATCATTCAGGTTAGTAATCCAAATGCAGATACAATAACAAAGACAAAGACATGTCAAAGGTCCTGTGACCAGTACAGCACTTGCTGCAATGTGAACGACTCAGGGTAGAAGCCTTTGAAGCATAAAGTGAAATTGAAGGATTGCACTTTTGCATAGTGAGTATGAAAATGCAGCCACTATTTTTCTGGGAGGATGTATGATTACAGAAAATATGAAAGAGGCCTCTCAAAACAAAAAAGCAGACAGTGGACACCAGAACCACTGTAATAACAGGATATGTTCAAAATGGGCCCTTTTTAAACTAAGTTAAAAAAAAGGCGATGGGGAGATGCTTCAGACGCATATATCCATACATAATTATAATCATTTGTTAGCTGGACTTAGGCATAAACATTTTGTGCAGTCAGTCAAGCACAAAAATGGACTGAAACTATGACTGTGGCCTGACGTTTAAGGCTGAAAGGGGCTTTGACATACGAGGTATTGTTTCCAAAAATACACCACAGAGAAAGACTCTCAAAGAGAGGTCCCAGCTGTTTATCTACCGATCAATGGGAAACTTCATACATATTCACAGTCATGATTTACTGGATGCAATTTCAGAAAAGGAGTTGGGGGTTAAATGTGTGATAGAAGAACAGACTGCACAGCATAGTACCAAACCAACAAATACAAAAACAGAAATTGTAGCTACATCACAGGGTGTTTTTCACAGCACCAGATACGGTACGTTGGATAAGAAAGTACCAAAAGTACTGTTGGTTTTCCACTGGCATGAAAATTGGTATGGGTGAACTGAATCACAGTGCGAGGTAGGGTAATTTATACTGAATTTCAAAAATGGTTATAGTATATTATAGGGCTGGATGTATGATATTAATATGAACATCGCATGTTATGCACAAGCAATTCTTACATCACTAGTCAGCTGAAAGATTAGGCTTTTTCTTACTTTCACTTCTATATGGACATTATAGTGCAGGAAGTTTAGGTCTCGCTAAAACATTTTTACTAAAAAAAAAAGTTTAGAAATTTTAATGATTATTCTTTTTCAGGATTATCTAGTGTATACAGTGGTACCTTAGTTCTCGAACTCATTAAAATTTGAATTTCTTAAAAGTCAAACCAACCAGTTCAAAAAAAAAATTACCTAAGATAACTTGCACATATGGGGAAATTAGTCACACGGCACATCTCTCAGCGGAAACCAAGGGTAAAGTTTCAGTCTCAGCCTCGCATTCGCTGTGACAGCACCGTGCATGTTTACACTAACTGAATAGATATATTTAGACAGTAAAATACATATAGAAAATGATAGATAGTAACAGTAATTATGATTATATAATAAAATACATTTTTAAATAAAGATTTCTTATTGTTTTAGTATTAATAATAAACCATTCAAATATTTAATTATAATAATACTGTGCCAAGCGGGGATGGAACAAAGACAAAGGTGCAGACGTAAGAGTATTGGGGAATACGGGGTTTAATTACAGGTATGGCAGGAAATCCGCAGATGGACAATACAATGACTGGACTGGGGAAACAAACTGAAATGGGGACGAAATACAGAGGACTATTAAAAACAAGCAGAAACAGCTGATCACATGGGGATCCCACCTGAGGTTAACGAGGGGGCGTGGCACACAGAAGGAGCAGACGATCAGGGCAGGACACATTGTTTGGATACATTTATTTTCGTACTTTACAAATTACTCTTTTGATAAATGTGCTTAGATGTGTTTAGTACAGTATATGCTCTTCTTGTTTTATCCTGTTTATTTTGTGTTTAAATACTAAAAAAAAAAAAAAAACATATTTAGGTGTGATTTTTTTGGGGCCGGGAACCAATTAATTGGTTTTACACTATTTCCTATAGGGGAAAATTCGATCAGAACACAAATTTTTAGGATTCGATCCGGAGTTCTAAATTGATTCTCCGAGTCAATCATAATCACTTTCATCCTTGCTGTTTAAATCACTCCTAGAAGGATTTATAAAACATTCATGTTGAACTCCTTTTTTGTTTTATAAATACTGAAATTTATAACAATCACATTGCAATATTTAAAAAATTAAAAATACTGTGCAGTCGTAATATATTATACAAAATACTTTAGTTCTTGTTATGGTATCCTGATCTTCTTGTATCTGTTCTTGCAACTGGATCGCAATTAAAGCTTTGGTCTTGGGTCACGTCATTTGTCCATGCACCAATATGGTTTCAGAGTCAGGCTATTTGCATAACCAATCAACAAATAAAGCACTAAAAAAGTGCCCCAACTGTTTTGGTACTGGTAATCAATGGAAAAGGGAATGTACTGAAAGTACTGTACAAAAAAAGTATGGTGCTTAGTGCAATGGATCAAAGCTGTGATCCAGCTTGGTAACAATAAGTATGACCTAATGGCGTCACTGATAATTCACGGAAAACCTCTGGAGGAAAAGTGGTTTGTCAGAGCAGTACTTTCAGCTCAATACACTTTCCTTATCATTTCCTAGTCCATTATAAAAAGGCCTTTTGTTCCCAAACTCTATGTCACTCCAACCATTGGCACTCGTCCAAAACGCCACTCAGGGGTCTTGGGTTTATCCCGCCCTTGATCTTTAACCAACCCCCCCCAATCCAGGGGCTTTGTCCTTGTAGGTGATTTCATGCTGGAGGGTTATGCATAGTGTGAAAGAATGTAAGTGGCATTTAGCAAAACCATTTAAAATATCCACAGGAAACAGGAACAGGACAGACTGATACTTGAGATTTTCAGTGATAAAATTACATTTAATATTTCATCTAGTATATAAAATCCAGTATGTAATGTATTTTTAGCAGCACTTCAGTCATGTACATGTGCCATGACTTAAAAAAAATCTAAAATAAAAAAGCCTGACTGAGATTTCCCACTGCGTGCTAAATAAGCAGTCTGGGATATTACCCATTAATATGAGACCATGTACACCAGCAGGAGCTCAATCAGAGTACGATGGAAGATTATGTATATAAAAAAAAGGCGAAACACAAAGACTCAAGATCAAATGGCACAGATCTTTAAGTGAGGCCACATGACCCTGGATTAGGAGCATGGAATGCTAGTGAAGATTAATTTAATAAAAAATAGGGTAAAAATGTATGTAGTACAGCGGCTTCAAGGATAATGTAGCCAACTCCAGTCTTGTAATAAAGACAAGAAACCCATCAGCACATTTTAAGCATGACATACATCTTTCCTAACAAAAAAAAAATAGATCAGTCTCAAACTCTAAAAAAAAACCTGATATTGCATGCAGTCTTGTGATTTGCATGAGAAGAATTGGTGAATTCCTCTAACGGAAAATGACAGAGCTCAGCCAATTTTCTGACCACATGTATGCATTTGCTGTGACAACGCTTTCAGAAGCATCAGTTGAAAACATCTTGAAGTTATCCTCACTGCACTAGTGGCTTTTAAATCATCATTTTGCCCGGTAGTGAGGTATGAGTTATTGGGACGGAGGGACAGATGTCTGCCTGATTTGACTTAGAATGGCGGTCAGAGACAAAAAAAAAGAAAAAATTATCAGCAGATCTTCATAAATTGCAAAATGTTTTTATGTCAAGCTTGAGAAAAATCTCACTTAGTAAGTCCATAGAAGGAGGGTAAGGGATGGAAAAAGTGCAATCTGTTTAAGAACAACAAACCAGAACATATCTGAACACGGGTCATTCCATGTCAAATCATCACACTTTTGGACCTCATCGTCACAGATTTTAACAAAACTTGGCATGCTGATTTGGTCACATGATTAACTCATGAAACTGAAATTGGGCGTGTTTGGGATCAATATTGAGGGAGATTTAAGCAAACAAATTTTAAACTATGACTTTGACTGGTTATATTTACCTTAATGTAAGATGCACAGAAGTGGTCCTTATATTGTTTTAAACCTACTGTCCAGCTCTATAGATTGAACAAATAATATGCCATAGCCATATGAATAATTACTATGTAATAACCAATTACAATATTAAAAATTCAATAATAAATGAAACATCATTCAAAATTGATCAATTTTGATCATAATGTCATGAACATCTCCAGAAAATTTGGTCTTTGGTTATTGAGTTGTTGCTGAGATATTATTTGTCTGAAGTGTGTATCAAAACAACATTTCCTTACAATGCTGTTAGCAGTAGCAGAGTAGAAGTTAGTGATCAATACATGGTACAGGGTTATTATTTTTCATGACGATTACTATTTCCAGAACTAGCTTTGGAAATATAATTTAAATTGAAAAATTTTAAATTACTATTAAAAATGAATAAAAAGACAATATTGCCAAAGTAACTGGGAAAAAAAAGAATTAGGCCTACAGTAAAAATCCCACGGATAACGAAGCCAAATGCCCCATTGACTCAAACGCATTTCATGCAAGATGTATCACCTGCTTGACAAAGAAAGAACCCTTTGCCAGTAAGACAAGAGGTTCCAAAAAAATTCTGAAATATCTACCAGGAGAGGCCCAAGGCAATTTGGATCCTGCAGAGTGTCCTGTGTCCAGCACCTCAGTGACTCAATGGTACATACAGGTCTTTGCTAATATTAATCATAACCCACAACCCTGTAAGATGTCAGCCAAGACCCTGGAAGGTAGCAAAAAGCTTCAAAATGAGATCACAAACTAAGTATCTGTTGTGAATCTCAAATTTTAATTTGACACAATTTAACATGACTTCTGCAGAGATGCACTGACACCATCAGGGATCATTGTACAATGTCTGTGAAAGACAGAAGGAAAATGAAAAGGCCTATTGGTCATCACCTGTCTCTAGCTGACAGCCGACTGTTTAACCACACTGAGGATGCATCCGATCTCTCATGGTACTGGGTAACGTGACCTGCAGTCTTGAGGACCTGAGAGGCTCTGGTTGCATAACCAGTCTAAAAATGCTTGTCTACCTAGGACCTCCTACTCGATCATAACACTGTCTTCAAATTAAGCAAAACAAAATTGGTCAACAGTGTTATGTATCAATAGAGTTCACCTAAAAAAAAAAAGTTGTAAAAAGTCTGTCCCTCTTATTTCATGGTTCATTATTAATGCAAACAGAAGCTTGGACTCTTGGCTGGAGCGTGGCTTTCTGCTTCACATCATCACCCCAAATTTCACAGCCGTTTCTATTTTAAAAAAAAAGAACATTTCATCATGCTTCAGCTCTGGCTGAGGCAGGTTTAACATGGCCTTGTTGGAGGTAAACCACAGGCAGTCCACCCAGGGATCTGACTGGTGAGGCACCTCAAGTTGTGTGGAGACTTTTCTCACTAGGACTCTGAACAGCAGACGTTCCGTAGCAGGCCACTGCCTTTAAGCAGATATGTGAAAAGAAGCCCGGGAAAAAAACTCAGCCTCGGGAAGGTGGGCTCCCGCCCTACAAAAACCAACATCCAAGGGCCTCAAGAACTACCAGTTAGTCTAGGGAAAGGTTAAGAGGTCAGAACGGCCAACCTATAGCCTAATATTGTCTGACAGAAGGTAAGCATAAACATTTAAGTGCTGATAGCGTGCTAAATATTTCTGAAATAAAAAGTGCTTGCATCACTTACTCCCCCATTAGCCATTGACCTCACTGACAAGGGTTTGCCCTTCCTCTTCACAGCAATCTGTGACTCAGCTGCATATGCTTCTTCTAATTATAGGTGGATTAAGGCCAGTACAGCTCCAATGATAAACCAATGAGGCACATTCACAGGTACGACAGCAGAAATCTTAGCATGATAGAACCCATTATTGAAAGAAGTTTTGCTCAGGTTCTAGTAATCTAGATAACCTAAGTTTAGGCTTATGGCTCACATTATGTCAAACATTTCTAACTGACAGTATAGTGTCAATGAGGCAACACTACAAAAAATATAGGAATTAAAATTGTTTTTTTTTTTAATAAAACATTTTTAACTTTTCTTGAATTTATAAGAATTATACGGGCTTTATGATAAAATAATGAATAAAAAATGTTAGTTCAAATAAATATTTGACTCAATGCTAATTGTAAGATAATTAGGACTGCAACTTGGCCTGTCACGATAAACGATCAATTAATTACACAATAATTAAAATGAGGTTGATCATTTTTCTGACCACGATAATTTTCATTTGCATGCTTGTTTGTTTTCCTCGTGTCTCTCTCTACCAAATGGGAATATCGGCTGTTTAACTCAGCTCACCAAGAAGAGCCGGCTCCTTCGGCTTCTAAACGGCTCTTTTTTAAAACCCCGTCCCTCTCTTCGTTTAACCTGATGCTGATTGGCGTGACCTGATTTGAACCTGTTAAAAATAAGATGCCGTCTCATTGGCATGCTTTTTCGGAAGGCAATGTGTTCCGGCCACTGTCGTTCTTAATGTTTAGGCAGCTCAAAAACCGGAACTAGGGCTGCACGATTTTGAGAAAAAACCTAATCGCGGTTTTTCTGGCAAATATTGCGATTGCGATGCGATTTTCGATTTTTGCGTTCAATACTTTTAAGTGCATAAAACCTAAAATTATTAATAAAATATGTTGTTACTTTTACGACACAGAGGGTTAAAT
>JABFEA020000036.1:10849023-10874433 GCA_019775915.2 Cyphomyrus plagiostoma | reverse complement strand
CAAGTACTAACTGACTAACTAGGGCAAACGTCGAACATGTGGTTGCCACGTAGATGGAAGGTACCGAGAGAAGGGGGAGATGCACATAAGGGCTATAAGAAGGACAGAGCCGATACATATGGTTGAGCCTCTTCCTGTACATGCTGGACGTATGTCAGACAGACGCTCCCAGCTTGCAACCGGTTAGAGAATAAACCCGTGGCTTGTAACTACTCCTCGTCTCAGCTGTGAATCTCTTCTCATCAATGGACCCGGCGGAGTACAACTCCAACACCCCCCAGTAAACAGCAATGAAGAAAACAGCACTTGTGATAATAAACTGCAGAACAGGTTCCTTTATAGACTCCCCCCCTGTTGTCTTATCAGTCCAGCCTGTCATTGATGTACATGCTGAGGTACTTATAGGACTGTACACCTCTACAATCTCTCCAGATGGTGACAGCAGTCAGCAGCTCCCTTTTTCTGAGCCGCTTGTGGTTCTTAAAGCACCCAACAAAACTCTTCACCATTCATACTCATATTCTTTTGCTTCACTGATACATCCCACAAATACAGTGGCAGTGTGGGTGTAATGGTCCACTTCGGTATGTTTCTGGAGCAATAAAACAGATTTAGTAAACACCTTGAACCCAGTTGTGAGAAATCTCAACTGTAATGTTTTTTAAAATAAAAAATTGCTGCAGTAACCCAGATATCATTCTTTAATTTTTCAGCAATTATATTTTGCAGGCTGTAAGTGTGCAATTCCATCTACCCCTCTTGCCTGACCCGACCTGACCATCTCTTCAATGATACAATATAGCTGTTGGCTCAGATACTTGTCTTTGAGTGCACAAAATACTACTTTGCCTTATCATGTAAGTTACAAAGTACAAACAACAGATTTAGAAGCCTACCATATTTGTTAGTGCTCAAGAAAGCAGGCACAGGGATCACATCCTGCTGTTCTGTAATGCTATGCTGCTTTTAAGGGATCTAGCATCTAGATAACACCTTGGGGAATTAAATAGATTAAACCATCCTAATTCATCTGATTGAATGCTGAAGGCTCTCTCTGTGAGCCTACTCTAGGCAATGCTGTAATCTTGGCAGCACTAGTGATGCAATGGTGCCCAAGCTAAGACAGTAACAGCAGACTAGCACATCCCATTCTCAGACAAGCTCAAAGACTCCTACGAAGCAGCCCCAAAAGCACAATCTGACTTCTCTTGCATCTGCTGCACATGAAGTTCGGTTGGTCATTCAGATATTCTGTGCACTGTGTTTGCATGGTAAAAGCTCTCTGTCACTGGGATTATTCACATGGTGCACATTCAGACTGATGTGCCCGAATTGACCACACATACACAACACTGAAAAAACCACTATTAAAATAATGTGCAATGTCTCTAATCCCTTACCAGATGTACCTGCTTATCCCATGAAGTAGGTGTGCCTCAGTGTTATTATAGTACTTTTTTATTTTAGCTTTTATTTTTATATTATTTTCAATGTTCATTTGAAATCCATTTCTATTTAAATATCTCTATTTAGGTTTTTATAAAATTTAGCTTCAGTTTTAGTTTTTTTATTTTTATGGATAGACTGAATGTTGTGGAACTATTTTAGATCTGTGGTCTGTAGAGCATCCTATATGAATACATGGAGCATTGTACTAATATCATCAAAAATGGCAACGTGTACTCCAGGTATTACTGATGGTCATTAAAGATAAACATTACTTCAGCTGAAAAGTATTTTTTTAAAAAGTACGATAAAGTTTTTCATGTTTGCTTTGATTATTTAGATAGTTTAAAAAGCTAAATGTATAGTTTTTGTTTAGCTTATTTCAGTTTATATTTTCTATAGTTTTAGTGTCTGTCAATGATAATAACCCTGGTGTGCCCATGATGTGCAATTTGGCAACAGTAGTATTACCACCTACTGTTACAGCTGGAAGAACAAATGACTTGAGGGCAGGCATTTTGGGGCGAAACAAAAGGGGTTTTATTTGAACACAGCTAAACAAACAGGGACTGGAAATAAACAGGACCACAAAGGATCAAAATTGAGAAGGCTAGACATGGGAAGAACATGAGCTGACAGGTGGAGCAACGATAATGATCGGACTAACAAGGATGAGACAAACAGGTATACATAGACCAACATGAGGCAACAAGCATCAGGTGTAGCCCATCAGGGCCAGGTGAGGGAGGAGACAGGAGGGTCAGGCAGATGTGGTGGGCAGGACATACCCTTCCCCGAAGCATGCCCTCCGGGCATGAGGGACAAACGACAGGGTGGACTCACAGGCCAAAAGACTGGGCTGGAACCAGTGGGACATCATAAGTCGGGGCGAGGCTGAGACACCTGAAGGCAAACCAGGCATAGCCGGAACACTTGGAAGCAAGCGAAGCAAAGCCAGGACACCTGAGTGATGTTCAGCCAACATAGCTGCTGCAAGGCCAGGTGCATGCAATGTAGGCCTTCTTAGGCTGGGAGCCTGGGACTCGAGTGGAACCTCCTTTTCTGAGCCAGGAGCCTGTGGTGTGGGCAGAGTGGCACTTTCTAGGGTAGCTCTGTAGCCGCTGCATCTCCCCCATACAGTGTCGAACCCTCTCTCCCGCATGGGGATCTAAGTCTGGGGTGAGCCCCACTAGCATCCCCCAGGCCCACACAAAGTCAAAACACGAGGCAAAAGTCTGCAAAGTCAAAATGGACAGTACTCTAGTTACAGCTCTGCATATGTATTTCAGTGGGAGCACTGCCCTGCTTTCCTTGCTGTCACCATTGGTCTTAATGGAGCAGATCTCTATGCCTCCTATCCTCCCTACCTTCACTTACATTAAAATTTAAGGAAGATGACAAATACAGTGAAGAAAATGTTTGAAATGCTGGACCTTGCACTGTCATGTGTGCAGAGTACTGTTACTGTGCAACCAAGCTGTTTATGATTAATGATGAAATTAGGGGGATATCTTCAACTGGAGTAACAATTAATAAATCTACTGCGACTTGCATGTGAGTAGATTTCTGTAAGCTAAAAAGCAGTTTTGCTATACCTTGTCATATACAGATGAGGTTCTCTTCTTGCTGCAGGGTTCCATAATGTTCTGCTATCTTAAAGCTACGCTACTGCTTATCTTTAAGTGTCGCTGCACAAGGACAATGGATACATGCCTTCAGATGTCTCATTCCATTAATATCATCAGGGTGCAGTCAGACATTCCAATGAATATCAACAATACTGCATGAACTATCCCTAAAGACATTAATCATTTATTAGGCCAATAGTGGAGCCATGTGCTGAATAGTTCAGGACTGTGCCAGACATCCACAGATTTAACTTCCTGATCAGCATAAAGGAGAGTTTCCCTTTGCTGCCTAGCTGAAAATCACAGTGTCATGGGCACAGATTGATGGTTGTCAACTGTAAGTAAACTGACATCACTACAACATCCAAAAACATCTGTCAGCGAAAAAGAGCTATTTTTACGGGGATGCATGCTAGATTGTGAGAATAACACACATCTATAGGCAATTTGCTAACTCCAATTCGCTGTTAAAAACTTAAGTTTAAGTTACTTGTAATTATTCTAGTACAGAAGTTGTTTTCTAACTAGAAAAGATGCTTTTAGAATGACAGCAATGTATTCCCTGGACAGCGCTGTCACCCCTCCCCGCATCTAATCCTTATTCCTTCCACACCCCCAACCTTTACAATTTCTAGAATTACTGGATTGTTCATCTGAAAATGTAAAAGCCAATAAATGTGTTTTTACCCAAATGGCCTAAGTCCTAGTCATGACACTTAACTCTTAAACTACACATTTATTGCACATTCCATCCATATGCCACTTTGCACAATCTTCATAATCTTTTCCCCTAATTAAGTGGTTAACTGTATTTTTTTGTATATCTAAGTGGCCATGTCCTAAAATGTCATTTATATGCCTAAATACCTAAATTCTCTTCTTTACTTTCTCATTTGCACTATGACCAACAGTATAACAGTATGTACCATAACAGACACCAATGGTATAAATTAATTACCATGTAAACTCAGAAAGACACATATACAATATTACAGACCTCATTGTGATTTTCTTCTAAGATCAAAGGTCACTTTACCTAGATTTTTCTGACTGTATAGACACACATATTCCAGTTAGCTGAGATCATTCATGGTTTCAGTGGTGGTGGGCTTCACCCACCCACAATAAATTTCACTGAACCAAAACACAGTAAACCAAATATATTACCATAATACTGTCTGTCTACACCTACTGTACACATTCCCTGTTGCTCCAAAATATCCTTATTCAAAGTCCAACTTTAATTCCCCCACAATAAATTCTGCTGTAGTCCCCACAATACATTTCACTGACTGGCTATCAACCTGCTACCAATAAAATTTTCCAAGCAGGGAGGCTCAGGTCAGGTTGGGGAGCATGCACCGGTACAGTGCATTGCTAAACCCACCACATGACGAAATCCCTCGGGATCCAGGTTGGGGACTTCCCAGGCCGACACATGGTCCAGTCTCACCCTCCTGAAGTATCTCCTTTTTGCTCTCTAGGGCAGTGTAACAGCTTTTTGAATGGAGCCAGATTTTATGGCTCTGGTCTTTGTTCTTTTGTTCTTAGGGGCTGAGGGTTAATAGGTTTATCTATGAAGTATCACTAAAATAACAATAGGATAAGATTTGGATTAGAGTTAAACTTGCCCACCACGTCTGCCTGACCCTCCTGTCTCCTCCCTCACTTGGTCCTGATGAGCCACGCCTGACGCGTGTTGCCCCACATTAGTCTATGTATTTAAGTGCCTGCTTCTCTTGTCCTTGTAAGTCTGGTAATTAACGTCGCTCCTCCTATCTTCCTGTCCTTCCTCATTATGGTCCTCTCATTTTGATCCCTTGCAGTCCAGTTATTTCCAGTCTCTGTTTGTTTATAAAACCCCTTTTGTTCCATCAAATCACCAGCCCTCAAGTCCTTTGTCCTGCATAAGGTGACACTTAGACATCCCAGCAATGCAATTTCATTTTGCATGTGTTGACCAGGTTTAGCAGCACTAAATTTATTGTATTTAATGTTTAATGTATTACCAGACCTAATGTCTATTTTAAAGGCTAAATGGAATCCTCCTGTAAGAAGAACAGAGTTGTTGCATGTGCTATGGCTTTCCTTTTTGTCCTGCCCATCTTTTTTAATGATTATGCAGTTTGTGAAATGTACACAGAACTGCCTGCAGCAGTTACTATCTGGGTGGTGTGTGGCTCTGCAAGTCCAGACTCTGTGCCACTGTTGGGCAATTGTGCAAGACCCTTAACTTCAGTTTCTCCAAGAAAATTGTTTGATCCTGCTTTCTCTGATTGTCATGCACACATTACTTTGGACAAAAACATTTACTAAAAGAAAAAAACATGTTTTGTTGTGATAGCAAAGCAGGCTATGGGCTGGCCACCTAACCAACATACCTGGAAATGATCTCCTTAATTATGGAACAGCATGAGCAGTTTCTTTGTCAACTTTCGTGCAAAATGTCAGGCCTTCGTCTTGTAAAGCCAGGCCATGACAGTGCCTTCATTTCATTTTCTGCATGCATCTTGCTAGATGGGGGAAGAGTCTAGACACCCTAGAGCAAGAGGAATTTAGGTCATTAATTCAGCCATCAACTCGTTATATAAAAGTCATATTTTTGTCCAGGCACACAGCCCATGTGACACATTTGTAGAGCTGATACGCATCTTGCTTTCCTTTGCTTGCCCCTTCTCTGTTAAACCCCAAGTGGCTGTTGTGCTTGTTTCTTACCTCCATGCCTCAGCTGTACCACACACTCATCACAAATCACGGGACTGGCGTGCGGCGGCGCCACACGGGTGGAAACAATCGGGAATCACAAGAGGTAACGAGGGGGGCGTGGCACACGAAGGGCTGGAACGAGACGGACGACGCGGTATGTCACACAAAGCCAGTATAAAGGGAATTGTGTTTTCATTATGCATTTCCAACAACTAATTCCCAAATAACCTCTAATTTGCATTCTAATTTGCATCCTATAATTTAACATTCAAGATTCATTCTTCCACATGCATGCTAAAGGTTTTCACATCATATCGAATGTCAATGTCTAAGCACATAATGTTGATGTCTGTATGTCTGACTGTCTACATATAAATTCTAAGACTTTTTGCTAGGTACTCAAACTGACTAAACGGCAGAACTTTCCAGACCTGAAAAAGTAGGAATGAGCAAACAGTCAACTTCCCTGCATTGCCCACTCTTATTTGTTGAATGAGATGTGCATGTAGCATGTCTACATATTTGTTTTATTACATATTGAATTGGCTATTCAATTGTTGCTGATAAGACATTGTTTTGCTTATTTTGATAACTAAGTATTGTTACTTATAATATGGTTTGTACTGAATTTTCAATCCACAAGTATGCTATCTAATTTGTTTTTATAAGTATGTCTTGCTGAGTTTCCCATAGCCTGTAACCTTGGTGCATTTGTGATGGGAAAAGTTATATCAATCAAAATGGAAGATGTCATGACCTGCATATACAGTCCACTTGTGTGCCACACCCACCTCAAGACCCATGTATGAATTCCCATCGTACCAGCTTTCTTGTGTTTATTCTGATGTCATGTCCTGTATTTAGTCCGCTGTTTCCCGAGGTCTGTCAATGACGTTTTCCCTGTGCTGCTTCCTGAATAAACCCCGTTTTTGTAATACTCGTGTCCCAAATCTGCTTCCCCACTCGTGCACTGGACCTGACAGAAGATGTGTCCAGCTATTTCACGTAGAAATGTAGTAAAAAGGCACACTTTGTGATGCACACAATCTGCCAGAATATCTTATGTATTCGATATGCATAAATTTGTGGCAAACTGAAAGACAGATTCTGACCATGAATATGGTGTGTATGTATTTGCCCTGCTTTTCTTAGGAAAAGTGCACCTCCAAAATAATTGTGAATGTCTCAGGTCTTGTAATTCCAAGTAATTCTTCAGATAAACTGAAGCATCAGTAAACTTGCCACTTGATTGCTGACTCATTGAAAGCACCGTTAAATCAAGCATTTTGAAATATACAGGGAAAGTATCTAATTCTGACACTGAAGAGATTAGAATAATCACACGATTAATGGAGTGCAGATTTAACAAGGGGCCCCTTTGCATGTATTTAAGCTCCTACTTAGTGTTGAGGATGAAGCTGATTGGGTACCAGACACTAGTTTAACTGTTTTAAAAAATAATGTTTCCAGAGTTACAAAGGCTGTTAGATAATTGTTTTCATATATCCTACTTCCCCAGGGGTGTATCAGCAACAGAAAGATATGTCCCAGGGTGGGACTACTATCACATGACCTGCTGTGTCACATGACCTGTTTGTTGGCTTGCTCATCGCTGCACTGCAGGGTCTGCTGTGGACTTACCGCCTCCTGGCCTGCCAGTCGAGTCGAGTGAACAGCTCCTATAAATGTTAAACCCCTCAATAACACTTTCAGCCTGCAGAGCAAGAATATTCCCAGGCATACTCGTAAGGGCAATTTACCCTCATTAAAAGACCAGTTAAGAATATAACACCTGGAATAATGATTTATTAAACCTGTACATCAGTAGAGAAACTGTATTAAGGAAAAGCATTTCCTCCATGACTACTCCTAATCTTTGCATTGTCTCCGTATCATTGCAGGGAAGTTCCTTCCCTTCCCATCTGTTACTACAGCTTTGGAACGAACAAATTTCCCAAGCTGCAGGAGACAGGAGAAAGCAGGAGCAGCAGAGATTTATTACTGGTAAAATAATAATGTGCCACATAGTCTGTGCCTTATCACGCTTCTCATATTGAATATGAATGCCTGACAATAAGTGTCTCTGCTCCGGTGAAGGGAAATGATCCCCAGGCCTCCTGAATCAGCGGCTCTTCTCCCAAAGGCCATCCTACTGCACAGTGCCGCATTTGCTGAAATCCCAGCTAGGTATTAATCAGTGGGCCAGCTGGCAGAGGTGTAATGTTATGAGACTAGACAACTGGAGGTTTTCTCATAAAATGACATTCGGCAGGAGTGTTGCTTTGACCCTAATCTTTACTGTAAATTTATGGTGAATGAATCATTCAATTCAGAAAGCGAGACGGTTCCTCTGATTTTCATTACGTGGGGTCCACATTGCTCCTAATGAACTTTTCATCATTGAAGTCTGTATCACAAAAAGTAAGATCACACACACATTTTTAACCTTGTAATTTAATTAGGATGAGCCAAGTGTATCAAAAAGAATGTAATTTAATGGTATTTGAAGGCCCTGTAACCTTTGCCCAGAATAAGCACCTAGACGATGGATGGACACATAACTGGATTTAAGTCTAGCCTAACCAGTTGATCCTGAGACAGCTTGAGGCCCAGCACTTTGGGGCAGATTAAGAGCTAGCGATTCAAAATTGTTGTGGGCTACACAAGAACAAATCCATGTTTGTGAAGGTTTCTATATTTACTGTGCACATCTCTCCTCACTGCCTCATATTTTATAATGAATTAATAACAATATTCTTCATGCAGATTTAATATACAAAGAATCTGAAGAAAATAGTTCATTTTCACCAGACAGTAAGGCCTATAGTTAAAGTATAATAATCGTTGGTGTTCAGCCACATCCTGGTGCTTTGTCAAATATCCTGCTGGGTACTGGAGCTTCTCCCCTTGCATGGCTGCTCGGCATTGGCATCAGGCTTTGCTTTTGACAGCGTCGTCCACTTGTGGAGTGGGAAAGCTTCAGAGTTCTTTTGCTCTTTCTGCATTTTGCCCCATTGTGCATTTGCATCTTCAAAATCCCACTGGCCGGGGAAAAAATGGATTCACACACACTCCAGATACAAGTCGCAAACTAAAAACAGACTAGCACTTGTGAGACAGACATCACTGGGACTCCTGGTGTGGTAGGTGGTACACAAGCCGTCTTTTCCACTATAAACCCATCAGCAAATCATACCAAATCTACTTTTAAAAATCAAAATATTATTTGCATAATATGTAGTATAAGGCCAAATAGGAAAAAAAGATAATTGACTTACATTATACTTTCCTAAAAGGGATTAACAAATGAGAAAGTTAAAATTTACTTACTTTACTTTCCGTGTTTTGTTTTAGGCCAGTTATGAGAGTTACAGGTACAGAAAACAACACTACAAATTTCTGTGCAATTCTGTGTAACCTGTGTTGTTATTTGGCAGTTCAATACTAGTGGTGTCATATAAACAGTGGATAGTAAATCAGATGCTCCAAACACGAAAGTTGGACATGAGTAGCAGTGACCATTTACTCAGCTAAGGTAAACATTTCTGTTCTACTAGCATTAGGCATTTTACTGAAGCTGCAACGCGGAGTGCTTCCCTTGTGTGACCCGTACCCCAGACCGGCTGGCCTCCCCACCTTGTAATTGCAGATCTTTAACAGCAGAACAATTCAGCCACAGTATAAGTTTCTTGCTTCTATCCCTTACTCCCCACTTCATTAGAGCAAGTTCAGAAATAATACAGAGCTAATTCCACACTGTTCACAGATGAATGGAAAGCAAAGGAGCTTGGGATCAGAGAGAAACATTTCAGAAGACTTCAAAATGCACATTGAAATACATAACTTGCTTTCAAATGTCATTATTTAAACATAACATGCAATACTTGGATATGTATTACAGATGAGCCATTTCCATACTCAAACCTTTGGAAGTGTTACACATAGGGGAGCATATTAATGCCTTTACTACTATTCTGAATTTTCAGTGATCTGCACATTTCATTTCATTTAAACTGGCCAATTTCCCTTGTGGTTGCTGGAGCATGTACGATACAGAGCCTCCCCTTAGACCCAAACTCGTGACCCTAAGATACAATACCCTGCATCCTTAGCCGCACCACACCAACTAGAAGGAAACGATGATTATTAGAAGACTTTCCTAATAATGAAATGCCTGACAGAAGGTTTCTGGATACAGCTTTCACACACATCAATGGGAACATTCACTTTTTCCTGCTTAGCGTATTGTTTAAAGCACAATAGTATTTGTTCTGTGCCATTTCCCTTTGTTTTAGCCTTAGTGGTGTCTGCTGCTGATTGCTTTTTCCAGGAACAGGGGGATGGCCCAAAGCCACAGTGCAACAACTGCCGTACACAACAGATCTCAGAGGTTTAACACATCTGCATTTACCATACCTCAGCGCTATATAATATACCTGTCTGTGTATCATTTACTGACATTTCAGCATAAACATGCTACAGTTACAGTCACATTTATAGGCTACCAAAGAGTATATCATACACCAAAGATGGCTGCAAACTATATCAACGGAATCTAAGTAATTTTAGCAACACAAAGTCGTACGGGTACTGATGCTGCAGTGATCACCGTTTTGGCACACGACCAAATTGAATTATTATTCAAACAGGAAATTAGCAGGGTATAGAGCAGCAAGCAAGCATAAGGTCAAAATCTGCACAGCACTCCCACCTACTGAAACAATGCCGAATTGCAGCTTTGGCTGTTCTATATACAAAAACGTACCATGCTAAGACACTATTTAAATTAACATAAAACCTATGCTCCTGCACTTTAATGAAATGTTGATAATCACTGGCTTTAAGCGTGCTCTGAGACAGAATGAGGGAGAAAGTTATTGGGGCCAATGATGCTGACCTCCAGGTCGGAGCTGACAGAGGACGTGTCTGAGGAGCCATCAGAGGAGCGCGGACTGTCCACTCTCACCATTCTGATCCTCCTTAGGGTCTGACTCCCACACTGACCTTCCCTGGAAATCTTCACTTCTTTCAAACAAATCTGGAATGCACATATTTTCGGATGAAATGTATGTCCAAAATCTACATTGTGATATCACCAGTTCTTAGTTCATCATCTAAAATGTGGAAAGCATTTAATTTTGCATAATAGCAAAGAGAAGCTTTTCCCCTGCCCCGATAGAGAAAACCTTTCTTGTTGGTGGAATGGTCACATCAATATATTGTCCAACTTCAGTCTTCTTGTTTGGGGTTCTATTGCCTGATAGATCCTGAAGAGGAGTGTAGCTTAATCCCTTACATAAAGGCAAAGAGAAGAAGGGATGTAGAAACATTTGTTAGCTGGTAACACGAGATTAAGAACATGCAGAAGAATGAGGCAAAGACCAAGGTTCTGGACCAGAACAGTAATCAGGTGAAAGTGGCAGGACAGTGGGGTGGGGCGATGGGGGGCCGGGTGCTGTTTGTTGCGTACTTGCCGGCTTGCTGAGGCTGTCATTCTGGGCCAGCATGGGGCAGCATGGGGGTATCCCAGTAGGGCTTGTGTCTCTGCAGAATTCAATTTGGGATATTGGCTCAAAGATTTCCATCCTATCCACCTCCTGTAGCAGGACAGTGTAACAATCTGGAGTGCCAGGGTTAAACAAAATACAGCATTTTCCATTTTTAGCCAAGATTGTCTACTTTAGATTTTATATTTGGAAAACCGAGCATGAAATGACACATTATCAAATACCACGATTGTTCTAAAACAAGGGTTTCATATTATTTACTTAGGTTAGCGGTTGTTTGTATCAGACCAAATTTTCTTTTTTCAGAACAGTAGGTCAGGCCCATTGACAGAAGTCATGTTACTGTCCCCCAAAGACCATACAGCACTCAAAAGCATCACATAGTGGAAGGATACAAGGACATCAAAGACCGCACATCCAGCAGCGGTCAGTATCCAAGGCATTGCCTTCAATACAGACTCCAGATGAGTGTCATTGAGGAGGACTGCAGAGGCATACAGTACACTGGCCAGGACACACAGCACTCCAGAAGTGATTTCAATGGTCGAGCCAGTCATCCCTCGATACTAAAAAGCCACCAGACAACTCTGTATGCATATGAACACCTGAATGTCTAAATCAATGTTTACCAATCTGGTCCTTGGGGATCCACAGACAATCCATGTTTTTGCTCCCTCCCGGCTTAAGCAAAAAAAAAATATTTTAAATGACGACTGCCTGATAAGCACCAGGTTGGGAAACATTGGTCTAAATGTCTGAGGGTCCCACTTTCCAATAGGACTACACTTATAAATAGTTTATGAATGTTAGGCTGTAACAATTTGTACATCATGAAGTCACTTAAAGAAGTTATAACCTTTTTTTAAAATAAAAAAAAAAAATTAACGAGTAGGGCTGATCAATATCACGGCAATATTATATTGCGCATGTGTGTGTGAAATCACCAGGGCTTAACATGACAGGCTAAATTTTTGCACAATACGGATGTTTATTTACACCCACAATTTAAGCAGATTAGTAGTACGACTAAAATAGCAATGGGACATATCGATAACCACAACATCTTTTAAAGGAGGAGATACTGTGGGTTAAACCAGGTGAAAGACGTTGGTGGTGCAGTAGTCCTTTTTGCAGATTAAAATCCGACACGTTTTGTTTGTGTAAATTTGGCTTTCATTTTCATTTCAGTTCAGGAATTATATTCTTTTATTTACTTAGTGTCCATTCTCATTTCAGTTTTAGTTTACGATAACGACTCCGGCCCCAACAAGTCCAATGTGCGCAAACTTACACACTAGCACCGTCAGTCAACATAGAAAAAGCCCAGATTTTAGCTTTTCACAAACATCTCCCTGGTGAGGTGTTTCGGGCATGTCCCACTGGGAGGAGGCCCTGGGGAAGACCCAGGACATACTGGGGGGACTATGTCTCTCGGCTGGCCTGGGAACGCCTTGGGATTCCCCTGGAGGAGCTGGAAGAAGTGGCCGGGGAGAGGGAAGTCTGGGTTTCCCTGCTGAGACTGCTGCCCCCGCGACCCGACCTCGGATAAGCGGGAGATAATGGATGGATGGATTTTCACAAACACTTATTCGATTAAGAATCTAATGTAGCAGGCAGACAATTTTATGGATTTAATTAGTGTATTTAGCAGATACAAGGACAAAAGATATTAAAAGGCT
Source organism: Cyphomyrus plagiostoma (assembly GCA_019775915.2). Classification (NCBI taxonomy): domain Eukaryota; kingdom Metazoa; phylum Chordata; class Actinopteri; order Osteoglossiformes; family Mormyridae; genus Cyphomyrus; species Cyphomyrus plagiostoma. The sequence continues at coordinate 10,861,467 of JABFEA020000036.1, read as the reverse complement.
CTCTGTTCTAATTCTAATTTAATAAACATGAGCAGATATCCCTTAGGGTGGTTCTGCCTTCTCTAGCGGTTCGGCCATTTGCCACAGCGGTTTGCCTGTGTGTTTCCTCTTCAGGTGATCCTGCATAGCATTAGTGCCAATATGGCATGCCATCGCACTTTTCACGGTGTAAAACCACCTTTTTATTTCATGATAATTTGAAGTACTATCATAATTACGCAGTGATATTAAATGAAAACATATGTTATAATAATCTGAAGTGTTGTAGAACTCACCTGTCGATTTAAAACATTCACGTCAACACCTTTTCAGCGTCACAGAAGCCCTAATTTTATGACACTCAAAGGTTAGTAATTAGTATAAATCTGGTATAACCTAATGTTCAATAAACATGTCGGACTTTAAACTGCAAAAAGTAATGCCACACCACCAACGACTTCCATATAAAAACATAAGAAATTCAGCCATTCGATCCATCTATCTTGTTTGGGGAAAACTCAATTAATAGTTCAGAGTTTTTAAAATCTTATCTAGTTCTGATTTAAAGAAACCCAAGGTTTTAGCTTGCATGACACTAACAGGAAGACTATTCCATACTCTAACTACACACTGTGCAAAAAAGTGCTTTCTCAAATCCAGTGAAAACTGTTCTCCCATCTATGGCCACGAGTTCTTTTATTTGAACTAATATTGAAGTAACTATTTGGGTGAACAGTGTCCAGACCTGTTAGAATCTTATATACCTGGATCATGTCCCCCCTTAGTCTCCTTTGCTTGAGGCTGAACAGATTCCGCTCACCTAACCTCCTCTAAGACCAGGAATCATTCTTGCAGTCATATGTTGAAACCTTTCAAAGGCAGCAATGTCTTTTTATGACAAGGTGACCAAACCTGCACACAATAGTCTAGGTGTAGTCTTACCAAGGAATTCTTCACACACCCAGAGATATAACCCAACATCCTATTGGCCTTTTTTATTGCTTCCCTACATTGATGAGAGTGGGACATGGAAGCATCAACATACACACCAAGGTCTTTCTCATAATCAGCTACCTTTATTTCAGTGGAACCCATAAAATATCTGTACTTTGTATTTCTGCTTCCTGCATGGATTACTTTACATTTGTCTGCATTAATTTTCATCTGTCAGGTGTCAGTCCAGTCACTAATTAAATCAAGATCCCGCTGTAGCCTCTGTGTCGCTAGTTTAGTAGTTGCTTCACCACCCACCTTGGTGTTTGCAAATTTAACCAGTTTGCTGGATATACTGGTTTCAATATCATTAATGTAAATTAGAAATAGTAGTGGTGTTAAAACTGAACCCTGCGGTACCCCGCTATAAACGCAGGCCCACTGTGACATTGTGCGTCTAATAACTACCCGCTGCTTCCTGTCAGTTAACCAGTTTTCAATCTAAGCTGCTACAGTTCCTAAAATACCTCAATACAACATCAAAGGCCTTCTGGAAATCCAAGCAGATCACATCATAGGCCTTTTTGCAATGAATTTCCCTTGTAGCTTCCTCAAAGAACTCAAGCAAATTAGTTAAGCAGTTAATTAGTTAATCTACCTCTCCCTGGGTATCCCTCAGAATGTTCATTTGAATTCAGGTAATTTATCATTTTCGCTTGCATTATAGCTTCCATTACTTTTCCAGCTATGCAAGTTAAACTACTTGGCCTACAGTTTGATGGATTACGTCTATCGCCTTTTATGAACATGGATGTTTTATTAGCATGTGTCCAATCAAAAGGTACCCCACCAGCAGATAAAGATTTCTGAAATAGTAAAGTTTAGAGCTGTCCCTATTGACTATTTTTATTTAGATTAATTTAACAACTAGTTTATCGATTAGTCTTAACGATTGTTTTTTTTCTCTCCAAAAATAAAAAACATCAACAATTTTATTTAAATTCTCTTTATTTTAACAATTGCACTGTGCATTCCAGCATCACAAAACAATTAACAAAAGTCTTATCTTTCACAGTATTCTGCAGGTTTTAAGAAAGTTTCCGTAAAAGCCCTTAAAAATAATTTTTGAAAAAGTCTTCAGCTCTATATTCAGCATAATTTGAACATGAATAACTCTGCAAACAAACAAAGTGGGCTCATTTCAGCAAGGAGTACATCTCTATCTATCCCTTTTCAAAGTATACCGGTTGAGTTTTCACATTAAAAAGGGCAGCATGTTTAGACTATACAGTGGTCATGTACTGGAATTTAAGTTCTCTAAGAAAAATAGACAGACAACTGTTTGTTTGTAAAACGGACAACTCCAGCTATAAATACAAACAAATAAACAAATAAGAGCACTTATTTTAACATCAGCAACGCAACTCCAACTAACATCCAAAATTTCACAAAACTTTTTCAAAGCAAAAAAGTTAAAGTGCAACACATTTACAGTCCAAGAGACAACCGTATATCCATGTGATGGTCAAACTTCTGTGTTATAGTGTAAGAATGTCAACATGTCCACGTGTTCTAGACTTAGGCTGGCTCTTTTCTTAGAGACTATGTTTCCCGGTAAGCGAATGTCTGCCTCGGTCCGCTCGACGCCACAGTATTAAACTGTTGTGTATACTTAATGTAGCATATGTAAATGAGAAATAGCTTCCTAGATAAATATTACCCATGGGTACTCACACTCCCTAATTATAAAATCCAAAACCACAAAATCTGGCAACACTCAAGCTGGACAGGGCCGGAAAACGGTTGTCGCGTTTTGGGAAATTAAAACAACTTAATTTTAAAAAATAAGTCACGTGTCAATTAAAGATATTGATGTCGACATTTTTTTTGCATCAGCGTCGTCGACTACGTCAACTAATCGCGGCAGCTCTAGTAAAAAAAAAAAAAAAGTCTGCAAATAATATCCCTCAGGGACCAGTGACATTTATTTTGAGCTTAGGCTTTGTAACACATCAGCTTCAATTATACATATATTAGTCAAAGACGATGCTGTATCAGTAATAAGAGTCGGTATGTTACTCGTGTACGCTACAGTGTGCAAAACAATAATTAAACTCATTAGCTATATCAAGTTCATTTTAAATTATGAGACTCACTATCTGCAGATTAGTGCTTTCAGCTTTCAGAGCTCTTTTGTAATTAAAATATTGGAAGAAACTTTTGATGTGATCCTTGATCATAGTGCAATCTTCCTTTCAACATTCCTGTTAGCGAGTCTAATATTTTTAACTCAACCTGTAGACTTTAGGTACTTCTGCTTTACTCTGAAATCATTAGTTATTTTCCATTTCTGGAAGAGAGCCCTTTTCCTCTTGAGTTTATTTTTAATTTCATCAGTAAACCTCCTTGCTTGTAGCTTCTTAGATTTATTTTTGCTGGAAACAGGTATGAAGTCCTCTTGCATTTGCAACAATGTGCTTTTAAAAAATTCCCATGCCTCTTCAACAGTTTTGTTATTTAACCTCCGCCCAGTTTACAGTTTCTAGTTTCAGTCTCATACCATTAAACTTAGCCTTCCTAACATTGTTTTGTTTTGGACTTTGCTCTTTGGGCACTAAAATTAACCTCAAATTTAACCATGTTATGATTATTACTGTCAAGTGGTTCTAAAACCTCCAATTTTCCAATCATATCCTGGTTTTACACAGAATGGCTTATCCCTTGGTTGGAGTTTCAACAAACTGAGCAAAAAAAGCAATTCTATACCAATTCCACCATTTTAGGTTTATTTACAGTAGAGCCAGAGACTATGCCCCTCTGTATCCCAGGTAAATTAGTATCACTCTTTTTTCCTCACAATCCTGATGTCGTTGTCTAACATACTGCTTTCCTCTGCAGCTACATTAGGTGCTCTATAACAAAAACTGCGACAATTAAATGGGCTGATATTTGTGCCACTAGAAACTGAATATGAATTTTGTATATTTGAATCAGCAGTTATCCGCATTACAAAACTGAATCTGAATTTAATAGTTTGAATCTGAATTCCAGTAACTCGAAACAGCATTTATCCTACCTCAAAAAATTTGGTTTACAAATTCAAGTTCAATCTAGTGTGACACACAACTCGAGATAGCATTTTTCCTACCATAACACTATCCCTTACTCCCAGCTCAGTATATTTATATTAAAGTATTTCACTTTGAATTGATGTAATTCAAGGGTAGTTAATACAATAATGTGCTGAGTACAATAAAACACTACCACTTACGTTAAAACAGAACTTTTAATTATGTGATAGGGTCAGAGAGATAAAAACCTTAATTAATAATAAGTCAACCAAATGAACTATTGCTTACCAATAACTTCCAACTGGACCATGTAAAGCGAAGTTACTCTTGGGAAGTCACAGCTAGCAGGCTACTGCCAGAGCAGGAAAAAAAGTGGAAAATGTCCTCCCGGCCCCAACAGGTGACCAAGCAAAGCTCAGGAGCAACTGTCCTTTTCTGACACTAGTTAACGTTAACGATGTTAAATAATAATACCCTGTGTGTGTTTGTCACGAAGTTACATGGACAGAAAACGCTGCTCACCTGACACCCACAGCTGTACCTTGCTGTTGGCAACACGCAGTTTCAAGGACAGACAAGCGCACAGACAGACCAAAATAAAAAAAATCCACCCTCATAAACTGTATTAGCACACAAACACACAAATATACTCTCAAACAATCCCAAAACAACTGCTGCAACACGCACATAAGTGCACACCGCGTCAACACTACTCTCTCAGTTCAGCAATCCCAGCAGCCTCTGCACCACCTTGTTTATCCATAAGATCTCATCTTTTAAAATATGTTGTGGCTGCTGGGTTGTTCCTATCCACTGTGATATTGCGCAGCTCTATTAACAAGTTGTTACAATTTAAAAGTGGCAAAAGGGAGCCTTATGGGAAAGTGGTGCCCATTTGAGTCCTCAAGACTTATATCGCTCTTATGACCCTCACTATTAATTATTATTATTATTATATTTTTCCAGTTGCTAAAAACATAGCATCATTATCACCTTCAGTTCAACTGTAAGTGCATTTTTATGTGATTTAGGAGATTGTATCCGGTTCCTAATTAGGTTGGTAACAAAGAGAATGCCCTCATGATCGAGCCTGTATCTTTTTATCAATTCACTATTGTCGTACGTCTGCAGGACGTCCTTTCTTTCACGGAAAGTGCGCAGTCTCCCTGAGGGCGCGCATAGTGCGGCTGCCATCTTTCAACTGCTAACTGGCTTAGGAGTCCTGTCCAGCTCTCTTAAGTAATTTAGGAGCTGAAACCAAGTCTTAACACTTAAGAATGTTTATACATGCCACTTGTTCTTAAGTCAGGGAGTAGGAGCAAAATCACATCACTCTTAGAATTGTGATGAATTTAAGAGTGAAATTTTACTCTGAGAAGTTTTATGCATACCGGCCCAGCTCTCTATCACTAACTCTCCCAGGACAGGGAAGCGGTTAGGGTTACTGGGGTACTCACTGCTTCAGTTAGAGCAGGAAGCTTCGAGGTCCAGCCAATGATGCAGGAAAGTAGACCCAGAGTGTAACCCAGGATTTCTCCATTGTCCTGCTCCAGGAGGGAAGTATGATATGATGATTAAGTGATAAATATGGTGATAAATATCCCAGCGCAAATGAAGCATAGTCCCATCAGGAGCTGCCACCATGGGGCCTCCAGAAGATGGCAGCACTCATTCAAATTAATTTATTTAGCAGATGCTTTTGTCCAAAGCTTAAAATCATTATACCGGCCGCAGATGATGAGCCAGCAAGCTTCTGTACACAAACACAGCATCCTACTCACCAGTGGAGAAATTCCGAGAAGGCGTCTCTGTGGCTGAGCTTCAACCAAAGGGCCACAGGTCACACAAGGCCACAAGAAGAGCCATGAGCCCAGAAGCATGGGAAAGCACACAACCAGGAAACCTTGCCCATGTTTCTTCTTTATCACCATTTTAATCCTTCTGGCTAAGGCAAGGATGCAAGGAGGAAGTTAGGGAAGTCATCTTTGACAAAAACAGACAAAACAACCAAAGGAAGAAAATACATTAGACACCTGGACTGAAACCTCCACATGCTTTAATGTACACTTTTCTCCAAAACAATGTTCAAGTTGCATTGCATACATACGTGCTGTCAAGGTGTCGGCTAGACATAAGCGCAACTCGGCTGAGCTTCCAATGAGTAATAAATAAGTGTAAAGTACTATTGAAGCAAAATGTATAAAACACAACATAAGAACATAAAACACAACCATAGCAAGAATATAAGAAATCTATTAAAATCAAAGCGAAGCACAAAAAAAGCATTCAGGACATGAAGAAGACCAGCTATGAGCTAGTAAGATAGTAAGTAGATAAGTAAATTATTTAAAAGGACTGTAAAAGCAACCTTCATTGACAAGTGCTGTATAAAGTAAACAAATAATAAAAATACACACACACACACACACACACACACACACCACTCAAAAATTCACATATCAGAGATGAGATGAGGAGCCAGAGTAGTAATTATAAGTTGTTCCCGTACTAGATGATCTTGGAGTTTCTGTTACAATATCTCACCATTTCAGCAAAGATGGCATGATACTGTAGCATCGCCACCAGATTTAAACACAATATGGCAGCAGATCTATTAGCTTTACATATTAAGAAAACATTTTACACCATAAACTGTATCTACAACTGTAAATACAGGTGCCTTTCATAACTCACCACTTTTTGAATGTCTGCACAGACAAAGGGGAATGTAGATAAACATGAAACGAACAATATCCAATCCTGTCATGAATATACCCATCACCATCTGGTACGCAGAATGAAAAATGCAAAGAGAAATAGCACGTTAGCCATTATACTTCTAAATGCCCCATGGTCGAAAATAATAACAGATTGGAAATTCTAATTTTCTTTATCACTGCTAAGATGACAACAGTAGATGGAAATGGAAGCTGTAGATAGATATAAGGTTAAACATATACTGTTTTCAAACCAAAATACACTTATATACTGTCATTATCTAGCATGTATAATGACAAAATACATTCCTAAAAAAAAATTACATTATAATTAACATTATCTATAACAGGATGAATCCATCTGTCAATCCACCTTCTAATCACTTATGGAGGCCGGGGCACGTGGTGTAAAAGGTTTAATGGTAACAACAGACACCCAATGAACACTGTCAACGCCAACACTTTACCAGCACAACGTGCCTACGACAAACAGCACGTGAAGCCATGATAAATCATGCATTTTTATATGAATAGGAAGTCAGATAATGGAGTCCTGTAGCCTTCAAGCAGGTTAAACAGTATCACTAAATTTCACGTACTATAAATATATTCACTAACAGGATACGATAATGCATTTTTAAAGCGAGTATATCAAGAAAGAGTACCCTGCATGATACCTGCATGAGTGGCTGGTTAGAAAGCAGAGCCCCCACGGCGCCGCTTAAGTTTCCGAGTAGGCAATAAAGGGCGTAGGAGGCCGTGGCTGCAGAGCCGCCGCGCTTCGCCGCACAGTCCTTAAAAATCAGCCTACCACGAACAAGAAAAATAAATCAGAGGACCGCTTCACATAATTTTTAGATTTTAGTTATCCAATTGTATATCAAGCCACTTACTCTGTTTATTTAGTTCAATTATTGAGAAAAAGAAGAAAACGTAGTTACTTACAGCAAGTACGCAATTGCTAGAAGTATCGCAGATAAACAACATAATCCAGCAGGTACGCAAAAAAGTGGCTCAAAAAAGCATGGTGTAAATTCAGGGCTGATCCAAGAAGTCCAACCAAGGAAATATCTCATTGTCGTATTTGGTATTTCAATGGACTGCTTTAGGTGTCCCATCTTAAAGCATCATGATTTAAACATATGCAGGCAAAATATCATAAAAGCAACCCGAGTTCAAGGCACCTAAATCGACACTAGAAACATGCGACCAATTAGGTTAAAGTTACATTGCAAATTAAGCCGGTCAGGTGGCTTTCAAGAAGGCCTGTACAATCTATAGAAGTTACAAACAAGTTATCTGCAACTTTTTTAAAATAAATATAGGCCTACTATACAGGACCGACGATTTATAAAAGTACGTTTCTTTGTGTTAACTACTGATCTCAGTACAGGAAATTTTCAAGAAAAAATAAGTACTTAGAAAACATCGCAGAGAAACTGGCACAAACTGCTGATCAGTTTGGGGTATAGTTTGTTTATAACTCAATGTTAAACCAAATTAAGTTATGGAAACTCATACGCATACTGCATTTGGGAAAAATCGTTAAATCTTCCCAAGAAGAAAATTAAAATATATATAAAAAATGAATTTAATGGTCTGCAATCATATACAAAGGGGCTAATTAATTGAACGGTTTTGTATGTCTCTGGACGGCATTTATATTGCTGCGGGAAAAAGCGTAGCATTTTCTGTTTCACTCATCTCTCAATTTATGGGTGTGCGTCTGTGAATAATAACAATAATAATAATAATAATAATGTGACCGAGCGTTTGTGCAGGATTCGCCTAAACACTTAAAAATAAGGAAACAATACGCGAGAGCATCTGAACTTGTCTCAACTTTTATTCTTCTAACTACCTCTTTAGAGAGCTCAAAAATCCCTCCTGCATGAAAATTGCACATGCCCCATGCCTATCTATGGCAAGCCCCAAAGGGAAAATGCATTACACACATACATAATGAGCACTAGTACATTCAGAATATTGCAGCATAACAGCGTGAAATAAAGTCTATTACAATAATATACATATGATGAAAAAGAGAACCTGAGTAATTATACAAACACATACACATTGTCCTAGCAGTGCATTTCACACCTGTACCCATTACTTTCAAGGTCACTTGATGTCATCCTACAATTCATGAGAAATTTTGAACCTCTAAACAACCTGTTGCTCAGCGTAGCCTTCGGTCAGCGGAACAACGGTCAAAGCAGGCTTTAAATATGCAAATTTGTTTTAATATATAAACTGATCTCTTACCTTTTTTCGTGGCTGTAGGTTTTATTAGTATAGGCTTCAGTCTTAGTGTTGAAAGTGCTAATCGGAAACAAAAGCCTGCCTGATTTGATCAAAAAACGATAAAGGACAAAAATCTCAATAACGTCCCAGATACCAAAAATTATTTGGCCCAGATCCTTCGTAAGTTCTGGGCCAGATCTGCACAACGGACTTGGGCAGGTGTCCTTTGGCACAATGGGCCAATACCGGCGTGGATCCGGTTTCCTTTATCTGGACCAGAACTGGGCCAGCTGCAGACCAGACGGGGTTTCTTTTATAGTGATTTGGCCCAAATCTGGACCAGTTCTGTACTGAATCTGGTCCACATTTGGGACAGATCAGGGCAAGTCTGGCCCAGATCCATATTGGATCTGGACTAGCCGATTTACTTCTAAATCAAGTAGTAGCATACATTTGTTGAACGTCAAGCTTATTTTCTTATGCTACTAATTGAAATAAATAACTGAATCGCCACTAGGAACTAGATGCTTGAGGAACAAACCCCTTCACCACAATAAAGTGGCAATTCTGTGAATTTAGGAACATGACAGCACCAACTTGTTGAAATACATTTATATTTCAGATTGGAAACCTAGCATTTTTGGCATTATGAAATATAACTCAGGAAATTTAAACATTTGAAATTTATTACAAACAAAACTTCATATAAAATTACATCAGTTTTACAATCACAAGTGCTGACTGTATATTTATAACTTCTTTATTTTTAACATACAAAAATCCATGTATGAAAAATTATGCACAAACATCATTTTACATCCCAACGTACTGTTTAATTCCCAAGAGGCATCTGCAAACAGAAAGACCAAGAAAAAAGCTGTTAGTTGAATATTAGAGATTACAGCCAGAAACAAAAATAAATTTCAGGGCTTCTTTAAGTTTCAAAAAGTTCAATTTAAGACTAAGATCTTTTTAGACCTATTTGGAGACAATGTAAGACATTTCACATCCATACTGGCAAAAAAATATGAAGGATATGAAACAAAAATAATTTGAAGTTTTAATCAAATTTGATTTATAGGTGACATGACAGAAAGGTGAGCGATTAACCCATGTTCAATCATTTCAGGCAAATGAGGTAATAGTTATTTTATGTTATCCAACTCCTTTTTCTAAAAGGGTTTACGCAGGACCTTAAGTCTTAAAATATTTTATTTTTGTAGTTCTTAATGTATCGACCATGTCTAATACCCAGCTTCTGCCTATATACCATACTTTATGATCAACAAACTTTTTGTATGCATTTCTTTAAGGCACTTCTTCCCATTAACTCCTTTCAAGTTAATTTTTTTAGCTACTGCATCTGAGAAAAACCATGAAAGTATGTTCCATGTGACTCGTTTGGCGTTTTGTCCTCCTGTAGCACCCAGAGCAGCAATATGAAAAGACAAAAAAATTTCATATAAAAAGGCAAAGATAAGTATATATACAAACTGTGAAAACCAATTGTAGGATCTCCTGACTGAGCATCAAATCATGTCATACAAACAATTCAGGGTTTATCTAAACGTTAAACCTAATTTATTATTTGGTTTTGCTGTTTTCATTAACTATGTTAATGCTAATCGATGAAAGAAGTCAATATTCAGAGATCTGATACAATATAAGCAGTATATTGACACAGCAATGATACTGTTACGTACCGCGTCGTCCGTCCTGTTCCAGCCTTTCGTCTGACACGCCCTCCTTGTTACCTCATGTGATTACCCAGTGTTTACAGCTGTGTGGCGCTGCCGCTCGCCTGTCGTGTGCTTTATGTTTTGTATTTAAGTCTGCGCCAGCGTCTGTTCCGGCAGACGCGGCATAAGATGTATTTTGTCCGAGTGTGCCAGTAAACCCCGTCTTTGTACCTTACTTCGGACTCGACTCCTGCTATGTCCTCTCCGCTCGCGCACCCGGACCATTACACATTGGCCATTTTAGCATCTTTTAGAGCAATCCTTCTTGACCGGGGGCAGCCACCAGGGGGCGTCAGCGAGTACCAAGGGTTGGGCGTTGGAGGGTGCATTTTTGTTGAAAAGCGTAGAAAAAAAAATGACACTTCTAAAGCTGCGTGGGCTGACCGTGTAGGGGCGGAATTTGTAGCAGATGTCGTGTCTGCTTCTTTTTTTGCATAGGTCTGAATTAGCCCAAGACATTGCCAAACATATATAATTATACATAATAATACTTCCCAGTAACATATTAGTTAAATCAGTTCGTTTTTCTCGGGAGAGCTCAATGGCATAAACCTGCTTTGGTTAACGGTGATAATACACTACATATCTCTTTTTAGCCGCAGCATTCTGTAGACATGTTGATAACTAGGCTAACCCATCTGATTCAGCTATAGCTTATTCTTTAGTTTCTTAACCTAAGCTATTTTCTTCTCTTCAATACAGTTTTATTGCATAAAGTCTACCGGTGAAAGCCTATTACTTTTATTATTATGTTTGTCCTCATTTAATTTACTGATCCAGAGTGCAATTGATGTTAAACTTCCCTACTTCATTTCATGTACATTTATCGTATGCAGTAGATGTGACTTGCAGTGTGACATTACTATCAAGCGGGCATGTCTTGTGGTAGGTTTAGGCCTATACTTATACTGGGCATATCTTATAGTGATTAGAAAAATTACTAAAAATTACTTAATTTTTTGGGATGCAGTTATTTTCATTCAGTTCACCTAAACGATTTGTTCTGATTGATTCACCAACTTGTTTAGTGGCACTTCCCGTTTGCATAAAATATATATGAAATGCTTGTGCTCAGATATTTAAAAAAACTGCGTATTAAGCTAAATAGTGTCAAGGGGTTAAGTTAAATACCACCAATAAGTCACATGAGAAAAATAGTACGTGTTACTGAATTATCAGATCCGTTAGCGGTGTCACAGGGAAGCCGATGGAGGGAAAAGGTGAGAAGCCTTCATTACTTAGCTCGTTGTGTTTTATTGTTAAAAACGCCATAATTTGGAATATTTGTTTATTTTGTTAAAGGTTAAAACAAAGGTCTTTTCAGTTTTTAAATGCATGATTACCAGGCGTTTTCAAATGTTTTCTTGACCCAGTAACAACCGTGGGATTATTGTATCGTTATCATATGAATAGCGCTATTTGCAAATAGGTGGCCGATCAGGACTGGTGCGACACTCGGAGTCAGTCACTCTTGTTCTTTTTATTCTCCTTATAAAGTTCTAAAAATATATTTAGTTTATACCAATACACATTGGTCAAAAAAGTAAAGGAACACTTTGAAAACACATCAGATCTCAATGGGAAAATTATACGGGATCTATACTGATATGGACTGTGTAATGTGTTAGGAACGAAAGGATGCCACCTTGTTTGGTGGAAATGATCCACATACAGAGGCTGAATTTAAAGACACGCCAAAAATCAAAGTGAAAAAATGATGCAGTAGGCTGGTCCATTTTGCCGAAATTCAAAATCAAAATC
>JABFEA020000036.1:10833610-10847177 GCA_019775915.2 Cyphomyrus plagiostoma | reverse complement strand
ATTATTATTATTATTATTATTATTATTATTATTATTATTATTATTATTATTATTATTATTATTATTAACAACAACAAGGTTCCAGCACTAAATGCTTGGACCACTAATAATAATAATAATAATAATAATAATAATAATAATCCTGCATCCATTTTATTTGCAGGGTGTTCCCCAGCCTTGTGTCCCATGCTGCCTGAAACAGTTCCCCCTCCCATGACCCCGATCAGATAAGCAGTTAGGAGATGGATGGATGGATGGATGGATGGATAGATGGATGGATTGATGGATGGATTGATGGATGGATGCAAAGACGCTTGCATCAGATGAGACAGACATGAAATACAGAGAATGACATGATGAAATACCTGATGGAAGAAGTTTTTATCCACCACATTTTCAATCCTCTTGATTTTCGGCTGCCTGCCCGTTTCCGCAGAGATGTGTCGCATCTCTCCAGCGTCTGGCTTTTTGAACGTGCTGTGCTGAGGCTGGAAATCCTCAGCTTTGATGTGGGCAGGTGGGTGGCAGTACAGTAGCTTCCCCTGGTAGTGCAGCGACAGCAATGTGTTTCAGGGAGTCAGTCAATTTGAATGCTCTATGCTCTCTTACCACTCGGCTGGCGGCCTCACGCTCGGTGCTGACTTACGCTGACGTAGTCCTTCAGGATGTACCGAGCCGAGCGGGACTGGTCAGGCTGCCCGTGCGCGGTCATGAAGCCCCTCATATCTGTAACACCACCCAAAGCATGATGGCGTGAGCGGGGGGTGAAACAACCTTGCAAAAAAAAAAAACGGAGTTTTTGCAGATTAGGGCATCCTCACATCCATAGGCCGTCAGGAGCTCCTCAGCTGTGGGACGCCGCTCCGGATCCTCATCCTCCCGCGGCCGGATGATGTCGATGCCGTAGGCGGCTTCCAACACGTGACGGGGAATAGTCTGGCACACATACCACTGTCAAGGATCTCAGATCAACAACAGCAATGCTACACTGCCTAAACACACACTTCCCTGATTTCCATCAATCCATTATCTGGGTCACGGGGAAGCTGGAGCCAATCGCCAGTCCACCACAGGGCCAACACAGACAAACAGCCACACACACTCGCATGCGCATCTATGGGCAAGTTAGAGTAGCCAGCTGACCTAATCTGCATGCCATTGGACTGTGGGAGGAAACCCACGCATGCACAGGGAGAACATGCAAACTCCACACAGAAAGGCACCCTGGCTGACCCGGGGATTGAACCCAGGACCTTCCTAATGTGAGACAACAGGTACCACTGCACCACCATGCCACCCATAATTCCCTGTTTTCATAGTTTTAAAATGCATTTTCTGTTAGTTTGTACAATTAATGGGGAGGAGCTACACCTGCAGCGGGTGCATAAAATGACAAATACTACATGGACATTTAATATTAAAGTAATTTTAGATTAAGTAACAATTACAAAGCATAGTTACAGAGATAAGTCATATTCAGTTGAATTCAAGTGGCAATGTCACTAACAATCAATGAGGTCAATTTTCAAAATAACTTAAGGCATGTAAAAGTGTGAGGCTGGTGCCCAAATTGAACTTTACAAAGTCACAAAAACTACTAAATTTAATGTATGAGACTATATGGCAACACTGAAAAACTGAATTAGCAAAAAGAAGAGCCATCAAACTGAGGTTCACCAACAGAGATTAGCAGATGTTCTGTTAAGCATCGCACAAACACGATAAGGAAAACAGCCGCAGAAACGACCACAGAACTGAACCAGCACCTCAGTGACCCAATGTCAAAAAACTATTCATCTCAAGTTTCACAAAGTTAAGATTTATAACAGGACTGCCATTTAGAAATGGCTTGTGACCACCACAAGAGATGGAACCCAGAGGAACAAGGAAAACCAGATTTGCACATTTTTCCTCCAACAGCTGACTACACATAATTCTCAACTTGTGTGACACTATTTCAAGATAAACAGAAGCTCTTCTGAAGGTAATCAATGAGGTTTGTGTTTATTGTTAGGCGTTTCTGCTGTCCACCAACTGAATAATTAAAGATGAACTTTTAGTGGTTTTCCCTTAGTGTTTCTTTGTAACACTGAACTCCACAAACCCCAATAACATGTAAATGGATATCAAAGATATTGCTGGAACGTGGTCTCGCATCTGGTCGATTGGTAGGATCCCAGAGCAGATCATCTCAGCTTTAGTGGACACAAACGATGGCATGACCAGCCCAGGACAGTCGCAGAGGCACAGCCCTGGATCCACAAACAGTGTCTGCAGCGACATATGGAGAGATATCACAAGCTGACATGAGCAGACCCGTAATGCAGTTCACAATCAACTAAAACTTAGCAAAATAGGCTTGGACAGTATGACAGTATACCCTGGTATTTAGAATGTATTTATCATTTTAGGAATTATTTTTAATACCTTCAAAAATACAGACACTCCTCTTTCTATTAAACTCATACAGAGATGCTGTATTGAGGTGTTGTATTGTAGTGCACAGCACGTGCCACTAGATGTCATTGTACTGGTGAGTAAGATGCGAGTGGTAGCAATAACACAGGATTAGCAAATTCACATAAATTTTAGATAATGCTGACCATTCCGTTCATTTAATTTTCATTCTCCATTGAGAATATTTGTGAACATTGAGCATGTGAATAAGCTGAAACATAGATACGGCAACTGTTTTTTTTAACTGATGGAAAATGAAAAACTAAAATGAAATGAATTACAACAGGGAACTTCGCCAACAGAAGTGTTATTTGGAAGTAGAAAATAAATTTGCTTACAGTAACAATTTGCCTGCAGGACTAATATTTAATATGAAGAGCAGCAATCCTGCTCAAGTTATATGTTCATTCACACTACTGTTAGTACAATCCTGTACAGCAGTAGAGATTCACTTTTTTTATTTTTAAAATACAGTCATATACCGTATAACAGGATAAAATGACTGGAATTTACAAAGGTATGACACTACCCATGCCTAGTGCAAAAGTTATTTATCTGAAGAATAAACTGTTTATCTGGGTAGTAAGTATACAGTGGCCTCCATAATGACACTTTTCCTTGATTTACCCCTCTGCTCCCCAGTTTAAAATGCGTAATCAAATTTTGCACATTACAGATTTTAACAAAGTTATTTGCATATATTTCAGTTTCACGATGTACAACACATTTAATTCACTGTGCCCCTCTTTTCAGCGCACGATGACGTTTGGGACATAGCAATGCCATGTGAACGCCGACCTAAGATAAGCTGTACGCGCGGGGAAATGAGTCACGCAGCACGCCTCTCAGCGGAAACAAAGGGTAAAGCTTCAGTGTCAGCCTCGCATTCGCTGTGATAGCATCATGCATGTTTACACTAACTGAATACATATATTTAGATAGTAAAAAATAATCATTTAGACAATGATAGACAGTAATAGTAATTATTATTATATAATAAAATACATTTAAAAATAAAGATCTTATTAATTATTTTAATATAAATAATAAATCATTAATACATTTCATTATAATAATATTGTCGTGCCCAGCGGGGACGGAAGAGAGACAAAGGCGCAGACGTCAGGGCATCAGGGAATTCGCAGATGATCAGGGCAGGATACGTTTTTGTTTTTTTTTTTTTAACTTTACAAATAGTCTGGATACATTTATTTTCTTACTTTAAAAATTACTGTTTTGATAAACGTGCTTAGATGTGTTTAGTACAGTATATGCTTTTCTTGTTTTGTCCAGTTAATTTTGTGTTTAAATGCTAAAAAAAAACATATTTTGGTATAATTTTTTGTGGTTTGGAACCAATTAATTGGTTTTCCATTATTTCTTATGGGGAAAATTCAATCAGAAGTTGAACTTTTTAGGATTCTGAGTTCTGAACGGATTAATTTTGAGTTCTAAGGTACCACTGTAAATGGTATAAAATGGTTATGAAACACATTGGAATAACAGTTTATACTGCTTTGCTGAAAAGTAATACCAGGAACATTAAGTGACATCCCTGGCACATTGTACATATTTAATGCAGTTCAGTTTTCCCAAAATCACTTTAAGAACTCAGTAATAGTAGTAATGTTATTAAAATTAAAAAGTATGCAAACTTTTATACCCTTAATCTGGTGAATAACGGTACTCGCCATGACACTCATAGACATAAGCAGTTTGTTAAGTGTTACCTGAAAGTGCTTGGTGTGCCCAGGAGTTGCTGAAACTGAAACAACCTTATTTCTGAAAATAGTGTTGATTGTAGAACTCTTCCCCACGTTAGGATACCCCACCTATACCAGTAACAAGAAACATAACTGTAAGAAAAGCCACTATGAACATCACAGCAAGAAAAAACCACTGGCAACGTCCTTGAGGAGGAGAGCTCACCAGTCCCACTGTGATCTGCTCCTCTTTCAGCTGGGGCCCAGTGTGTGAAGCCTTGAACACGTCCAGCAGCTCGTCTCTATGCAGAAGATAACTCGTGTTGCGAAAGTGGGCCTGTGTGGGTTCTGGATCATCCTGCTCCTTCTCATCCCCACTCTCTGATCCCTCGGTGCACGTTTGCCAGTCCTCTTCATCCCCAGAGCACTCAAACTCCTCCCTTTCATCTACAATGTTCTCCTCTTCACTTCCCTTCTCCTCGCCCTCATCCTTCTCCACCTTGTTGTTCAGAGGTTCCTCTTCCTTGCGGTCATTCCGTTCATCTTCCTGTGAAAAACAAACCAGAACTCTTTATAGGCTTGGGATAAACAGCAATTAATTAACCCTTGTTCAACTACACGTAACTTCTGAAAATGCTATTTATTAGTTTGCATGCATATGTTCAAACACGTTCAACAGCCCAACATCACAAATATATAACAATGTTTCTATCCAGCACCTTCTCCTTCTCCAGCCGAGCATTCTCCTTGACGGCTGACCAGAATACTGCTCTAACACCTTCATCCTGAAAGTACTTGGCCCAGGCCTTGCGCTGCTCAGATGTCAGCAGGTCTGCCTTGTTCAGCAGAAGCATGTTGACTTTGTTTTCTGACACCTCTTTCACATAGTTTTCCTGGTAGAGAGGACAGAAGCACCATATTTTTTCTAAACTTAGCTAACAGCTCAGAGAGTTGAGGTCAGATGACTTTACAGGGATAAATACAACACTTACTAAATCTGGGCATCGAAACAGCAGGGGGTTTCTGGCATCAATGATTTGGACCACAACGTCACTGTAGGCAGAACAATTTGATAGTTCAGTACTTATCTAGCATTAAGGATAAACAGATAATATAGGCACACAGAGTAAATCATAAATTCTGATCAAAACAGCAGTCACAAATGAGTTGTTGTTCCTACCTTCTTTCTATGACTCTCCACAGCTGTCTCCAAAAGTCCAGATTTCTCTCATAAGGTGTAAGAATCAGTTTCTGGTCCTCTTCCAGCCTTTGAGGCAAGCACAAAACCATAACTCTGAGGTACCACCGTGTAACAGAGGTGTGTGTCATGCGTTTCAGTGAAAGAGAGCTTACTGTGCTAGGTCCCGTCTCCATTCTAAGAAGCTGTCTCTCTCAGCCTGTTGAAGAGCTTCTGGGGTGGTGTTTTCATCCCAATGAGGTCTGGATTTCAGAAACAGTTCAAAATTACAAGACAGGAAGTCATGATGAAACATAACATGAAATGACAGCAGAAAAGAACAAGGTTGACAGGCTTTAATACATATACATGGAATATATGCTTGTACTATTAAGTTTACCTGCGAGGTATTCTCAGAAAATGCTTCTTCTCCTCATGGAGAATCTTAAGCCTTTCTTTCTCTTCTGATGTAAGAATACCTGCCCTGGCTTCCGCAGATACAAACTTGATATTCAGCTTTTCTGAAAACACAAAACGTTTTTTAAGATACCCCTTTTGAGCCAACAAGAATGCACTATACATATATATGGTTTTAAAACTCTACACACAAACCTGCAATAAATTCTGTCCCTGCGAGCTCTGCAGTTGCTAGAAAGTCGTCCAGGGAACTTTGCTCTGTGACAGATTGCAGGTTCAGACGTCCCCAGTCGTAGCCGTCATTCAGTTCACTCGTGTGAAGCTATCAAGACGAAGACAAAGACAGCATTAAGTTCAAGCTAACGACACACAGTAAGCACATTTTGAGGGAAAAGGCGATGCTCTAGTAAACTCGCTAGTTTACCCAAGAATCTCCATGTCTGCCTCCACGACCTGCCAAAAGTCTCTCTTTTATCAAAGCTCTTCCCAATCCAGCACCGCCCCCAGTGGACTTTTTCTTCCCCATATTATGTCTTGTTTATTTGATAATAGTTGAGTCAATAACAGCCACCAACATAAAATTCAGCTCGACCGTAAAGCTACACCATGTGAGACTTGTTTGTATCAGGAAAGGAAGGGGAGCAGAACATACCACTTACACTTACAGTTTTTTGCCGAAAGGTTTGCCAATGTAGTACAATCAGTTTTTTACGTACTAAGGCAATATAATAAAAAATACATTTAATTAAAACATTAGAGTTTACAGTATTAAACACTATTTAAATTTTAACTTCTTGTAAAGTACTGCTATGTGTTGGTACGTTCTGCTATGTGTTAGCAGTGAAGCTTCCGGGTGAAACACGATATGGGTAAATTAGTTCCAACATGCATCAGTGTGAGTGAACATGGATATGAATGCATACCTAGAGCTCTCTATCTTCTATACTCACTTATCGTATCCAGAGTCACGGCGAATAAATAAGATGATGCTGTAATATTTACATTTAATTGCAATAATTACAACTGGTGTTTACTGAAATAAATGCTTTACTTTATTATATATGACTATCTTCCGTAGTGACGGTCACAGTCTGTGTCAGTGTTGATTACATTTACTTTTTTAAATTCAGGCATCAAAGCTGTAGGAGCCTTGTGCCCGTTGCCTCCGGGATGGGCTCCGGACCCCCCGCGACCCAGTAGGATAAGCGGTTTGGAAAATGGATGGATGGAAGCTGTAGGACAGGAATAATTTTAACTGCCTCGAAGTATGTTAAACAGAACTCTGAAGTTCTCACCAATAATGAGGGGGAAAAAACTTAAATTGGCTTATTGTCTGAAAACAACAATTTAATTAGAAAACCCAAAATTCCTTTACACCAATTTTCTTCCACGGGGAATCCATTTAAAAAAAAAATAACGACCAACATTGAAAATGTTTTTGAAGATATTCCAAGTTAAACAATCTTACTATGGTAGAGGAAAATGTTTAAAGTGGATATTGCTAATTTTACAATCTCATGGACTTGCAATTGAATGTGCTTATACGTATGTACGAGGAAATTTGGCTTCCCAACGCTGTTGTTTTGGCCACTCCTGGGCGAAAACAGACCAAACCCCTAATTGCACAACATTAAGTTTTGGCCCATTTTGTGTGTGTGTGGGTTTGGGGAGGGATTGTATTTATCACATTGTGGGGACCGAATGTGTCCCCACAGTGTGATAAAATCTGCCCCTTTTTAGCTTCTGGGGACATTTTCTGGGTCCCCATGATATTATACCTCAATTTGATAAAAAAAAAAAAAAAATGTGAATGCAAACAAAAAACAAAAAATTCTTAGTAATCTAATAATCCTAATAATTTGTTAGGATTAATGGTTAAATCATAATTTTGGGGGGTATGGTTTTTCCCATAAAAATGAATAGAGAATCGCCACAAAGATATGAATACAAATGTATGTACGTACACGCGTGTGTGCGTGTGTGTGTGTGTGTGTGTGTTTGTGCGTGTGTGTTTGCATTTATGGGCTCTAGGATAAACTCCAGACCCGCTGTGACCCTGTATAGGACAAATGAGTTCAGAAAATGGATGGATATATATGCATATACATGTACATTGTAATATATATATATATATATATATATATATATATATGACAATATAAATGGCTTTTGATAAGATCGTTTGCAAAATAAATAAGAATGTAAATATTATATAAATTGCTATATACAATACTTTAGGACAATAGTGTGAAACCTAGTGGGAAAGTATTTGAAATGACACTGATGAAAATAATTTAAGCAATTAAAAACGAAAATTGGTCGACGCTCTGCCATTTTCGGTAATGAGACCTACTAATCCTGTACCAAACAAAATACACAAATCAATGTTTAGATATACAGTCTGGTACCAGCAGGTGGCGGTGTCAAATAAGAAATAATTGAGAATACGCAATGCACGGTCAAACTGAATTGAACTATTTATTGCAAAAACACGGATTCAAATGAGATCAATCATTATAAGATGCTCCGTGTGGTAATGATGATGAGATGTGAATTCGAGTAAGATGGAGCCGTGTAATTAATTCTAAATGAATATGATACTGTATTTTGTCATTGCAGTTTACACCGTATTTTAAAGCAAATTATATTTACAATGTAGAAGAGAATATGTAATTAAATGAAACAATTATTTGATTAAACAAGTGATGTGTTTGTGCGCTGAAACTGTTAATGTCACTTTAATTCCCAAGAGTTTGTTTAGAAACGCTGTGCCTTGACTTTTTTCGGAATCTTAATTTTGTCCCTCCCCCCTACACTGCCGACGCATTGGTTCCGCCCAGTGAATACTTAAGCCCCATCCTATCTATTTCTTACACTTCAGGCTCTTGCATTGGGGTTTGGGAAGGTGGTGCATTAACTTCTTTAGGGAAGCGAATTAATTGAAAATTACACACCTGTACACAAAGTAGCAACTGGTGCTGTAACCGGTACATGACAAAGAAAAAGAAAAGATATTCCTGAGGGATTTAACCTCAGCTGGGGAATTTATGTAAGCCTACAGGACGCGATACAATCATGCTGCCGTGGAAGAAAAACAAATTCGATCTGATCAGAGAGGACAAGCAGGTGAAACAGAAGAGTTATGCCGTGAGTCTAAATTACTCGGCGCTCACATCTTTCGCTAGGTCTTGTCCAGAGAGTGCACTGAATAGGGTTGGTAGCATGTTCAAATCAAAGAGGAAAAAGGTCAAGATTACCAGCGAGGACCCCACGTACACGGTGCTTTATCTGGGAAACGCTACCACTATCCAGTCCAAAGGAGACGGGTGTACGGACGTGGCTGTCAGTAAAATATGGAGCAAAAGTGAAACGGGTAAAAATGGGACAAGGATGAAGCTGACCATCAGTTCGCAGGGCATCCGAATGGTGCACAATGACGAAAAGGCGAGGAAACCCGGACATCTGTACTTATTGCATCGGATAACTTATTGCGTGGCCGACACGAGACTGCCCAAGGTTTTCGCTTGGATCTACAGGCATGAGATGAAGCACAAGGCGGTGATGTTGAGGTGCCATGCCGTACTCGTGTCAAAGCCGGAGAAAGCGAAAGCCATGGCGCTGCTCCTGTATCAGACATCAGCCACCTCTCTGGCGGAGTTCAAAAGGCTCAAACGAAGGGACGATGCCAGGCACCAGCAGCAGCAGATCATAGGGGAGCACACGATCCCCCTGGTGCCGCTCCGTAAGCTGCTGAATGGCCAGTGCTATTACAAACCGCCCGTGGAGCGCAGCAGGAGCGCACCGAAACTTGGCTCTATCACAGAGGACTTACTCGGGGAGGAAGAGGAGGAAAGGGCCATGCATTATGAGTATGAGGACATCCTTGACTCCGACAGCAGTTGCTTGGACGGGACTAAGCAGGAGCTTTACCGGATAATCGATGATCTGGGTGAAATGTGCATTGGAAACGACGTGCAGACACTGAAAGCGGACCTACGAGTGACTCGCCTCCTTTCGGGAGAGAGTACGGGCAGCGAGTCTTCAATAGAAATCACGCAGGAGAATGGGTATATTACAAACGGCATCGATGAGGACAAAATGCAGCAGATCCTGTGATGATAAATTAGGGACAACCCCCCCCCCCCACACACACACACACACACACAAATATAGCCTAACTGTCGCCTCTCCTGATAGGAAAGGTTTATCCTGTCCATAATATGGGATTATTCGTCTAAACGACATGAGTAAGGGCATGTTGCAAGTCGTTAAAAATTACACCGAAAATTGTCTAAGTCGAATATCGAGAAAGATCCGCTAAATCGGAACGTTTGTTTATCCCAGCATGCTTCAAAAGAAGCCAAATTGCTTTAAATAATATCCATAAGTATTTTCTACCGATTCATCGATCTACTGCACATTTTATATTCTTATTTTGTTTGCATTGCACTGTTCTGTTGTGTGTCAGATTATTGATTAATTTAATATCCATTTTGAATGTCTTAAGGGTTACTATTGTTAAATCTTTGCTGTGCAAAAGAAAAAATAATGTATTAAAATGTAAATAGTAAACGAAGTATATGTATACAGATTTATTTTAAAGAAACAAATGCTTTCTGTGAACCTACCAATAAACACAAACATGCAAAAAAATCTACTTTGTTTACTGTGGCTGAAAAAAATCTGATTAAGATAAAACTAGATAGTCAATATTTAAAAATGTACAGATTTCAAGACCATTACCCAGTACAGTTAAACGGAAATGTCACATTGAAACATGTATATAACCTGAAATTTATTCAAATGAGAGACATGTGAGGATATATCTTCCTTAATTTCAATCTGAGGATAAAACGTAGGCACTGGTATTTATGTGGTACACATTGCTGTTATTGTTTGCATTGTTATTGTTTATGGAAATACATTGTGTACGATGCTGTGCTGGAGACTGCTGCTCTGGCTTCCACCTTTGCACACAGAGCAGTGTGCTTACCTGTAAGCAGACATATTATCCTGTGGTGGGGACTCATGCACGAAGGTTGTGTGCTCTCCTCAGTGACTGATAGTACGGGGCATGCTTAGCTGATGTTTTTCTATAATGTTCTGTGGATTTAGCACTATTTAATCAAACACAGAGTTCAGATTAACACCATCAAGCTCCCTGCAGAAGGCAGCAAATGATAAATCTTAATTCTGTCACTACTGCGAGTGCAACCATCACCAGGCTGACTATGGAGAGGCTTAACATGGTCTATGTGTGTGTGTGTGTGTGTGTGTGTGTGTGTTTACATTTACCTGGATGTTAGGCTTTATTCTATGCTTGTGCTGGCCAGTGGTCTGATATAAATATCATTTGCAATTCGCAAGTCTGTTTAATTTCAACTAATTATTTTATGTTTGATGTCAATCTTTAGGAATATGTCATAATGTTGGCCAGTGTTAGCTGAAGGCAGAGATTAAAATGCCCTGGAGCTAAATGTTCTTCCAGCACAGCGTTAGGCTTGTGCGGTTACCCCTGTAAGCTGCAGGCGTATAGAATAATGGTGTGATATTCTCATTAGTCCAATGGCAGCTCTCCGGCAGTGGTGCTTACTGGGATGCTTGCTGGGTGTCCCTTGTTAAAAGAGCATGATGACCACACTGTCACTGCATGCTGTAGAGCTCCTTAAGGATGTAAAATTTTGATTGTTCGATATCCTGTCAAGAATTCCCCCCCTTCGTAATTTTTTTTTAAAACAGTCTTGTTTTCGTCATTTAAAAATGTATCTTTATAGCAAAATAAGTGATTCAAGATCAATTTTTTGATACGGTCATTGATTTTATACAATTGGTAATGTAACCTGCTATTTACGGACATATGTTATTCCTGGGAAAATTACAACACAGCTCCTTTCATCAATAATAATCCAAAATCTTAAATCTTAAAAATCAAATGTCAAGGAGGTTGAATCTGTAGAAATCCACCATATTGTATTTTTAAAGGTATTTAATATTTTAAAATGTACAGATTTCAAGAGCACTGCCCAGTACAGTTAAATGGAAATGTTAAATTGAAACATGTATATAACCCAAAATTCATTAAAATGAGAGACATGTGAGGACATAATGTCTTTATTTCAATATGAAGATATTGAATATGCTAAAACGTGGGCTGGTATTTATGTGGTACACATTGCTGTTATTGTTTGCATTGTTATTGTTTATGGAAATACATTGTGTACGATGCTGTGCTGGAGACTGCTGCTCTGGCTTCCACCTTTGCAAACAGAGCAGTGTGCTTACCTGTAAGCAGGCATATTGTCCTTATGTTGTGGTGGGGACTCATGCACATTAGAACATAGGAACATAAGAAATTTACAAACGAGAGGAGACCATTCAGCTCATCAAGCTCTTTTGGGGAGAACTTAACTAATAGCTCAGAGTTGTTAAAATCTTATCTAGCTCTGATTTAAATGAACCCAGGGTTTTAGCTTGCACTACACCAGTAGGAAGACTATTGAATACTCTAACTACACGGTGTGTAAAGATGTGTTTTCTCAAATTCAGTTTAAAATGTTCTCCTGCTAATTTCCACCTATGGTCACGAGTTCTAGTATTTAAACCAATATTAAAGTAGCCATTTGGCAGAACAGCATCAAGACCTGTTAGAATCTTATATACCTCTATCATGTCCCCCCTTAATTGTTTGTGCGAGGTTGAACAGATTCAGCTCAACTAATCTCTCCTCATGACATTCCTCTAAGACCAGGAATCATTCTTTTAGCCCTACGTTGAATCTTTTCCAAGGCAGCAATGTCCTTTTTAAGGCATGGTAACCAAACCTGCACACAATATTCTATGTGGGGTCTTAACAAGGAATTGTATAATCGTAACATCGCTTCCCTTGATGAGATGTAACCCAACATCCTATTGGGCTTTTTTATTGCTTCCCCATGCTGGCGAGAGTGGAACATGGAAGTATCAACATATACACCAAGGTCTTTCTCATAAAGCTACCTTTG
The DNA here is from genome assembly GCA_019775915.2 of Cyphomyrus plagiostoma. Classification (NCBI taxonomy): domain Eukaryota; kingdom Metazoa; phylum Chordata; class Actinopteri; order Osteoglossiformes; family Mormyridae; genus Cyphomyrus; species Cyphomyrus plagiostoma. Next base: position 10,834,422 of record JABFEA020000036.1, on the reverse strand, counting down.
TTTCAGTGGAACCCATAAAATATCTGTACTTTGTATTTCTGCTCCCTGGATCACCTTACATTTATCTACGTTTAATTTCATGTGCCAGGTATCAGCCCAGTCGCAGATTAAATCAAGATCCCATTGTAGCCTCTCCGATCAGTATCTGCTACATCACCCACCTTGGTGTCGTCTGCAAATTTAACCAGTTCACTGTATGTATTGGTGTCAATATCATTAATGTAAATTAGTGGTCCTAAAATTGAACCCTGTGGTACCCCACTATGAACGCAGGCCCACTGTGACATTGTGCCTCTAATAACTACCCACTGCTTTTTGTCTGTTAACCAGTTTTCAATCCAAACTGCTGCAGTTCCTAAAATCCCTGCATCTTTGAGCGTAAGCAAGAGCCATTTGTGGTGGACAACATCAAAGGCCTTCTGGAAATCTAAGTAGATCACATCGTAGGCTTTTTGGTGATCAATTTCTCTTGTAGATTCCTCAAAGAACTCAAGTAGATTAGTTAAACAGGATCTGGCTATCCCGCAGAATGTTATTTGAATCCAGGTAATATACCATTTTCACTTGGATTATAGCTTCCATTTCCTTTCCAGGTATGCAAGTTTAAACCGATTGACCTATAGTTTGCTGGATTTCTTCTATCCCCTTTTTTGAATATAGGTGTTATATTAGCATGCTTCCAGTCAGAAGATACCACAGCAGTAGTTGTGAAATTTCTGAAATTGTAATGTTAATGGTTGGCTAATAATATCCCTCATCTCTTTTAAAACTATAGGTAAGATGCCATCAGGGCCCTGCGATTTATTTATTTT
>JABFEA020000036.1:10779304-10790870 GCA_019775915.2 Cyphomyrus plagiostoma | reverse complement strand
TACAAAGTTACAAAAGTGTGTTTATTATAAAACACATAATGGTAAGGAAACTTACGACTTCATTTTTGTGACGTTGTTTTATATATATAAATGTTTAGGGGTGTTGTTCTGTGATTCGTATATAAACCACACCCGACAGTTCAGTTAATGCTGTTTACAAAAGGGTTATAGTATCTTAAATGTGTTTTGTAAAATGTGTTTTATTGTCTGGATCTTGTCTGATTCAGCAGTTATGGATAATTCAATAAATACCAGCTTAAAAGTAATTTGTACTCTGAGTAGGTTTTATGAAGAGTAATTTGTACTTGTAAGTATTTTTTTAACACCAGTACTTTTACTTGTAATTGAGTATAATTTCAGCAATGTAACAGTAGTTGTAATTCAGTATAAATTTTCAGTACTCTTTCCACCCCTGGTAAAGATTCACTTTGGAATCTAAAAAGACACTTTTCTTGGAAACATGAGAGTGTGCGAACATGTGGAGGCCAGAGTGAAATGTGAGTTTTATATGGTTGTACAGTGTAGCATATCACATCTATAAAGTAGGGCTATAACAACTAATCGATTTAATCGATTAAAATCAATTATTAAAATAGTTGCCAACTAATTTAATAAACGAATAATTGGGTCTATGCTATTATACACATAAGTACAGTGGCGACCTCCTAATTTGGGAGCAGTAAGCTAGCCAAAGTGGCAGTAAAGTACCATTAAGCTGGATGTCAACCGCCATAAAAGAAAAAAGCCGACGAGAACCAATGGCGTGCCTTAAGTAGCTTGCATGATGAATTCTGGGAGAATTGAAGAAAAAAAAAAAACGTTAAAAAAATGGCGGAGGCGGACACAGCAGAGTCTTGTTTTAGTTCTGCCAGAATGTGACGACAATTAGCTGAAATTAGCTAGGAGAGACACTGATGTATTACGTGATGTTGTGGAGTTTTTGGATTATTTTATGCAATTATTCAGATTACTTAACGCAAATCATTCAGTAGTGTAGTGGAGGGTAAATGCACATAAATACCATTTACGTATCTTTTAAATTTACAAAACAGCGTTTATTCACCGTTTTTGAGATCACTAATGTTAAGGATATAAATAGTTACCCACCGTTTTTACTGATGTGCATATAGTTTACCCACCTTAAATTTCTTGTTACCACTACACCACTGCTTCATTTCTTCACAATAGAAATTTATAGTAACATCAAATGTTGTAGTAAGAAAAGTTTTTGAAGGTCTCGATCTTGTCTTTGAATCAGCCGTATTTGTAGTCGTTCTTATCATGGACTCAGGATTTTATTTCGAGACCATAATTCTGAGAATATTCTTATTAATGAGCTGTCGGAATGGATGAAGTATGTCTGGCTGCAGCCCGTGGGAGGGCGGGGTTGGACATTCAACCCGGCCCAGATCCAAACCAGCCCATTCGTACCGTGAAAGCCACGCCCATGTCCAACACGTCTTAATTAAAGTGGAAGCCAAAGCAAACTTGCAGAACGTAAGCGTTGTAGTCCTTTTATGTCATTAAGTTAAAAATCTTTAGTTTGTGTCCCACTGTAATAACAGTGCTATCTATTATTTATTATTTTGTTTGTCATTGTTTCTACTGGACACACTATTGACTGTCAATTATTGATTGATTTTACTGTGGGACCCGCATGGTTGTTTTGCTGCTGGTTAAACGTTTCATATCAGTTAGCTGACTATCTACCAAGCAAACATGTCCCTTTGGGGCCCGTGTGGGGCCACTGTGGGCAGCCCACACTAAGCAGAGTATGCCCCATTGGAGCCCATTGTGGGCCCACAGTATGCCCACACTTTGAGCTAGCCTACTCATGCATGCCCTGCATTTTTTGCCCTGCTGGATACTCCCCTTTGGGCATACTGTGGGCTCACTGTGAGGTGTACTGCAGGCACATTGGGCATACCGTGGGGAGTACTGTGGGCACAATGGGCATACTTTGGGCAAACTGTGGGCACATTGGGCATACTGTGGGGTGTACTATGGGCACATTGGGAGGCCTGTTGCGATAAACGATAAAACAATTAATTGCACAATAATTAAAATGAGGACGATAACTTTTCTGGTCGCGATAATTCCTTGTGTCTCTCTCTACCAAATGTGAATATCGGCTCTTTTTAGCAAACTGGCTCATTTGCCTCAGCTCACCAAGGAGAGTCGGCTCTTTTAAAAAAAAAACGCCCCTCTCTTCCTGATGCTGATTAGCGTGACCTGATTTGAGGTTGTTAAAAATAAGACGCTGTCCAGTGGGCGGGCTTTTTCGGAAGACAACGTGTTCCGGCCACAGCTGTCCTTAATGTTTAGGCAGCTCAAAAACCCGGACAATTCTATAAACATTAATAAAACGGCTCTTGAACAGGAGCTGGCTCCCATCGTTCACTAAAAACAGTTCGCGAACGACATCACTAATAACGAGGTGTGAACTCTCCTGTCAGTGGGCTCTTTGCACGTCAGATTCCGGATTCATGGAAATGCGGCTCGCTCATTTCCGGTCTGTGAAAAATGGCATTGGTTCGTACACACTGTTTACAGGACTTGCCCAAACTTACGATCAATGACGTACATCGCTTCTAAATCCTTCTCCAAAGTACCAACGAGTACATTACAGAAGAGCTTTAAGATGTTTGCCTTGTCTTACATCCACGGATTCGTTCAACTTTGTGGCTGGCGTTAGCTATAGCTCACGCTAATAGATGCTACTCCCGGACAGTGATAGTGTATGCATGTGGCAATAAAGTAACTATGAAGATCCCCAGTCATTCTAGCGGAGAATGTTTAACTTAGTATGTTCTATATGAGCTTAAGTACACATTGCGTTAATCTGTGTTTGCTAGTCTTAGTGTCAAACAGAAACACGGGAAAAGGAGAGGTTGATGCTTCAGATCCACGAAGAAGCACGACAAACATCATATTGTAAAAGTATGGCAGCACTGGTACTTTGTCAGAGTTCTAATTAAAGCTGTTCAATAGTCAGACTTGTGTTGTATAGACATCAAAGCTTATGATAAACCGCCATAAAACGAGCCACGGAGACGCTGCAGCAAACGCTTTCAGGTTATGTGAAAATACACTGTGTAAATAAAACTGAATATTTAGGTACAGTATTATACTGTTTTATATAGTGTATTTTAATTATACACAGTTCAGTAATATAGTACCGCCGTTTCAATTGCTTTTCACATTACAGTATATACTGTATATGCATTATAGTGTATACTGTAATGTGAAAAGCATTTGAAACGATTGTACTATATTTTGCAATCAAAAGTACTGATGCTGTCCGTTTTATTACCTATTATTCATGTAATAAATATACACGCGTCAGACTGAGATAGAAAAAAAAAATAGAAGAAAAAATCAGTTACGATGATCATCCAATTATAATTATCAATTTCGCCCAGGCAGACGTATTCACTATAAGTAAACTGTGGCAATAAATTATATTAAAATTTTCTCTCTCTGGCATTACTGTCAAATAAAGATTTCAGGGCAGTCCAGCTTCTTTTTATTGCCAACATCGTTAATATTTTTTCTTGAGAACATAAGCCACGAGTAACTCATCTATGTGTAGCCAACCCCTGTGTCTATATGCTTCAGAGCTCAAAAGTCTTACCTAGAAATGTCTATAATGTGATTTTTTACAATTTCTCAGCATGTCTGAAAATAGGTTTTTGAAAAGTATATGTTTAAAATGGCGATTCCTCCCCCTCCTACTGTTACCCCCAAAGTGGAAAAAAGGCCTCGGGGTCCAGAGGGTTAAGTGCATGACGATACAGGATTCTCAGGACCTCCTGAATCTAAGAGTGGACTGTCGTCCATCCAGAGTGCAGTAGGCCAGTCACATGCATGCCCGGTTAGGAGAGATGACAAAATGTGCTAGGGCTGTCTCCTCTGTAAAACGCTCTGCATGTTCCTCTATGTATAATTCACATTGCATCAGAAAAGCCTGACATTGATCCGGATTGCCATCATATTTTTTGGGCATGGCGACGGGAACTGAAGTGGACGCTTGGGGAGGAGAGGTTGGTAAACTGATCGGCGCAGCTCGAGCCTCTACGAGCTGAGACACCAGAGATGTTAATTGATCTACCTGTTGCTGCAGCCTTTGACTCTCCGCGGGGTCCAGGTTGAGGCAAAGTGTTCTGTAATGTGCGGACGGCAGGAAGGAGGCGGACCCCGAAGATGAGATGGTGAGTTTATTTATAAAGCCAGAAGCAAACGAAGCCAAGGGGGAAATCCAAAAGAGCAGTCGGGTCACAAACGTAGGTTCGGTAGCCGGGGAAGTTAGTCCTACACACAGGGATGGGATGAGGCGACTATGAGCGGAGACGAACGAGGAAGTCGGGTCAAGGTTGTGGAGCAAGGCGGGCGGGCAGGGCAAACGGAGTCGGACAGGCAAGCAGGGCAGGCAAGACAACAGGGCAGGACACCGTGGACAGGGCAGGCAGGGAAAACACAAGACAGAGAAATGCTCAGTAAGGTTCCGAATCATGGTAACAATACTTGCTTTGGGTTTAACTACAGCATTTGATGGGAGCCGATTGCTAGCAGCTAGGTTGTCCCACCCCTGTGGGTGTGACACCATCTGCCAACACAAGACACATCCTTGTGTGTATGCTAACCACCCCACTGGCCCAGCAGTTGTGCAGATAGCCTTTGGGGAGATGCTGGTCTGCAGAGCAGTCATAGGTACAGTGTGTAATGTTCATATGCAATTAGACCCTAAGAAGGGGAACAAAATCAAATCTTGAATTTAATTGCAAAGGCCAAATTACAGAATATTTTGTGACTAGAAAATACAGTATACACGTTTTGTGTTTCAGATTACACTAGAAAATAATGGCATGGTATTTTATAAAGACAGATCAGCCTGGCAGGTTAACTTAACTTAATTTAACTTCTAACTTGATCTTACGTTCTGTTCTAAAGCTAGTTTAAAGGCTCCACCTGTGACTGAACTAGACTAGACCTTTTGCAACTAACATTTTAGCTTACCATAAAGCCCTTTTTGTCAAAAAAGTTTCAAGAACTATGGCACCAGCTGATCTAAACTCAGGAACTAAACTAGGAGCTAAAAGTTATTTTTACGCATTCCTGTTTCTGGAATCTGAAGAAGTAGATTAGGCAAATTACAAAAACAAAAAGTTTTTACAAATGAGGAATAACACTGACTCACCCTGTTATTTATACATAATTTCAGTCATTCACTCACTGTGATCTATCAGAGCTGTTCTCTAGCTCAATCAACTGCATCTCTCTCTCTCTCAGCAACAAAGTCCTGGAAAACTACCTGTAACCCTTCTTTACGTACTCCAACGTAATGGGCTGACCTGGGTTCTTCGGCTATCACCGTTATAAGCCCCCTTATTAAACCTGTCTACAGAGACCCTACAACAGACGTTGTTTAAACCGGAACACCAGAGGCTTTATTTTACAAAATAATAAATAGCTCAACCATTCTTCTCTGGCAATGAACAAACAGGAAAAGAAAAAAAAGGACAGATCTTCCTTTATGCGACAGGCTACAACATATGTCAACACAGCAGTAGAGTCCTCTTCAAACAATAATCGTGACACAGCTCACCAAATAAAGCCTTTTACAATTACACATAATAATTAAGACAAATTATAGTTCCCAAATTAAACAGTAGGTTAAGAAAGTAAATTAACCAAACAATCAAAGAAACCCCATTGCAGGCCTGAGGTGATGCAATGGCGTGCTTAGCTGTATTACCCTTAGAACAGTCTTGGGTACTCACGTCCCTTTTTCCACCACTCCTTCCACCGGTCTCGTTGTTCCGCATTGTCAGATGACAACCACCTTGTCCAAGGGGCTTGGGGGTGCTGTCCTGGTGAAATGGTCTCTGTGTTGGCCACTCAGAGGAACCTCCAGCGTCTCGCGGTATCCAGAGTCGCTATGTGAGTAGCACTGCTTAGGTTGCTCCACCTCAGAGAATAAGGATTAACAAAATTATTGGCGAAATGCTAATACTGCGTAGCTCCTAGCCACGGAACGAAGCGGCGGATTTTCTAAACTTAAACTCAGCTCTGACTAAAATATCAAAGGAGTTAGATTAGTTAGAACTTAGATTCTCACTAAAACAAAAAATCTCCCCAATATTACAAACGGGAACGACTGGAACAAAACTTTGTTCCTTTTTCTCGTTCCTTGAACCGCGCGAAAAAACCCGCGTGCAGCGTGGGTCTCCTTTGTTTTCCGCTTCCACTCCCGCGTTTTTTTTTCCTCTCCCAATCAGTAGTCTAATCGAATGATGGACAGTCCCAATCACCTATTCTTTAACACTGTGCCACTATATGAGGAATCAAACTAGGTTGCGCATAGAGAACAAGTTGGTATTCCCTGCTCTAAAAAAAAACAGTACACTTAGGCTATGATTTAATTAATCCAGCCACATACGTATAATACACCATATGCATTACCCATTCGTAGACTTGAGTAATGCCAGGCTACATACCCAATAGTAGGGAAAATACAAGTATATACTTTGTTACGTCCCGCTCCATCCGATCCTCGTGTGTGCCTGGCCCATCTCATTACCTCTTGTTTTCTCCGATTGTTCTCACCTGTTTTGTATTACCGTATACCTGTCTTGTGTCATGTAAGTCTGCGTCTATTCCGGCAGACGCGGCATTGAAGTTGTTTAATGTTGGTGTCCTCCGGAATAAAACCCCGTTTTCCCGTGTTCCTGAGTGGACTCCATCCTTTTGCCGCTCACGACCAACGCAAATCACAACAGAATGCCGCGTCTCTCGAAAAGCACGGAGCAGTAGACTGAGTCCGAGCGGCTCGGTCTGCTGCAGGACTTCGTGCGCTGGCGGTACCAGCCGGAGGTATGTTGGGTCCCCGCAGCCCTGGAGCAGGCCAGCTGAGGTGTCGACCTCTTATCAGGGAAACGCCCGGCTGGTCAGCAATATCCTCTGACCCGGGCGCGAAAGCTCCTTCGTCGCCTACTCCACCTTGTCGACGAGAGAAGGGGCGAGTTCGTCGTGCAGAGCCTGGGGGCGGCGAGAATTAGTTTGGGCGCCTGCTTGCTCAGCCCCGCCGGGGAAGACTACGGGAAGCGAGGGAGTTCCGCGATCACATGGGCTAATGCTGCTGCCAGCTGGGAATGCCTCCGCGGTGTGCAGAAGCCGCCATTGGAGGCATACTCCTGTCGGCCAGCTCGCATCGCCAGGAAGTGGATCAGCCCGGTGAGCGACGCGATCCCACGGATCCCAAGGGCTTTTAAAGGGGCAGTGCGCCAGCAACTGCCCTGCTTGAGGCCGCCACGCATGCGCCTCTCCTGGGGCGCGCCCGGAGTGCACGCCTTTGGGGGGAGTTATGGCCCGCTCTGGAACTGCCCGTGGCCCTGCTTGTTCCAGCCCAGCCCGCGGCCCCGCTCGCGGCCCTGCCTGTTCCTGTTGGGCCCGCGGCCCCGCCTGTTCACGCTCAGCCCGAAGCTGCAACCACAGCGGCCCGGGACCCGCCCAGCCCAGAACAATATGTCCCTAAGGAGGTCCCGGACAACACCATCGCTGCTCCTCTCCTGACGGAGGAGGAGGAGCTCGAGTGGGACCCTTCGGGGATCCGGTTGCTGGATTACCCGGACCCAGGAGGACACCCGGCTCAACCGCCAGTGCCCCAGAGAGGTGGACCCCAACGGGGTCCCCGCCTCTCCATGTCCCGTAAGGGGGCACCTACGGAGGGTCCGGGTCCCTCCCGTCGCGCCACCTGGCACGCCCGTGCAGCCCCTGGCCATTGTCCGGTGGCTGCCTGCGGGTCCTCCGGCTCCGAGTCACCAGTCGCCGCCGGGTTCCCCTCCGGTTCCTCTGGTGACCACACATGACTTAATGTACACTTCTCTTTCTTGGAGGAGATCTTAGGCTGACACATGGGTGATGACCTCCCTAGGTGGTCTGTTTTTTTGAAGATTCCCAGTGACTAATTGCCCTATCATTTTTTAACCAGGTGTTCCACTGAACAACCAACACTGCCATGACATCTAAAGATGCCCTACATTGTGCTGTGAGACATGAGCTGCTGTTCTTATTCAGTGTTAGTAATTGTATGCAAGAAGGGTCATATTTGGGGAGCAGACCTATGGCACAAGGTACCCTCAGCTCAGATGCAGACAACCAGGAACACATAGATCACACAGAAAGAACTGATCAGCTGCTAAAATAAAATATAGCTGATGTTTCTGTTAAATGAATGAGAGCAGCTTCTCACAGGCAGAATAGAAATGTCAGAATCCCCAAGACTTCTCTCTGCCTTTTTTCCATGGACTCCAGCTGATCAAAGATGGTTCATATTTAGCCCATGGAAATATTGATTGTGTCATAACAAATTTGCACAGGGCTGGAAGATAAACAGTACAACGACCCTTGTGATATTACTTTGCATCCTACCATCTTACAGAACCAGCTACCCCTTCAGCCCATGAATACCCACAATACTCATAGTTTATTCCTTAATAACGCAAAAGGGTCCGTATTGTATTTCTGTGCATACTAGAATGCACTGCATGTCCTGCATGGCATTTAGCCTTTGTCTCTTCTGTCCTCATGTTTTAGAAGGTGGAAGTGCTTTAGATCTTTTGAAGAGGACATCTGCTCTGCAATGCCACACTAGAGATTTCCAATGACTAAATGCAGAAATAAAATCTGTGATTCTAAGAAACAAATTCCTTGCCTGGTATCACACCGTTGCTCCATAAATGAGGAGCTATTCTGTGATATAATCATATCTTCGGCCCTTAGTGAGAGAATGCAACATCTGTCTTTCATCTGAAATATAAAGCTTCATTTAGAAAGCAATTCAGGTTGACTTAGATCCATACATAAAGTCAGTAACCTGACTCCTCCTAAATGGGGCCATTATATTTATAGGGGCAGTGTATGGCTCTTCCATGTTGGATGGTCACCGGCTCAAATCCTGTGTCTAGCAGAGCAATGTCACCATTGGGCACTTGGGGAAGGCACTAAACCATAATTGCTCCTGGGACTGGTTGGCCCTGCTCTTTCTATGGGATGTCACTGTGGATAAAAGCGTCTGCAAAATAAATGTAATGAAATGTCCTAAAAGGGACACCAGGTGTACATTTTATGAAAAGAAGCTTTAGTTGTCTAATGGGGAAAAATCAAAATAAAAAGAATTGCTTTATGTGGTATATCACACTTAACTACAAAAAAAAATATGAGATCAATTATGGATATATTTTTACCTTTAAATCTATAAATTCCCAAATTTATATCTTTGTGTGTGATTTACTTTTAATTTTTACAGTGTTTTTTTTCTCAAAATCAAAATCACAGATGTCAATCATTTTCAAATGAAACCTGCTGCACAATCTGTATGGGTAAGCATTTCAAATTAAAGTATGGGAGTAAAGACCTCAACGCTTAAGTCCACACATTACCTGAATGAGGATGGGCCTTATTTTCATCCCAGCAACGCCCCCCTTTGCCTTATAATTGCCTTGAAGGAGAATAGCAGTATAGCTTTTCCAAAAAGGTTTGCTTCAGATAAAGTTTGGTGTTGGACAATTTTCTTGAACGAGCTAAATTTAGCTTCAAATCTCAATGTGCAAAGGGCAACCACAAGGACAAACTCCTGAATGAGTTCAGGGTAGTCTTCAAGGAAGTGCTGCTTAGAAATAAGTGTTTATTGAGGGAGAATCTTAGAAACTTTGGCAACGTTAAGAAATCTTACCTTAGAAGCAATGGACACAGCAAAACACCTGTTTTCATGTGCATTACCTCTGACTGATCTTCATTTGATGAAATTGTTCGGAGTTACATGAGAGCTATTTGTATTGTCACTCCCCTTACATGGGATGTGACAAATGCAATTACTGATGTCCACAAGAGAGAAATACTTCTTCTTGAGCAAAATATTAAGTCACAGTGTCAATTCAAAAGGAACAATGCCCTCAAGATGGTCATGTAAATCATCTGGTGAGTAAGCAGATGTACCATGAAAATAATTAAGCTTTTCATTGGTTTCTCACATGGAAGCATGGAGTGTAATTTGGTATCTTTGCCGATATCTGGAATAAAGAGACCGTCTTTTTCCAAGCTTGCAAGATCTGCTTACAGTGGGTCAAATGCCTTCTGAAAGTCAAAGTGCATTGTATCATCTGCCTTACAGAGAATGGATAAATAAATAATGAAAGTGCTGATAGAGACTATGCTGAAACAATTACCAACACGTAATACACAGCCATGATTTCATGCTTCTTGTGGGATGTCCGAAGGGGAATACATACCTCAGAATCATCAATGTAAAGAATAAGACTTTCTTCCTCACCAGAGAAAACGAATGTCGTTGGAAGTGAACTCCTACAGCCAGTAGTGTTTTTTTCATTAACATTCTTAACACTTAAGACCTGCACCAATGACTGCAATATTGGAACAAACTGAAATGCTTTATGTCTCTCATGAAGGATGTTTTCTACAGGTTCAACGACAAAGAAGGACATATTCATAAATTGTCTTTTTATATGATATGGTTAAAAGCCAAAAAAAAAGTTTACAGGGTGTGATTTTAACAGGTTTTTCACCAAATCAAATAGAATTGCAGATTCTAACTAACAGTTACAGTTCTTCAAACTGCTCATAACAGCATTTCTCAAAATTGGGCCAGATGCATTGTAGGATATGAACTTAAACCCATGCATCTCATCAACACATTTGTCACATTGAAAGTGCCCTCCAAGTTCAGAAAAAGCTGGTTGCCTTTCCTTTATGATTTTTAAAATACCTTCCAATCCATCAGCCAATGGCACAGTGGAACCCTCATTATCAGAAACCAATGAATTAATAAACCAGTAGGATATGAGTTCATCAAGGGAATGTGGATTGTGTTTCCTTAGTCTATGCGCTATCTATGCCAGTGTCCCTCCCCCCCCACACACACATTCAAAATGCTTGGAATCAGGAACTCCGCTGTACCTCGACTTATCCAGTTCCTAGTAACATTGCATTTCTATGCTATAAGGCAGGGTTCTTCAAATCTGGACCTCAATTCCAAATCCACATTTAATATATAAATTAATGCATTTTTACTCCTGTCTGCATTGGATAATTCTGTCACTAACTAATATTTTTTTATCTAATATCGCCGGTGCCGGTGTTCTGTTATAAAATCCTACCTATCGAGATGTGCAGTTCCACCGTTTTAAGATTAGGGTTAGGTTCTAGGGGTTAAGGTAAGGGTTTTAGGGGGTTTTGGGGGGTAGGGTTAGGGCTATCGATTAGCACTACGTACGGTAGCATTTTTCGACTAGGCAGCATATATCAACAGAACACCAACGATGCAATTTGTCAGCGCTTATCAGCAGCATAACATTTTTTTATTCCCTGGAAAACAAAACATTGATGTGCAAATCTAATTTGAATCATGAACATGGTGCGGGTCATGTAAGTTAAATATACATCCACCTAAAGGATTATTATGAACACCTGTCCAATTTCTCATTAATGCAATTATCTAATCAACCAATCACATGGCAGTTGCTTCAATGCATTTAAGGGTGTGGTCCTG
>JABFEA020000036.1:10690807-10706114 GCA_019775915.2 Cyphomyrus plagiostoma | reverse complement strand
GTGTGTGTGTGTGTGTGTGTGTGTGTGTGTGAGAGAGCGAGAGAGAGAGAGAGAGAGAGAGAGAGAGAGAGAGAGAGAGAGAGAGAGAGAGAGAGAGAGAGACCTTTGATGGACTAGCATCTTGTCCAGACAGTCCCCTGTGCCCTTGTGGTTATTCTCCAAAACCACAAACAACACTCTACTAGGATGACCAGATAATCCAGGGAGTTAGGGTTAGGGAAGACACTTTGAGCTAGTACCCAGATTACACTTAAGCGCTGAGTTCTTGCAGTATGTTCATTAGTCTGTCTCCTGTAATCATGTATGTGTCAGTAATGTTAATGTGAAACAGCTGGAAGAGTGATTTAATCAAGCAAACAAACCAGTCAAGGAAGAGCTGAACTATTTAGCCGAGCACAGAAGCCTATCAGTTTTACAGCAGTTTGTTAAACCTGAACTACCTCAAAGCAACACCCTTGACATGGATTATCTGGTCACATTACTCTGTACTGGATGAGTAGTTATGGAAGACTGACATCTGCTAGTCAAATGACCATCTGACCCTTGTCCAGAGGAGTCTCTGTAGCACACAGTTTAGCAGCCAGCTTTTATGTTTCTTGAGTACTGTTCTGTAGCAATAACGGACACATTCCATCATTAAGAAAAGTGAATCGATTTTCACTGGTATAAACTGCTCCATTGGGAGAGATGCCACTATATAAAAAGCATCTGATCACATAAAGCACTAACAGCATAGCTCAGTGAACACCCAACACCCTCCATTTCAAACTGCTGTTATATACCACTTCACATTTGTTAGGGTAATACAGCTGTCAAGTAGGGTAATAAAGGCAACAAAATGTTAATGTTCAATATTATTTGTATGTAACCTACACTGCAACAAAGAGTGGTGTATAACTGAAAAATGCATTTTCAGTATGTCTTTGTAATAAGATGTCTTTCTATAAAGTTGTACTGTAATATTACTTCCCTGAATTTTCTAATTAAAAGGCATAATTTAAGAATGGCAACAGAAAATAATGTTTCTGATTGTCCAACCCATTTTAGTGTGTTTAAATTAAAAAAATTGCTGACAGTCATATAGTACAGCAGTAAACATTGTTTAGGCCAGTGATCATGCTCCATAAATAACATAAAATAGCCAAAACATTTTAAAAGTGTTGCAATTACAATATGTAATGTATGTATTTGGCCAGGTCATTCCATTTTAATTTAAAAAAGGCCTTTCCAGCACCATTTGTGATTCCAAAGAAATTTGGCATTGGTTTAGAGCTGAGGGAATTTGGTGGTGGGGGGACGATGTATCTCTGCTTCTCAAAGTCAGGCTAGTGAGGGAACCCAGCTCAGTGTCGCACTTCGCTAGTTGGAGACTCCCCAAGGCTACAAAAGGTGAAGCTTCTTTCCTGTGGCTGAGACGTCAATGGTGCAAAGGGGGAAGACAACCTTTTCCAACACTGCCCCCATGTGGACATTTCATGCAATATTCTGCCATGCAATGACTGGTAACACTTCAACATGTTTTCTTCGTTTTGATGGTTTTAGAATGTCCAAATCCATGTTTTCTAACAGGTTATTCCATTTGAATCCAAAAAATGGTACTTGCACCACCAATTGTGCATTTAAAGAAATTTCAGAGCTGAAGGAAATGGGGGGTGAGGGGTATCTGCCTCCCAATGTTCAGGCTCAGGAATCTTGATATTTCATCAGCAAGCCCAGCTTTCCCAGGAATGACAGTACCAAATGCCTCATTTAAGAGGTTCCTTTTCATCCCTGACACTAACTTGGAAGTAATACAGAGGTATGGAGAAATTAAATCCAAGCAATGGAGCAAAAATTAAGCGGATGTTATTATCAAAGTTATATCAAACGCATTAATAAATACCATTTTGTTTGCATCTCCATTTGTCTTTATTTGTTTATCCTCCATAGTTTTGGGCTGACAGTGTAGTTTAACATTAAATTACAGGAGTCATTCCACTCCAGCTCACCTAGAGCCGTGCAGTTCATGTCATGGATTTTCATGAAAGAAATTCTATAAAATGCATTTTAGCAAGAAATCTGTGCAAAATCTTAATACTATCCACCCAAATACACTGTCACCTGGGACCTGGGTTCGAGTCATTGCCAAAGTTCCACGTGTGGAGTTTGCATGTTCCCCTGTGTTGCTGTGGGGTTTCCTCCGGAGACTCCGGTTTGTCCCACAGTCCAAAACATGCTGAGGATAATTGGAGTTACCATATTGCCCATAGGCTCCAGACCCCTGTGACCCTGAACAGGATAAGTGGTTTCAGAAAATGGATGGATGGATTTGTGCTATTTAGCTGAAATTCATCAGGTATAAATAACACCCTTCAGCACAGGTGGAAATTTCAGGTCCAGAAAGTACAAATCCAGACCAAGGTTTTGTTTCAACCAACCAGCTGAGTACTCTGTGACTGTGACTCTTTATGCTCAACAGGTTGGTTGAAAGTAAATCATGGTCTGGATTTTTACTTTCTGGACCTGAAATTGCCACCTCTGCCCTTCAGGTGATGCCCACTAAATTTCAACTTGATCTGTGTTCCTGAATTTATGTAGTTGTTAAATGAATTTTAACAGGTCACTCATACAGGAAATATGTTCTTCTTGTACAGTGGGAAAGCAACACACAAAAGGAGCCAGGAACTACAAAAGGTCCTGGTAATGGCAGCCCAGGAACTCAGAATCAGGAAATAAATTCCTTAACTTCAGCGGAAAAGCACCTAGTTCTAACTATTATTTGTTTTCTTACCTACAGTGTAAAAATGGAGTTATTACTCAAAAGTATCTTTTTTAAAAAAGACAAAAACCTTTCTGAGCTCCGGCAGGTATGAGCAATTTACATGGCAAATTTCATAAAAACAATGCAAAAACCTTTTTGAAAATACTGTCTTGCCAGCAAGATGGCTTCGCTATGTGGAGCACAGTAACAACACAGAGCATTGGGACCATATGCTGTATGAGGAAAAAGTGCTGGTGCTGTGGGGAGAAATGGCAGCGGGCACACTGAGTCAGCAGGAGACATTGCCCCATCCTACCAAAGCACCCTGGACGCAATCAACTCCTGCCATCCTGCCATTTCCCCAGCTGAGACAGCATTGACGATTGGGAAAGGTAGGACTTTCTGGAGACTCTGTTTGCTCATCAGCCAGCAAAGGCTGTCTGCTCGCGAGGACCTGCAGCATGACACCAGCTTTGAGCGTGACCCACAGAGGCAGCAGGCTGGGGCTCACTTGTGAAGAGGCATGCCATACTCTGGAGGCCTAGCTAGTTCAGGAGCGCTGTGAGCTTTAATAGCAGTAACAGCAGACCCAACAGGATCAGGAGTGGCTAAGAAAGGAACTGGCCAGCTGGAAGTGTGAGCACAACCACTGGAAGTATGAGGTCAAGGCAGAGGAGGCGGCATTAGGCAGCAGTGTCACACTTTGGGGGCCCAATTGACCTAGGAGCATAGTGAGCTAGCAAAGCAATGAAAGCAGGGGGAGCAGGACAAACGGCAGCTGCGCAGGGAAGGTGCAGCCGGGAGAGGCTGTGGGAGCAGCTGGCAGAATGGGAATGGCTGCGCAAGGTAGGGCTGGGCGATATCATATCAATACTGCATGGCACATGTGCAATAATCACCAGGGCTTCAGACGACAGCCGCAACATTTGGCCATGTGCCAGCTTCTCGGTTTACAGTACAGCTTCATTTATTTACGCCCACAATTTGTTAAGCAGTTTAGTAGTATGGCTAAAATATTAATGAGGCTTTGTAAGACACCCAAAAGTCATTACTAGTATAAATATGGCACATTATGTTTAATAAATGTGTCAGACTTTGAACTGCAAAAAGTACTGTCACATCGCTGACGTCTTTTTACCTTGTTTATCCACAAGATCCCCTCTTTTAAAAGATGTCGTAGCTGCTCTTCCTCACCGCGACTTCAGTGCGTATTGCACTGAGGTATATCAAACTGTAGTGTACCAAAACAGTATTATGTGGGGTGCTCTGCTAAGAAACATTCATACAGATTATTAACTTTTGGGTATCACCTAACGCATCTTATTAATATTTAAGCCATACTACTAATATTTTTACAAAATTATGGGCATAAATAAATATTCGTATAGCACCGAAAAGCTAGTGTCCAGCCAAATGATTTGTCTGCCATCTGAAGCCCTGGTGATTATTGCAAATGCGTGATATAATATCGATATGATAATGCCCAGCCCTAGCGCCAGCTAAGTCATATAGCAAGAGGGCCAGGAGAGGAAACAGCCTGGTGGTCAGACACAGGTCCCCACCAAACTGCAAAAAAGAAAGGCCAAGACCCTGGGGGACCTCCTGCCCTGCCAGCGCTCCCCAGCTGCCCAGTGTGTCCGCAATCACCAGCGGCTGCCACCAGTCTTTTGTGACTTGTGGAGAATGCGGCAGAGGACCTGCTGTGGTGGTCACCTGCACGACTGATCTCTGAGAGGGGCGCATTGTTGTTAACAGTGTAGACCATGCCGGGAAAATGTTTGTGTTATTGTAAATACTTTGTGTGTGCCTTACTGTCTGGTGTTCGACCTCTGTGTGTGTTAGTCCTTTAAAGGACTTAATAAAAGGGAATTCTTTATGCTTAAACAAGTCTCCTGATCTCCTGTGATGCCTCGGCCCATCAGATGATACAATACATTAAATTAAAATGGAATGATCCTAACATTACAACTGGCCAATAACAAAAACAGCCAATTACCAAATTAAAAAGCAAGTGAATCCTCTGAGTATTACCCTTGAACTTACCTCATACTGAAAAGATGCATCTTGGAGAAACTCTGGAAGTATCTTCTGTCCAAGTTCTCTACTGCCTTCATCACTCACAAAATGAAAGACCAGCATCTCCTTGTCAAGGAACCTAGCATGCTTCACCATTGACCTCATGGCTATCTCAAATTTCTCCTGGAGTGCCTTGCTTTTATCCACTTTGGTAAACATCATAAGAATATGGTAGTGCTGAACAGCCTCAGAACCTCCTTCGGCCCTTCTTTGTTCTAGCTGCTCTCTTGCTGTCCTTCTGCTGGTCTGCTCTAGCCTAGGATCCACTGATGGATCGGCCTCATTTCGGTTGCTGTTTTGGATGGTCTGGGTTTGCTTGATGCGCTTAGTGGTGCTAGAGAAGTTCTCTTGCTCCGATCCAAAGTAGTAAAAGGCTACTACTGCCAATGCAGCTCCAAAGACCAAAACTATCTGATAGGACCTGAAAGTGCTGAGCCTCACCATGTTGTCACAGAAGACCCTTTGATAGCCCATGTCCTTTTATGGGGAAGACTAGATATCCTGTTTCTGAAACAAAAGCAGTGAGTGAGTTGTGGCTGTCTTTTCCTGTATAGTAGGGCTCTTATACATGTTTAGATTCATACATAATACGTGCATATTCTGATCTAGATGTCATAAAGTCAATAGAATTCACATTTCATGTCGAAGACATATAGTGCACTAAGGGTTTCATTGTATTAGTAAGCTAGTTAAGAAGATCATAGAGTTCACAGTATCGACTATCTTTATAAACATGGTATATTTCTTATCTGAACTCCAAACACAGACACAAATCCTGGAGATGAACCTAGAAAATTATTTCGGTAATTAACGGAAACCTCCTAATTCCGCTCAGACGTTTTCATCAGATCCGTAAATATGCACTTCAGAGTCAGTCCTTTAAATTGCAGTGTCCTAGCTATCTTGAAACATAAAGGAATCGTTTATTTGATTTATTAAGAGCATTTAACATACCGCGACTGGCGAGCGGGCGTCCATACGGATATTTTTGATTGATCACCATTACCAACTTATACGACTCATAACATCAAATTATTCATAGCGTCACAGTCGACAACCCACTGAGTTATGTTTAAAGTTACGCCATAACGCAGTTTTACTGTAAAAGTATAGGTTTATGAATACCGATGGCACTCTCAATCACTTTCGGCCGTTTACGATTATGATATACGAGTATCATGAAGCGAGAAGTATCAGAGCTGCGCTAACAACTGCGGATAAAACTAATAAGCATACTACTCGGATAGGCAGCTGCCGCTGAAATAAAAATAATATGACCATCCCCTTTCGATTTGAGTCGACACCCCGTAGGCGCCGCAGCGACGTGGTGACGTCCGTTGCCAAGCGTTTGCGAAAGCGTCTTCTCTTCACTGTTCATCATGGCTGATAACGTTCAGTTTTTAGCTTTGCAATGCTGGAACGAATATCTACTGCTATGTTAAGGAACTGATTGTTTTGTTATCGGCCCCGAAACCGACTTTTTGGAGCTTGAAGGTAAGATCGTGCTTTTAAAAAGCATGGGAGCATTTAAACGAGGCCTAATTGTATTTTGCAGTGCATTTGTTTACATGGGCTTAGGTATTTTAACTAACAGATATTGCTAATGGAGCCGCAGTAAATATGCGCTATTATATAAAAGTTGCATTTTACTGTAAAATCTGGCAGGTAACGTTAGATACAGGTATATCAACTTGAACCGGATAAACATGAGCATGTAGTTGGTAAGATGTAGATTCAGTCAAATTGCTTCATGGCGCCATACACCGTAAGAATTACTTTAAAAAAATACACGGTTAATTCGACGATTTGGCGAATTATCTACATTAATTCAAAGTGTATCTGTAGAAATCCTCTCCAGTTAAACCCCCTTAGGTAAAATGTCCACATAATTTTAAGCAGTTGTACTGTAAATTAAGAATGAGGTCTAAGAGTCTTTCAACGGTCCGTGGTTGTCTGTTTCGCCTCACATCTGTACCATTTTATTCCAGACAAGGAGTAGTTATTGATCACTGCAATCCTCATATGAATACCAAAAAGAAACTTGACATGGGAGACGTTTTGACTTATGAAGCGGATTTGTTGGGGATGGTTAAGGAGGTAAGTGCATTTCAAAAGATAATTGATTCGGGATTGTCATACAAACAAGAAAATGCGATTAATCTTCATCAGTGCGTCCTAATTATACATTAGCAACAAAAGTTTACAATTAAATTTCATTCTTGTGTTAAATGATGTACATTTAAGTCATTTTCAATGATATACATTATTAACTTTTACTTGTGTTTAATGATTGTATTACTCCACTTTGCAGCACTGCACTTCTCAGGAATTTGCATGGCAGACTTATTTATTTCTTTTGTTCATCATGCCACATCATATCGTACTGTTGGACAAAAAAAAAACAGTTAGCATTTCTGCATTTTGAAAAGATGTTTGATTGTATGTGTTTGTTTGTCTATGTTCCTGTTGTGGACGGGCCTCCCATCCAGGGTGTATCACAATGTTGTGCCATATGATGTCAGGGATAGACTCCAACCCTCGTCAGTCAGGACATGCAGATAAGATGGAAAAGCAGGATAAAATGTATGAAAGGCAGTGCTCCTAAAATCCGCAGTGACCACTGGCACTCGCAGTGGTTACTTAGCCCTGTATCTCCTTTTTGACATTCTCCATTTCTCTCTCTGCTGCTTTCATACAGTATTGCTGGTCACAGTGACTAACTAACAGTCTATCCTCAACATGTTTTTCTTATCATGATACCTAAGGCCTATGAAAAAGTAATGATCACTGATTGATAAATGTGCATTTATGAACTTGTAAAGATACATTCATCTATTACCGTAACCGCTTAATCCCAACTGGGGTTGCAGAGGGGACCAGACCCTATCCCAGGAACCCTGGTCAGTCGCTAACGCTGCAGGGCACACAACTACAGGGCCAACTTTGAGTTCCCAATGAACCTATCGTTCACACTTTTTTTTTTTTGACTGTGGGAGGAAACTGGAGCTACCGGTAGAAACCCACGCTAACACAGGGAGAGTGTGTGGACTCCACTCAGAAAGGTCTTACGCCTGGCCCGAGGACTGAATCCAGGACCCTCTTGCTGTAGCACAGCAACGCTAACCACTGCGTCACTATGCCGTCCAAAATACAAACAATGATATTTTGCTTAATTAACTAAGCATAAAACCTAAATGAAATGCATAATTAAAAAAAACTTTAATAGGGTCTACATTCACCAATGTGATGCTATTTCCATTGGTGTGACACTTCATTTCACACCATAGGACATGACTGTCACAGCAGTGGTTATTTTCAGATAAATGGCAAATTTTTTAGCATAGTGGTAGCTCAGTGAACATTAAATTCAGTATCACAGTGAAGTGTAATTTATAAAATATTAAAATTCAAATCCATCCGTATTCTAACTGCTTTTGTGTACGGGGTTGTGGGGCCTGGAGCCTGTCACAGGCAATATATAGCACAAAGCTGGGGCCGCACTAGGTGGGATGTCTCTCCGGAACGGTTTTCAAATCAACATTTAAATTGTTTCATACCAGAGAGCTACATAATTGCTTATGTTTGCTGGGAAATAGCAATATTTTTATGAGTACTTGAGGTAAAACTTTCCTTCTGTTAATTCAGTGATGTCTTCTGTCATTCCTGAATGAAGAAGGATTTACCTCATTAATCAGATACCTAAATTAATGCCTGGTTTATTACAATCATAGAATGCTGGCACTAGGTGGACACCAGTTTTGCAGACAAATTGACATCTATCATAATAATTTAAAATGGGAACATAACGATTTGCAGCCTGTTTGATTGAAGTAAACATTTTATTATTTGTCAGTGTAAGTAAATCAGTAGGTTTATGCTTTTTAAAAATTTCATCACAGTAGTTTGCAGACAAAGAATTGTTTTTTTAAAAAATCAGAAGATGAACTGAAGCATGTTTAGAAAATTTTAATTAACATTTACTTATGCAATGACTTATATAAATTTGCCTTACTGTTTTATTATTTATTACTGCTAAAGCATAAATGGAGCATCACATCAGTCATTCTTGCCCTGTGGGTTTTCTAATTTATGAAGAATTTGTGTGTTCTTGTTGCTGGTAATTTTTAAATTCTTAAAATACTGATCGAGCATATTTGTTTTGTAGTACCTGAGGTTTGGTGAATTTGAAGAAACTCTTAAACTGTTTGAGAAAGAGTGCAAAATCAAGGGGAAGCCGTCTCTAAGACCTTCAGGGAACCTTCTGAAAGATGGTAAAGTGTTAGCTATGCAGGTATGTTCCAAGATGATCACACACCTCCACTTTATACCCACAGATCGAGACGAGGGTATTTTGCACTGTAAAATCCCCCTACTGTCCTTCCTCAGCAGGACTTCTTATCTTCCTTTGATGATGGAGATGTGAAGGTCTTCTTCGAGCTCTGGAATGCGCACATTCCCACCGACACCCGAGACTTTGACCCCGTTGCCCAGAAATTGGAGTTCTACATTCAAATCCATTTCACCATCTTCCCTTTGAAACACTCCCTGGGAACATCCGTAAGGGCTTCTTGTACCTTGCATCAGATCCTTTAAATAAGAGCACCTTAAATATTATTTGTGCATACTATTAGTCATTTTAAAGTAATTTATTTTGCTGTTGTCCTACATGATTTCTATGTATATGGTACTGGTGATGAAAGTAGCAGCAGTTTGCCAATAGGTGTCCCCAGTGATCTGAACAAAAGCGTTTCACTTCATCATGAATTACCAAGAAGATTTTTTTCATTGCTGTTTATTATAATTACATGTACTGTACTTGCCAGATGTTTTTGTCCAAAGTGATATACAAATGAGACCAATAATACATCAGAAGCGTATACCTTTCAACGAGTCAGCTAGACATAAATGCAGCTAGGCTGAGCTTACGGTGAATGGTTACAATGAAAGTTTAAGCAATTTTGGAACACAAGCTAAGCAATGTATTTCAAATAAATCTAGAACCTAATAAGTCTACTATTCAAATAAATAGTGCAGCACTAAGATCACTCAGGAATCGTAGAATGGTGTAGTTGAAATTATTGTTTTATCAATTCATATACACCATTGGATCCTAGCCCTGTGAATATAATGGACAACATACTTGTGATGCAAAGCAAGTTTATTAAGCTCTGTGGATGCCGGTCGGTTCCTTCAGGACAGGGTTCACTTTGAGGAACGGATCACACACTTCAAGCACTACCTGGAGACCAGAGGAGCGACGCTAAGTCAGACCACAGAGTTCCTGCCCTTTTATGCCCTGCCTTTTGTGCCCAATCCAGTGGCACATCCTTCATTCAAAGGCCTCTTCCAGGTATCTCTTTATGCCTTAAGTAGAACAGAAAAAGCAGAGTATCATTTTCATGTCATCTCAGAATGAATGGTATGACCCTATACAACAACTTGCAAATGGAAAAAAAAAAAAAACTATACATTATGGAATAATTTCTACTGTATGGTAAGGCAAAAATAAATATATAAATTGTTGCAAATGCTGATTAAATACTGTCAAAGCTGTAAGAATTAAGCTTGATTTTATTCATTTTAGGAGTCCTGGATGCCAGAGCTGAAAAGAAAACTAGAAAAGTTTTTGTCTGTGACCCTGAAAGCCTCTGGGACTCCGAGGCTGCTTACTTTGTATGTATCCTCTGGCCACAGTGAGCCTCTCTATAACATATATTAACCTACACTAGGTGAGTGTACTTTCTCTATGAAGGACCAGGTCATTATGCACCAGCTTATTATGATGCCTAAGTTTTGAAT
This sequence comes from Cyphomyrus plagiostoma, assembly GCA_019775915.2. NCBI lineage: Eukaryota > Metazoa > Chordata > Actinopteri > Osteoglossiformes > Mormyridae > Cyphomyrus > Cyphomyrus plagiostoma. The sequence goes on along the minus strand of JABFEA020000036.1, from coordinate 10,695,499 downwards.
CCTTTCAAAATAGCCGGTGATCCATGCAGGCTTTTGCTAGGTTTGGGAAAAGGCCAAATATTCAAAATCCAATTGCAGTGCTATTCCACACCACTGCTTTCGGTGAATGCAGGGTAGAAAAAGCCATTTAACAGAGAGAAACTGGCCCCAAAAAAATCAATGAGCAGAAAATTAATTGGGCATAATAGTTTCAGATCCACCCTAAATGAAATCCAGTTTCTCTCCTGTGCTGTGGCTTAGACGCTTATTTGGAGGCCTTGAAAGGGCTTTCTTCACGCTTCTCTTCAGCAGGTGATTAGTATGCGCACAACCACCAACTCGCAATGCATCTCGCCCAGCTTGCTAAGCCTTATCCCTGCAGAAAGCAAAATATTTAATTTCTACTATCCATCCTGCCTTTGAAAACTGAACACTTTCTCACCCATGTTATATGAAAATGGGGGGTGGGTATAAATCTTTGATGTTACCAGGCTGAGATGTACCTGCTTACATCATAATTTTGGGGTTGTGTTGAAATTACAACAGCAGTTCCTGTTGGTCAGGACCTGCGTAATATTTACTCTGGCAATACTTGATGTTTCTTTAACATCGAATTTCAGAAGGAAGGTGGAAAGGACAACAAAGGTAAGTCATTTCATTAGTGATGTGCACCTATCTGGACTGCGTGACTCCCATCTTACAGTTGGTATCAAACATACCGTTGTGTGCATTGCTCGCTCACTCACTCCACAGCTGCTATTGACATATTACAGTAAATACAGTAACTAAGCGAAGCCTTTTTTAGAAATGCAGTATCAATGGTTATTTATCTTTAGGTACTTATTATTAACTAAGAATCTTTGAATTCATATATTGTTACTGGTTGTGGCTATGGAGGAGAGACAGTTTCTGAGGTGTAACACCCCAAAAAGGGCACTTTCAAGCAGTGGCGGGGAGACGTCCCCAGTTGGCCACTGCCCCCCCACCGGGAGATATACTGGGTAGGGGCGAATCATCTGTAAACTGTGGGGGGGCAGTGACCAACTGGCTGACTACCCTGCAGCTGCCCCAAATGTGCCCTGGTGGAGGAGTAACAAGATTCCAAGCAGCGATAAGTTCACTGTACTGTCCAAGACGATGAGTGAATTTAATATCATTGTTACCTAAAGAGTTCTTTTATGGTAGAGTATTTTACAGTTCTTTCCCATTGGAAAAAAAATCTTAAAATAAAGAAGTATTAGTTACTAGATAGACCAGACGTCAAAGAATTCCTGAAATGTGTCAGCTGTATCACTATATGTTTTGCATGCAGAGGAGCTGCGACAGCTGCATCTGCAACTGGCCGATGCAGAGAGAAGGGCGGCTAGCTACATGAAGAAGTTCGGCAAGATGCAGACTGACTACCACAACCTCATTGGCATCACCGCTGAGCTGGTGGATTCCCTGGAGGCCACAGTCAGTGGCAAAATGGTAATTACTTCAGAATGCTGGCACTCTGGGGTGTCCACAGCACCTCCTGGACGGAGATGTCAGAGTGTGCCGTTTTCCAGATCTCCCCGGAATACCTGCAGAATGTGTGCATTCGACTCTTCAGTGGCCAGATCAGGCGGAGCAGTGTGCAGAGCATGGATTTCACCAGACCTGGGACTGTGAGTGACACGACTGCTTACCGTCACAAGGCAGCCATGCTGCTCACCAAAGCTGCAAACGGTCGCAATAATGCATTTATTTTATTCAGTTGGTAAGAATGTGATTTACTCAGCACAAAAAGGAGTCATGAATTATTAAACCATATTGCTTGGTCATCAGCATAACTTAAAGAAGCTACTTTAAGTGTCTGTGCAGTTTATAAACAGGAAGGTATAAAGTTCCCCACAGGCATCGCAAGCCCTGAAAACCTTTAGATAATGGCTAAACTGAAAGGGCAGTGTAATATGTCCAGATTCTATTTAACTTTGAAACTACACATTGAAACTTTATATATTGATTAATTAGCATAGCCAATGTGCTTTCTAAAAGCATACTGGATAAAGGATCTGTAATTCTGGTGGGTGTGGCACCCCATTAGACTCCACAGGATGGTTTTGTGAAAACTTAGCCTGTTTATATATGTGTCATATATGAAATCAGAGGCAGTCTGTTGTATGTGATGGGTCACCAACGTAATGTGGTCACTCTCTCTGTCCATTATATGGTAGGTGGATGTGCCTGTTTTGTGTCACCTGTAATCTTCAATGGCTTCTCTTTGTGAATGTCTGTCTCTGAAGGGATATTTCTCTATGAGCCCTTATGACAATGATGATGGATATGTAAGTCCCTAAGTTTAATTGTTTCCCTTTTCCTCGCCTTGCTTGCACCTTCACCGTTTTTGTCCTACCTCCCACCCCACATCTTTCTCTAAATCTTGCTCATTTCTGTCCTGAATTCTTGTTTTTCTTCTAGCTCCCATTGCATTAATCATGTCTACCCAGTAAAAACTTAACTGAAAAATATTGGAAATATTTAATTCTGTTGTAGTTTTGCATGACTACACTTAAGAAAGCAGGACTTGTATTTTAATTGCCTGTTTCCTCTTACTTGAAGCATTGTTCAGTTTTGTGATTTTTTTTTTCGTATTTTATTTTGCCTGAGAATCCATATTTAATACAAACCAGCCACCTGTTGTTTCTGTAAAACAAAGCCCAGTTCCCAAGGTATTTTCTTATTGGCCTAGTAGTTTCTTATGGCATAGGTGGGTTTACAGAAGGTAAAAGTTGTCAAGGAAGAACTGCCTCAGGCCTTCAAGAAAGACAGAACATAAGCCTTCTTATCTTCAGAATAGACAATAAACCTCTACGGTGAACATCTGCAGTTCAGTATGAGCCATTATAAACAGCAAACACTTTCTGGGAGATTTAATAGCAAGCAGTGAACTAGCCAGAACAGATGTGAGTTGGGCCAGATAGTTGCCAATATTCCCACCCCCTTAACTAAAGCCTGTGGTATTTATGACTATATGGACAATCTCATATGTAAGAGAAAGAACTAAACCACACCAAAGTATAAACAACCTTCATTTATGCAAAATAGAATTACTTAAGTCAGTTGAGTTTAGTTGATGGTACCAGCAGCTCCTTCTGATGTCCAGTCAGGAGAACTCTGTAGAGATGGTAAAGTTGGTGCTTTCCTCTAAAACTAAATCTCACTAGTTAGGAGCCCATAGGTTCAGGATGAAGTGTCATTCTGTCATGGCACTTTGCGTCACTCTTCTTACCTAGGTTTTCCTTCTCCAATAGCCACAAAGAATTAAATGCTGGTCTTTTAAAGCATGGGCTAGAGCTGGCTTGCTGCTGGCAGGGACTCTGCTGTCATAAGGCAGGCCCATGCTATAAGCACCAATGCTTGACTAAAGACTGTTTAGCTCTCTGATACTTTAGAGGAGTCTAGCCTGTTAGCTATCTGTAATGCAAGGCAGTCGTCTGTGGAAGCAGAACTCCAAGTATCCCACCTTTCCTTGGTTGTAACTAGTAACTCTTTCTAGAATGATCTGCATGTCTGTAAATCTTGTGGGTTGCTGGCATTCCATGGAGATAACTGCATGTTAGCTACCATACAATCTGTCACCCCTCCTGGATACATTGTCCTTGTCTACAAACATAACATGCATTCCAAAAGACTTCTTAGGAACAGCCTTTAAACTGGTTTTTTAATGTTGAAAAGGAACCATCATTAAAATGAAAAAGCTGGCTAAGTTATGATTCCGATGACTGAGTAAAATATTTTGGCACAACTTATTGATGGACTCAACCCAGCAGACTATCGCAGTCCTTTGCCAGACCTAGAGGGCAACACAATGGCGCAGTGGGTAATTCTCGTACACTGCTGCCTTGTGTTTGCGGAGTGTGCTTGGCTTCTCAGTGGATCCTCCGGTTTCCTTACACCATCCAAAACCATGCAGCATAAAGTAAATTGGAGTCCCTAATCTGATCGCATGTGTGAGTGAATATATACATTGCAATGGTTGGTTGGTTCTTACTAGATTAATCACTGATTGATATAATCCATAGAGACGACTGGTGCCCCACCTTGTTTATCACTTAGCTTTTTCAAATTCTTGGGCTTCCACAGTGAGAAGATTTGCTGATGGCCTTGAGTAGTGCCTGCCACGTTTCTGAGCTCTCATGAATTCATAGTCTTTGTGCATCACAGTATTTTTGCCAGTTTGGTTAGTGACCTTTCTTCTCAATGATTATTCAGGAGCTTGTAGTGAAACCATCTTCTACATTGCTGTACAGGTTGTATCTTTCCAGATTGTTTCCACTGCAATGTTTGTCTGCGCTCGGCTAAAACTGAATTACTGCTAAGACAATGGGGAGTGGGTGGCTTTTTGCTTCTATGACTTGTGAAGCATCAAATGACGCAATTGTTTGGGTACGTCTTTTAGGCCTACTACAACACAAACAAATGGGATGTTTTGCTTCAACAACAGCAATCCTGAAGCATGTGAGGGCTGACACACTGGTCAAAATTCCATGCATGGAATTAGGGCTATGGGGTGGCATGGTGGTGCAGTGGTTAGCACAGTTGCCTCACACCTCTGGGACCCGGGTTCCGGTCTCCGCCTGGGTTTCATGTGTGTGGAGTTTGCCTGTTCTCTCCGTGTCGTTGTGGGGTTTCCTCCGGGTACTCTGGTTTCCCCCCACAGTCCAAAAACATGCTGAGGCTGATTGGAGT
>JABFEA020000036.1:10669669-10690425 GCA_019775915.2 Cyphomyrus plagiostoma | reverse complement strand
GAGCTAGATAAGATTTTAACAACTCTGAGGTATTAGTTAAGTTCTCCCCAAGCGAGCTTGATGGGCCGAATGGCCTCGTCTCGTTTGTATAGTTCTTATGTTCTTATGTAATAAAACAAAGACACCCATTGGAAGTGGAGACCTCCTTGAAAGGTAAATAGGCTTATTTCCTTTGTTAATAAAGTACAACAAAGGGTGTTTGGTCTTGCAAGGATGAATAATGATACACATTCATTTCGCAATCAAATTTATACAGCATCCAACACGCCTTTTGTACCCACAAATCTATACACATTAATTGAATGACCTAATATTTATGCACATATTTCATTAACTGCACTTAAGACTTCTTAAATGAGCCAAAAGCATACATCTTATTCACTTTTATGTAATATCGAGACAAGCAAACGTCGACACTAAAAAAGTTATACAGACCTATCCATGGACACACTGTCTCTATCTTTGTGATTGTTCAGGGCATTTGTTGTGTTACTTGTAAACCTGTCCCCTTTAAGACTACATCGGACGCTCAGCATCCCCCATAAAATTGCCAAAAGTATTTAATAAAATGTTTTTTTTAATAAATGTATTTTTTTTTGCAATTAAAAGTGCAATCTGTCTTACTAATTGGACCACAGGAAACCAGGATAAATATAGCCTATAGGCACCCATTGAAGTCTAAGGAATGATTTTGTATGCTTTGTCTAAATGGAGAATAAGCAAAAGCTTATTGCACATTATGCTTCAATGACTTGTTTTAGGAGTGCACCTGCACGTCAGGCTTCTCTGGAAGTGTATGAGACTTTCAGACAAAGTTGCCAAGATAGATTTGCAGTGACATATTTTAGACCCACCCAGAAGCCGGGCTTCTCTGCATGGTGTTTGGGGAAACATCTCATCAACACAGGATAAATTAGCAATAACGTTAAGGCTCATGACTGACAAGTTTCTTATACAGTCAGAAGGGGAAGCCTCATTATATTCATTCATTCATTCTGTCGCATGCAGGAGCATGGATACGAGAGTCCAGAGTGGCAGTTTATCATTTCATATGTCATCTTTTGCCATTTTCACTTGAAAATATTGTGTTATTGAGGTTTAGAGTTTCATCATTTAATTTTCAGTTACAGTTCAGTGATTTTTCGTCGACTAGTTTTGTGGTTAGCTCGCTAACTAAGCTGTGTGTTCATTCAAAATGGTCAAGTCACTAAAGATGGAGCCATGTTGGTATAGCAAGGTAGTATATCATTTCTTCTGAAAAGAATGAAGAGCAGAATGTGCGGATAAGTAGCTGGCTAAAATAAGGAATAAAGCCCTTTTTTAGTTATACTGCTAGTTGTTGACATTGTGGTTCCCCACTGGACCGGTCTTATGTGTGCGCGTGAGTCATAAAACAATTATGCTGTGCCTGTTGCGTAAGAATTACCTGCATTTGACTTCATTTCCCTTAAGCTTGAGATAAAGTTGCCTTATGGTGTTAAATTATCAGGAGAGAATCAAAAAATCAAGAGACCAAGAATTTGTGAGACATCCATTGTGCACCCAGGCTGCAGAGAGAGCCAGCTCTAGATATAACCATTCGCTGAAAATTCAAGTGCCACAGTGTGTGTGTTTGGTTCCTGGATGCCATACCATCACCAGTGTCATAGCTTATCACAACACTGTGACTTTGTAGCATCAGGGGCTACCCTTTCTCATACAATTCATATCCCATCCCCATAATTGTATCCTTAAGGAGCTTTAGACAGATACTATGTTATTGTCATGGAAAACACCTACTTTTTAGGTAACTTAGGGTACGGAAAATGTCAGGGAGCACACTTTGAGCTAGGACAAGATTTGTGAAGTACCGTTTCAGTTAAAAGGACCTGGATTTCACTTGAGCAGTGAGTTCTTGTGTGGTAATTGGTCAGTCTTCTGTAATCATGAATGTTTCACTAATGTTATTATGAAACAGTTGGATGAGTGTTTTAATCAAGGAAACCAAGCAGTCAAAGCACAAGAGCTATTTATCCAAGGAACCTTTTAGTTTTAAGGTAGTTTGTAAAACCTGAAGTAGTTCAAAATGTCCTCTCTGACATGTTCATACCCAGTTTCCATCTGCACATTCCTGGCCCAACATATCATACTTGAATGCTCAGGTATGTTTCTGATGTCAGATGTATGATGTAGTCTGAAGTAGTAGAGGGGCTAACCGAGTTATAACAGGTCCTTCAGGGGAACTGGCTGTTGCCGTAGGGTTTAAATGGCACATTCTCATTTTCTGTGGCCTATATGGGCGTCACGTAGGTCAGTCTGTACTTGTGAATTAAATTCTATGAACAATCCCTCTTTGCAACCTTCCCAGCTGAACAGCTGCTCTCTGAAATCCCATTATATTTCACATCTTTAATAATAATAATAATAATAATAATAATAATAATAATAATAATAACAACAACAAATAATAATCGATACTTTATTGATCCCCTTGTCTTATTGTCTTATGTTTAATGACATCTGAAGAGTACCATATATGTAAAAGTAACATAAAAAGACAAGTGAGGTTCTCATTGATAAACAAGGGTGTTGCAGCCAATGTAATAACTGCCATTAATGTAATTACGATATGCCGATAACATAATATTTCCATTCTTAATTTAAAATCTCAGAATCAAAAACATATTATTGGCCAGTTTGTGACTGCATTAAGAATGGAGAAACGATTACATTATTGACTGCTACAAGGGGTCACAGGCCATAGACTGTGTGAATTTCAGCACGACAACATTTCACACTAACTCCTCACGTTTCCGGGTGTTCCCTCTCTAATGGACTGCATGGCCATTTCTACCTACGTCATGTGCATCCCAGGATTGCATGAGAGAATCCTCTTAGTATACCACACCTAACCCCAAATGTGTATTTTTACTTGAAAAACCTCAACCTAAACTGACATTCTGTTGGGCTTACTGGCTCATTCATCATGCAAGAACAGATGTTGCAATTATTCTTTCTCTCCTCCTCTCGCTCTCTCTATCTGCCTCTCTGCACAGGCCTCGTCCATGCTAAGAGCATCTGTTGCACCTCCGTGAGTGAGACCTACACACCGCCTTAATGAGCCATTCTTCTGCTGAGCACTGGGTTTTCTGCAACAGTAATTGCCTGAGCCAGACTTATCTACAGATAATTTAAAGAACTGGTTACATGAAGAAGCAGCAGACTGAAATTTAGATGCAAAAGTAAAAATCGTTGTAACTTGTTTTATGAATGTTGACTGTAGTATTAATATTGAGAATATTATTATTATTATTCTAACAATTTTGAATTGTATGATATGTCTTCATTTACTTTGCATGTTGTCAGGGAGCTGAGATTAGGGATTTTTTTTTCCTTTGTAATTTTTAATTTTTTTTTTAAACAACATTGGTCATTGCATTTCCATTCTTTAGGGACCACTTGCAGCCCCAGCCGACTTGTTACTTCGAGACAAATCTTTGAAAACTCCTTTTTTTATATTTTCATTTTGTGCAATCCTCTAAGCCTTGCTCTCTCGCAATTAGCAAGCCCAAAGATGTGCCATTGCTACCGTCTCTGGACTATGAAAGGCTGAAGAAGGACCTGAGCAGCGGAACGGACAGGCTAAAAGCGCTGCTGCTGCAGGCACTGCGATGGGTAAGGAAAGCCAGACTGCCCCTGGATGCCTGTCAGGCAGCTGACAACGCATAAGCGAGTTGAGCCACCCCACTGAACACGTAGCTGAAAGAGCAGGGCAGGTGGGGTGCCGGCTCGACACTCTACATGCCAAGGCTTTCTCTCAGACACCCTGGAATACTAATGCTTTTACTAAATGCTTTGGGCCGTATTTACGCTTTTCTCCCCATTATGTCTTTGCAGCCAAAGCTCCTGTCTGATGTTGTATTGCATCATGATCACTCTTTGTGTCATTACTGGACATGCTATGTACAAACTAAGCATGATGTCAAGTAGGATTTGCATATTACTAGTGTTAAGTAGTCCTTTTTTTCTTGTGTTTGCTTCTTAGAGGCTGACCCGATCCCTTCCCGGTGAGCAGAGGGACACGGTGCTACAAGCCTTTGTTGCGAATGATCTCCTGGATCGCCACACAAATGGCCAGGTACAGCACACCGTAGTACGCCTCCACAGCACACCGTAGTATGCCTCCACAGCACACCGTAGTACGCCTCCACAGCACATCAGCACCCAAGTATAGTTCTTCTAATATTCCTCTGTATTGCTGAGGCTTCTGTAGTGCCAGTAAAGGCAAAGCCTGTAAGGTCAGAGTTGTGTGACCGTATCCAGCCTTGTGTGTGACATCCTACAGCTGCGGGAAGGACTTATTTACATTTGCATCTTTCAGCTGGACAACGGCAAGCCTGCTCGAAAAAACCACAGAACGACCGAAGCTCAGATCAGATAGCCAGAGCAGAGTCCATGTTTCTAGTTAACGTGACTAGAGAGGCCTATTGGATTAGAAGAACTTCCTCAAAGGATAGTCCAATAAAGAGGAGTCCTTTCTGTGGCAATGTCTGATCCCTGAGTCCCTGGCTTGAGAGGTTCTCATAAACAGCATGGTCCTTTTTTAAGTGGTATTTAGTGCTATATGTATGTTTGTTTGTGCACCTTGTTCTTGTTATATGTACCAGAATTAAGAAGTTTGAGTTTCACATGAGTTAAAAACAGCACTCAAGATTAAGCCTGAGGAATGTAAGTACGTATATGATAACAGGATGTTTGCACGTACATGGTAGCAAGATGAAACCGAGATAGTCAGTGCTGCCTCAAAACCACAGGCGTGCCTCTCCCTTGCAGAATGGTGTCCTGCGTCTGATGAAGTCGAGCGACCAGGTTGTCAGGCAGTACGCGGCTCGGCTTCTTAACGCCGTCGCTTCCCTCTCTGAAGGTCAGCCTCCCGCTCTCAGTCTTATCTTGTTTTTGTCGTTTTACCTTGGCACATGCACATCAATTGCTGCCTGCTAATCAGTTCTGAAATTTAATTTCTTTTATGATATTTCTAAGAACGTAATTTGTTAGAATTAGTTAGTGAGTATCTAAGGTTTTTTGAAGAATCGTCGACAAAACAGGTACTTTGTGTATAATCCAACATAGTGCAATTATTGCAGCAATTGTATTTGCATATTTTTTGCAATTGTTCACTAATCTTTCTAAGTGGTTGGTCATGAAATGAATTTTTCAATTATGATGGTTGGACTCATCAAGTGGCGGATAACTCGCCTGCTCCTGTTTCCTCCGGCCAGGACGCATGTACCTCTCTCAGATCCCTTCCCTGATGAACATTTTGGAACATGCTTTGAAGACTGAGAGGAAGGATTCAGTGACGAGGGAGAATGTTCTAGGTGCTTTGCAGAAGCTCAGTCTCAGGTACCTTCATCAGCTGCAGGTGGCATAGTGGACGTATAATCTGATAGGCCGGACCTGAGAGAGGTGCTGAACCAGATTTGCTCTAGTGAAAAATTCAGCTTTTATAAATAGGTAAAAATGTCTCCTTGAGCAAATGTCACCTAATGAACTAAACATACAGTCTTAGTCAAAGATTTAGACACGCCGAGGCGCCTACAAAGCAGAGCAATAGTGTTGCATCACATGACCTGTCCACCTAACCTAATCACTGTAGAGATGGTTTGGGAAGAGTTTGACCAAAGAGTGAAGGAAAAGTGGCCAATGAGTGCTCAGCATATGTGGGAGCTCCTTCAGGACAGCTGGAAAAGCCCCCCAGGAGGTTACCTCATGAAACTGGTGTGGAGGAGAAAGTAGGGTCAGCCAGTCCCTAGAGCATTTGGGGTTAAGGGCCTAGTTCAAGGGCCCAATGCTGGGATCACTCTGCCGACCACAGAATTTGAACCAGCAACCTCCTGAGTTCCAACCCATAGCGCTGCCCACCCCACCCCAACAAGTTAATTTCTTTGTTTCATTTTTTGGCCAGTGCATAATTCAATGTATGTTATTTTATAGTTTGGATGTCTATAATTATAATTATTCTAAAATGTAGAAAATAGCACAAACAAACCTTTATATGGTTTAGTGTGCCCAAACTATAGACTGGTACTTTAAATATGACGTGCAAAATGGCCTTCCTCATAAGAATAGGCACTCAGGAGGGAAAGCTTGTGATGTGCAAGAAGGAGGGAAAGATTGTCCCCCTCTTCAGTAATGGGGCATTCTAAACAAAATGGCATCGCTACCAGTAGGAATACGTTTGCACGGTACTCCGTGATTACACGCTCATGGCAGCATCTGTGTGTGGCTGCAGGAGGCCTCAGCAGTCGGCCATGATCGAGCACGGGCTGATCTCCTGGCTGGTGGATGAGCTGCAGGAGCCGGACAGTCTGTCAGACTATACTCTGGAGTACTCCGTGGCGCTGCTTATGAACCTCTGCTTACGAAGCCAAGGTGAGCTCTCTGGCTGCTGTTTGTCCCCAGGGGGGATCTCTGGAAGCAACGCCATAGTCCCTTTTTCTCCTAATTTTTATTTATTATTTTTGTTCTTTTCCCTTCCTATGGTCATCTCCCCCATAATCGCACTCTCCACAGGCAGGAAGAAGTGTGCCGAGAGAGCTGACCAAGTACTGAGGGTCCTCACGGACCTCCTGGGACACGAAAACGATGAGGTGAACCACGCCAGGAGGCCATGCTGTGCACATGGCACATTCAGTATCAACACCAGTGTCCTGGGTTGCTGCTTCAGCTACCAGATGAATCTAACCTGAAACAATTTTGTCTTGCATAGGGTTTTTTTTTTTTTTTTTTTTTTTTTTTTTTAATTTGCGTTTTTTTGGTTTTTTTTAAAATTGGTGTTTGGTACAAACAAGGGTGGTTCTACTAGCAAATTGCCACCTTCCTGTGATAGTTTGTATGGTTTTTCTTTTTGTTGCCTTGCGGGCATTCCCAATGACTGCCATGTGTGCCTGCAGATCCGGCCGTACGTGAATGGTGCTCTGTACAGCATCCTGGGCATCCCTGCTGTGAGAGCCAAAGCCAGGGAGATGGTGAGCCAAGGCACCTCTTCTCAGTGCAGCTCTGCCGGCACACGGCCCATCACTTACTCTCCCTCCTCGTTTGCTCAGAGCCTGGAGGAGATACTGTGCTGCTACGCTAAGGAGGGGAATCCCGAGCTGAGCCGGCAGATAGAGTTCATCATCAAGCAGCTCAATTCAGGTAAGGCTTGAAATCCTGTGTGACACCACAAGGGACGCGCCGCAACTAGGGATGCGCACGGGAAAGGTTTTTGGTTCCCGTCCCGTTCCCGTGGGATGTCATTCCCTTCCCGTCTCATTCCCCTCAAATTTCAAAAAAATCTTCTACCGTTCCCATGTTTTTCATTCCTTTTCAAATATTTTCACTGACTGACTTCTTATCAAGTCGGATAGGTTTTTCGGGGATTGAGATAGAAAACTACAACGAAATCACTGCAGCCGCTTAGCTGTCGAATGTGCTGCTCTGCTTTTACTTTTGCGCACTCGTCATTGTAGCCGAAAGTTACGCAACTATTGAGTCATCAGGACCGGACACAGGCAGGCATTGCAAGCGCATTGCCCTTTGTCACAGGCAAGAATTTTTGTTGGCTGATGCCAGTCTGTACTTTCAAAAACAAACAGATAAATGCAATGCCTTTTGATTAGACTTCAGTTTTATTCTGGTATCATCATTCCCTCCCCGTTCCCGTACTGTCTGGGCATCCCACCGTCCCATTTCTGTGAAAAACCTAAATTTCCACCACCGTTCCCGTCCGTCCCCGCCGGAATCCCTAGTTGCAACCCTGTTCTGCTGACAGCTTAACTATCCTTTTTTCATTATATTATTATGGTTTATTTTCAAAAAATAATTGCGGCCTTATCTGATGGTGTTTATACAAGGGGAAGTATCTGAAGATGGACCTGGATCAGATGATGAAGAGGAAGAGGATGATGACGAGGTCAGCTGTCCAATGTTTTGCTAAATTTGTCATCCCGGGAGTGTGACCTTAGGGCACATCCGTACCATCAGGTCAATGGCTGAAACTCATTTTCTCTGCAGGATTTTTCATTTTTCAGAAAAAATCCACTAAAAGAACAGATTTATCAGACATGGCATACACACGTCCCCTTGGAAATGTCAGGTCTATCCTGTAAATGTGCATATGTGCACAAGCTTGAGATCCTGACCAGCCCACAAATGACCATACAACCCAAAAATAACCATAAAGGGTCAATGCAAACAAACTGCATACTCATATAACATGCAAATCAAGCCTTTCTGGTTGCAAAATTGGATGATAGCAAGTGTAAATAAATAAAAAGAAAAAAAAATTTTTCCCAGTGCGAGGTATAGGCAGGGGTGCCACTAGAGATTTTGGATCCCATGAAAGCATATAATATTGCTTCCCCCAACCCAGACCAGTCAGGTTATGTTCCACAGCTGTTAGGACCTCTTTTTTTTTTTTTTTTTTTTTTAAAAAAAAGAAACTTACTTTGATCGCCCTACATTGCCTTTCAGTAATTACCCTGTCTGCTTCCGGCTAGCTGCCCAAGGTTAATGCTGCATGCACAGAAAACCTGGCAGGAAAAAGAGTCATTTTTTCTCAGTGACAAATATAGACTCATCAAAGCATATGACAAACCGGCAAAAACGAGCCATGAGAGGCAGCAGTGAAAATACAATAATGGCATTGAGATGCACTGTATAAATAAAATTGAATGGAATTGAGTATTGTGTGCAGTACTGTACTGCATTATACTGCATTTAAATTATACACAGTTCAGTAATTTAATTTGTACAGTACTGTAATTTGAAAAACATTTGACACAGCTGTACTGTACTTTAAAATCATCAATAAAATTAAGTAAACAGTAACGCTGTTCGTTTTATTACTTTACATTTATGTAATATACACACGTCAATTAGATGGTAATCTGCCTGAGACATAAAGAAGAAAGAAAATTGGTTATGACGATCGTCCACTTATAGTGATCGATTTCACCCACACAGACGTGATCCCTATAAGCGGGTTCCACTGTACTTGTAATTAAATGTTTCTTTCACAGGATGATGCAATGGAGGCAGACCTCGACAAAGAGGAGGTGCTTCAGCCGGAGCTGGAGGAGCTCTCGGGAGAATCCCTCCTCACCTTGGAGTACCTAGGGGTATGCCTCTTGGACCACTTAGCCCAACACAAAGTGGTGACAATTGTGACCGTTGAGAAACTCGAATGTAATGATTGTTACTTTGTTTATTCAGCATATAGGTATGGTTTTCCGGTTTTCCTAGTCTGATGATTGACAGTGTAATTGTCAACTGAGAATATTTCCTGCACATTGTCTTTCCAGGTATGTTTAATGCTTCTGGATAGAAATAAACATAAATCCTTGATTTGGCTTTCAGATCATGACCAATGTGGTCAGATCCAAGAGGAGGACAGCTACCCCACTGGGCCAGAGCATCGACGAACCTCTTCAACGGCCAGTGACCCCCAGCTCACACCGAAATGTCTACGTGGTGTAAGTCTATATATGTGTTTCTGTTAAGTGCGGTATTTTTCCCTTTGATGAATGCAATGAAAATGTTACTAATTGAAATGTTGCTTATAGAAAACCCCATTTTTGTGTTGATGTTGGCACCTTGGCCCTTGGTCCACGAGGACCCTCTGGCTGTTTCATCTCTGTCCCTCTGCAGTGATACTCTGTGGCACCTATAATGCCTCCTGTACCTCATTAGCAGGCATAATTTCAGCATGAAGCAGTGTCCATTTTGATAGCAAATTTTGATTTATATTTTGTCTTAGTCTTTTGAAAGAAAATGCAAGTTAGTTTCTAGTTTTAGTATTACAGAATACTTAGTCAACTAAATCTAGAGTAGATGCAGTCAGAGATACAAACTGGTTTAGTCATAATTTAATGCATCATTTTCACATTTCTTTTGAAATTTCGGCAATAGGTTTGAACATGCAGTCAGTAAGGAAACAGATTTGACTGTGGTAATATGAAAAAGCACTAATTCTTAAATGTCGTCATATTAACTTAATTTTTGTTATTTTATTTAATAATACATATTGTCAAAAACAAAATACCTGCATATGATACATCTTGATTTATGTTATAAGAAAAAACACCAATGCATAGAGCCTCAGCTCTCCATTCTTAAAAACGTAAGTAAGTATCAGACTGGTGAAAACCAACTGGGTTGTGCATATTTCTACACCTGGTTTAGTTCATGACATTGAAATGTTTGGTCTATTCATTTTGTTGCGCATCAAATTTTTGGTGTGTTTTTTCCCCATTAACGGAGGAGGAGAGGGACAAAAGGACCACCGGGCGCCCAAAGGCCCCCCGGCAGGGGTGGGCCGCAGGCCACGGGAAGCCAGGCGCAGGAGGGGGCCCCGCAGGGGCCATGGGGACGGGTCGAGGGACCCCAGGAGGGAGCCGGAGGGAACACCGGCAGAAGCGGGCAGGAGGGGGAACCCGGAGACGGCGAAGGCACATCCGGAGCCCGCAAAGGCGCCGTCCGAAGCCCAGGCGGAACGGGGGGGCCCGGAGGTGGCCGACAAGGAGTCGGAGGCGGGCCCGAGGACCGGCACCGAGGCACCTGAGGGGAACCCGGCGGCGACCACGAGCCAGAGGACCCGCTGGCAGCCAACGGATGACGGGCAGGGGCCGCACGGGCGCGGCAGAGGGCGGGATGGGAGGGACCTGGACCTTCCTACGGTGCCCCCTACCCTTCCGGGATACAGAGAGGCGGGAACCCCGTTGGGCTCCACCCCTCTGGGGCACTGGCGGTTGCTCCGGGTGTCCTCCTGGATCCGGGGAATGCAGCAACCGGATTCCCGAGGGGTACCACTCGAACTCCTCCTCTTCTACCACGAGGGGAGGAGCGAGGATGTTGTCCCGCGTCCCAAGAGGGGCGTGGCATAGCAGCCACGGGAGCGGCAGCGGCGGCTGCGTGCTTGGCTACGGGCACGGCAGCGGCGGCTGCGTGTTTGGCTGCAGTCGATAGAGGCGCCTCGCAGCCCAAGCGGCGGCAGGTCCAGCGCCGGCCGTTGGGTCACTGTCCCTTTAAGAGCCCCAGGGATCCTTGGGACGGGGTCGCTTACCGGGCCCATCCACCTTCCGGCGTTGAGGGCTGGCCGGTAGGCAGACGCCTCCCACGGTGGCTTTTGCACACCGTGTAGGCAGCCCCAGGCATCCGCGGCGTCAGCTCACGCGAACGCGGAGCTCCCTTGCTCTACGTCGTCCTCCCCGATGGGGCTGAGCGCGCAGGCGCCCAGGGCGAGCGACGGAGCAGGTGCCGACTGCTCACCAGCCTTTTTCTGCTTTCCGGATCTCCCGCAGCTGGCGGAAAGCGGAGCCGGCTCCCTAAGCCTCTGGTGCAGGCGTTGGAGGTAGCGCACCCGTTGTAGCGGATACTGCTGTCTGGGAGGCCGCTCCTCTTCCAGGAGCTCCTGGCCCCGGGTGGCAAGTTCCAGGGCCAGCGGATCCTCCTGCACTTCGTGTTGAGCCAGCCAGAACACGCAGGCGTGCAGCAGGTCGAGCCGATGTCGCTCTTCCCGCTGCTGCGTGTTTTCAGGGAGACGCGGCATTCTGTTGTGATCGCGGGTACTGCAGGGCGAAGAAGGAGCAAGATCCAACCAGGAACGAGGGTAAACAAGGGTTTATTGCACTACACACAGACATATGACAACGTCAATGCCGCGTCTGCCGGAAGAGACGCAGACGCAGACCTAAATACATCAGACAAGCACAGGACAGGCGAGCGGCAACGCCACACAGGTGAAAACAATGGGCAATCACAGGAGGTAAACGAGGTGGGCGTGACACACAGGAGGAGCGGACGGCGCTGGACGTAACACATTGCCTTTCAATATGGTTACCATTCTTTTTCAGGCTATTTTATTCAGGTTATTTTAAACCTCATGCTGGCATATTTATTAGTGGTGTAATGGTTTTGAAACTGTGATACAAATATTCACAATTGTGTCATGGTTCTGGAAGGCAGAACCACGATATCCAACCCCAACTCTAATCTGCTGCCGCAGGTACAACCTGTTCAGCTCTCATTACGTTACTAATGCTGCCAAACTCATTTCACAATTAACACCTTAACACATGTAAATCACAATTTTATTATTCTATTTAAATTTAAGCCAAGCTGTGTATTTTGTAAATCGTACACATTTTATCTGTTTTTTTTATCATCTTCCAACTGCACGTGTCACACAACTATTTTGGTCCAATCATGATCAACTGATCATGACTGCAGTAAGAGTTCGGCTAGTTTTATTAGCTAAAGAGGGATATAAGGATTATATTTATTAAATGGTTACGAAGTCACTCATTAGTTTATGCAGTCATTTTCTTGATTTTTTTCCTAGTACAAAAGGCTCCTCATTTGTAGTACATGGTTTGTTAAAGGTGCTGTCACTTGCTGGTCCTGCCTGAAATTTCTGAGAGTCCATTTAGTGACCCTCAGGAAAAAAGGCAGTACAGCCCTCTGATCAAACAGTGAGTCAGTGTATAAAAGGGCCTCTGCTCTGCCTGATTCTGTTGGTCAGAGTGACATTAATAGTAGGGTGGTGCATGAAAAGTGCCAGTTAGTTTACATTCTGCTCTTGTGTGTCAGCGGACAGATCTAACATGGTGACATCAGCATGGTGTGGTTCAGTGGTCTGGTGGTGGCAAGGTTGTGAGTGAGAGCTGGGTAGCTTGGCTCTGTGGGTCAGGATCTGCACCTCTAAATCGAAGGCGGCTTTCAAGTCCTATGGTTGGCAGAGTAGCCACAATGACATTAAAAAAAGCACAGCCAAGGTGTTTGGTCGCTTTTAGCCACCAGCCTCTCTGTCTTCCGTCCCAGGGACTCTCGTTCAGGCAGTAACTTTCAACCCCCGCTGTCCCGCCGGAGGAACAAGGACAGCCGCCCCTGCTCTGACAGTGATTCCCGGCCCCCGACTCGCTGCAGCAGTGCAAACTCTGTGCACCCATTCCTGGGTACGTGATCGGCATGTGAGCAGCTCCCGGATGGTTAATGACGAATCCATCTCGTGTAGTTCAAATAAATGGTTTAAACAGAACCCCTCTGTTCTACAATGCATGCTGTAAGACTCTGAGAAGGTGAGAAGGGAATAGGAATGTGACTTCAAAAAATCCAATATAATAAAACAAATAAATCAGGCACAGGAATGAAACAATGTGGACACTGGGCTTATAGATGTGGCAGCAAGGCCTGGGTGTGTCGAGGGGTAAGAGGAAAAGAGAAGTAAGTCTTATATTATTTGGAACTGTCCTCAGGTGAATGACTGCCTGATTACTGCCACCCCGGGACCCCTGCTGCGTTCCCGTCATACATGTACTATCCATGGTATCATAGTAATTTTTCAGCAATAAGTTTTGCAGTTCTCTCATACTATGTGTATCCTGGTTATACACACAGTGCAAAGAGGAGTTCATGACTTTAAATCAAGGCCATTAGTAAAGCTTGTGCTTCTGAGTTTGGCTTCACTAACTGCATTATACAGCTGGTGTGAACAAAGCAGTTTAATGTCTGCCCGCTTTAAAATGAACAGCAACAGTCAGATTTCCTGGTTTTACTGCGATGTTTTCAAATGTTTCTAAACTTACTCTCTAAAGTGCCTGTCTAGAGCCTTCATTCTTCCATGGGTTAAATTTTTCTGCGGCGAATGGGAAAAAAAAACACATCAGGGTCTTGGGTGCAGTGCATGGTGTACAAATGTGCTTCAGCTCTCAGTCATATCTGCCTGTAATATAAATGTGCTCTCGCTGTATATGTACAACTTGGTAAAGTATACACTCAATGGTCAGTCTATTAGCTTATGCTAATGCTAACAGCCTGCTCTTACAAATGTGAATCATGTGGCTGCAGCTGAATACATTCAGCACACAGCCATGGTAATTTTGCTTATTGTTTGACAGAACATCAGGACAGCTAAGATGCCTTTTCAAGGTCATTTTGAATGTGGTATGATTGTTGGTGCCAGATGTGGCTGAAACAGCCCCCTTCCTGGGACTGTCACACACTGCAGTCCATACAGTTTCTGAGGACCAAATAAACATGTGAGGTCAGGTCAGTGACCTGAGGTGACCTGAGTGAGTGAGGTCAGAGGAGAATAGGCAGACTAAAGTTAACAGGAAGGTGAAGAATAATAGTTCAGTACAACAGAGGAATGCAGAAAGACTATGGAATGTTCCGCTAGTTTATCTTTAAAATAGCTCTAGAGTCAAACAGGTTCTACCAGTTACTAATTAGGTGTGCCTGATGAAATGGTCACTGGGTGCAAATTACAGGGACAGAAGAAGTCACTATATGGCAAAATATATCATTTGATATATACAATTAAGGCAATAGTTATTATCCCCCGATGAGATATGGGACATTTTTCTTACATTTGCGTACAATTTGAACAATTTTTCAAACTTTACAAAGTAGGACATTCATCAATGTAAAAACCTCCACCTGGGCTATTTTTAATTTAATAAACAAAATCTATGTTGCTGGATAACAACTTTATTAAAAATTGACAAATTCACATGGGGCTATTTATTTGTCATCTCAAAAGCATTGCAGTAAATTTAGATGTTCGGTTGTCAAATTGCACCTGAATAACATATGACTTGATTGGCTCAACCAATTAGCACCACACTCTAATAAATGGACTAAAATGAGCAGGATTAGAGGTACTTAGAGGCAAGATTGAGAAGCATCACGCTTCCATTTTTTTGTAAAAAGTGTTGGATGCTCATCTTACAGGGACTGGCTATGGGGTCGTTTAGAGTAAAATAATCAGAGGTGCCAACAAGGACCCCCGGATCACTGCAAAGGCCATTGTTATCAAACTGGCCTCTTCTGTACTTATGACTAAAGTCTCAAAAAGCAATTGGCATGAGGACTTTTAGTTGTGAGAAGCTTTGAGGTCATCGGGTAAGGAAAACTCCATTGTTCACGCAGCGGCATATCAAAGCTAGTTTGCCCAGGACAATTTGAAATATGGGGATGAATTCTGTCCTTTCAGTCTGATGAGACAAAACTAGCGTCATTTGGGCACATGGATTCAGATTTTGTTTGGTGAAGGAAGGGAGAGGCCTTCAACCCAAACACAGCTCCCACAGTTAAACATGGTGGTGGGAGCATAATGCTGCGGGGTTGTTTTGCTGCTTCAGGCACACGGAACCTTGCTTAAGTACAGGAATAATGAAGAAAGTTAATTACATTTTAAAGGATAATCTTTCAAAATCTGTCGCCAGTCTGGCTTTTGGTCATCGCTTAGCAAGGTAATATTCCAACGCAACCATCACAATTGCTCCAGAACTTTTTGAGGAACACCACACTCAAGGTAATGGGGAGTGGTTGTCTCAAAGCTCAGATCTCAATCTTGTTGAGAATCTGAAGGTTAAGGTTCACACTCAATCTAATTTGCATGTGCTGGATCAATTTGCCATGGAGCAATGATCTAAGATCCTTCATGAAACTTGCAAGCCTTTTGAGAAACTACAGTTAGAGGCTGTTATCAGTTGTGAGTCAGAAGGGCCACACTATTGACTTGTTTTCAGTTTAACGCATCGGTAAATTATTTTTATCAAACTTCTTGGACATCGTGTCTGTTGTTTTGGAAGCAATTGTCTTTAAACTCTAAGTAATAGTCTTTTTTTTTTAGGAAAAAAATAAGGATTTTGTTAAATTTTGTACAGGGGGCTAATAATTTTTTTGTTAACAGTAGTTGTAAAATGTCTGATTTAAGTAAATTAAATAATTAAGTGCTTAAAAGGGAGCCATGGTTTTCAGTCTGATGCCATTCAGTTCACTGCACATTCTTCCCATGCCGCACAGTCATGGACTCAGAGAGTGAGCGCTCTTCTCAGGAGTCGGGTTTCAGCCGACGCTTTGAAGCTCCTCCCCCGCTGGCAGGAGGGGAGTACACTGGCAGTTTTAGCAGGTAGGTATCTCCTTCAGTGTGCTGCTTCCAGGCTTATTCTCCAGTTCTGTTTTGTCATTCTTGGCAAGGGTAGATTAATGCATAGGCTACTGCTGCGTTCCATTTCAATTGGGAGTTGAAATGTCCAAGTTCCTAATCAGAAATTTAAAATGGAATGCTCTCGATTTAGGGACGCGCACGGGAAAGGTTTTCAGTTCCCGTCCCGTCCTATTCCTGTTGGAGGGTTTTCTTTCCCATCCGATTTACTGCCGGATTTTCAAAACCCGTCCCGTTCCCGTCAAATTTAAAAAAATCTTCTACCGTTCCCATGTTTTTCATTCCTTTTTGAATATTTTCACTGACTTCTTGTCGAGTCGGATAGGTTTTTCAGGGATAGAGATAGAAAACTACAACGAGATCACTGCATACACTATCACTGTTCAGGAGTAGCGTCTATTAGCGTGAGCTATAGCTAATGCCAGCAACAAAGTTGAATAAGACTCCCCTTGGTATCCATGGATGTAAGACAAGGCAAACATCTTATAGCCTTTCTCTAATTTACTCGTTGGTACTTTGGAGAACGATTTACAAAAGCGTGTGTCGTTGAACTCCAAGTTTGGGCAAGTTCTGTAAACGGCACGTATACATAAACCAATGCCATTTTTCTCATACCGGAAATGAGCGAGCCGCATTTCCGTGAACGCAGAAGCTGACATGCAAAGAGCCCACTGACACGAGAGTTTATGCCTCATTACTAGTCGTTCGTGAATGACACTATTTTAAGTGAACGATGGGAGCCAGCTCCTGTTCAAGACCCGTCTTATTAATGTTTATGAGCTGCCTAAACATTAAGGACGATTGTGACACGGAACACAGTTGCCCATGAGACAGCATCTTCTTTTTAACACGTTCAAATTAGGTCACACGAATCAGAAGAGAAGTTAAACGAAGAGAAGGGCGGGTTTTTAAAAAAAGAGCCGAAAGAGTCGGCTCTTCTTGGTGAGCTGAGCCAAATGAGCCGGTTTGCTAAAAAGAGCCGATATTCACATTTGGTAGAGAGACATGAGGAAAACAAACAAGCATGCAAATGAAAATGATCTCGGCCAGAAATATTATCGACCACATTTTAATTATCGTGCAATTAATTGATTTATTGTCTATCGCGACTAGCATATCCCTACCCCAATTTCAGAATTCTGACTCGGAAAATTGAAGGAACCTCTGTAGCCCCAACCGCAGAAGTGAAAGCTGCTAAATACTGCTTATTAGCACTTGTGTCTCGTGTCTCATTAAATCAGTCTACATATTGTATCTCCAAGCTCTATCTGCATACATGTTGCTACAGTGACTGTTTGTGGAAACTACTGCGTAGTGACTCATAAGTGTCTGTGTCATCTAATCATAACCTGCACTGAGCATAGCTGCTTTTTATAATAATGGGTTAGAATGAACTTCTGCTATAGGTTCTGGACCTCCGTGGTGGGTGATGGATGAAGGGATGGATGGATCGGGTTGTGGTTTTGCTTTATCCAGAACAATTAAAGGCAAAAACTCTATATATGACATGGCAATTTTGTCACATGCATCAAAAACACAAAGTCGAGGCTAAAATGTGCATTACATTAACCTATGCACACAACCTTGCATGTGTACCATTGTTTTCAGAACAACTCCATATTTACCTTCTACCTTTGCATTTTTGCATGTGTTGTGGGGTTTTCATGAAGATTTTTAATCTCAAACATTATCTTTTTAGCGATCAGATTCCTGGATTTGCTAGCCGGCCAAAAATTCCCCGGACCCCCGACAATGATGGAACAAGTCCCCATAGACCCCGACCTTTGACCCCAGCCTCAGCACCTGCACCTACATTCTCCTCATCGAGCCCACAGCAGTCCAGCAGACCCAGTTCTGCTGGTTCTCTGGGCAGGAGCAACAGACAGAGTGAGTTCTTATGCTCTTTGTCCTTGCATTTGAGGAATGGCTACCATACCAATGTTCTGTAATGAGCTGATTTATTGCCATTTTTACACAACAGCAAAAAATCTCAAAATCTGCATTTTACATACCAATGTCATAAAGAAATACTAATCGAAAGCAGGTTTATTTTTGTAGCCCTGGTTAATTCAGAGTTACAAAATAGCCTTATTGACAGTAAGCAAGATGACCATTAATCAACAAATAAATATTTTCCACTCTATCACACTGAAGTGAAATTCTGCATCATCGTGTGTTGTGTAAATATTGGTGAACCAGGTTTTTGGATGACTGAATGAGGTTTATCCAGACTACATCGTATTATGGTTTAACCTCAGAAAAGTCTTAAGCAGTCAAAATGTGCTACGTGACATGTCTAAGTGGTCTTCGGGTTGGTAGAAGATTATGATGTTATGTCAGTTAATGTTATTCAAGTCAGGCCATTTCAAAACTGTTCTCGCTCCAGTATTTTCAGCAACCATGCAATACACCCATGTATCTTTTAACTGGACCGCTAGCGCACTGTTTTTGGCTAATCAATACCTCTTTCAGTTATTAAACTAATTTAATTAATTAATAAAATGAGGAGGTGGTGATAAATATGTAGAATGGCTAGGCTGCCCCTGAGGAGAGGTTTATGGGTTTTTTTTTTTTTTTTTTTTTTTTTTAAATTGGTGTAATTATTATGCAGATAAAAAGCTTTCCACAGTTTGTTTGACTGTGAAGTTTAAACAGTACTGTGTTTGTCTTTAATATTGCGGAAGCCAGAAGGAAGGTTATATGAGGTAATGCGCAACAAACTGCGCCAAATCACTGCACTCTGGCTCTTTGCTTATGCGGAGCAGAGTGCAGCAACATACTTAAAGCTGGCTCCTGAAGACGTGCATATGCCTATGACGCAATTGACACAGATTACCTGTGGGCTGAATCTTTTTTTTTTTTTCCCCTCTTAGAATTGAGATTATGACACAATTCTTGAAGTATGTTTTGTTATCGTCATTATTATTGTTTTCATTTTGCATTACATATTGTCTTTATTAAGATGAAACAAACAATATGTTAACATATATAACATGCATCGCTTAACATACCAAAATGGACATCTGATATTTTAAACTTCATCAACATTCAAAGTTAGTAGCACTAGAGTTGCTTCTGAAATAATGGAGATGACTGCATTGGATGATTTTTCCACATGGAGGATGAGGGATTTCATTGGCGCGGTCACCACTTTTAAGAGGTCTAATGATCTCTCCCGTTACTGTCCCGTAAAGTTTATAATCCATTATTGAATCTGGCCTGCAGATCAATCGTTCATTTTCCCCAGAATAAAAAAGTAACTCCTTTATTCTGCGCCGGTATCCTCTGCAATTTTCACCACCTTTTTATGAATAAAAAGAAAATGTGACTTAATTTTCCTTATTGTGCTGTACTGTCTGTGAAATACTTAGGTATTTTATCTGTAGTTAAAACTGAATGTTACTCAAATAAAATCATCAAGGAAAATACTAATCAAATATAAGTAAACAGTACCTGTATTTAAAAGTATCAACAGTGAAAGATACTACCCATTCCAATCTATTAATCCATTTAAGACCCATTTTAATACACCATTGTAAATGTAAATTCTGATTACTATTTCACAAAAAACAACTCAGTGACAGTAATATTTTGACCACTGTAGGATAACCAAACGGATGCCTGCTTTAAAAAAACCATTTGAGATTATTGGGGGCATAAACAGATCCCAGATGTCATAAATCACTATATAGCAGCCCCAGTTTGTGCAGCTCTCATTGAAAGTACCACATTCAGCCATTTATTTATTTAGCACACACATATTAGTAATGACTGTTAAATACTTACTCAGGAGATGTGACTTTCCATTCAGGGCTATGGAGACCTATTGCAGTTGGAGATATTCTAAACATTTTGTTCTTTTGTCAGGCATATTGAGTCCATGAACAATGTTAGTAGTTTTATCACCAGAGATTAGTTTAAAATAAATTTAGTATTAACGCGGCAGATCTAAAATCTTCAGTGGGCCTTTTGTTGAGGAAAAAAAATACACTGAATGAAATGTCTCTTCAAAAATGACAATGGGAAAGTGAAATGAGTAGATGTTTAGGCTTTGTTAAAAGTATCTGCTGAATTTACAAGCAACATAACAGACCACATAATTAGCTAAGATTACACCCTCTGATAACAGAATCATACATTACCCAACATCTAAATATAAAGGCATGCAGGTAGTATGCCTGCAAATGATAGAGCTCAAGTTGCCATGGAGATTAGTAGTAAATTAGGTGTCCATTGTCACTGGCCCCAGTGCTGGCTGATTCTGCCGTACTTGCTTCCACTCAGTCTGCTGATATATTGATGAGAGGTCATAGCAATGTCTTCATCTAGGGCAGGAAAAGGCAAGCTCTTGTCCCTGTGTTTAATTTTGTAGCATAGATCATAAAGAACTATGGACTAAGGTTGCAAAGTGTATTTATGGTGGACATAAATCCTTGTGAAGAGTAACTTGACATGCTAGCCAGTTTAATCTCAACAGGAGGAAGGTTAAAGTATGGATTTTACCACCATCAAAGTGCAGGATCCATTTGAATAGGGGCAGCGTTTGGCTCAGCAGGCTGAGCCTCTGTGCTTGTGATCGAAAGGTTGCCAGTTCAAGCCCTTGGCAGAATAGTCACATGCCTGTGGGCCCTTGAGCAAGACCCTTAACCCCAGCTCCACAGGGGCTGCGGCAGGTGGCTGCTCTTTGCTGCTAAGCTTGCTCTCACCTACATATACACTCACCTAAAGGATTATTAGGAACACCATACTAATACGGTGTTTGACCCCCTTTCGCCTTCAGAACTGC
>JABFEA020000036.1:10644208-10655389 GCA_019775915.2 Cyphomyrus plagiostoma | reverse complement strand
ATTCGAATTTTAACACTGGTGAATTCATGCTCTGGGTACTTTAAAGGTACCCCTCCTGTTGTCTAATTTTTTTTTTGCTGGTTTGCTTGTCCAAAAACCCCCCCCCCCCCCCCCCTTTCAAGGTCGTTTTGCGACTTCTGTACAATGTACAGTCATTGATCTGTGATAAAACGTCAGTCTATGTAATATGCTTGTCGCATCTTAATTATGACTGTGAATAACTAACCTGACAATTTTTGCTTAAGTGTCAGTTTTCCTATGACTACCTCGAAAGATATACCTGTTTGATCACACCAGAACTCTAATCTTTCGAATACCCTTTAAACTAACAAGTTCGGTATTTACTCTGCAGTGAACGGGAACACGCTGGTATTGGAGTAACAATGTTGTAGAACAGCCATTTCACCGTGCTACTAGAACATAGAACCCGAATTAGTTAGCAATGCAAGTGTTGTATTAATGTCTGGAACGTTAAAGTCAAGTGTCTGTGGGTTTTTTTTTTTTTCTTCAATAAATCCGGAAGAATTAGTGGGCGCACGCCAGGTGTTTATTTTGGTTAATTTTACGTGCGTATAGTGACCGAAGTGGAAATTATTTGGTAAATGCATAAAACTCGTAGATTTTACACAAGAAATCTCTACCTCAAGCTTTGAGAACACCTAGTATAACGTTGCTTAGTTTCATGTGTGTGGGTTTTTTTTTTTTTTTTTTTTTTTTGTATTCACAGATCTGTTTATGCCAAATTTAAGACCGCTACAACAATAAGAGGATGAAACGCAATCCTATAATTTGCGTTTTTCAAACATTCTCAATTTTTTACTTTGTCACCTTTTACATACACACATTTTATTGCATATTGTAATAATCTTAACTGTGCCCTCTCAATTTAAATCTACACTTTTGGCACAACGACTTTAACTTTGAAACACTTGGGTTTATGAGCCTTTTTCTGTTTTGGGAGTTTTTTTTTTTTTTTTTTTTTAAATCCCATTTGGGTTGCTTTATAGTACTGTGTATATTCTCATACAGGGCCTCACTTCCATTAGCACTTAATCTGAGAGGAATCCCAGAGGAACCAAAGTTTCTCTTTTGCAGTGTAGCATCAAAGGATGGAGCCTTAACCCAGGCAGCACAGGAGACCATGGATGGCAAGAAAGATTAGTCAACATACTATGGTCTGTTTAGAGATCATCAAAAGTGAAGGATTGTGGGAAGAAATGCTGGCCTACATGAGCAATGAAAACACACACACACAGTTAGGGATGGAACTAATCACACATCCCAGAAGTGTTGGCCTGCACATGTACCACTCTGTGCATTTCTCTTTTTCTTCTTGTAAAAGATTGTCTTGGTGCATGTGCAGGGATATAAAGGAATACACCAGCAACTTTGATTTCTCATTTGTCTACAGGAGAGACAAGTGGAGGATGTGCAGGAGAGTGGGGCTCATATTCTTGCTGACTGCAGTGGCCCTGACCATGTTCCAGAGAAGCCGCAGTAACACGTACTTTCACAAGAGCAAGCAGACGCGGCAGCATTTTGGGCCTAATAGAAGCTCTCAGAGAAGGTCTCTCCATTTTGTACCTGAGTTATTATGGAATTGGGGTGGCGTAAATTCAGTGGCTGCTACAGAGGAGCCTAGTGTGCCTAGGAGAGATGTAAGGAGAACCTGGGACATCACCATTAACAACTGCAGCGCTAATTATAGTCTTTCAAAGTTTCAGTGGTTTATGGAGCTGGAAAATAACTTTAAGGAGTTTCTGCTCTACAGACATTGCAGGCATTTCCCCATGATTATCAACCAGCCACTAAAATGTGAAGGAGAGATCTACCTGCTAATTGTGGTTAAATCCATTATAACGCAGCATGATCGCAGGGAGGTCATCCGGAAAACTTGGGGGAGAGAGCAGGAAATTGACGGCAAGAAAATTAAAACTGTCTTCCTTCTGGGGACTTCGTCTAATGAGGCAGAAAAAGCCAATCATCAGAAATTGCTGGAATATGAAAATTATATCTATGGGGACATACTCCAGTGGGATTTCATGGATAGCTTTTTCAATCTCACCCTGAAAGAAATCCACTTTCTTAAGTGGTTTTCCATGTATTGCACTAAGGTGCATTACATTTTCAAAGGGGATGATGATGTGTTTGTTGGTGTGAGGAATGTTTTGGACTTTCTGGGAAGCATGAACATCAAAAACCTCTTTGCAGGAGATGTTATTATGAAGGCCAGGCCCATTAGAAAGAAAGAGAACAAATATTACATCCCTGTGGCGTTGTATGACAAGACTCTTTACCCCGCATATGCTGGAGGGGGTGGGTTCTTGATGGATGGCCCACTGGCCTGGAAACTGTATGATGCCTGTGAAACTCTGGACCTGTTCCCCATTGACGATGTCTTTCTGGGCATGTGTCTGGAAGTGCTGCATGTCACACCCATAAAGCATAATGCCTTCAAAACCTTTGGGCTTGTGAGGGACAAGAAAAGCAAACTTAATAGAGAACCATGCTTCTTCAAAGAGATGATGGTGGTGCACAAGTTACTTCCCCAGGACCTCCTCCAGATGTGGGAAATGGTTAATTCTCACCGTATCTGCTCACAGAATGTAAATCTCTCATAATGTGGGAGACCATAAGATTTTAAGTACACATTGGGGTGAGGGCACAGACAGACTTTATATTTGAGAAGTATTTTTGGGAGAAATCAGAATATGGATGAAATTAGGTTGGATGAGAACCTCTGGCTATTTTCTTTGGGACATTAATATTTCCATAACTTTCTGGAATCAGTAAATCTGGTTGAACTAATTCACTGGATGTCTTCTCCATTTTTTTATCTGTCAATCTTTTGTGCCCAAATAAATTGATACACAATTGCTTTTATGCTTTGAATGTTTAAGAATGTAGATGTTAAAGTGTATACACATGGATTTGCATTGAAGCTGACTTGATACTGTGATGAAATGTAAAGGTTTTACATTTACATGGTACCTTAATGTACAATTGACTAACTAATTAAGTATCAGTTACTCCTCAGTAATACACAACTTACCAGCTTGTTTCTAAATGACAGACTTAATATCAGTGTTCCCTAAAACTAGATTTCTTTCCTAATGAAAACATGTGTTTAAAACTGCTGTGAAATTGTGAATGGTTTACATCTGGATCATGAGATCAGGTAACTGAGCAAGTGTTTTTTTTTTTTTTTTTTGTTTCTCTTTTAAAAGTGCCTCTACCTCATTAATTTAATTTTAAAGTTTTTTTTTTTTTACAGTTTTCTTGTGCATTATGTAGGTCTAATGGTTTATGCTGTTAAATCGATTTTGAATCACACCTGATTTAGGCAAATGACTCTTCATATAGATAAACTCATCGAAGAGTTTCCTTCTGAGCTCTGTTTTCTCCACACTGTGGTATATAACAGCTCCCAAGCTATCTGGGGAGAGTTGTGTATTTATTTGGGATGTTAGATTTAAAATTTGTATGCTGAAATTATGCACAAGGGGGGGGAGGTTTACATTAAAAATAAAATGAACTGTGAATTGAAAAAAATGCTGTTGGTACATGTATGAATCTGCTTAATCTGACAAAATTGGAGAAAGATTTAATATGTTTATGCAAATTAAGATGTGAAAACGAATACAAATTGTGCAGGGTGGATGAATCCTGCTACATAATGATATATGGAAAAAATGTCATTTTGTAAATAAAAATGACATTCAGTTTTGTGTACTGAGGCTGAAATATTTATTCTGTTTCTTGAGGCATTAAAATACGTATGTGGAACATGTCGGTCATGATCGACAGGTCCTCATCATTTGCAACATCCCCCACCACAGTAAGCAAAAGTCAAATTATTTTCTTCGTAAAGAAAGCTCTACCAAAAAAGTTCATAAGGCATGTTTCGTACCCATTAGGCTGCTGAGTAATGAATGATCAGCTGGGCTCTGTTCTGAATTTTCTTCACTTAATTGGGCAAATAATTTTTTTGTATTACAAAAGAAATTTGAATTTCTTACTGTTGCTTTTGCTTTAATTTGTGTTTAATGTCTATTTAATATATAACTGTTTAAGTCCCTAATGATTTTTAATCAACAGAAATCTTACATTAGTAATTCTGAACACAAACTTAAACTGTAAACCCATTTCCAATTATTTTTTAATGGATAAGATATATTCTGAAATACTGATATCACTTTCTCAAAACTCTTCATACAGTTGCCGTAGCATCAGTTAATGTGGAGTAAATTATGAGAGTGCATTCAATGAATAAATTCTTCAAAATTCATGGATCCTTTTTTCACTCAAAATCCACCACCATGAGAACTTTATGGTTTTAAAGGCCTTTTTGCACATAGTTTGCATGAGTGTTCTCTCTTGTCATACAATGTTGGTGGAAAATTAAATGAGTTACTTTACATATTAATCTTTACTGTTGATGCATAATATATTTTATGTAATGCTGTCTATTGTCAGCGTTTTGTAGACCATTCTTTTGTGATAATTTCTTTCTGGAAGAACACTAAGTGCTGATGTTTTTGTGGTATGAGTTTATTTTGTTTTGGTATCTGCAGTGCATTTTGGAGGAGAAATAAACTGTTACGCTAAGTTGTGCTTAGTGTTGTAGACTGTGTGAAGAGTTGAGAGTATTGCCCGATGCTTGTTAGCAATTTAAATGTATATATTTATATTTTATTATTCTATGTATAATGTATTATTTTTAAAACAGTAAACCACGGTGACACACTTATGTTTGGATGTTTGGGATTGACATATAATGAACAGAATATACAGCACCGGTATGATAAATTTGACTGGATGCACAATTTAAAGGAGATGTTGGGTCAGGCTACAGGTCTTCTTTTTCTTCTATGGCAGGGAACCAATTAGCACTCATTTTAGAACATTCCCAAGACAGCCACGCATTCAGTGCAGTATTCATCTTAACAACATAGTGTTTGATTGGTTTAAACATTCTAAAAATAAAAGCACAATGGACATGTTAAGTTCACAAATGCACTCCTGAGGAAATGCTGCCAAAAGTCACATGTGAGGAAGAGCCCTGTTTGAAGTGGCCCATATGGGAGCTCAGCACAAAGGGGTGGCGGAGCAGCTGTTTGCTGTTGTTAAATGGCCCGCTGTTTGCCTTGGGCCTGCTCAGAGGTGGGGGTCCATACACTGTGACCTCACAGCACACTTCCTTAGACATACTCTTACTCCATAGTACTATTACTTAAAACTCTATGTACCCCCTTCTCGCTTAGTGTAGTTGTTCATTACTGGCAGGGTCATTGGAGGGGTATGGAGACTCTGGCCAATTTAAGCACTTTATGGGGGTGCAAAAATGTACCGTTTCCCACCTCCCTGCTGGGCAACATCTATTGGTGACACTTTTTCAGGAGGCACAGAATTTTTGGCATAAATTATTACTGTTGAGAGGTCAATCTGAACAGCACTCCTAAACAGAATTGAAATATAGTGATACAGGAAATATATCTCACAGGTAAGGCTGGTAATGTACAAAAGGTACTGTAATGGAAAGTAGGCTTAGGACATAGTAACCGGTACCTGCTGAGCACAATGTGCCCAGCTGTATCAGAAGGAGGGTGCAGAGAACCAGCAAGCAAGAATGGAAACTAGGAAATATGAACTAAAGCATAAAACTAAAAAATCCAGAACTACCCTAGGAACAGAGAAACAGAAATGCAGCGTTATAACCCTAAACACTGATCAGGAAACAACACCTGCAACCCAAAACAGCAAAACCAGTGGAAGACTGCCCACAAACTAGAAACAAAACTGGAAGCTTCAGCAAGCAGAACAGAGCACCAAACTTGGATCTGAAAGAGACACAAAACTGAGTAGCAGATTAAATAGCAGCTAGTGTCCCTGCTTCTGCTTCTGCCTGACCTACTGCAGTGCCAGAAAATACCAGTGCAAGTATGATACATGACAGCACATCCACCCATTATCCAACCATTTATCCTGGACAGGACAGGGAATTAGGCACGGGTACACTCTGGATGAGTCACATGGCATATGCATACACACAATCGCACATTAAGGGATATTCAGAGATGCTGGCTTGACGTTCCTTTTACACACACACATATTCATGATTACAATTTTAGTTACATTATAAGATTGTATGTAAAACTTTGCTAATATCTTTAATAACAGTATTTTTATTGCTTTTCATGTTTTTCTTATGCAAAACATCCTCCTTTGCTATTTCCCTCCACAGCTGAAACTTTGAAACTATTCAATGTTTCTGATTGGTTATCCTGTTGCATTTAATTATTTATTACTTGCATTTATTTTCGCAAATACATAAAATGTTTGTATCATAATGTAATCCTGAAGTGTCACAGAGTATTCAAATAACTCGTAGTTTATCTTGTTTTGACTCCCAAAAAGTTTATATTATGAACGCACATTAGAATTTAATAACTGAAGGCTGGGTTTTAACAATTTTTTTTGACATTTTAGGTATATTTTATGGAACATTAATGTTATGACATTACACTGAGGGAATCTGGTTTTTCACTGACGTTGAAACGAGGATCTATTCTTACCCGTTGTTTAAGATCATTATTAGGCCTATATGGTATGTGTGGTATGTTTGGAATCTTTATTAAACTGATAAATTGATCAATTATAATCATGTTAATTCATGTATTGAAAGGAGTTTGACAGTAGTCAGTGTTTAGTACTGCTGTAAGGTAAACACTGCCTGGTTTTATTTAAAAATGGTTTATAGTTGAGAATATTCATTCATGATTTAGAAAAGTAGTCAGAAAGTAATCAAATGTAATTAGTTACATAGTTACATAATTACTTTCATATAGTAATTGAAATATTTCCCTTCCTATTACATTTTAAATAGAGTAACCTGTAACTGTAGAAAATTACATATATATACACACACACACACTACCAGTTGAAAACTGTGTATGTTGATGCTTCCATGTCCCACTCTCGCCAGTGTGGGGAAGCAATAGAAAAGGCCAATGGAATGTTGGGTTATATCTCTAGGTGTGTAGAGTTTAAGTCAAGGGAAGTGATGTTACATTTATACAATTCCTTGGTAAGACCCCACCTAGAATATTGTGTACAGGTTTGGTCACCATACCACAAGAAGGACATTGCTGCCTTAGAAAAGGTGCAACGGAGGGCTACGAGAATGATTCCTGGTCTTAGAGGAATGTCGTATGAGGAGAGGTTAGCTGAGCATCTGTTTAGCCTTGCACAAAGGAGATATAATCCAGGTCTATAAGATTCTAACAGGTTTGGATGCTGTTCAGCTAAATGGCTATTTCAATATTAGTCTAAATACTAGAACTCGTTTCCATAAGTGGAAATTAGCAGGAGAACATTTTAAAATAAATTTGAGGAAGCATTTCTTTATACAGCATGTAGTTGAAGTATGGAATAGTCTTCCTGCTAGTGTAGTGGAAGCTAAATCCCTGGCTTCCTTTAAATCAGAGCTAGATGAGATTTTAACAACTCTGAGCTATTAGTTAAGTTCTCCCCAAATGAGCTTGATGGGCCGAATGGCCCCCTCTCGTTAGATGTAGATTTCTTATGCTCTTACCACTAGTTTTCATAAACTGCAAATTTCCTTTCTTCGCAATGGAAAGTTAAGCAGACTATAAGTGAAAATAAAATAAAACAAATAAGACAAAGTTTCCTTTATAACCTAGAAAGATTACATAACAGTACATGTCTGACATCCTATTAACTGCTTATGCAGTGATGGCTGTCCTTTATCTTTTAAGACACTACAGTAGTTACCTGTTTCAATCCATGAAACAGAGCAGTGTTTAATGTCCTTTGTAGAGACAATGCCTCAAATTTTCTTGACTGTTATCACTGCTAGAGGAAGTTACTTTGATTAATCAAAGATATGATGTTTTTCCTCTAATCAAGGTAGTAAAATGGTGAACATACTGTGTTAATTTGTTAGCAAATAATATTGAGTGAGTACAATTCCAGTGTGTGCAAAAATACCTCCATGTTGCATGGTTTACAAGTATGTCACCGCAGAGATTCAGTGTGTTGCCAACCAGTCCTGTTCATTGCCATCCTCTAGAAATGTATACTAAACATCACAATGTCTTCATATTGGTAAATCTCAACTCTCCCTCTTGTTTATGAATTAGGAAGACAATACGAAGAGAGCGAAGGATCCTGTACGGCAAAAAGAAAGATTGACTTTGCCTAATTAGATTGTGCTGATAAGATGACAAACAACCCTTCTCTGTACCTCAGTTTTAAGCAATTAAAAAGTCATCTAGGATGAATTGTACAAGAAACAAACCCTTGAGCAGAGCAACAACCTTTCTATGCCCTAGGAACCTGACAGAGGCATGAAAGAAGCAGAAGCCTGTCAGTGTCTGACACAGCAATGGGACCCGATCCCTAAATGAACACATTCAGAACGCCAGCCGGCCCTGTCAGCACTCCCATCCCTAGCCAATGTCTCCTCGAAAGCTGCTCCAGCTACGCCGCCCCACCAAACAAAGACAGAGGCTCAGAGGCTTCTGTCTACTTGACAGGGCAGCTATGAAACTACCCTACCTATTTTGACGTGGCATTTGGAGCAAGAGTCTGCTCCACAGAAACAGGTCCTTCGTGTTAGCTGTGACTACAGAACAACAAGCCTGTCTATGCAAAGCTGCATGGATAGTAGACTGGCATTATGACTCAGTGGACAGAATTGTTGTCTAACAGCTCCAGGACAGGGTGTTTTAATGCCACTTCCTTTTTATGCATGCGGTGTACATTTACTCCCTTTGTCAGGCAAGTTATCTCCTGCAGTTCAAAGACATACAGTTAGGCAAATTGCAATCTTTAATTCTTTACAGAGTATAATTCCAGAGTGTACTTAGCGAAGTACCCTAAATTGCCTGGGATATGTTCCAGGTGAGCTTGACCAGAATAAGTGGTTATAAGATGAATCAACAGAAGACACTGTACTTTCTTCAAGGAACAGAATCTTAATCCTAGTACAAGCATCAAAATAGTAATTATTCGCAAAACACTGAAATGTTTCAATGACTTATTGTTGTACTTGGATGAGGTGTAGACCTTAGGGCTCAGAAATCAAAAATTGAAAATCAAAAGAAATTCATTAGACCTGCCATTTTATTTGCTGACCCAGCCCATACTGAAGTGTAGAACTACATCAGACTAGCCAGGAGGTGAGAAATTGGATAGCACTGTTAGACAAATGTTTGTTGCATGCAGAGATTAGTAATAATTTGAGAAAATTACAACTTTGAGCTGTTGCCATCCAGAAAGGTAATAGACTTAAGCCGGCAAAGAACAGTAATTACTGCAGTTTTTTTATTGCTTTGGTAGGTAAGTGGGAAATTCAGTTTCTAGTAGCACCATAGCACCATACAATATACAAACAACATACAGTTACACATAAAAGTATAGGGAGAAGTAATAAATAGTGATGGGATGATGGTACAGTGTTAATAAATTATTGCACACTTCATGAAAAATACTTAATATCCTCACAACTATAAGAGTGTTTCTCGAAACAGTTGTTGCATATAGCACAACACTATGGTATAGCTGCAAATGCCTGTAGAAATTCATATCTCAAAAGCAAATAATTCTAACAATGAGTCAGTGCCACCAAAATGAAAAGTACAATCAGCATCATTTTAACAATGAGAGGCAGTGTACTAAATGTCAGTGTAGGTATGCTACTTAGCTCCACAATTCTGAAGGATAGTTGTTTCCCACTTTCATTGTCACTGATTGGTCATTTTTCTTCAGCAAACTGTTACTTATTCATGTCAAAGACACAATTTTTAACATTGCAGGGCTCTACATTATGCTTTGTAAACTTCATTGTAAAGCTCTTGCATGCATTTTCAGATTTCAAGACACTGTACAATAACAAACAAAATCATGTACTGTGGGAATCAAACATACAGCAATGCTGCATCACAACAGTTTATAGAGTATATTTTTGTGGTGAACAGTTTGGTGAACAGTTTTGTATCTGGTGACTAACACACCGATTGCATACATATATAGTTTTGCATGTAAATTTATTACTATGCAAAGATCATTTGCATACACATACTAAAACATTTGGATATGTGTGTGAAACAATGATAAATTATGTTCTGTTGTGCAGAAGTGACATTATGGTGTGGGGATTACTCTAGCTGTTTTGTAAATGTTGGCATTTGAAAAATGTGTCAAAGCAATCGAGAAAAACTATAATTATAGAGAAGAGTTAAACAGTAAATTTGGAAAGCCAAATAGAAGTTATGGACCAGTCCTCTAGTGGAGAAATTACTTTTGAATGGGGCGTTAAAAGACAACACAGGACCACATAAGAATCATCTGAAAACATGCAGTTTGAAGAATTGGTATTTCTAAATTGCAGTGTGAGACATTTGGGGAAGCGTGGCCCATAATGATTATTAAATGATGATGATGTCGACCCTGGGGTGGGATTGCGTGTAAAACTCTAAGTGTGTGTATGATGTGGTATGAAAGACAGATTAATGTTTTCCAGGATTATACTGCCATCTGCTGGACAAATAGTGATAGGACAAATGTATCTTTCATTTTTGTTCTTCAGCCATAAACATGTGGGAAATCACATGAAATTCACTGGTTAAAATCCCTTGTTTCGAACTAGGTTAAACTATGCTTTTAAAATGCAATTAAAACTAATGGGAAAAAAATTGCCTCGTTAGTACTTAATGCATACCATAGATGGTTAAAACCTATGTCACATTTCGCCCTCTCTGGTGGGCAAACCAGCACCAATTGAAGATTTCTCCACCAACTAGTTTCTTACTTTGATGGAAGATATCTTGTGCTCCAGTACTGCTTACACTTGTACCTGGTCATTCATTGAAAGCTCAGCATAGCTGCATTTATGCCAAGTTAACTCTTCGACAGTCGTATTTGTGTAATGTGCTATTTTCCTCACTTGTGTCACTTTGGATGAAAGCATCCATTAAATAAATAGAAATGTGTCATTTTAGCTTTTTATGGTCCAATTCATGAACTCTGACAGGGGTATTCAAAGCCTTAATTTTATCTTCACTATGGGTAAAACATAAGGAAATATACACTCACCTAAAGGATTATTAGGAACACCTGTTCAATTTCTCATTAATGCAATTATCTAATCAACCAATC
>JABFEA020000036.1:10627296-10644108 GCA_019775915.2 Cyphomyrus plagiostoma | reverse complement strand
ATTAAGGCAGTTCTGAAGGCGAAAGGGGGTCAAACACCGTATTAGTATGGTGTTCCTAATAATCGTTTAGGTGAGTGAGTGTAATATTCTGTCATATTCTCCTGTCCTGAGTTCATGAATGAATTATGTTCTAACCAGGCAAATTTTTTTCCCAATAATTTTAATTATATTTAAAAACTTTAGTTATACAAATCAAGAGAAATTTTAAATGTTACCATGTTGCAACTCTTTTCTATAATAAACTAATACTTTGGTACACTTGGCACTCCTACAAACCTAAAATGTGTGTATAATTTATCTTTCGATATTCCATTCATACCCATGTCATTGTGACTGTCAGTGAAAGAGGGCCTCCTCTTGCCCTTTCCATAGAATACAGCCATGGGCAAAAGTTTTGAGAATGATATAAATATTAATTTTCATCAAGTCCATTGCCTTAGTCCTGGGTATGACGTTAATCTGCATCTAGCCCTGCCAGCGGCCCTCCAACTTATAGGGAAACATTTTTGGGGGTTTGATGGCAGGATTGGCCCTCCAGCCACCATAAAACAACTCAAAATTGCTCAATTTAAACAAGCAGGATTCTCTTCTACTCCCTGCGGGAGCAGCTCGGCTGTAGCCACCTGCAGGAAGGTTACACGCACCAAGAAGGGAATGGGGGGATTGGGGATCAGGAGTGGTGTGGTGCTGGTCGCTTTCTGCATG
The DNA here is from genome assembly GCA_019775915.2 of Cyphomyrus plagiostoma. Lineage (NCBI taxonomy): Eukaryota > Metazoa > Chordata > Actinopteri > Osteoglossiformes > Mormyridae > Cyphomyrus > Cyphomyrus plagiostoma. The sequence goes on along the minus strand of JABFEA020000036.1, from coordinate 10,643,403 downwards.
ACGGCAGTTGGGTCCCAGTTTTAGGCGACCCATCTGGGTAGGTGCGTGGAATGTCTTGTCTCTCCGGCAAGATGACCATCTTCCTCTGCTGTCAGGGACAGTTTTGTGCTCTCTGAGGTACACCGACTGAGGAGTGGCCACATCTCTGTGGGTGGGTATGGTCTGGTCAATCTGAATAGCTGCCATACTCAGGGAGTAGCTGTTGCTGTAGCAGATTGACTATTTCCAATGTTGTCTGATGTCACTCCTTTCAATGAACGTATCATGAGACTCAAGCTCTTGTCTATTGTCTCAGTGTATGCTCTGACCACGGAGAGTGATCTCTCAATAAGGGAGACGTTTTACTCACAATTTTGCTTGCTGGTTGAAGAGTTCCCACGAGGTGACACGCCTCTGGTCATGGGTGACTTCAATGCAACCGTTGGCACTGATTCACCTATTAAGAGAAGAGGCTGGATTTAGACAGACTCCAAGATCAGGCTGTTTCTGATGAATTTGCATTCAGTTTGTGTGAGGAACTTGCAGACTTGGGTGCGACTGCTGAATCTAATGTGCTGTGTGGGTGAACTTCCGTGATAAAACCGTGAAGGTTGCTGAGAGTCGTGTTGGTGTTGCCAGTGTTCCCAGAAGGAGGTGTTTCATCTCACAGGGCGACCGGAGCTGGCTTTACACCTATGAAGTCTACCACCAACTGTATCCTTGCACTGAGGGTTTTCATGGAGCACAAGCGTGAATGTTGGTAAAGGTTCTTTGCAGCCTTTGTCAATTTTTGTAAAGCATTCACCTCGGTTGATTGAGTTGCCCTGTAGGACATCCTGATACTTTGCAGGATCCCCCGAAGTCGCTGAACATCATGGCCAACCTGTACACTGGTACTCTGAGTGCTGTACAGAGTGGAAGGAGAACCTCTGCATTCTTCTCAGTTGATTGTGGGGTTCACCAGGGGTGTGTTTTTGCTCCTGTTCAATGCTTGTATGGACTGAGTTGGGCCGGGTCGTGGGGTCCAACAGCTGTGGGGCAAGATTTACTGATTGTAATTCTGCCAACAATGTAGTGATCTTAAAGGAGTCAAGAGGCTCCGATTGAGGCTCTCGAGAGACTGATCAAGGAGTGTCTGGGATTGCAGGTGTCCTAGATAAAGATTTAATAAATTCTTAGGCACAGCCATCAGTAGTGTGTATGTCTGTAGGGAGAATGTCAACCTTGTTGCTCCCGATATCTTTGCAAGAGGACGAAGGCCAAAGTCTTTAGATTCGTGGTGCTCCCTGTCTTGCTGTATGGCTGTGAGACATGGACACTATCCAGTGAGCTGAGCCTCTTTGAAGAATCCTTGGGTACTGCTAGAGTTTAACTTAGAGATTAACTTTGTGTCGAATGAGCGGTTGCTAGAGTCATCCCCAATGAGGCACATTACCGGCATTGTGAGGGAGCATCAGTAACGACATACAGCCATGTGACGTGTTTCCCTGAGCATGATCCGGCTCGTAGGATCCTCATTGCTGAGGACCCAAGTGGCTGGACCAGGCTAAGGGGACACCCACGTAACACCTGGCTGGAGAAGATGGATGGCCAAATTAGCCATTTCCGGATGGTGGGACTGAACCGAGTATTTGCCTGGGGGATTGCCGGCAAGGATCCGTGCGGTGGGTGTGGCAATGTGCTGCATCAGCGCGTGCTCCCCAACCTGACCTGGCTTGCTGCCTCCGTTTTCATGATGGCAATTTGCATATACTCCAGAATGTTATGAAGAGTGACCAGATGAATTTCCAGCAATTGTGAAGTCCCTCTGCCATGAAAAAACCCATTTGTACTGCATTTCAGCCCTGCCACAAAAGGACCTGCTGACATCATTTCAGTTATTCTCTAATTAAAAAAGGTGAGTGTTGACATGGACAAGGTTGATTACTCTGGCATGTTGATTGAGCTGGAAAAGCAGACTGGATGCTTTAAAAGGACGATGGTGCTTGAAAGACATTGTTCTTCCTCTCTTAACCATGGTTACCTGCACTTACAATCATCAATGCTTAGGACAAATGGGCTTTACAGGCAAGGATATTGCTGCTGGTATAAGATTGTATGTAAATCAACCATTTATCGGATCATCAAGAATTTCAAGGAGAAGGCTTCAGGGTGCCCAAAAAAGTCAATCCAACTGCAGGGTCAGGGCACCACCAGTGCAAAGCTTGCATATGAATGGCAGCAGGGAAGTGTGAGTGCATCTGCACACAAAGTGTGGCGAAGACTTTTCAAAGAATGGCCTGGTGTCAAGAAGGGCAGCAAAGTCATCATTTCTCTCCAAGAAAAATATCAGGTTGAGGACTCATTCTGCAAAAGGCGCAGGGGTTGGACTGCTCAGGACTAGGCTAAAGTCATTTTCCCTGATGAATCCCCAAATTGTTTGGGCATCCAGAAAAGAGATTTACCAGAGAAGAAAAGGTGAGCGCTACCATCAGCCCTGTGTCATGTCAACAGTAAAGCATTCTGAGCCCATTCATGCAGGGCTTAAAGTATTCTGGCACCGTGCCGGATCTCCGGCATACGGCCGTGAGGGCAAAAAATTCGAATATTTTAGAGCCTGCGCATGTGGTTTAATATTTTCAAGGCAATTTATTTCACCTACCAATCATATGAGAGGAACGCAGCTTTAACTAACGTCACAAGCCTATCAGAAGCAGAGAAGGGTGGGTCCTTGCAACACGGTATGATTGACACCCATACGTCAATGTCACGTTAGCGTTGTCAGAGAAAAAAAAATGGAGCGCAAGTTTATGAAGCCTGGGGATGATGTCCTAGCAACAGATAAAGGACTCAAAAATAAATGGTGCTGGGCATGGATTGAAGAAAGTAGAGATGGCGAGCCTTTTGGCAGTTGGTGCAAGAAACTGAGAGCCCGGGGCTTGTTTCTGCACGATTTGCTCAAGGAAGCTATTGTATGCCAGCAGCGGTCATAGAGCCGCTGCCCATGCACTCAAACTTACCACGACGTCGCCGGGAACAACTGTTACAGCTGACATACCGTTGTCTATGACTGACCGTGTCTGCGATTTAAAAATACGTTTGTGCACATTTCTAGCAGAACATGATTTGTCATTCAGAATTTCGCATCCACTGGTCACCCTGTGTAAAAAAAAACTGCCAGACGACAAAAAAGCGTTAACTAGCCTGTCCGTTTCAAATCAACATGCCAGTTACATGAACACTCAGTTCAGTTCTTTAGCACTTGCTATTGTTTAGCAGTTCTTTAAGCACTTTAAGCTCGTTACTTCAAATATTGACAATAATAAAAAAAACAAAGCAAGTCCTTCAAATAAAAAAGTCCCCCCCCCAAAAAAAGTTCAGGCTCAGGATTTTTTTTGCTTTAACCCCTATTCATGTGCAGGTTTGTTTCTCATCTCACTCACAATTTTTCCTTCCCATTGAGAACATGTCAATCCTTCAGAGGCAGGTGGACAAACAATAACCCACGAATTCTGACAAACCCCAGGCATCAATTATGCAATGATCTGCCATAAGTCAGGATTTGCCCAGAAGTTGATTGACAGCATGCCAGGGCAAATTGTAGAGGTCTTGAAAAAGACACTACAAATACTGACTCTTCGCATAAACAATTGTGAATAACAGCCTGACACTTATGAAATGCTTGTAATTAGACTTCATTATACCATAGAACAGAGGTGGGCAATCTTATCCGCAAAGGGCCGGTGTGTATGCAGGTTTTTGGGATAACCTGTAGATCACCTGTTCAAACCCTGGTGTGAGGACTCTTCAGCCAATCAGTCCTCTAATTAGTAATCTAATTAGGGGATTGCAGCGAAAGCCTGCATACACACCGGCCCTTTACGAATACGATTGCCCACCCCTGCCATAGAACATGACAAAAATCTACAAACACTGAAGCAGCATACTTGTCATTCATAAAAGTTTTGGCCCCAGCTGTATAGCTGTTTTTGCCGAAAATTAGAAATATAGCAAATATCTTATCCATGAATACTAGTCTTAATATTAACCTTTCCAAATAGCGATATTATTTAGTTGGTTGCAGCTATCTATGAAAAACAGGAAAATACAATCCCATTGTAGTGGAGGTACCATACGGCACGATTCATATTTTGTTGACTGTAAAATTATATTAGCAGAAACGTATATAAATTGGCACAGCAGTACGGTGCTGGGACTTAAAGTAGCCAAGGCCACAGTAAATTGAAGTGAAATATGTTGCCATACGCCAACAGTGTCCCGAGAGCCTCTTCATGAAAATGAGTGAATACCCTAAAAACCCTGGATGCCGCAAAACTAATTGACACAAGACGCAACAGCTGAACTACAGCCAATTCAATAGAAATTGAAGACAAGAGGGAAAAGTCAATTTTATATGGAGGAACTCAATCTTAACCTCATGCAAACCTCGTAACCCAAACTTTTGAGGCATAATGAATTTTCACACATCTTAAAAGTGACTTGCTTGTAGTAAACTGGGAAACACACAGAGCTTCCCTCCAGTGAGATCACTCCTATCCAACAGAGACTCCTTGTGTCCACAAGCTGTACTGCACCATTAAGACCAGCTCTGAAAGGGAGAACACACCCTTCAAACAGGACAAAATGGAACACACTCTAAACGCCCAAGACAGCTGGGCAGCACTTTAATCTTCCACTCATCACAATATGTTTTGCACATTTAACAGTAAAACTTCTGCATTTACAGTGAAACTAAAAACGTACATAAAGAAACACTTTTTACAAAAGGTAAAATGAAATATTACAAATTGTAGCAGGTACAATTCATCGAAACCAACAGAGCATGTTGATTTGTAAGTTGTCACATTCCATTTTACTTTGAAAAAAGGGAAAGGGGAGGAAAAAAAATGACCTCCTCATGAAGAACATGGATGACAGGGATATGAACACTCATCTGTCTTTAGCTATAGGTTAGGAGAGTAAGGACAGTGGCTAAGATGCCCGTTACATTAATATCAATGCTTTCTGGAATGTCCGAGGCTCCAAAAGCACACTGAGAAATTAAGGAAAAGTTCATTGGGAAAAAAAGGAAAAAATAAAATAAAAATCAGTCATCGAATTTAATCTTCTTCCCTTGGGGCTTTGCACCAAATCCACCACCTCTTCCTCCTGTAAAACAGAAGATGCATCAACAACACAAAACCTGAAATAGGCATCCAAGGCAGAAAATCTTTGGTGCCAGACTGACATTCTGTGATGAGGTAGAATTGACAACTTACCTCCAAATCCACCTCTACCACGGTTGCCTCCTCTTCCTCCACGGAAGCCACCACCACCTCGGCCAAAACCGCCCCGTCCACCTCTGCCTCCTCCACCGCGGCCACCGAATCCACCACCGAATCCACCACCCCTGCCACCCCTGTGCCCGGCGTCACCCTTTGGCCTTGCGTAGTCCAGGGTCACTTTGTTGCCATCAATCTCACAGTCCTCCATGGCTTCCTTTGCCGCCTTACAGTCCTGTTCGTTGTCAAAGTCAACAAAGCCAAACCTGAGGAAGAAACATCACATTACACACAGGATCACAATCCACCTACCAACCCAAAATCAGCACTGAATCTGTTAGTGTTTCATAAAAGATGTTGCTAGTGCCATCAAAACAAGCAAGCAACTACCTCTCACACTGGTTATTTACTTCTCGTGCGAATCCGTACACCGCCATCATGGAGACGGAGAGGAGCTCATGAGAAGATAGCAAGTCAACCCACTGGGTGGGAAGCAGCAAGGGAAATCCCACATACCCTTTAGATGACCCAGTTTCCCTGTCTGTGACAATTCTGGCTGCAATGGCACCTTCAAATGAGTCTCTCAGAGTCTGGTCAGTGGTATCCTCTGAAAGACCTTTGACAAATAGGGTCTTTGTGGGCCCTTAGGACAGAAAATGAACAATCACAACCAAATCAGACAAGCCAGCAGATAAAGCAATGATCACCTAGGCACAAGACATACCTGAATTTCCTCTGCCACCTTCAGACTTATGTCCAGTGTTCTGGCTGTACTCCAGTCGGATTGTCCTGCCCTCTATCTCAGTGTTATTCATCGCCTCCAGGGCTTCCTTTGCATCTTCGGCACTCTCGAACTCCAAAAATGCAAAACTGAAACAAATACTTTGATGAAGCCTCTCAAAATATTCATTAAAAAGCAAGTCACATTAATGCAGGTTTCACAAGTTACATGGCCAAACCCAACATCTGCCATCCCAAGGTTTGGACTTCAGTCTAATTTACAGCTAATGAATATACGTTTAATAGTTCACTGCTCAATAATAATTACATAATCAAACGCCAGATAACAGAATAGGTATCCACAGAACAAAGCCATCACCAGCAGTCATTTCACTCACCCCTTTGGCCTGCCATTGTTTTGTGGCACTCTGATCGACACTGCCTTCTCAAACGTGCTCTGCAGTGTATCTTCTGTTACACTGTAAGCCAAGTTGTTCACCACAAGGGTCTTGGCTGGGCCAGCTGTGGAGGAAACCAAGTACGAACACACCTCAAAACTGGCGACAAAAGCAATTTCCTACTCAACTGTTGACTATGATAGCAATGTCCAACTGGGCTCACATCCTAGATTGCTTAGGCAGTAAATTAAATCTGATTAAAGAAAATGTAAAACCTTGCAGCATGCAAGACATTAATATTGGTACGCCTCGCTGCGCTATTGCTCCGAAGGTCTGAAGATGCTCTGCATACCTGGAGCCTTGCCTCCTTTCTGACTCTTCTGTCCTGTGAAGTCGACAATGATACACCGACCCTGGATATCTGCACCCTGGGCTTCCTCCAGCATTTTCTCAGCGATGGCTTCAGTTTTAAATTCTACGTAGGCAATTCTGTCATGGGGAAGAAACATTTATCGTTAAGTGAATGAACAACCCTTCGAAATGTCTTCAGGTTGGAAACTATATAATTCTAGGCCAACTCACCCTCTGTTGGAACCATTATTTCCAGGAGGTATCCTGATATCTACAGCCTGGTCAAAGACTTCTTTCAAGTCTTCCTGTGTCGCAGAGAATGGGAGGTTCTTCACAAATAATGTGCGTGAATCTCTCTCTGTGGATGGGAGGAGGCAGGAGCCAAATTAGTACCTCAAAAAAGCACCAGACTCAACCTGAACTGCACTTCACACTTTGCACAGCAGCGGTGTCACCAAAGTGTTTTACCTTTCTTGCCTTCTGCAGAATTTTCTTTGCTTCTGGCTCTGTCCAGTTTTAACTCATGGCCCATGAACTTCTTTCCGTTGAGTTGAAGGGCTTTCTGCAGATCCTCTTCAGAAGCAAAATCCACATAGCCAAATTTCCTGGGTTGAAAGTAAAATGCAAATACACAACCAAAGCAGTAAGTTCCAGCACTCTCATCACAGCCTACAAGCATGCATCTTTATCAAAGCCAGCAAAGACCCTCACAACAGACACCACCACGAATCCCCACTAAAGAGGCTGATTCTCAGAAAGTATACATTTATGCTATAAAAAGCTACAACGTAGTCAAGGACTCACTTGGATGCTCCAAGCCTGACTTGCTGAACTTCAAGCTTTTTTTTAGAGAAGAAATTGCTCAGTGCTTCCTTAATTTCATCAAAGTCTTTATCCATGTTCAGATTCCCAACAAAGAGACAGAAGCCTGCCAAAACAAGTGTCAAGAGGGCTCAACATAAAACAATGCACACAACATGAAACAGGTCAGGGTATAACTGAACACCAGAAGTTTTTGGCACTGGAGTGTGCAGATTAATGCCACCTCACCTTCACCCTCCGATTTGGCTTTCTTGGCGGGAGGAGTGTCCTTCTTAGACTCAGCCTTTCTCTTTGCTGGAGTCACCACAGGCTCTACACATACAAGCCATCTTTAGTTTCCCCTCCAGAGAGAGCCGACGCACAAGATAAACACTCATCTTGAAACATCTCACCACCTTCTTCATCGTCCTCTTCGTCGTCATCATCCTCATCATCATCATCCTCTTCGTCTGACTCTTCCTTGGCCTTGCCCATTCCAGCTTTCTTGGCCTTGCTGGCAGAAGCAGGAGTGGTATCCATCTCTTCTTCAGATTCTACAAAGCAGAAGTGCGCTTGTTCGCCTCACTGTGGTACATTACAGCCGCCACAACATAGGTTGTTTTAAGGCACATCAGATGCAAATAAATCATCAAAACTTCAGGATTAAGTCCCTTTCTGATCATCATGGTACCAAGTGCAATCTGGGAGTGCTGACTAGACCAATTCAAAGGAAAAAGCTTTACCATCCTCCTCCTCCTCCTCCTCATCACCATCGTCATCATCATCATCATCCTCCTCCTCAGACTCTTCCTTGGCAAGAGCGGGTGCTGCTTTGGCTGGGGTGGCTTTTGCGGGGGGCTTGGCTGGAGTAGCTCTCTTAGGAGGCGGAGCTTCTTCCTCAGATTCTTCAGAAATAGAGAACATACAACCAAAAATTAGCAATAACTCATGAATGAGATGGCCAAGAATGTACCTGATTAGAAAATCTGCCCATGTTATTTAATCAATGACGATACCATCATCTTCATCGTCTTCATCATCAGAATCTTCCTTGGCAGGAATGGGAGCTGCTTTGGCTGGGGTGGCTTTTGCGGGGGGCTTGGCTGGAGTAGCTCTCTTAGGAGGCGGAGCTTCTTCCTCAGATTCTTCAGAAACCAAGACAACACAATCAACCAAACAGTTGTGGCAGACAAAGAACATAACCAAAAGAATCTAACCCATGGAAATATAACCCCAAGTTATTTAAGTTAATACCATCATCATCATCATCATCAGATTCCTCAGCTTTAGGTGGAGCAGCTTTTTTTGGAGTCGTCGTCTTTGTTGGGGTGGCTTTGCCTTTCTTGGGTGGGGGAGGGGGCTCTTCCTCAGATTCATCCTCTGAGATACAACAAGTGTTACTTACCAAAATGGACACAAGTCACAAAGCAACACAGATTGGGGTCAATCATCACAAACCAGAGTCATCCTCTTCGCTCTCTTCCTTTTTGGCCACCTTTCCATTTTTAGTCCCCTTAGCTGGAGTTTTCTTGGAAACTATTCTTGGTGGTGGGGTCTGAGAAAAGAAAAATTTCCATGTCTCCTTATCATAATGTTTATACCCAGTGGTAGAAAATCCCTACTTTGTGCTGTTTTAAGACACCCTTCAAACCGCGATGCACAGAAATTACAACTATACATGAATTAAGTTCCTTACCTCTTCCTCTTCACTGACATCTTCACTCTCCTCCTCCTCCACTTTTTTAGGAGGTGGAGGTTTCTTCTTGGGGGGTTTCTGCTTTTTCTCTGTCTGTAGAAGGCAAACGAAATATTCGCTTTATACATTTGGTTAATCGACAAAAAGCTATTGAAATATTCCTCAAAATCTCGCACATAAGAGAAATGCGCCGAACCAGCGCCAAGTGAGCGAACGCGTTAGCCCATGGTGCTCGCTTGAGCAAAGAGACCACGTGTGATCGTACCTACATGCGACGGAAACCCACGTGGTGCACTTACAGCGACTACCCAGTCAAGGCCTACCAATGTGGGCCTCGTTAAAATGCGTTCCCAGCACCAAAAATCTAGACTACTACACTTATATAATGTAAAGGGACCAAAAATTTATCTCGGGCGGTTTAATAGTCGACTTGTACAACTCGGCCTACAAGCCTCCGAGGACGGAAGTGAAACTTTCGGTTAACTGCGGAGCCAGTCGGGATCGCTAATCTACTACAAACATGTCGTTTTCTCAAATATATCTTACCTTAGTAGACACTCCGCAAGTTATTGCTATACATGGGAAAATCAAGCATACCGCCAAACGGGTCTTCCGCAAACGCACTTATATGGCCATTTTGAAAATGCGATTTTGCTAGCTAGCGCAAAGAGGGAGCTAACATGGCCGAAAAATGGGTCGACTGAAAATGTGGCTAACTACTCAAGGCCGACTTCGGGTAGTGAGCAGTACACCCAACTCTCAAGCCGCTTACATAGAATTAACGGAAAATAAGAAAAAATAAATCACTGCATACAGATTGCCTAGCTAAATAAATGCCAATAAGCACCATACGTCGTTTTAAAATACCGAGCAAATGCTTACATATAGGAACTTCTTATTTTACGACCTAGCAGCAACACCACAACCTCAACTGCGTTTTATGTTCGAAATAAGGTGAAAGTTAATACTTACCTTTGCCAGCTTTACCATGGTTATAGAAAAGATACTGAATATGCGTCCACAAAGTAGTATGAAAGGAAGACGCTTAGCAACCTACACGTGGGCCTGACTGCTCCAAGGGGCGCTCTAAGAAGAAAGACTGCTTTGCAGCCACACGATCGTCTTACTTCCCTCGCCTGCGTGTTCAGTGACTCTCCACCTACGCGCATCCTCGGTCCAATCACAGGACGATAATTTGCATAATACCCCCGCGTTCGCTCTGCATGTATGCAGGGCAAAGGAGGAGCCCTTCGGTTTGCATTGCGTACCTCACTTCACCCGCACTCCGCTTCTAGCCAATAACACGAGGTCTATTTGCATAAAGGCTACTCGCAGGAAAGGAACAAATTAGGTTTTTGAACGATACCTTAATATTTGGTAAATATTTGTATAATAACTTAATATTTGTGCTTTCTGGTGTTAAATGTATTTTTTTTCCTAGTTCAGGTTGCGACTTGACTCAAGTTTCGACAGCATGCATTCTGTCAGATTAAGACGGCTTCTTGCTGATGTTTATGGACAAAGTTGCATTCTTACTATAATGAAAACTGTAAACTAGTATTTACTAGTAATGATTGACTCATAAACATGACACGAGTAATTGAGAGATTATCGTTGCCCTCTAAACGTTTGTTAAAGTTAAACCTGAAGCTGCAGGTAGTCCCCAGGCATTTGTGCAACCACGTGGTCGGTTATACACGTGCGAAAAGCATGGGGTGACTCCGTATAAAATAATCACGCGTTCGCTGATTCTTGATTACGCCGAGTTCTTGCAGTAAATTATATGCTTAAACGTAACAGTTCAGCTGTCTTTTTTAACTTATGAAACACCTAGATTTGTTTTGAAGACGAGTGATTTAGTGAAGATAGCACACAAATACTGTTAAGAATGCTCTTGTAACACACACAAAAGCCCACAGACAGAGCACCCTCCCACTACTGTCAATAGTACCCCTGTTTTCAGAACGCTTATGTTTTTGAGAAACTGGGCCTATTCGGTAGAACCTTGAGTTTTGGAGCTATGCAAAGCAAGTCTGTGCCTCTGTAGCATGTGGTTCAACCTACTACTGATATTTTCTCTTCCTATTCTAAGTTTTCAGTTTTCCATATCTCATGCGTTGCTCATAGCCTGGAAAATAGCCTGAGAATAGCTAGATTTTAGAAATAGGCCAGGGGAAAAGTTAAGGTCCTTTATAACTATTAGTGTGTGTCTTTTGTATTTGCTTCAAACCAGTGCCAGTTGGTAGTAGTTTATCACATTTAATTGAATCCAAGTGTCAAGAAACCACCCATGCTTCTATCCATTGTCCAAAGCCGTGTGTGTAATGCAGGGCCACTGGGCACTTGGAGCCTCTTGTGGATTATAGCAAAGGGACACCCTGAATAAGATGTGCATAAAAATGAGAGCCTGGCCAATATAGGATTCCCCAATATGGATACAGATTTTGACATTTGAGGATTTCTTCTCTCTCTATATATTTTTTTTTCCCAGAAACATACATAACATAAAGATTTTCCTTATCATTTATTGGTTGTAGTTATATAAAACTCCTCACCAAGATAACATGACATAATGAACTTAAAAAATGATTGTGTGTTATTGCCATAAATAATACTTTGAACTGAAATACAACAAAATATACTGAGGTTTTAATAAATAAGAATGAAATGTATTGTGTATGTATCAAACACTGGTGCTGTGGACAGGGGAGTTGCAGTGTGCCCTCTGGTGGAAAAATTACGTAACAACAACACACTTGGTTGAAGGAATCGTCTCCCTGTTTCTTTTTAAGTGTTTAGTTGCCGTTATAAACGTCAATGCCAATTTGCAATTATCTCATATCAGCCAGTAATATCGGCAGGCTGATTAATTGTTCGGCCTATGATAAAAAGGCATACATAATGCACACAATACCTTTTTTTAAGGTAACATTACTGTAAAGAATCTTAACCTTGTTGGGGAGTCATGTAGCTAACTTGCCCAAATTTTATTGTAAATATTAGTTTGCTTGTTCTTTCTCATTTTGTCTTATATGCTGCTGGGGGAGAAAAAACATTGCTTCAGAGTGTTGCTAGGTTCAACCTTTTGTTTAACGCAAGATACAATTTTGGATCAGAGAGCAGCGTCAGGCAGTGTTGTAGATAAGTCGGGGTTATGGGCATTGCTCACGGGTCCAGCAGTGCCATCACTTTGCCAGCTCCAGCATTTGAATCATACAATCATGGCCATTGACCCCTGACTCACAAATGCACACACAGTGCTGAACTTGCTCCCCCATGAATAGCGTAAAAGTATTGAAGATGCTCCCCCATAAAGGAATTTACCCATAGCGCATGTTAGGGCTGGGAAATTGATCAAATTTTAATTTCAATTATGATTTTGGCTTCCAAAGATAATCAAAACAAGGGTATTATTGTACCGTATTTTGTTTCTCCGTGATGCTCCCATTTTGTCTTGTTATAAATTCAGCCACCCCTTTCCAGCCCCATTTTTATTTGATTCTCAATTCAATTATATTTAGAGTTCAAGGAAAACCACTTTTTTATAAGTTCAACAAAAAAGGATATTTCCAAAGTCAATGTATGTTACATCATTTTGATCTCAATATTGACCCTAATAATCGTGATTATGATTTTAATCCAGTAGCCCTAACACATCATGCCTCATTTTGTGCCACTTCAAATTCTTTTTGAATAATGTCATTATAATCTGATTCATGTTAAGCATAGCCTTTCAGCATGACACAAGTGATATTTAACTGAGCACTGTTACATTAGTTATTTCGGTGAAATACTGGATTTCTCTGATGGACAAGTTAACAAAAGTTGCAATAAAATATTAAAGCGTAAGTACCAGATAAGCACTCTTGAAACTTAATTAATAATACTTAATTCTTCTAGTTATTTTTTCTAGGATTTCTGGTTGGGATTGTTTTTAACATGTTTAAGGAAACTGCACTAAATGTATGGTTTCATTAATTACGGCTTGTTTTTCTCGACTTGAAGTTTCCACTTATTTTCTGCAGCGATATATTTCAGCACAGAAGGTGGTAGTATGCACATATTACCGTAGGTTCTAAACGGTTCATTTTCATAAGTCATGATGATCACTGCATTAACAGATTACACTATTGCCTCACAGGTTCCTGGGAGATGCTCAAAGCTCAGCGAACGTTACGTAGCATATATCAGTATTTTTGGAGACTGGGCTTCATGGAATTAATGTAAAGAACCAGTTGTTACAGTCTGAGAGTATGTAGTTTCACATTATGTAACAGTTCTTGTAGGTATATGGCATAAAATTCATAATGCGGTATAATTTGAACCATAGACCGTAGACGGTATATATTGCGGTATATGATTTGATCTGTAAATTTCAATACAACTGTTTTTTGAAAGGGTAACATATGTCCATAGCAAAGGCATTGCAGCAGGAAGTTGTATAGTAAACTGTTAAAACATTTCAAAGTAGTCATGAACGTAGAATATTTATATTGTGCAAATCTGCAATTATAGAAAAAATATGAAAACATTTTATGTAACTTCACTGGTTTTATCTTGTATTAAAAACACAAGTTGGTTTTGTAAACTGTACCGGTAAGCAGAAAACAAGACACAGAACTAGACTAGTGTCATGACTTCATTCAGGGGCGTTTCTAGGATTTTCATTTAAGGGGGGCTCAGCCCCCATAGAAGTTTAACACATATTTGGCTTGTTCAGAATCAGTAATCAAATGAGTCTTCCTGATCACACGCGCGCGCACTGTATGTATTACACACACGGTATGTATTAAGGGCTTCATTTTCGCTAGAGGAAACAGCTGGTGTGATGACGTAACACAGCTAAAATTTTGACATTTTTGTAAACTGTATTTATGAAAAAGGACTGCACTGTGGCAGATATAACAATTGATCGAAAAACACACACCTTGGCTTAATCCTCGCTCTGTGATGCCGCAGTCTGTGACGCTTCAGTTGAAGACCGCGCTGAAAGGCGGGGCGGAGCTGAAATCTGCCGCCGTTTTCATATGAAATTTAAAGGGGACGTGGGCATTCACCAATTTGTGTAAAGTTTACGGAGACATTTTAGGGGGGCTGAGTACAAATGTTAGCTAGGGGGGCTAAAGCCCCCCTAAAAATGGCCTAGCGATGCCCATGACTTCATCTATATTAGTATGACCATCTCTCCCATAAACATCCTGCCAGGCAAAGTCCTGCACGGGTTATGGTACCGGACGGGTGATACGCAAATTTTGTTGAATTGGGTGAAAAATATTCTACTGTGTCGGATACGGTTCGGACGCAAGAGAGCTAACTTAACCGCGGTAGCTAAATTGCGGTTTTCAAAACATCATGTGCCAACAAAAAATACCCTAAGGCTATATATTGTAGTGACAAAATCACTGCATTCAAGGTGATAAAACATAAAATCCATATCAGTTCATGCCTGCACGCGCATTCCCGGAAATTTCTCCCACTTTCATTTTCAAAAACGCGTGCGATCTCCTTCAGTCGTTCGAAATGAATGCTGTAGTAGTCAGCTGAGGCCATCAACTGTGGAAGATATCCGTTTTACACAGTAATATAAAGCACCGCACCAAACGCTAGTCACCAAACGCGTAGGAATTCCAATCAGGTAATCAAAGGAAAATGGACAGTGCACGTATTATAGGTAACCTATAAAACCCAATACTGTGTAGGGTAGCCTAATGTACATTTTATAGAATATTTGTTTTTATTAAAACATTTAATTGTAAGCTGGTAAGGCTATGTGCGGGCATGGCAATATCAAACATTATTTGAGTTTGGAGGTAGGCTACAACCATTTGTTTTGCTTATTATTAGGCTGTTAAGCAACATTTACATTTGGCTATGCCTTTTCAACTGATGTTGCACATCTCACTGGTCGTTTGTTGTACCAATAAACTTTTGTCTTTAATTTTTAATTCGATTTTCATTCGGGTTGGGTATCAGTATTTATTTAAAGCGGATCGGTTGCGGAATTTTATTTCTGTCGGATAACCGTTCGGATACGTGTACGGGCGGGTGCGGTTTGTCAAAACCTGTGCAGGACTCTGCTGCCGGGTGCTGCAATAATCATATAAACAATTTTCATATAAATCATACAATTAAATTATTTATTTGACTCCATTAAGTAATTAATGAAGCGAGCGAGGAGGGGAAATTTCTGCTGTAGGACGATATAATCAAAATCTCTCCCGTTGGCCAAATTTATATCGTATATCGCTTATACCGTTTATACCGCCCAGTACTAAATTCTTGTAATCTTAATTTAAAAGATAGTGATTAAGTACTTGGAACATGAAAGATTCTGGTCGATTCCTTTTCCTAGCTGTCCCAGCAAACATGAGACGTCTCCCAGACGTGCAGATCATGGCTATATGGGGTCGGTCTGTCCAGGACTATATCTGTACGTCTGCACGACGTGCAAACCAGATTAAGTATCTGGACGTCTGACTACCACCTCTCTTCGACGTTGATATGTAGTTTAATATCTGAACGTCTAGGTTTTGGACATTGTCGATTCAATTTAAATGCTCATGAATTCAGCCTCCTTTGAATTAAACGGATTAAAAAAAAATTCTCTAGCATCATTTTCTGAAATAGTAAATGTAATCATGATCACATATATACATCTACAATTCCACTTGTGTGACCGAGCCTCCGGGTTCAAATAGATTTATATTAACCCTCAAACGACATGAGATCCACTGCAGTTGCTGAACACTTCACTTCTCTTTATTTTTTTATTTTTTTTCCTTTTCCAAAAACCCTTTTCCCCGCCCTACGGCAGCTCTACCGGGACACAATCCACAAACTTTATTATATAAGTTTGTTACGTGTGTGGGGGGGGGGGGGGGGGGGGGGGGGGGGGGGGGGG
>JABFEA020000036.1:10602190-10627196 GCA_019775915.2 Cyphomyrus plagiostoma | reverse complement strand
TAGGTCAAACTGGTTTGTTCGACTTTCAAGAAATTCGAGTTCTAGTGAGTTCGAGAACCGAGGTACCACTGTATATGCATTTTGCAGTGCTTTTTTCCATGCATTGTACTTTGTGTGACAAAGTTGACTTGTGAGAGAGTGCGTGTGCTATAGGTTTGGCAGCATGTGTCACTTTTGGGTGAAGTGTGAAATGTTTTGGTGGTTTTAGTGCATTTTGCACCAAAAGTTAACCGATATGCTCAGGTGCATGTTTGTACAGTTTACTGTGTGAAGTGTTTTGAAAAAGTAGACATGGTATTGAGACAAGTGTGAAAATGATTGGAAAAAACTGTAATGGGTCAATTTAAGAATTCAGCAGTGGCTCAAATAATTATTTCCCTCACTGTATATCATTAATCTTGAACAAATATAGTTGAGAAGAGGTTTTACAGCACTACTGATGTTTATTGTTTTGAGATGAAGAAATTGAAAGGATAAATTTTATATACATGCCACCTACTGGATATACCTAGTCAATTATCTTGTACATGCGCAGTTAACGAGCAAGTTTTCCACTAGACATAAAAATCTGAGCTACACACACAGACTGCAACCATCCAGAACCAACCCCTGATAGCCTTAATTAAGGTTCCCCAATTCTGGTCCTGGAAGGTCAGTCTGCACCACAATTTGCATATTTCTCATCTTAAACACACCTACTAAACCTAGCAATTAGCTGCTGAACTGAATAAATTGGGTTTGAGCAGGGAAATCTCCAAGCTTTATTGCAGACTGACCCTCCAGGACCTGGACTGGGGAACCCTGGCCTAAATAAAATAAATCAAAGAAAAGGGAAGGAGTGCCACAGATAAGTCTTGCAACAGACACAAGTTGATAATCCAGATTGCTGTTAACAAATTGAGTATCCATGCCAGTAATATGTTTGGTCTTAGAATTATAAAGACATTTCTTACAGCAGTTTCAGTACAGGGTTGGATTTAATTACTTAATGTCTGTGTTTCCTACGTCCTTGGAAAAAAAACACAAAAAAGTATTAGTAGAATTATTCTTTAGAGTCTTGACATATATTGCCCTACATCTCTAATTCTTTTAAATAATTTCTTTCATTTTATTTAGTTTTTTATATTCATTTTAATATACTCTCATATTTGTGGTTTCATTTAGGTTGATCATTTCAGTATTAAAAGTTAACTGCCTTCTTCTGTTAGTGCTGTTGCCTCACAGCTAGAAGGTCCTGGGTTCGGTCCCAGGTCCTTTCTGTGTGGAGTTCGTACGCTGTTCACATGGGTTTCATCCTGCGGTCCAAAAATGTGCAGGGCAGGTTGATTGGTGAGTCTAAGTTGACCCGGTAGTTGTGTGAGTGTGGCTTTGTGTGCACCCTGCAGTGTGTTGGCGAGGGTTGTTTCCTGCCTGCACCCATTGCTCCTGGGATAGGCTCTGGTCCCCCCTGCGACCCCAGTTGGGATTAAGCAGTTAAGGTGATGGATGGATGGATGTTCATTCGTTGATCTGTGCAAACTTTTAATGGCTTATCTGTCTTAATGTATTTCAAATTTTTGTTCTTCTTAATGTTCTTCAAAGTTTAGTCTTTTTGAGCGGTAAATGTTTCTATTTTGAATAGATTTCCTGCAGTGTACAAAATATAACTCACATTAGTCTCCTTGATTGATTACAGGTTTGAAGATCACTCATTTCAAGAAAACTATGAAAAATTATGAAAGTTGTAAATATGGATTAAATATACCTTCAGACAGTTTACAATTATTGTGGAAAATGAATGACTCTGATGGTTATTATATTCCATTTTGCATGGTGTTCAATCCCAGGTTTAGCCGCATGTAAAGTGCTGCATAGACCAGGAAAGGTCGAACATGATCATTTATAATTTTCCATTACACATTATAATAGAACAAAGAACAAATTAGTTAATACATTAAACTTAAATTACTTCATATTGCGGTGTTCCTTGTGGGGATTCTGATGTAATTCAGCAACGAATGACAAGGCTGAGTTATATAACTCACTTTGTTTACCCCAGTTAATGTTTTGAGACAAGCCTGATTATTGTCCAGAGCAAGACTTAATAAGTGCATCAGCAATACTTGTTGACAGCTCTGCCATTTCAATCTATTATTTTGCTTCTTTGTAAAGTTGTAAATTATCTATCATAGTATAGGAAGACTAATGGAATGAATAAATATTACGTGCCAGTGCAATAGACCAGGCTATTTGCTTGGCATTCAGCTGTAGGTGCCATCGGTCCAATACTTAGCCAACACACCTGGATCCATTCCCCTAAGTCAGGAAGACAAAAAAGCAGTGTGCCCACAACATGTAGCATGCAGTGACATGATATAGGCATGGCAGGGCTGTTACAGACTTCGTCTTCAAAATTCTGTCAACTGGCCTAAACTGACCACCAGGACACCTCCACACCTTTATTCTTTATTCAGCCTAGTAGCTTGTTTTGGCTAATTACTGTGGCCCATCAGGGTCCTATATGCCACACATCTTTCATGGAAAGCTGCATGGTAGGGTATTGAATAAGTCCTCACTGACTGCAACATCTCAGGGAATACAACATTACTGTGACCCCCTCAGACTGCTCATCTGTATTTTATGATTTAATTAATCTGTAATGTATCTTCTCATTTAATCATGTTAGTTTATTAAGATAAAGTTCCTTCACTATTTATGTATAAAAAGTATAATCACAGATCCGTAGAATATTGTATCCTCAGGTCAGTATCATAGATTTAACCCTAGAAAGCAAGCCCCTAAAGAACACCATATTCTACCAACACTGGTCCTTCACGGTCATAGGAGCCCCAGGAAGGAGGCTCTGCATTCAAGTTTACTCACTGTCTACCTACTTAGTGTGTCTTCATTCTGTAGGTGAACCTGCCATACAATACATCCATAAAGTTTCCCTTGTAAATAGCAAACCCAGAAAATATCTTATCTCTAAATCTTTAAATATGTAATCTTTAAAATGTAAGAGTTATCAGCTTCCTTGTGTCTATGTAGTGGAATTCCATTATCAAAAAGCTAATTAAAACTGAAGAGCAAATTTTCAAAGCTCACCCAGTCCACCGGATACGTTTTTGAGTGAACTTCTACGGATTTTTTTGAGTTTTGAAGTTTTGTTTACTTATATGAGGGCTGAAGCTTTACTTTCAAATACATAACACATAATGAGGAACACTGACTTGAGGTAACTAGCAGCTTGTGGCGGTTATGTGTGCTTGTCACAAAAACAACAATAAATGGACTGAGTGAGTTTTGAGTGACTGAGTGAAATTAGCTCTTCAGTTAAATTACACAATTCACAAAAATGTAAAAATATATCTGATATGACTTTGTGTCAGCCCATCCTGGGTTGTTCCCAACCTTATGCCCATAGCTTCTGAGGCTTAGGACCCCCCTGAATAGGACAAGCGTTTTCAGAAAATGGATGGATGGATGGATGGATGACACTGCGTTTCCAAAGTGAATATTCATCCACCTTCCACAGTACAGGATTGTGTGAGACCTGGCACATCTCCTAGACAGCTTAGGGCACAAGGCAGGGGACACTCTAGTTAAGATGCCAATTTACTAAGGTGCATATTCCTATCACATTTGGATTTTTTAGGTAAAAATTAAGTTTGTTAAACATTTCGTCTTGTGACTAAAAGTAAACTTCTGGATCAGATCCAATGGGATAATTCATTTTGGTCCAAATGTACATGATAAAGCATAGAGTTTAAGCTTTTGGCCTTGCTAAATATTCAGCTTGTTCTAGGCATGTTATCTATTTTCTTTTCTCAGTCTTAGGAAAGCAAAGGATTTACCACTTTGCTTTATGTGTTTTCCTGCAGATCTTTAAGTTTTTTCAGTCTCAGTAGAGAAGATCCTTTCCCATGCTGCAATACTGTTAGCCCCATGCTTCATTGTGTAGGTGCTGTTCAGTGGAAGAATCACTCTGTTGAGTCTCCACTAAAACATAATGCTTGGGTATTTATCTATGACATATATTTGTAATTCTTGCTAAATAACTAAATTAATGTGAGCATATGGTGTTTGCCACTTTTTTAATTGTGTGTGTTTTTTGACCAATCCGTTTTAGATTTGAAATGTTTTACCTTAAAAAACAAGACTAGATGTAAACTTTATCAAACGGTGTCAAATGTGTATCTTTTTTGACCCCACACAATATTTGGAAGTATGTTACTAGAGGGAGCAGAAATAGTGTGGTAGTTCACTCTTGCTTAATGTATTAATTAACAGAAACTAAATATTAGTTACATACCAATCACATGTTCATTCATCATTAATCAATCATAACGTTACTAAGTTACTTGTGGCTCCTGAAGTGTTACCCAATGTTTAAAAAATTTTACCGGCTTAACCAAAAATTACACTGACATGTGCACTCTCCCTGTAAACCTGTAACTACCAACATTCTGTAATACAAAAATTACAATAGCCATTGTGGAATTAAGTGTTAAGAAAAGTCAATGAAAATATGTCAGCATACAATTCTACATAACACCTGCACTTGTACCCCATGTCTGCAATATATACTGCGAGGCACTGAAAGACCACAAGCAAGACAGTAAGTTCACGCAACATACTCTTATTAATACCCTCTAAAAAAGACATACACGACACTACATGCTACCAACAACCCAATAACTTTTTTATTCTGCACAGCCCACTGGTGCTGGCATGTTGTGGTGGGAACACCTTTCACCACCACAACAGTACAAACATCTGCACGTGATATTACATGTGAGGAACACGCGACACATGAAACAGGGCACAGTTATCGCCACCAAGAAATACAAAGGGCTATTTAGACCAGCAGCGCAAGCATGATGAGGGCTGAATGAGTTCTGCGGATTCTGCGAGCAGAATGCAGTTCGCGGACACTATCGTACGAATTGTCAAATTTTGCTTTGCGGCTTTAGTTAAGCAAAACGTCTCAGAGAGCTACATGTAAATGTGTGTGCAGACTTCACTCGACTTGAAAATCTCAGGCTAGCCAGCTGTCGAAAGTTGGCAACCCTGTTACTATTTAAATTAAAGTCCTGTATATCATCCTGTACAACACAAAAACTTCACAATATTATTCAAACCAATCAACAGTAGCGTGCCCCATGACAACTAGAGAAGTAGACAAGGGCTTATGTTTGACGTCATATCATCGCTGCACGTACAATCTTATAGAGGACGCTAGTACTTCTAGGGCTGCAAGCAAGCAAATTTAATTTCGTCGCACTGCACGTTTCATTTGTAGGCTGCCAATTCCGTTTATAAGATCGCCCATCTGCCCCCGATTATTGAAAATCATCAATTTGTGGCTAAGATGAATATAAAAAATATTGTTTTCAGCATATTACTTAAAAACTAAAATAGAAGTTTGTGGATTTTTTTGAAATATAAAAACAAGGAGCTCATCGTTTATTTATTATGCAAAAAAAACTATACAGTATAACTTAAAAGAAGGCATACTGAATGAATGTTTTTAAGAAACTTTACGAATGTTCATGCATATCTTAAAAACGTATTCTTGCTCTTTGATCACTTAATTCATTTATAAAGACGCTATATATTCTATAACCTGAGGGGGGCAGTATTGTTTTATCATTGAACCGGCAAAATTCTGAGAAACATCTTAAGTTGTGTTACTACGAATGTATGCGTTTGAATGCATATGGAGATGTGTTTGTGTGTGTGTGTGTGTGTATGTGTGTGGGGAGGGGGTTCATATAAGGTTAATATTTATGCACAGAAAAACGACCATTCAAAACATTATTATGGTTGTTAGTTGTTTCAATGTAGAGTGTATAATCTCACTTTATATCATTCGTTTTTTTATTCGTGTTTCTGAGTTATTGACGTCTGCTACATTTGTAAACTGCGGTTCCCTGTCCATTCTGCCCTCTGGTGTTTGAATGGTCACACAACGCACTTTGTTATTTGCAGTTCATGTTTAGTGATGTCTTGTCACGTAGGGTCCACTAAGTAGCTGGTGGCTAAGTAAGAATAATCTTTTGCATCAGAAATCACAAAATGTTGTAAATTAAGTTCTAAAGGCCTATACAAGTTATTTAACTCCTTTAAGTTTGCCTTGAAATGATTGTTCTTCACACTATTCATATACACTTTTGATTTATTGATGTTGTCACCCTGTTCCACAATGACAGAAATATACAACCAATCAACTGAATGTATAGCCTTAGAAGACAAAATACATACATTTTATGTATCTAAATGGTTTAAAGATGTCATGTGTAGTGTCTTTTTTTGCTCAAATTTCGGTAACTACTGCAGGTATCAGTGCATTTATGGATGGAGCAGAAATGGGTGCCATTGTAAAAATTCACACTAGCGTCTGGTTGTGTTTGAAACAAACAGGAAGGAGACTCAATGATGCATGTAAAACTTTTCTTTTTTCTCCCAGTTTTCTAAAACATTTACAGCTTTTTAAGACAAAAAAAGTTACAAACATAATTGACCTGCAGTTTGCATCCATTTCAAAATGTTACATAAATAAAACTCAAATTTATAAATATCTCTTTTATAAACATATAAATAGATTTAAAACATAAATACATTTATGTAGGAATGAAGTACATGAATGTACAGCAGCAGCAATCATATACAGCTTTGCAGTTTTTGTTTGTACACCACGGTCCACCATCTTAGAATGGGTGTTTTTGTTGTACGTTTCAGAATTATTTCTGTTGCAGTCTTCAGTAACGCTGGTCATGGTGGTTGATTTGTACATAAAATCTGTATTTTCTGAGTAAAGACAATACTTTTGTGATTTCCTCCGGTTTATACCAACTAAAAGTAAAGTTGTCCAAACCCATTGTCTTCTCTGAAAGGAGAAAAGAGAAAGAAAGAATACTGTGAAAAAAGATCGTGAGCACACAATATATGGATACGGTCGCACACACACTGAATCATTTCAATCAGTTTTTTGGAAACTTAGATTTTAATAACCTTCATTCTAACAGACTGAATGCAGCAGAAAAGATGTCTTACTAAACCCAAGTTAAGCCTGCAGCTGATCACATAACATGTGGTCGCCTGTTTTTTAGCCTCAAACACTTAAGCCAATATAGTGGTGTAGTTTCCCTGTTCTACACAATTTCAACATCCATACTTTCGTGGCAAATCAGTATCAATCTATGAAAAGCTTCTCATCCACTGTCTATTTACAGTTTATTACTGGCACCATATTCATACCATATATGTGATTTAATTTTTAGAGTAATATTTCACAGCAGAATATCACTTCTAATAATGTGAAGTGATTTTGCCCATGCATTCTATGTTCTCTGAAATTCCTTTCAATAACAAAATTTCAGCATTGACTGGCCTTGAAAAATTATGAGGATATATTCGGTATACATTGACTGATATGACCTAGTATAGTAGCTCCCAGAAGATGAACTTCCACATCATCAGTACAGGCTACTAATGGAGAGGGTCAGCCATCTCTGATTTTTGGTTTTTGTCAGCTAGCTTTCCGTTTCAGCTGTGAACCAGGGCAACTCATAAGCGAAGTTCATCCTCCACATCCACACTGCAGGCTCGATGCCAGAAGACAAGGACTTTCCTTATACCTGGGGCGTGGGGTGGGGGGGCAGTGTGGGAAAACCATGTGGCTGGACTCACCGCGAGCGTCTCCTGGTGCTGTCTCTAACAGCCCATACCGCTGATGGTGCCTATTCTGTCCATTTTGTGTCCAAAGCAGCCGCCCCGGGATGTGGAACCCCCCTTCTTCGTCCCCGCTTTGTGTCTCCGTGAGTTGGGCTGCTCATTCAGGATCCGAGCCCACATCCCTTTGGCGCGGGTGTCCAGCCTCAAATCCCGCAATAGGCGTGCTTTGGACCTCATGTTTTCCAACTTCCTCTCCCACTCCTCTGATGCCAGGTGTTTAGAAAGCTCCTCTCCCAGCACACTTCTAAGAGACTGGAGCACAGAAATCCACCATAACCTTGTTGCACATGTTTGCTTTCTTTATGTATGTTACGAATGATAAAATGACGTTTGGAAATGAAGATATGTACCCATTTGTAAAATAAGACATAATGCTTTCGGACAGCTGCAACTCAGTAAGTACTTTGTATAACGGAAAAATGGACTGACATTATAAAGGTTGCATGTGTTCCACACGTGTTTCGAGAAGCAAGCCTATAATATCCCTGTAAAAAGTGTCTATATATGTACTTTAACTTGGACATGTGACGGTTCCTAAATTTAGGTCACGTTATACAATTACTGAGTTAGAACAATATATTCTGGTTTTTCACAGAAGAATGTGCATTGAAATGTTAATGAAGATATTAAGAGACCTATGATGACTTTCACTTATTTGAGTTTGCATTGTTTACAGAAAACTAGAGCTAAGGCTTCAATGGGGGAACAGGTGTTTTACCTAACTCTGGTATTGGGCAGCTGTTTCATAACTAGGAAAGACATACTCATATAGTTTGTTCTCATCCAAGGTTTAGCATAAGTTTCATTCAGAAAAGTTTTCATGTATATTTTAGGCAAAATCGGGTTGCAGCGGCAGATGGACCTTCGTTTGTAACTATCGAACAAAAAAGGTGTCTCTGAAAATATTATTGGTTAGCACAAATACAAAAATCATTACTTTTTAAAGATTACAGCAGATCTCGTTTTATTTGATATTCAAGGCGTCTTTTCTCACGATCGCTTCCGCCGTTGAGAAATAGCGTAATTATGAGATTAAAATGAAAAATTATGCATTGAAGAATTAATGTAAGTTTTTATACAGGACACCACAAACAAAGTATACATGGACCTTAACGGACTCTTCGTTATTAGCTACAAGAATTGATTGCTATAAATTATCTAAAAAAAAAAAATCAGCAATCAGTCGGAGTCTTTCACATGAACACGAGTACCTTGTAGCATAAACACGAGTACCTTGTAAGGCTGGTTTAAGGTGCTCAGCATGGGCGTCGTTAGGTCCGATCATTCGGGGCTATAGCCTCGAGTATTTTAAGCCAAGCCCCGAGTATTTTAGTCCCGATGCCAATCGTCCTTCAAAAACAAAAAGTCAAGCCCTAGGTAACATTTACTTAGTCCCTGCTCTTTTCTATAGCTAGAAACTCCCCTGGTGCTCAGCCTTCTTGAAAATAAAAATAATGACTAAATTATGTTTTTCCTGTTAAATTACACCATTTCCACTGCTTGCGTCCGGAGCCTCTCTAAAATGTTCCAAAACTGCGTGCTGTGTGGTTATAATCAAAATAACTACTGCGAAATAATGTTGATGCAACTATTACTTGCCCCATTGATAGTCATATAATAGTATAACATCAAGTAAATGCACTGCGGAAGAACATCAGTAAAACTGAACAAAAGCTTAAAAACATGCATAAAAACACTGCATCACTTTCTCGTGTAATTCAGAAGTCACTAATACGCTCAGCCGACGTCCTCACGACACAGAAGAAGACTCTTACCTTTTGCTGTGCCTGCGTTAAAGGTTTTGCCTCTGTGCTGATGCAAAGCAAGGTGATCAATACTCCACAAGCCGCCAGATGGGAGATATTCATTCTGATCTCAATTTTGAAGTGGCGCGCTATGATCTTAAGGCTGAAACTTCCGATAGTTTACTCTTCTTCGCAAATGCGCTATTTTCCCTGCCTCTCTCCACGACTTTCTCCAAGTACTCTCTGATTGTGATACACCATTCACGCTTTTTATAGGCCTACTCTGACTAATGATGTCATAGAGACCTGCGTAATGGTGTCCCCCCTTTTTCCCACACCTTGCCAACCACCAGCCCCAACCCCCCCACAGACAAACATTTTACCTGCATCTGACGGAACACGCTTTACTGTTATATTAAATCAATTGTTTTCACAATAAATATTAAGCAAAAAAAGTTCTTTAGTCAACAAACAATAAACAGGGAGCATGTCTTTTTTGTTATAGGCGGCCGTGTATCATTTACCATTTCTTTTTTTGGTATGTGGTCATACACTTATTACAAACTTAACTACAACTTACAAAAATCTTAATAAAACAAAGTTTCCACGAATACGTAGGCCTATTTAATGGTTTTGGTTAGACCGCCGTGGCACATCAGAGCGGAATAGTATACAGAGTTAGGGAGGCAAATATCAGTACAGCATTGCCAATGCGATTGGGAAATAGGAAAAACTACAATAATTTACACTTAAACGAGTTTACGGTAAAATTAGCAAGGTTCCAGATTTTGTGTTTATATTCAGATTGTGAAATTCGTGTCAGTGTCAATACTATGTACATTTGCCGCAAAAGCTATTAAAAATCATTCAGAGGGTCATCGGACGCGGCTTTTGTACAAAATGTCAATATTTCGGTTTTGTAATAAATTGTTGCCACCTTTAAAATACATATCGCAACTTGCTTTGAGTTGTTTGGAAATGGTAAGTCTGATAGCATTTTTAAGCTATTTGGCTTTTGCAGACTTTTTTTAATCAAACGAATCTATTGATTGTCTAAGATTAATTGTAGATAAAAAACAGCTATACACCTTGAAAATTCGTCCTTGGAAAAGACCTCACTGAGTCTTATGTGAAATATATCTCAGCGACACAAAATATAGTTCTGAATTCTATTTTCTTAGCAAATGTCGGGTAGCATTTCTGACAAAATATATAAAGTAATTTATTAATATTAATTAACAAAGTAAACAGTTAATTGTTAATAAAGACAATATCGGTAGATAATTACAACCGTGATATACAGTATTTACGTATCTTGTGTTCAAAATCTGACATATTGGATATTTGGCGACAGGGCAATGTGAAACTTTATTTCACAGATGATTGTCTACTTCCATTTTCCTACGATTAATTGACGTCTAGTTAATGTTTCAGCATAATGTATTACCATTACTTTCTATGGAATCATGTTTTGTGTTGCTATTGATACATATGTTCGGTATGGTAAGTAATTATATAATAACAATACATATGCCTATTTAAACATATACACTAATATGTATACATATATTATATTCATGTATATAATATATATATATTTGTATTTATTTTTTAACCAATATTAAACTGTAATTCATTTCCAATCCATTCATTTTGGATGAAAAAAAACACACCAATAACATGACCAAAACACCTTCGAATTAATGTGGCATAACGGTCAATGCGAGTGGTGCGTGGTTCAGTGGGGAGACCCGCTGCCTCGCACCTCACCGCGTTGAGGTTTCGGGTCTAGTCCCCTTTCTGATTGTGTGGAGTTTTCTTGATTATTCCCTGCCGTACAGATCTCCTCCGAGTGTTCTGCGTTCCTCCTGCAGACCAAAGGCATGTGTTTAGGGTGTACACCTGCCCTATATCGCCTAAGATAAGCTCCAGTCCTCCCGTGACCCTATCTCGGAAAAGCGTCAGGAGTATGAATGGAAGGAACTAGGGGAAACCGCATGTTATAATAAAGGGCGTAGATTTGGGTATGGACGGTAGGGACATGTCCGTACCAAAATTGTGGGAGTATCGTGTGTGTTTTGGGCGGTGGGCGGTTCGGGACTGATGTATTCCCCACTGAGGTTGAAAGAAAGCCTACGCCCTTGGTTATAATTAAACTGTGAAATTACATCGACGAAGAAACCGCACTTAGTGATCTATGTTACTTTATGAAACTGTTTTACCAGAGAAAGTTTTGTTCATTATTAAGTGATTTGCATATATATCAGATTATACATAAACGAGTAGACAATATAATGCTGAACATGTTGCGCTGAGGAAATAAAGTGATCAACTGATATCCGATGGTTAAGTTCGACGTGTACAGCCACGGATAACGACGTACCGCAAAGCCGGTTAACAGTGAAATGGACGCTCTTTTTTACATTTGTTTTAAAATCAGTCAAAAGGGAGCGAACTCCTTGGTGGAAATATTTAGCTTCGGAACATGAAATGGCGGTGTTTTCTACTGTCAGTAATTTATAGAAATAAACCAGATGTTACTGTGTCATTGAACATCTCACAGGGCTTTTTTGGTCTCTATGTAATGATTGTTTAGAGGGAAATTCTCCTCTAATGGATGCCTGGACCTGGCATACCTCAGTCTGCTGCTACCGAGTAACACATCTACATACTGTACCACAATTATATTGTATTTATATATTTTTTTGCATTTGGTCAAAGTTTTCACACAACTGGCCCCAGGAATCTTACAGCTGCTAGGAACATACCTACCTGAATAAATTTCTGAAAAGAACAATACCAAGAAGCCAACTATATAAAGAAGGAAATTCTCTCTTGGTGAACCAATTTTTTTCCAAAGAAATGCGGTAACATTTGAACAGATGTGGCACAATGAAATCACAGGTGTTGCAGACCTACAGTGCTATGGTTGATGAGCCCCCCTGTGTAGTTTTATTTCAAAAGGGCAATGATATTGAAATTAGCCTACCTACCTGACACCTATAGCTTGCAATGATGAAATAAGTCTGACATCTCACCTTGGCCACTGTGAACTGAAAGACTAAGCACTAATGGGATCTGACGCAGTTTGAACAATACGTGGCCTTTTCAATGAAAGCCAGCACATGCGGTGCTCACTAGAAATCAGAGTGAAGCCTGATAGGTTCAGACACTGCCGACGGTTGTGATTTAAGACATTGCCGGGTAGTGGAGGTAGATGAACTTGATTTAGGCATATGCTAAATGGTAGAGGAATACTTATGTGACTGCCAGACAACAGCTCACTGTGGAAAAAGGAGGTTTCATTCTCCAATTGAGCAGTGGAGGGTGAATGATCCTTTGTTGGATGATTGTGTGAAAAGCTTAGCAATCAGTATGGCCAGCATGCCTGTCTAGGGCCAGCGAAGGGGGTCATAATCTATTAAACACGGGGAGAGGAGATGCGTCAATGTGGGCCGGTCAGCGGGTGCCTTTCTGGTCAATGGTGTGACGTCCACTTACTCTAGAGAAGCAGGGGGGTGGGCTTAGCGGGGGTAGGGGGCTCATATTTAATGTGGTGCTTTTGTGGTGACATTATTGTTTGTGTTTTTGGGGAAAGAGGTAACCTTTAATTCTTGGAGCTTCAGCAGTAATGTCCCAATAGCATAAAACAACTAACAATGCAAGCCATCTGAAGGACACCAAAAGAAACTCTGATAGACTATCACTCTAAGAGCTGTTTCACTAACCCTGTAAGTCATGTGTAACTGCTTCTGCTCTCATGGTTACATGAGTACTGATTAATGTCATTTTCCCCTAAAATCTAACTGGTACTGCTGAAATATATATCAACAGTTGTCCAATGTGTGCTGTGCAGCAGTGGGATGCATCCCACATCTTTCACAGATATCATTTTTTACAGTAATGTGATAATTATAGACCTTTATGAAGTATATGCTTCTTAACTGGGATCTGAGCTCCAAATACCACATTATTCCAACTGAAACCACAAATATTTCATTGGCATATGTGGTATAACAGATCCCATCTTATCTTGCAAGTAATAATTGAAAAACACTTACGCACTGCATGGTGAGCCTGGAGTGAAGGACGCCAGGCAGCTGTAGGGCCCTCGGTGGTCATGGGGTAGGTCATATACCCATGGTCAACACAGTTCTTTCACCTTCCAGGGCTTGAGCAAGGTCCTTAATCCCCAATTGCTCTGGGGACATTGACTGACCTGCTTTCTCAACTACGCATCCCATTGGATAAATACAAATGCATACAAAATACATACCAGGCACAGGACATCTTGTATGGCATGGAAGTTCATCACAGGGTAATTGAAGACAGCAGTTTGCCCTACTGTTCTAAGCCAGGAAGGAAACATGGGGAAACATTCAGAATGAAACACAGCTGACCAGTGCCAGTAGGAGGATGAGGATGGGGGGTGGAGGGCAGACTGGGGCCAGTTGTTCTGTTAAGGGGGACATATTCATTTGGCCATAATGTCCTCCAAGTATTACTTACACTAGATCAGCAACATTAAGAGGCAAAAGACAATTTTGGAAACCGAAAAAAGTTATTTATGCAGTGCTTTGCAGTTCCATTTCACAGTTTTTATAAGCATGTAACTCACTCTTATTTCTGGTTTAGACAGTCTTTCTTCCACAAGCTTGATTACTTCTTCTCGTTGATTATTGTTTAACTTGTACTTTCCTGACGTGGCCCACCTGCTTTAAGAGTCTGTCAAGCTAATGTGCTTACATGTGTGTTTGGCCTGTGGCCAGAGCACAAAATATATAAATGTAAACACATACATATAAACGTAAATAATAATAATAATTATAATAGTAATAATAATTATTTATTTCAGACTCAAGTAGCATACGTATATACGTATTTGCCTGGGGGGGTGGGGGGGGGGTTGAGGCATGCATGTTATCACTGGGGCATAATTTTGAATTGCAGAAAAAATAAATAAAATCCAGGAAAAAGAGTTGAAATTGAAAAGTAGGTGGCAAGGTTGTTTTATGGAAAAAGATGAATATTGATAAAATGGGAATCACTGTATGTGTGGCTCCCTCACACTTTCCCCTAAAAGCTCAACTTTTGCTGAACCTCACTGGACCTTCAAAAATGAAAAATGAAACCAGACCATTTTTATTAAATGAAAAATTACTTATTAAGTGTAATGTAATAAAAAGGTATTTATTATTGTGAAACCAAGCTATTAGTGAGCCAATATGCCATATAAACAGCCAGTGTCTTCCACACTTATCAGCTTCATTCCGGCAATGAAAATTTCAATGCGATGCTGTATTGGAATTTGGCTTGACTAATGATTTATAAAGCTGGCACAAGACTAATGATTCAAAGCGACATTCCACTATTATTTTTCACATTTACAAAAGGTGCAGTCAGTCACGTGTGCATTATTTTTACTACTGATATTTTTAAAGCAGCTGGTGATATTTGTATGTGGTCAATGATTGCCAGGACGGAGCACGAATAGCACATCCTGAGATCAAGGACAACCTTACTATAAATGAATGGCAAATTGAACGTCCAGTGCACTGTGCGAAAATACCTCTGTTTAGTTTCCCCTGCTGCTTCCTACCTGAGTACATGAGAAATCGCTGACTAACTAGGGGAAGTATTTCAGTAAATATATTTAAGTTGTAAATGTTGCAAGATCCAAATATGGATTTTCTTTTGTTTATGCTGCACAAAGCACACCTGCCATCAGGGTAAATCTCTGCTAATTTTGGCTTTGCACGTGTGTTTAACTAGTAGGAAGAATGGATTGGAGGAGATTTACTCAGGTTTAACTCGCTTCGGAAAATCCTACTCAGACTCCGACATGGTGGTGGACACTTTCTCATGAGACTGACTTGTTCCATCTGAATACCTTATGAGCATCTGCGTAATGTAGTAAAACACAATTGTATTTATTAGGTTAAAGACATTTTGTTGTACTATAAGTGCTGGATAACAAGTGTTTCTGTTTTTCTTTTTGTGCATGGTTAATGATATTACAGCTTTTTCCCAGTGACATCATAAGGAATATTAGGAGCCTTTTGAAATTAAAAGCGCAAAATGTTACATGCGGGGTTTTTTTACGAGCTTCGTAGCTTTCTTGTGGCGGGGAAGCAGAAAATGTACTGGCTCGTGCGCAGATCGTGCAGCTGATGAACTTGAGGTGAGGAGGGGTCACCAGCAGAGGGACTCTGCCCGCCTCTTCACAGATTTCTGTCGCAACAAGCACTGCCCACCTTCACCACTTGGGGTTAGAGCAAGGCAAACTACAAAATTGTTATGGTCCTATAAATAACTGTTTTATTACACTGGGATTTTATGGCGTTTCAGAAAGCAGATCTCTGAATGGTTTTGCATGTGGGATCAGACTGGGCCTGTTTTTCTGGCTGGGCAGCAATGCCCACATGAGGAAGCAGGCAGGTGAGTCTAACAAATTTGGAACTTCCTTTGACAATCAGCGGAGCTCTCAGCCTTAGCCCTATCCCATTGTGGTGACTGCAGCAGTGTTTGCCATAATGGTGCTCTGAGGGCTTTTCAGCACATTTGCTCTGTGAGGGACGTCCTTACATGCAGCAGGTGGGTCCAGGCCAAATGAGGTCTGCTTCTCAGGGTATCGCAGTCTGAGCTGCTACCCTGTCACCTTGCTTTTCTCTCCAACTAGCTGCCATCCTCTTCAGCGTGGCCACAGACAATATGTTTCTCTTCACATGAGAGCCAGTCGGTTCCTAAAGGATGTACGTACTGAATTTCAGATGTACACTGTTTACTATCAGATATCCAAGGATATCTGCCTGTCAAGTCACAGCTTTAAAACTTTTCACTCTCACTCCTGCAATGTTTTACTGCTCAGGAAACAGTAAACTCACATAAACTCACTGAGTATTTGTAGGGTTATGTAGACACTTACCTGGCAAATAAAAATGCCAGTTTTACAATGTCATACAACAAACTAAAATGCATGAACATCTAATTGTGCTTGCACTGTAAACAGGCCATAAATCCATCAAAGATGAAATAATGAAAGAATGATTTATGCCAAATAACCATGTGTCATCCCTATAACTGTCATTTTCCAGTATATTCTCATCCCAAAATGAAATACAACCTTAAAATAGAATCAACTGTAAAATAAATGTTGATTTTATTGTAAATCTGTGCTTTTGGAAAGGTATTGTTCATTTGCATGTCTTAAAAGTTTAACTAATTTGAAAATGACTGATCTGGAGTTTCAGAGTGTTAGGCAAGTCCCAACACGGGTTGTAATGCACAGGCAACGCAGAGCCATCAGTTTTGTGGAGAAGCGTATCTTTGGAGTGTGGGAAGACAAACGGATAGAAGGAGAGCAGTACGACCCCACAAAGACACCGCTAACACTAGGTAACAACTCACATAGTCACATAGGTACTCGCCCACTGTGCGCCTTGTAAAATGCTACTGTGTATCATCATTTAGTTGCATTATTTTATTATTATTAAAATAGCTGTTCTTTTCCAAAGTGATTTACATAGCTGACAAGCTGGCATAGTTTTTAAAGAAGCAATCCAAGTAGAGTTCAAATGTGTAACAATGTGGCTCCTCCTAGGCCTTGAACATGCAACCTCCTGCTTGACTGACTGCCTATATATACAGATGTTAGTTAACAAAAGTTTCCAGCCATTCAACAGTCTATCAAAGTGCCCTTTGAAAATTTCACAGCATTACCACAAATTATTGGTTGTCACAGTATACTTTTTTATTAATTTTTTTTTGGTTTGGCATTTGGCCTAGTTCTAAGATTTTGTTTTTATTCATATCCTAAAATCATGAGGAAAAGTAGTTTTAATGGTCTGGGTGACATAAACCCATGTAAAAAGAAAAAAATATATAACAGGCATGGGAAAAAGAGAGAGAATCCATCCATCCACCCATCCATCCATCCATCCCCTTCATCCAATGCATCAATCCATGAATGGCTATTACTATAAAGAACTCACTAAAAACTTTATTTCATCAAGACTTAAAACTGGCAAATATTATAAATAAAGTTAATAAAAGTTGCATTCACTATTCACACAAAAGAGCAAACCAATTCTTGTCACACCCACGCGGGTGGGACCAACCACCGGCAGCAATGAACTAATCAGCGCCCCTTTTTAAGGCGGAAACACTGGAGATCCGGTGCGAAGTATTGTTGCCATTTAAATGAGCCGTACCGAGCAGTTAATTTGTCTTTTGTCTTCCGTACTCATCCTGCCTGCTGTGTCCTGCCCTGCCATGCTGCCTGCCCTTCCTGTCCACTCCGTCCTGCCCTGCTGCCCCATCGATCCTATCTCCCCGATCCTGTCATTTTCCTGTCTCCCGTCATCATGTAGGATTGATCTTCCCAGTGAACAACTTCTGCCTGCCCCTCGACAACTCTTTCGGATTACCCTTACCACTTTGTTTGCTCTCGGTGTCTTCAATAAACCTGCTGGCCACTGCATTTTGGGGTCTGCCTCATCAATTCTGTCAGAGCATCACAATTCTGCTCTAACATAGGCAAACCACAGAAACTATGCAAACATCAAATCTGAGGAAAGGGCTCTTTTGGTTTTTGTGTGGATTTTGTAGTTACTGTAACTTATTCAGTTTTCTACACAATCAAATATTTTGTCACAAATTTAAACAGGACATAAAGTAAATTTTGATAAAATATGCAGTTACAGTGTTTTGCCTTTGTATGGCAGAATAGGCAAAATGTTTGTGGGTCTGAATCAGTGAGATACTATTATCCCTGGAAAAAAATGAAGTAGACACATAAACGACATTAAGGTAATGGATTTAGAATATATATTCAGGGACAGCATGTAACATTACATAGAGGTTAATTCCAATCTAGTCATTTCACAGGGTCCATAAATCCATGTTTGTCGTCATGTCTGAAAACTGCAAACTTTACAAAGTGATGTAACTCACATCCTCCAAAACTAGAAATCCAAAACCACACATGGTTTGTGAGTCGTGTGAACCTCATCCTTAGACAACACTGGCTAGGAATGCATATAATAAATGGAATTCAAAGGGTTAATGACTTTCCCCAAGTTGTTATGGCTCTTTTATGGCCCCTTTTCTCATTTTGCATGAATTAAATTCCTGCATTTGAAGATGAAAAGCTTCTATGAACTCTTCATTCTTGCCTCACTGTAAATGGAAAAAGTCAATAGGCACAAACTGCTGCATGAGAATTATACCTTTGAAATATGTCTGTGTAACTTATATGTCTTTCTTCTGTTAAAGTATTGTATCCCTTTGAGCACTGCAAAAAATCTAGATCTTAATAAACCTATATTATATATTTAAAAATTTTACAGCGTATTACCTCAAAATATCTGTAAAGTACATTGTGATAAATCCAACTCAGAATAAAACGTCTTTATTGAATGGCAGTATTTGCCATTATTACTTAATTATAGCAGCTAAAGTTTGTTTTAAAAACATTACTGTGTGAATGGGGTGGCTGCATAATCTCTAAAACAAGGAGTAGGTTACAAGGAGTAGGTTAGCCGTACAAGGATCACAAGAGATGGAGATGTGATGGGGACACCAGCTCTTACTGGGAATTCTGAACACTGAAGGAAAGCTGGTGGAACGCAGAAGGGAACAGTCTGCTACTGAGTGCCACTCACAGACCTGGAGTTTTTGACAGGACCTGAATGAGGTACTGTCAAGCAGATGCGATAGATAGAACATAATGATCAGAGTTACCTGTTGATCATAGTTACCAGTTCCCCAAGTCTTAATGATCTTCAGGCCTGTCCTAACATGAGAGGATTATGAAAATAACACATTAAAATTTAATAATTCTCTTTATTCCACTGTAGCGTACTGTATAACACAGACTACATCACAGTTTAATCAACTTATGGTAGAGCATGCATGCAATCATTAAACAGTCCTTTAAATAACAGAGTAATTATATATACTCATCCACTGACTAACGTCCTATCAAGTAATGTCCGATTGTACTTACGCCCCATTATAGCCTTAATAAAATGTATTGAGAGAAATTCGAAGTAGTGGACTTTAGCAGATGTATTGCACAGCGTGTGCGGCATACAGAAAGAACAAGTCATTACAGAAGTTTGGTTATGTATGTGATATTGTATCGTATGTTATGCTGTTATGATTGAGATATTTCCAGACTGATGTAAGTCAATGAATGCCTGCGCATGTGTGGGAAGAATCAGTCACAGAAGAAACTTTGAGGGTTAGAACGATAAAATTAAAAATCACTTGAAAAGCAACATTTGCACTTTTTCTGTTATTACTCCTGCTATGTATTTTCCAGCATTTAAAAAGAGGTTTTACATAGGATAAGTGCATTAAAATATATTTCTACTTTTGCAACTCATACTGAAAAGGTGAAAAACAAGAAGAAAGCAAAAAAGAACCATGACAGCTGTGTCTGTGACTCACAATGCATATGCTAGATGAAAGTGAATTCAAGTCAATAAACTTCCCCTTTCAGCACAAATTACAGTAAGTGGGAAGTTACAGATGATTTATGTTCATACTACTGTGTATGTTAAATGAATCATTTAATTTAACAAATTAAAAAATATGTTATCATATGGAGTTGAGCTTGCGGGTCACTTTCTTCAGATCTCAAAAATATCAAACAATTGAAAGGCCAAATGCCTTTAACCAATTGGGCTACATATTAACCGTGTACTTTTACCATCTGTCTTCTTCTGTCCTTTAATATTGAGAACTTTAGTTAGTAGACTGTTATGGAAAGTATCTTGGGACCTCTGCTAAATTTAGAAACCTTTACGTAAGGTAACAATTTACATTCCAAAAGTAGTATATCTGAATCCTGCTCTGAGTATATGAAAGAGAGCATGCTGATGGAATAAATTTGAGCAACCTAAATGTGTTTAAACCATTTTCACCATGTTGTATAAATACTGTGTGCAGTCGAGCATGTTATTGATTGTTCCTTGAAGAAATGGAATATATTTGATTCCAAGGTCAGCTGAATATGAACCTCAAAATCTGTCAAGCAGCCTTTCCTTCTTCTCTGTGTAATAGAAAGATTTTATAGATTTTAAATCAAAAGATTTAGGTTTGTTCCTTTGAGCCTTTTGGAGCCCAAAATCTGAGGGATTTAACGTCAATGATGTTTGATTCCAAAGTATTTCCTGCCTTAGTCAGAGGCCTAAAACCTCCTGACATAATTTAACATGTCACGTGTTCTTTCATTGTTCAGTAATCCTGGGGAAAATAATACTGGGGAATACAGTTAAAAAACAAAACCGCTTATCATCAAAAAGCAGTTGGAAAGCTTTGCAATTCTTAAAATATACTCAGTGGCCAGTTTATTAGGTACACCTGTTTTTTAATGCTAATAGCCAGCTCCACAGTGAATTATATGGCTGAATTATATACAGCATTCAGACAGGGTCACCTACTGCTCAGATAAACATTAGAAATGCTGAGACATCTGATCTTATTTGAGTGGTGTGATTGTTGGTGCCAGACGAGGTGGATCCAGCATCTTAGAGAGAGTCACCCTCCTGGGATTTAATACTGTATCTAGAGTTTACAGAGAATGGTGTTATAAAAACATCCAGTCAATGGCAACTCTATGGCCAAAAATACCTTATTAATGAGGAAGATGAGAAGAGAATGATGATGATGATGAAAAACCCTTTATTGCTGTTGCAATACACCATGTCACTAGTCACAAGTACCAGTGAAAAAACTGGCCATCAACCTGACCATTCATACACAAAGATCACATTATAGGGGGTAGACAGGTCAGGAAGACAGGGGATATTGGAAAAACAGAGAAACGGGATTACATGAGGAGAGAGGGGGAGAATAAAAAAACAGCCCCCAGACTGTACTCCAGTACGGAGTATAATGTAGGAACTGGAAAAAAACACCCCAGCAACATAAGCACATGGTCACTACACCTCACAGTAGACTGGACGAGACAATACAAGCAAGCAGGGAAGATAAGGGGAGGGAGAAGAGCGTCCGCCTCCCTGAGAGCCAAGAGAGTGGCCAGACTGGTTAAGTTAATCATATTAAGTGCAAAACCAACAGATCAGTACCACAGAGAATGGTTTGTGTGAAGGCTCTTTTCCACTGCACCAGGTACCGAACTTTTGGTAGCAATGGCATTACAGGTGCAGAATGACATCATCATTACACGCGACTGGGTGTTTGTACAGAGATTAAAAAATGGCTATTATAGATAGGGCTGGACGCTACGCAAAATTAATATCGACATTGCATTTTATGCGTATGCATTGCAAGGACTGATATAATCAGCTGGTACATGTTAAAAATCAGTATAAAGTTTTCCTGCAAAATTTCCTTTTGCAGGAAATTTCCATGTAAGAAAATGAATCATTGTCAACCACATCATTTAAATTACTCAATGCGTTTATGAGAAATAGATAACAGAACCTGGTCATTCGCCCTCCGCTGTATGGAAATCTTTGGATTCCTTAGAGATGATATTGAGCAAAAGAAACTTATTTGACAGAATCTATGGGTAGATAAGTTCTATTCAACCATAATTTATTTTGGGTACATTTTGAGTTTCTTTTTTGCTTTATATTTAATTTTTGCAAAACAAATTCACATGGTGATATTTGCCATTTGTCCAATAACATGCAGATCTATTTTATTCTTGTCATGCTATCCAGAACTTGTTTTATCTGTCTTTCTGACCAGACTGTGGTTAAAACTTGGGTTTCTATATTTATCTACACAATCACTACAGTATTTCCTCCATTTTTTGAAACCACTTATTCTGCTCAGGGTTGCGGGGGTCTGGAGGCAGGGAACAACCCAGGATAGGGCATCAACCCAATGCAGGGCACATTCACACGCCAGTACTCACACATATGGACAATGTGGTCATTTCAATTAGCCTCAGCATGTTTTTGGAGCATGGGGAGAAACTGGAGTACCCAAAGCAATCCTCATGATGACATGAGGAGAACACGCAAATTCCACACACGGAACCCTGGCAGAGATTTGATTCTAGAGATGTCAGGCGACAGTGTTAACCACTGCACTGCCTTGCTGCCCCCACATCTGTTATTACTACTTTTTTGTTTACATCATTTATTGTTGTTTTCTGAGTTTGTAACTACACGTTTTCAAGATGGAGTTTGTATTTTCTGTTGGCAAAGTAGGTTATTTGCATAACAAATAAACGTGTTGGCAAGTCTCACCCCAAAGTACCAAACAAGCACCTCAGCTGGTTTGATACTTTGATACTGGTATTGGGCAGGAAATCAAGGGCAAAATGGCAGTACCAATTTTTTTAGTACCAAAAGTTTTGTATGTGGTGCAGTGGAAAAGTACTCTGAAAGCACAAATTGTTTAACCTTGAAACGATTTTAGAGACAAAAGTGGATCTAACCTGGTACTAGCTGGGCACAACTGGCCTCTGAACATAAAAAACTTAATATATCCTCCTGAGCCCCCACCCATTCATTTATGTCCATTGTAGTGCACATTTTGGACTAAGTAGTTCCATAGAAGTTTTGAGGCACTGTCAACTAAGCTTATCAGAACGCCAGTACTCACCGATGCTGACTTCTCCATATTTTTTATCTTGGAGGTGGATGCAAGTCATTGTGGCCCAGGGATGATGCTCGCCAAGAGCAAGGAGGCAGGGTGAGGCGAATAGCCTATGCCAGCTGAGGCCTGAGGCTCCCGGAGCGCAATATTTTGAACGGTCGGCATCGCAAGTTTATCAGGAAACGAAGGAATCCAACTGGAGTTCTTGGCACTGAACTGGGCCATGACAGGACCTCAGGGAGTACCTTTTGGGCCACAAGTGTGTACCCACATACCCACATTGTCATTTGTCATATACTAAGCTGGGCGCTATGGAAAATTGTTGGGCAGGTCAACTTGCATCCCTGTTCTACACCTGATGTTGATGCTATCCAGCAGGCCGATCCAGTTATTCAAGAAATTTTGGTTTTTTGGAGACGGAAGCGGTATTTCAATAATGAGGAATGGATACAGGTGTTCCATCCCCGACTGTCTTTACTCAGATAATGGGACCGCCTAGTTGGGAAGAGTGGGATCCTCTATCGGGAAGTTTTTCACCCTGGTGGTGCTGAGGCAGTGTTCCAGGTGCCATCACCTGCTGCCTTAAAGAAGAAGGTGCTGACTCAGATCCATCAGGAGCACTGCCATCAAGGAGTGGAGAGAAAATTGGACCTGCTGCAGCAGTGGCATAATTGGCTAGGCATGTTCTCTGAGGTGGCATATTGGTGTCAGATATGTGAGAGGTGCAAGGTTGCCAAGGATACCCATATAGCTGCCTGTAGTTACATGGGCTATCTGTTGGTTTCATGGCCTAATGAAATTCTAGCTATTGATTACACCATATTGGACCAAGGAATTGAGTGCAGAATGGAATGGAACATGTCATCATAATGACTGATGTCTTCAGCGAGTACGCACTGTGGCTCAGGTTTTGGTTGCAGAATGGATTTGAAGTGTAGCGTCCCTCCCTGATTACACTTGGACTAAGGCTGCAAATTTGAGAGTTCTTGTATCCAGCAGCCCTGTGGCCTCAACAGGGTTGAAAAATCACGCAGGACCCTGTACCACTAGTTGCAGTAATGGCCTATGTGAACACTTTAATTTGACCGTCCGTAACTTGTGCACTCTGCCTGTGTCTCGGAAGAGAGACTGAAATTCTTGCCTGCCTTAGGCACTCTACTGTTACAACACCACTCCCTTTCAGTCACCTGGGGCCTCATGTATAA
Source organism: Cyphomyrus plagiostoma (assembly GCA_019775915.2). Taxonomy (NCBI): domain Eukaryota; kingdom Metazoa; phylum Chordata; class Actinopteri; order Osteoglossiformes; family Mormyridae; genus Cyphomyrus; species Cyphomyrus plagiostoma. The sequence goes on along the minus strand of JABFEA020000036.1, from coordinate 10,602,949 downwards.
TGACATGCATAGAATTCATACTAAAACATGGTGTATGGACAAAACTAGGAATGTGAGGATGCACAGAAGAAATCCAGATGCATAAAACTGTAAGCACAGATCTAGACACATTGCCTTTATAAATCCTAATGAGTTTGAAATTACATACGTGGAGGAGCCCACAGCCACCACCCGGACCCACCCATAATTATTTATATTTGCATATGTAAATGTGTATAAGTACCTGTATTGTTCTATATTTTTCTTAAACAACAATGGAAAAACCACGTGGGAAAAAGAAGTATTTCAGTGAGTGCGACGTGGAGGTCATGTTAACAAAATTCGAGAAAAGAAAAGTGATATCATTTGGTGGTTTAAGTAGTGGCATCAGTAATAAACAAAAGTTGACGGAGAGGCACAGCGTGGTGGAGTCAGTTAAAAGTGTTGATTCCGAAATTCACATGGTGGCTGAAATTAAAAAGAAGTAGGTCGGACATTAAATTCAATGTGAAAAAACGAGCGGCCACTCACCGTAAGAGTCTTAACAGCACAGGTGGAGGTAGCATAATTCCCGGTCTCACACCCTTTACACCGAGTTTCTGCAATGATCGGAGACACTTTTTTCGGGGGAGGGGGACGTCGATGTCAGTGCGGGTGAGTTTTTCTCGTTCCATACTTGTTTGAATTACTTGCATGTTTATGTATAACAAGTAGGGTGCAGATGCGGTGTTACTTTCATTTATTCTGATTGTTTATTCTTACAGACAATAGTACAAGAGG
>JABFEA020000036.1:10587287-10597657 GCA_019775915.2 Cyphomyrus plagiostoma | reverse complement strand
TGAACTCCCATAATGCTCCGTGCGGCCAGCGTGGAAGCAGCCAATGAGGAGGCAGCCCCGCCCCCACAGTCACTACACTGCCCCCCCCTTAGATGTGGCTGTCCCCAGCCACAGAGTCCAGCACAAATTCCTGCAGAGGGGGGGGGAAGCCGCCGGACGTGGCCCGAACGACGTAACCTGGTGGGGGAAGGAAAGTTCAGTTCAGCGGGGGCATCCACCCCAGAGTCCCCAGTGGCAGCATCCCCAGTGTCCGCGGAAGCAGGCACGTCCTGGCCCCTACAGCCCCCATCTGGTGCCACCCTTGGCTGATAGGGAGCCAGCCGGTCTACATGGAGCACTACATCTCTGCCCCGCTTCTTCAACCTAACCCTGTAGACCACCTCAAAGAGACGCTCCAGCACAACGCACGGCCCCATCCAATGGGAGGCGAGCTTGGGCGACACCCCCTTCTTTCTAATGGGGTTATACACCCAGACTTGCCCCCCTGGCACGAACTCACGCCCGCGCGCATGCACATCGTAGGCATGCTTCTGTCTGGTGCCGGCATCTGCTATGTTTTGCCGCGCGAGCTCGTGCGCCGTGCGGAGGCGCTCCCTGAGGTGACCCAGATAGCCCAACCCTGCTTCCCCTGTTACCTCTGGCTCAGGAGGGGAACCAAACACCAGCTCCACAGGTGTGCGGAGCTCCCGCCCGAACAAGAGTGACGCTGGGGTGCACTGGGTGGACCCCTGAACCGCCAACCGGTACGCCCATAACACGAATGGGAGATGAAGATCCCAGTCCTTCTGCTTATCACTGCACAAAATCGCAAGCTGCGTGGCGAGCGTGCGGTTGAACCGCTCGACGAGGCCATCGCTCTGGGGGTGCAGAGGTGTGGTGCGCGTCTTCCGCACCCCCAGCAGCGCGCAGACCTCGCCGAAAACCTCGGCTTCGAAGTTGCGGCCCTGATCACTATGGAGCTCTGCGAGGACTCCGAATCGCGCGAACATCTCGTGCATGAGTACCGTGGCCGTGGTGGCGGCGCTCTGGTCAGGTACGGCGAAACCCTCGGGCCACTTAGTAAAGTAGTCCATGGCTACTACGATGTATCGGTTTCCCCGCTCGGTGATGGGAAACGGGCCCAGCACGTCAACCCCCACCCGCTCCATGGGCGCCCCCACACGGTAAACCTGGAGCGGTGCGCGTGCCTGCTGTGTCGGCCCCTTTTTGGCTGTGCACCGATCGCATCGGTGCACGAACATCGTTACGTCCTCGTGCGCGCCTGGCCAATAGAAACGTTCGCGCAGCCGCCCCAACGTCTTCGCGCTCCCAAAGTGTCCCGTACCAATAGCTCCGTGGACGAGGCCTAGAATGCTCGGTCTTAGTACCCCCGGCACGACCGCTTGCCACAGCACGCTTCTACCGTCCCCCCGCACCCAACAACGATAAAGCACTCCTTCGTGCACCACCAGGTTTTCCCACTGGGACACGAGTGCTTTTAACTCGAGTCCTACGTCCGTGATGTCTGCCCACGCCGGCCGCTGCCCCGTCTGTACCCAACGACTGAGCCGCTCGAGCTCTGAGTCCGCCGCCTGCCCCTCCTTTATGCTCGCGTGGCTGATGTCGCAGTGCGGCCCCGTGCTAAGCGCTCTCACACTCTCAACTCCCTCCTGCCGCCCTGCCCGGTGCACCACCACGAAGTCATAAGTCTGGAGGACTTCTAGCCACCGCGCAAGCTGCCCCTCGGGCTCGCGAAACCCCATTAGCCACACCAACGATGCGTGATCAGTTCGCAGCGTGAATTTCTGCCCATATAAGTAGGGCCGGAATTGTTTCAACGCGCTAATCACTGCGAGCAGCTCCTTCCGAGTCACGCAGTAGTTCTGTTCTGGCTGTGACAACGTGCGGCTGTAATAGGCTATCACGGGGCCTCCTTGGTGCGCTAGCACTGCCCCTAGTCCTACATCGCTGGCATCGGTGTCGAGAACAAACGCGCGCTGTGGATCGGGGTGGCCTAATATCGGCGCGGAGATGAGCATAGCGCGGAGAAAGCGTGCTCGCAGGGCTCATCCCAGTCGAATGCGACGCGTTTCTGCATCAGCCGGTGTAATGGGCTCGCTACGGTCGCGAAGTGCCTCACGAACCGCCTATAGTAAGATGCCAAACCCATGAAGCTACGCAGCTGCCTGATGTTCGCTGGCGCCGGCCAGTTTTTAACGGCCTCGATCTTAGCCGGGTCAGTGGCTACCCCGTCCTCGGTCAACACATGCCCCAAGAACGTAACCCTATGCCGGAATAAGTGGCACTTGTCCGGATGTAATTTGAGTTTTGCTCGACGCAGCGCACCGAATACTTCCTTCAGATTCGCGAGCGCGGTCTCAAACGTTTTCGTGTGTACCAGCAGGTCGTCCAGGTACACCACGCACCGAGACACCGGGACATCCGCCAGCACCCTCTCCATTAGCCGCTCAAAGGTGGCTGGGGCATTACAGAGGCCGAACGGCATGGTCGTGAACTGCCAGAGTCCCTGCCCGATCGAGAAAGAGGTTTTGGGCCGCGCGTCCGGTGCCAGCCCCACCTGCCAGTATCCATTCCTCAAGTCCAGCGAACTGAACCACGAGGAGCCGGACACGCGATCCAATGCCTCATCGATGCGGGGCAGGGGGTACGAGTCCTTGCGTGTCACCGAGTTCAACCGGCGGTAGTCCACGCAAAATCTCCACGAGCCGTCTTTCTTTGCAACTAACACGACCGGTGCGGACCAAGGCCGGCTCGCTGGCTCAATCACGCCTGCGCGCGCCATCTCCCGAATTTTCTCCTCGGCGGCCTCGCACTTCGCTAGAGGTAGCCGGTGTGGGCGCTCCCGGATGGGGACGGCGTCCCCCGTGTAAATGGTGTGCTGCACCAGGTCGGTCCGCGTGCATTCGAGTTCGTTCACGGCAAAAATGTCTTTGAACTCCGGCAATAGCTCGTGCAACACTTCTGTCTGCTCGGGCTCCAGGTTCTCACTACTGCGGACCAGCAGCTCTGCCATGGCATGCTCCCCCCCGGTATGCATGGCTACTCCGGGTGCGCTGGTGGTCTTGGTCTCGCTCGCCCCTCCCTCGCACACCGTCGCTACCGGCAAACCGTTCCCCAGCTCGTCGCGTTCTTTCGTCAACGCCACCCATTTGCGCCCCACCTTCATTCTATTTCCCCTGACGTGGATCACTGCATTGAGGCAGTCCAAAAGGTCCATCCCCACAATGCAGTCGTCCCGTATGTCACAGACTAAAAATGAGTGCGAAAGGGAGACTCAACCGATTTCCACTTTAACTCGCTGTACCCCCAGAACGCGTAAGCACTCACCTGTTACCGATGTTACCGTCTGTGCACAACTTAGAGCCACCTCAGTGCCCCCGGCGTCCCCCTCCATGAGCCAGCCCGCCCTACACAGTGAGACTGTGGACCCGGTGTCTAGGAGGGCATGACCCACTACACCCCCAAAGACCCCCTTGACATACAGGCCTGCTCGTCCCAGCCGCGCGCTGAACCCCGTTGTGTGGGGAGCTCTCACTGGTCTCGGCACTGTGGCTCCCGTCTCGGCGCCGCTTCCCCATTTAAACATGTCCAGTTTTGAGTACGCTGTCCGTGCTCGATAGCATCACAGTCGCGGATCAAGTGGCCTGCGTTCCCACAGCCGAAACAGCGGCGGCTCGGCCACGGTTTGCGTCGTTCCCCCGGAGGCTCCGCGTCGCTGTTGGCTGAAGTGGCGCGGTCGCCTAGCACACTCTCTGCTCGTAACGCGACGTCCAGCGCCTCTTGCCATGTGCACGGCTCCGCCAGCCTGACGTGATCACGGAGTCGCCATGGCGTCAGTCCACGGAGGAAGGCCAGCCGTGCCAGGTCGTCCTGGATATCCGCCAGGAAGTTGGGGTAGCCGTGCCTCGCCAGCCCCCGTAGATTACTTGCGAAAGCGCCGAGCGTCTCACCGTTTGTACGTGTGGCTAAAGTTAATGCGGTGCAGGCCTCTTCCTCGTTCGGCCGAACCTCCGCTGCAGCGCCCCCTGCAAGCTCCTCCAAGACGTGCGCTCTGCCGGAAGCAGATCGTCCAGGACCAGGAGTACATCTCTTTCGAGTGCGAGGGTGGCTGTTACCGCCGTTTCCTGTGACGACCACCCGCACAGCCCCGCTGCCATTTCCACCTGCGTAATGAATGCATCCGGTGGCCCACTGCCAGAATACGCGGCCAGGTTTGGGCCTGCCGCCGCCCCGGCTCTTCGCGTTGTCCCGCCGCCGTCAGCCCATTCGCTGCGGCTCACGCCGTGCGCAGTCGGCTCCTCCTCTTCAAGGCACCGCCCTCGGTGCCCTGCCGAAGCGCCACTTGCCCCGTGCCCGCCGGCCGAACGTTTCGAATCACTACCGCTGAGCTGCAGTCTAAGCCCTTCGAAGCCGCGCCCACGGCGTCCTCTCGCCGACGCAGCGTCGCTCACTCTGCAGTTACCATCGCAGGAGTGCACCACCCGTTCGCCGTACCCCGGAACTTGCTTCTTCATCCGGCATCCACCGCTTTGTCCCTCAGCCCAGGCTCGCTGCAGTGCCTCCTCCTGGTAGGCGATCAGCTGTTCAATATCATCCATTGCTCGAGGGTCCATCTGGAATCCCACTTCTGACACCAATTGTAATGAACTTTTGGGGGAGACCAAGCTCACTACAGAAAGGAAGGCTCAACACCAGGAGTTCAAGTGCAATTTGGAACACATCCAACCCTTTACTTACCAGCCTTGAACAAGGCTAAAGGAACCTGTGCGCCCTCCTGCGTTCGGGGGTTGCACTGCACTGATTCACCTCATGAGTCCGCCCCCTGCCGAGCGAGCCGCGCCCACCGTCATTAACCAGGCTCCGCTTCACGAGGACGGTGGGGCGCGGCTCCCCCAGCAGGCAGCCTCAAAGGTGCCAGCACCCATCACAATAACACACAATGAACCCATGCCCTTAACCCCAGCACAACATAGCACGATACCGGAACAACATAGCGCTAACCCGCTCCCAAACCATGAACTCCCATAATGCTCCGTGCGGCCAGCGTGGAAGCAGCCAATGAGGAGGCAGCCCCGCCCCCACAGTCACTACACTATTTAAGTGTAATTTGGTTAATTGGTTTTCCATTATTTCATATGTTAAAAATTTGATCGGAACTCGAACTTTTTAGGATTTGATCCGGAGTACAGAATGGATTAAGTTTGAGAACCGAGGTACCACTGTAACTTAGGGGTGCTGAAATTAATCTCATAATCGATGCATAGCGATGCAGACATGGACGATTGTGCATCGATGCAGTGACATAACATAATCGATTATGTTATAATGACATTGCTTGGTGATTTTCTGGCAGCGGCATAAAAATTTTTGTGAAAAAGTAGTTCCGGTAGTGACTGTACCTACCTGATCAGAGTACAGCGCTGCTTTGTATAGGAGTAATGATGCTTTCGATTATTTCTCTCCAAGTCGGAACTCGGATGAAAACACCACGGAACTTCGCCAAAAACGTCACTTCCCATTGGAAACACGCCGCTTTTATGACGTTGAGGTCGGACAACATTTTTTGTCTGAGTTGCCCCTGTCACGTAATTTCAACATGGTGGCTTACACACTCAATGTCACGAGCCGCGAACGATCCTCGTGTGTGCCATGCCCACCTCATTACCCTGTGTTTTTACCTGATTGTTCTCACCTGATGCTTGTTTCTGCCAGCGTGTCCTGTGTATTTAGTCCTTGTCTTAGTCAGTCTACCCCAGATCCGTCATTGATGTTGCCACTAGTGTTCGGTGTGTCTTCCATCCCATCTTCATTAAAATCCCCGTTTACCCTGAATTCCCGGCTCCTCTCCTCTCCTCTCTTTCTCCGCTCGCCGACCGCGAAGCGTGACAGAATGATGGATCTCCCCGAAAGCGCAGTGCAGTAGGCCGAGCACCAGAGGCTCGGTCTACTGCAAGAAGCTACGTATTGGACAGCCGGAGGTACGGAAGGATCCTCTTGCCCTGGAGCTAGCCACCCGTGGCAAGGAGCTCCTCGAAAAGGAGCGCCCTCCCGGACAGCAGTATCCGCTGCAACGGGCATGCCGATGCCTCCGGCGCCTACACCAACGTCTCACGGAGCGCGTCGCTCAAAGCATAGGCGACGCATCGGAGCCGGCTCCGCTTTCCGCTGACAGAAAGACGGAGAGCAGTTGGCGGCAGCTCTGATGCTTGCCCTGGGTGCCTGCTACCTGGTCCTTGCCTAGGAGATGGTCGATGTGCGAGGGAGATCCCCGCTTACCTGGGGAAACGCCGCCCCAGCTTGTCCAGGATGCTGGGGGATAAGCCCGGTAATTGTCTTAGTCAGTCTACCCCAGATCTGTCATTGATGTTGCCACTGGTGTTCGCTGTCCGTTGTGTCTTCCATCGCGTCTTCATTAAAATCCCCGTTTACCCTGACTTCCCGGCTCTTCTCCTCTATTTCTCCGCTCGCCGACCGTGAAGCGTGACACTCAACAGTAATTCTATTTTATAAATCTTTAAAAATGTTTATTTTGTTAAATGTGTTAATAGTTATAAATGTAATTGCACATGTTTGATTTACAGAATACACAGAATCATGACTGTAAACAGTATCCTATTATGCAATATCAGATTTTTACCAGACTTGTTAGTGTCTTTGGTTTGTTTGTAGTTTGTTTTCCTCTCAAAAAAACGCTATGAATTTTGTAAAGCTTTTAATGCGGTCTGACTAGTTTGTGTTTCTTGTTTGTCTCTCGGAAAAAATATTCTCACTCCAAATCTGCTAAAATATAAAGCAACAAGACACAGCAGCGCGTTCATGGAGGCAGCCATGTTTGAACCGAGATGCGGGTAGCTCATAGTTTCTATAATCATAATCGAATTGAATCGTGAGACCAGAGAAGGTTCACATCTCTATTGTATATGTATTCAGTTAGTGTAAACATGCACGGTGCTGTCACAGCGAATGCGAGGCTAAGAATGAAACTTTACCCTTTGTTTCCGCTGAGAGACGTGCCGCACTTCACTGTCGTTTCACTGTGCATACGAATTATCTTAAATCTGCATTCATGGTTTGACATCTGCGATTCCGATCGAGCTCTTGGTCATTTTTTTTTCTAACTGGTTGGTTCAACTTTTAAGAAATTAGAGTTCTAATGTGTTCCAGAATTGGGGTACCACTGTATTAACAATTATCTTTTTTTCCAATGTAGCTGCACTTTGTTTAACAGAATAAAATTCAGAACAGTTGATTGAGCGGGGAATTTTTAACGTCTCCTCATAAATAACACATGGGTACGGGGGTTGGTGTGGGTGTCCTGGGGTGGGGAGATGAGTTCTTTGATCTGGAGCCATTGTGCTAAGGATATAATCTCATTTGTTTTCTGTCTCTGGTCCCTGACAGCAGACCTGGTCATACCTGTCCTGCACCGGATCCGTTTGGTGCCCCTGTGTTCCTCCTCTCCAGTCATGCAGTAGCTGCCATCTCTCTTCCTTATTTCACCCCTTCAGTATAAAGCAACAGTAATGTCCCCATTCCACACTCCCATTTTCATGTGACATGTACCGGTTAACCACCCCAAATCACCCAAACGTGCACAGTAGCTCAGAGCTCTGCTAGCTGCATGGAGCACCCCCTTCTCATGTACCTGGGAAGCCACCACGAGCCCCATGGTGACTGCTGCAACCCTTCCAGGAGCTCCAGGTTATAGAAAACACATCTTTACGCACAAACATTTGTAAGCAATAAAACACACAAGATTTTAAACCTTTTAAATGCCGAAGTATAGCTCAAAAAGCAGTAAGCTGGTTACAGTGGAGAAGGTTACTTCATCTCATGAATGTCAGCTTCGAGTGTAGACTTTTATGATAATGACAGAATTTTATATCATGGCTGTATCCTTTTTGTTTCCCCTGTAATAGCCTCTTAAAAGGGGTAATGAATGATACTACTCCCAGCTGTACTATTCAAGGCGATAGCGTTGCTTTGCATCCATTTTCTGCCTCTGTTTTCATTCTATAAACCTAAATATCTTTCTTGTCAGATAAATAATCCTTTAAGTGCCTCTAGATTCTTTCCAAATGCCGCTGGATTTGTGACAATCCTACCTGGTAGGTCAAATAAAACTTACATGTGCCTGCAAAGGACTTGTGTTGTATGTCTTTCTGGAGGATTTTTACATAATGTGCTTTCCAAAGTGGCCATTGATGATGTGTCTACTTACTTGGGGATTTTTGCTGCAATGAAAGTTTACATAAGTCAGATGTTATGTGAGATGTATTTTTAGTATAACTTTTACCACAATGGTGTTTTATTTGTTCTGTTTTCTGAAGGCCTGCTAGTCTCATCATCATTCTTGGAGCCGCTTACCTCTCTATTCTGACTTCATTGTGTGCTCTTTTAAGGTGGCCATTTCCTGTTTCCTTAAAATGAACTCCATTTTATTACCTATTTACAACCTCATTAGCTACATGTACTGTATGTAAGACTTCCCTGATCGGCATGGCAAACTTATCCATGGTACACGGAGACAGGATGATGGAACGGGGAATGAAACCGGGAGAGATAAATTGACATACAAGACAGTCATGTTGCTTTGGTACAGAGGACAGGAAAGGCACAAAGTGAGGAAACCAGATCTGGGCATGTGGTCTGCTGGGGGCTCCAGAGACAAACCAAAATCTAAATGATTAGAAATTAGTGACACGTGAATGAAGGGGCTCATTATCTGACACTGTATTGCCTTGCTATGTCCACACTTCATCCTACCATGTAGTCAGTGGTGTCGGAAAGTGTTTGACATTGAGGGGGGCAATGTATATCGTGACATTGCAGACTAACACTGTTTAGGGTGCAGTGCCACAACTGAAACATAACTAAAAAAATATAACTGATACATATGATTAAATTATTTTATTTGATATAGGATTACAATCTATATGTCTCGTCCTTGTGCTCAAGAATTTCTATTTATTTCTATTTATTTTATTTTATTTATCTATTTATTTATTTGTTTGTTTATTTTTTGGGAAGGGGGTGCTTCTTAGTCTAGAATTAAGCAAGAATAACCAATTTCACAGTGTCACTACAAGGGTTAGTTACACTGATGCTCCAGGACAGTGCAGAAAACACGCTGGTGCCACTCACAGATTGTGGGTTTGTGTCCCATTTCACCTCTGCTTCAGTAGTTTATGTTTTCCCTGCTCAGTTTGTGGAGGTCCCCTTCCAAGGACGCCCAATTAGATGGGTTCTATTTGTGGTAGGTTTTGGAATGATGTCCTATTGAGAGTAAAACCTGCCTTATGCATTACGCATTCCAGGGATAAACCGCAGAAGAGCTCAGAGCCTGTTTCCAGTTACCTGAAGATGTTCTAAGACGATAAGAAGTGAAATGATATGGTAGGAAATTTGTTTCCAAGTGGACAGGATGTCCCAAATAATTTCTCAGAGTACTCATAAGAGGCAGAGAGTTGGGTCGAGAAAGTTCTGCTAAAGGTAAAACACAGGTAACCAAAGGAAATGGAGCAGAACCATAGCGAGGCCATAACCCCGATTTACAGTAGGAAGGACTAAAGCCTCTGGAGGCTAACCGCTACACCAGGATCACCAGTTAAATAGCAGCTGACTTGGGAAGCTGTTCAAACCCTGCATCTCCTGGCTGCTTGTAGCAGCAGCACTAAGAGGCTTCCCATGGAAAAGCAGTTAAAGTGCCCTGGCCATGATAATGAGCGAGTTTCCATCAGGTTCCCCAGGACAGAGTCATATCCGAACCCATCATCACCCCCCATTAAGTGCATGTGAAATTGCTCCCTGCTCCTTTTAAACACATCATAGGCATCAACGTTGACACCTGCTCTTTCGTTGTTGACACATTCCCTTCATACTGAGTTTTTTTTTCATAATCTCCACTTTTATTCTTTATTGTCATGCTGGCTCATTATTCTACTCAAGCACTTGCAATTTGGAGAACATTTTCCAGGAGATTGTTCTGGATCCGTCAGGAGAATCAAATGAGTAACACACAGTGACGGTCATCACCATGTGTGAAGGGCAGTGTAACTGAAATGCTTGCAGACTTTATCTAGCCATTTGACCTTTAATTATTTTGAAAAATATTTCATTGATAAAACCAAATCTGAACATGTTAACAGTGGAAGAACCAAAGTATTGAAATGGATTGCCAAATGGATAATGCCTTAAATATGCAGAGATTGATTTATGCAATACTGTGGATGTACTGGGGGCGGCATGGTGGTGCAGTGGTTAGCACTGTTGCCTCACACCTCTGGGACCTGAGTTTTGGTCTCCGCCTGGTTTCATGTGTGTGGAGTTTGCATGTTCTCCCCGTGTCGTCGTGGGGTTTCCTCCGGGTA